>OX103975.1:11859119-12001783 GCA_944470395.2 Schistosoma turkestanicum
TGTTGGTTGCTAAGAGAAGGGATAACTATGATGAGAAAACTGTATATATTCGACCTGTTAAAATCATGAATCCACCATTATTAGACCATCATTAGAAACTTGGAAACACTGGAAGACCGTTTCATCTTGGTATAGGACTCATCAGCAGTGAGCAACTGTGACCTCCGACTTCGGCAACGATGAAATGCAATGCCAACTTAAAATTTTTAGCTTGATCACCGGTAAAATTGGGGCTTCTAGTCTCTGCATCATGGCTGCTGTGATAAGTTCTGATATTGATGATCCCACTTGATGAATATCTAACAGAAGGACTGCTATACGCGCAACTTCATCATAAAATATTAATTTAAACCATCAACAGAAGAAACCAACGAACGGATCTTCCTAACATGTATAAAACACAAATCGGAAATCGCATTACGATTACTAAAGCCATTTGGAATAGATGTAGCTCACAAACCAAATATTATGTAAACCAAAGGATAAAATGACTTAAAAAGAAAAACCATACTTCGTCTGTGAAATAAACTGTTCTTCTTCACCTTCATATGCGTGAACATCAACTAGCAATCAAACACCATGACATTTCTTCCTTTATATCAATAGATACGGACAGCTATGTACACACATTCGATTCGAAATATGCTGAAATACTGGATAGATGGAGTACAAACAACATTAGAAAATTTTTAGAAGCTTGGCACTCAATCGTAAACCAACAAACACATCAACATTGATCGAGTTAGTGAACCAATCAGAAAAATAATGGAGAAATATGGGGTCATGAGACTGACCAAAGGAGGAGACATTCAAAAATAATAGTGTAGACAACAACAGGTTAAAGGTCAGTAACGACCAATCAGGACTGAGGTCAACAGAACAAGCTACAGGTCATAAGTGGAGACATTAGAATAATACATATCTACCTAAAGTCTGTGCTGATGATGTTGTTCAGAAGAACAATGAAAGCTCTACAACCAAAACGTCCAGCTCAGAGAACGAAACTTCACTGTATTATCCTGCCCAGTTTGTCATTCTCCTTGATTATCTCGTCATAACAAAACTAAATACGAATTTTTCCGGCTATGTATGCACATCTCAATCTTGGTGGAAATTAATTCACAGTTAGCACTGAAAAAAAACAGCAGTTTCAAATGTATCGCATATATGCTTCTTCCTATCTAGATTTATCTAAACCGTAAATCAGAGAATTTTGTCTCCGTTCACCTTGTTCACAATAAACTCTGATGGTTCATGTATGCATCTTAAGACAAATAACGGATTCTTTAGATAATTCACACACATCTACTTATAGCTTTATCTCATTAAATCCATTGTACCTTTATTCATAAAGGTTGCATCGATGATGACGAATTTTCTATAAAACAATTCATAGATATCAGAAAGATTCAGTAAGAAACCTTTAACTCGAATATATGTCCCCTCAGTTTAACGAGATTATGCGGCGATGCTTCTGCAATAATCAACCTTGACAAGCTAATAAACCAGCCGAATAAAAACCGTTATATCCTAACAGGTCTCATTACTTCTGATGAGAAATACTGCTGATTTATGTAAACTCTCTTCACATTGCCTGTGAAGTGTTTTCAAAATGTACAGATTAGATTAAAATCACATTTAATTCGTTCCTATCATATGATTACGCTGATAATTTATTAATACGCTCTGACGAAAGGCTTATAAGTTATCCTAGTGATTGCTTTCGCACCACAAAGTTCAGGCAACCTTTGTCCATCACTAAAACTAGCATGTAGGGTAGTGAACTTCGCGAAGATGCAACCAATATCTGAGTCATTCTTATATCTCCACAATCTACAGTTCATAGATAAAGAACTAATTTGTAACTGTTTATCTAGCCTTCTATAAATTTGGAGATACTCCTCACCATCCTTTTCATTTTCACTATAACAATTCAGATGGGTGAAGATAACCTTACAACCGATTACACTCCTGATATCTATTCAGGTGATATTCAAGGTCAACCTGGTAAATTTAGAATCAAATCTTCGAAATATTCTTAAATAATCCTTCAAAATACAAAGAAACTTAAAATTTACAGTTGCTAATATTTCAAAGAAAAATTCAGAAATATGAACCATAACAACTAAAGACTGCTTGACTTAGGCTAAAATATGAGTTAATACGATACTTTACTGATATCTTTATATACCTTGATTATTGTCCGAATGGATGAACAAGTGATTATTTCCGAACACAAAACTCCGTTTATGTTATAGCCTACTTTTATCAAAAGCCAAAAGATAAGTTACATGAAATTAAATTGTTGATTATCAATTTCACTCGTCTCATATACTCCAGCTAAAATTATTGGGTAAATTTTAATCGTTCCAAGGTTAAAGTATTGACCAATCGAAATTACTTTAGGTCTTAAACCGTATGAATGAGTGTTAGACAGTCAGATCGAACGGTCAATAGAAAACGATCGATATGTTCCAAGGTCATTTATCGGTTATAGACCAGTGCGAGGCTATGAAAACTGCCTGAATTGACAAGTAGTTTTATTTGTCTGAACATGTAGGTGATCGACCAATAGCAAATCCAAAAATTCAAATTTTACTATTTATATGAATTACCATTACAAACTAGACTTCCGAAACATTAAGAATCCCGGTCTTGCCAAGATTTGCAACACCAGGAAATTAAAACAACCTCAAGTGCGTAGTTAATTTATACTAATCTAACGAATTCAACGGTCATTGAAACTATTAAAGCTTAACATTAAATCATTTCAGCTGGGACTGAATTTCATGTTAGTCTCTCTTAAGAGACCAACAGTTCAGCATGGTGACAGCGAAACAGAAGGGTCATATTTAGATTAGTTTATGTGTTAACCGAAACTTTGTTTGGATTACTGTGAACAAACAATAATCCTTCATCATTACATCAGACTCAAAATTTACTGTAAATTTCGAAATGAGTATTTGTTGAACAACCACTGGGAAGAGGCAATAGGTTTCAAGCAGTGACTTATGAGTATGAACCCTCGGATTATTCATCAACATAATGAAATCCATCACTCTATTAGGTGTATTGGTGTGCTATGTAAATCTGAATTCAAGTACGACACGTATATACACTAATAACTTATCCTCGAATATCTCTTAAACCAGATATAGATGTACCAATGATACTTCACCATGACAAAAGACTAGGCGAAGTAGATAGCGTGACTTTCAGTCAGGCATATGAGCAGTTGCTGTATAGTTTCAGCTTATTCGTAATGCAAGAACAAAAGTCTGTGGTTGGATAGATAGTAAGTCAAGGTTAAAAAGCCCGCAAGTGGGACCAATCAGGTTTCATTACTAGTTTAATAAAACAAACATCGTATTAGAACTGGTATTAGAACTTCATTAATATTGGGACTTGAATTCAATACTTAACAAGCCGCTAAGAAATGACGCAGGTGCGTCGACTCTTCGTGTCCTCTCAAATCGAAATCTGAATTCGTCACCTTTACCTTTCTTTTGTTAGATTTATTTTAGCATACATCCTGAATCATATCTTCGAACGCAAATCTTCGCTATTACCGCTAATAATTCTACTACATCTCCCATTGTGATTTGAATTGATGATTGAATCTGCGTGCTAATGTGGTATGACAACTCGGACTGATGTACGTTCGTACGTAACAAGTTCTACATTGTAGTTGCCTGGATGAAGCCGCTAAGATTTTGGTTTCATGAGATGGGTTTCCCCTATATATGTGAAATATACGCAAACTATTCAACCAAGACTGTCTCTGTGTGCTTGCAGGAGAGTTTCGTGACGCGGAGCTTCCCATAGAATATGTTAGATGCCTCAAATCTGAGCTTACTGAGTCCTATTCCAGCAGGTTGAAAATATAATCCCAGTAACAAGAAGTTTAATGAAAGTTGCCTGGTTTCTGCTGTATAAGTTTTATTGAAACAGGATAGCATCAGCCCTCATTACTAGGTAACCTAGTACACTAAACTAGGTTGTCTTAAAACGTGAAAACAATAGCTAGTAGGAATCAGGAATGATAAGTAGTTGTCAGTATCATGGAAGGAGCGAATAACCTAAAACATTTGCATCTGCCTTCTCTGAGCTTACTTAGCAAAACTGTAAATCGCATGCCGTCCAAGTTAAACAGTAATGGTACTTATCCCTAACGTACTTACTATAGACCCCACCATGTAAGGTCAACTCAACAGATTTCTCCAACAGGTATGGTTAATGACAAGGCTTACCAAAGGATTATAGTAAATGCTTGTAGTTATATCTCACACAGGAAAATCAACAGTCAGTTCCTCACAACTCAGTGCGTTATTGGAATTGTCTTCTAAGGAACAACATACCCGCTTATCATAATACCATAAGGAGATTGCTTGGGAATTAAGAACTGGCTACATTTTAAACTTTGTAGTGTTAAGAAATCTTTCTCAAATTTCTTGAATGAGTAGCATGCATCAACCCTAAAAGTAAGTTTTCTAACTGCAAATGACGCAAATTGTTAAAGTAAAAACGCAATAAATGCCCTCTCCACGAACATGCACACCAATCATCTCGGCTTGGAACCCTCCAGTTTCAACTTTACTATTGTTAATATATATTGTAGTGTCCAAGATATAACCTACCAATGGCTGTATGCTTGGCGGTATTATCAATCCGTTCAATTACCAAGATCCCTGAAACCACTCAGCTAGCTACTTAATACATATACCATAGGCTCTTTTTCAGCTGCTTGGCTAACTTCATAACACTATTTAGTTGGGATACAGAATCACATTAGTTGTGCTTGACAAACTAGGTTGCATACAATGAGATAGCTTTGGAACTATCAAATGAAGTTTGATGGCCGAACAAAAGTCATAATCCACGAATGATGCAAAAACTTCACCAATCACAATTCAGTTTCAGTAACTTATAATAAATACTATTGTTTCAGAAATAGTTTTGCTGCACCATAGGAAACCAGTTCTTTTCAGCAAGAATCCCCAGCTACACATAAGAATACCAATACCTTACAGTTGGAAAACAGCAATTAAAATGCAGTGAATATGAATTTGACCGTCAAAAAATGTATGACATTGCGTGCATCGTACTATGAAGTGACGTTCAGGAACGGCAGAGAAAACCACACCCAAATTAAACACAGACACGAGTGTTAACTGTGTGAATAATAACAGTAAGAAACCACCATTAAAACCCCCGAATCGAGAAACAAAAAATCCAATTGTGTACATTGGAGCATTGAACAATGTGGAATGGCATTTTCAAGGCTAATATCTCTAGCGCCAATAAAAAAAAGGGCATACTCTTTCTGAGTTTGATACATATCTATATATAATCTAGATTACAAAATATTAAAATATACAATTGATGAAAAATCAATTTAGGGCTAAAGTCCCTGAATAAAAAGAAAAGAAACTTTACATATATATCTGTATACACATACATACACACACACACACACACACTTCTTGTTGACATGAATAAAAACTGTACAGACCTATTTGTTACTGGATAAATGCAGCAGTGTTTTTTTTTTCAATAAAAAAAAGCAAAACACATCTATCCTCAATGATAAAGAAGTATTTCAAGAAAAGACACCAAATAAGATGCTTAGTTGACAAAACAGTTTTTCTTCTCTTGGTTGCAGTATTTCAACTAACATATGCATTGACAACATTTGACCATGAACTATATCGACGCAATCGATCAACTGATCTAACAATAAAATAATACATATTATTCGCTTGAACATGAGTTAATGTACATGCCATAGGTAAAGGAAGAGCAGCTACTTCACCAACCTAAAGATGTACAGAAAAAAAAAGAACAGTGGACTACATGATACATTTACGTAATTATGGTAATAAATACACAGATATATGTATTTTTTTTAAACAACTGACCACCAGTAATAATAATAATTAAGTACAGTCTGATGCTTTGAACGTAATATCAACGCAATTAAGCGCTCAATATTATTGAACACATTGAATAGTGGAGGGATATTTAAAATAGTCCACTTCCTTTTTCTATTGGCTGGCAATGTATGCTGTCTAGATAGATAATGAAAGCTTAAAAAACATGACATTTCTAAAATTCTCATCCTATTCACCATTATTGTTGTTCCAGAAAGATTTTGGTTGAAATTCAATATACATCTTCCTACATTTATCCATCTAGAACATAGTTTCATCCATTTCATAGTACAGATTACATCATCACACATTATTGTTCAAATATTTCCTGACAAACAACATACTTCCATGACACATATCACATATATCCCCCCTATAACGAAATAGAAATTAACAGAACTTTATATCACATTACAATCACATAAATTTCATGTTGAAAGCTTTTCTCACACTTTCTTACTGTTTTGAATGAATCTGAATTAAGAAATAGATAGTCATTTGTATAACAAATCAAACACAAATATAAAATAAACTTATCAAAATAGTATAAAGGAATAGAAATGATGATGAACAACTATAAAAGAGAAAAAAAATACATAGAGATATGCTGGAATTACTCAAAGATAGATAAACACAGCAGTGTATAATCATGATAATAATAGTTAGTAATTAATATATACAACCAGTCAGAGTAGTAATAATCACATGTGAATATATATATATATATATATATATATATATATATATATATAGAGAGAGAGAGAGAGAGAGAGAGAGAGAGATCCTTTTTCATTTTATCATTATTATTATTATTATTATTATCATTCATACATAACAACAACTACACACCTTTTTCCATGGTAATGATGTTTGAACAGTGACTAGATTAACTTCTGATGAAGCATAACTATAAATTTCATATGAAATAGCTGGTTCAAATGATCCATTTGGATAGGTTATAGACCATTGTAAACAAACTCCTACAAAATAAAAATAGAACAAAATCAATTGAGAATTATGAAAAGGTTAGGAAAAGTGTACTACTACTAGGTAGTGATGGCAGACTAATTGAAGAAGTAGTTGAGGTGGTTGGGACATGCGTTAGGTATGCTGAACCATCGACTACTTCGACGAGCCATGTTGTCAGATGTAGAGGTAGGCTGAAAGAAGGCTAGCGGTGGCCAAAACCAATCAACGAAGTCACTGACCAGTGAACTGAAATTAGTCTGTGAGCTGTCCTCCATACACGACTTTGCAGTACAATCTGTCTTAAGAATTCCCTATGATGTTGGCTTTCTTCTCAGGCACAACGCAGTGTTGAAGAAGACAACACACATCAAAATATTCAATAAACACATTTACATAAATTGATTCGATATTCAACTCTCCATCTAGTTTAACGAACTAATAATAAGGCGTTTACGATGTCCTGTTCTGAATTATCTCACTGAGAAACTTTTTATTTCCAAACATGACCCAATGAAAATCAAAAAACCAATCAGCAGATTTGTTTAGATCCCATAGTTTTGGATAGCAGCCTCTGCAGTAGTAGGTCTCAATATACATAAAGGAAAAAGCAAAATTCTCCGATGCAACACAACATGCACCAACCAAATCACTCTTGATGGAGATGCCTTGGAGGACGTTAACACCTTTACATATCTGGGCAGCATCATCGACAAGAAAGGTGGATCGGATGCAGATGTGAGGACGCGGATTGGCAAAGCGAGGGCTGAATTTCTAGAGTTGAAAAATATCTGGAACTTCAAACAACTTTCAACGAAAACCAAAATCAGGATTTTCAATACAAATGTTAAGACAGTTCTACTGTATGGAGCGGAAACTTGGCGAACTACCAAAGCAATCATCCAGAAGATACAAGTGTTTATGAACATTTGTCCACGCAAAATACTTCGGATTCATTGGCCAGACACGATCAGCAACAATGTACTGTGGGAGAAAACAAACCAGATTCCAGTGAAGGAGGAAATCAGGAAGAAGCGGCGGAAGTGGATAGGACACACACTACGAAAAGCGCCTAACTGCATCACGAGACAAGCCCTCACATGGAACCCTCAAGGCAAAAGGAAAAGAGGAAGGCCAAAGAATACATTACGCCGAGAAATAGAGAAAGATATGAGAATGAACAAAAATTGGAAAGAACTGGAAAGGGGAGCCCAGGACAGAGTTGGTTGGAGAAAACTGGTGGGCGGCCTATGCTCCATTGGGGGTAACAGGCGTAAGTAAGTAAGCATAACTTTGGATCTGAATTCGGCTAATTATCATGAACATAAACATTCAATATCGATCGCGTTTACAGCAAATCACTTTTGACCTTTTAGATACCTAATCATTTTAATCACCGATTCATCATTGAATCGTGATTTTATTTGATCAACATAATTTTAAAAAATGCACTCTAAATTTTCTCAGTTAGGGTTAGGACATGACATGTGTTATGACTGCCACAATGAGCAATGTTTTGTGATGTAGACTACTTGGTTGGGGTCCGCAAGACAATAATGATGGATGGCTATAGACCTAGAATGACATGACTCAAAATCGTTTGCAATGGCGCAAAGGCATACACCATTTGTGTTCTCTCGAATTTTAATCTTCTGAATTCCTCTTCACCGTTTTTTCTGTTTTTAAATTTACCTCTCATTGGATTATACTTCTTGAATGACATCTTCAAACCCTAATCTTACAGATTACTGCTTATATTTTTACTACCTCTACTACTATGTGATTTGAATTGACAATTCAATCTGTTTATGCTAATGTGTTATGGCAACTTGAACTGATGTATGTACGTACACTGTAGCTGACTGACTGACTATAGTAATGAAACATGATGAAGAAAAATCATGCACTTAATTATTATCTTATTCTTTGAAAGTTTGAAACTTATTTGTTTAATTCAAACATAGAAACAAAGAGCCACCTACATATATTTACATGCCATACAAACTTATTATTTTGTGTGTGGGTTGGGATACTGTCCGATTGCCCGAACCAAAGCTAGCGGCATTCTTAAATGACTACTCCCTGAGCCTTTGACCTATGAGTCTAATTCACAAGACAGTGGAGTAATGTCAGATGTATTCTCGTGGTAGTCGATGACCAACATTAGGTTCGTATGCCATTTGTTACATTAGCATCCTGAGCTCATGTGCACCATTACTTTGGAATAAGGGTTTTACAACTCCACAAGGTGGATACTTCGTACCCACTAACCCGGTTCCACCATATATTCGTTCACCATCCTGTTAATTTAGTAAGCAACACTTCTTCTGTGAGAGAAGGCATTGAGCAGGAGATGCCTGACGGTGAATACATACGTGTAGCACATGGCACAAATTCATGAAGTTACTAACAAGTGGACCGAGTCATGTTGTTAGATATAGGCTATCTGGTTGGAGTCCGCGAGATGACAGAAACCGATGGTTAGAGACCTTGAATGACATGGGACAAAATCATTTGCAATGGTGCAAATACATCCACTCTATGTGTTCTCTCAAATTCTAGTCTTCTGAATTCCTCATCTCTCTCTTTCTAGATTTATCTCTATGAATTATACTTCTTGAATAATATCTTCGAACTATAATCCCGATTACTGTTAATACTTCTGTTTGTAGCACTATAGGATTTGAACTGACAATTGCGTCTCTGTGCTAATGTAGTATAGCAATATTAACTTATGTACTTATGTACGGAGATCTGCGTTGTAACTGACTGACTGACTGGCATATGTGTGGCCATACGAAAGCACTTCGAAAGGGAGATAGGACTCTTCCTATTCTCGGTCGTACCAAGAAATTATGAGATCCAGTGTTCCTTCTATACATAAACTCGTTTTCTCTAAACAGATATACTGATTTTTAATCCTTTTCATTATCACTACTACTATAAGTAGATCGATCGACTTCCTATTCGTCTTGTGTCATGTCACCACCACTAGAGTTCACACAACTTACCCACAAATATCAAACTTTTTACTACTTTTAACAATTCATTGTATTTGTAGAGGTATTGAGGTGGTCGGAACAGATGTTACGTATGCCTAACCATCAACAACCTCGTCGAGCTATGTTCTGTGGTGGTATGGGTAGGCTGGAAGAAAGCTGGGGAAAGCCAAACCAAAACATGGCACATTACCATGAAATCATTGACAAGTACACTGAGCCGTACTGGTAGATGTAGACTACCTGGTTGGGGTCCGCGAGACAATCGTAATCGATGATTAGAGATTGAAGATGCTGACAAAATGCAGAGTCTTCTGATCAACCTAAGGAACAATGCAAGCATGTTCGGGATGCGGTTTTCCCTCTCGAAATGCAAAATGTTTCAAGCCTGGGTTGCATCAGCACCTGAACTGGTGATAGGCAGTGAAGTAGTCGAACGTGTAGACCGCTTCACTTATCTTGGGAGTCTCATCAGTGCCGATGGCCTGGTGACTGACGAAATCTCAGCACGGATACAGAATGCTCGATTGGCTTTCGCCAAGTTGCGTCACTTATGGCGAAGGTGAGATATCCGTTTGCTGACTAAAGGACGAGTTTACTGTGCAGTAGTTCGCTCCGTCTTTCTTTATGGCTGTGAAACATGGCCAGTGAGAGTAGAAGATATTCGTAGGTTACTGGTTTTCGATCATAGGTGTCTTCGAAGCATTGCTCGTATATCGTGGGACACCCGAGTGAGCAACGCTGTTATTAGGAATCGGGTGCTAGGTAAGAATGGCAGATCAATAGACGCAGTAGTGACACTTCGTCAGTTTAGGAGGTTGGGACATGTGTTGCGTATGCCTAACCACCGACTGCCTCGTCGAGCTTTGTTTTGTAGTGTAGGAGTAGACTGGAAGAAAGCTAGGGGCGGCCAAACCAAAACATGGCAGCAATCCATGAAGTCATTGACGAGTGGACTTAGCCATGTCGGTAATTGTCGACTAGCTGGTTGGGGTCCGCGAGATGATAATAATCGATGGTTAGATACCCTGAATGACATGGCTCAAAATCGTTTGCAATGGCGCCGGTGCATTTATTCTTTGTGTTCTCTCAAATCCTAATCTTCTGGATTCTTCAACACCTCTACTTTTGACTTTCTAAACTTTTCTCATTGAATCATACTTCTTGAATAATATCTTCTAATCCTAACCTCTCCGACTACTTTTACTACCTCTTCTACTATTGGATTTGAATTGACAATTACATCTCTGTGCTGATGTGGTATGGCAACATGAACTGATGTACTTACGTACGAAGTTCTACGTTGCATCTGACTGACTGACTGATGATTAGAGACTATGAATGACGACTCAAAATCGTTTGCAATGGCACAAAGGCATACACCCCTTGTTTTCTCTTAAATTCTAATCTTCTGAATTCTTCATCAACTTTATCTTTCTCTTTTTAAGTTTATTTCACTAGATTCTACTTCTTGAATAATATCTTCATAACCTAATCTCTTCGATTACTGCTAATACTTCTAGTACCTCTACTACTATACCATTTGAATTGACAATTTGATCTGTTTGTGGTAATGTGGTATGGCAACTTGAACAGATGTATGCGCACATACCAAGTTCCAAGTTGTTGTTGTTGACTGATTGATTGATTGATTTGTAGAGTGTATTAAGAGTATTCCTTTATCTTGTCTCACCAGTTATATATATATATATATATATATATATATATATATATATATATATATAAGGAATTACAATAGTTTTAAAAAGAAAACTAACCTTCCACTGCTTCTGCAATAGTTAGCTGAGGAACAGGTTGTAATGGAAGATGATTTCTATTAGTGATCGATTGTGTTGGAGGAACTGGTGGTAATAAAGCAACAGGGAGTAGATGAACATCTGACATCATAGAATATGAATTATTGAATGGATTAGGTTGAATATTATTTTGTATTTGAGATAATGATGCCATATCAAAATATGATTGTTTTGTATTGAAATTATCTACAATAGTACCGGTACCACCAGCACCACCACCGTTTGTATCAATTGTGAATGATGATGGAATATTGATTGTGGAAATAATTCCATTTGGTAAATCTAAATATATAATTAATATATTGTGATGAGTAGATAGATTTTAAAGAATATTTGAACAAAATGATTAAATAGTGAAGATCTAGGGGGGGGAAGATCAACTAAGGAGAGTAGTATATACTTAATAACAGTTCACCCTTGCATATCAAGCAATTCAGAGAAACATGAACTGTGAAAATAATAGAGTCAGTCAGATGCAACGCAAAACTTCATACGTAAGTACATCAGTTCATGTTGCCATACCACTTTAGTACACAGAGATGTAATTGACAATTCAAATCCAATAGTAGTAGAGGTAGTAAAGGTATTAGAAGTAATCGGAGAGGTTAGGATTAGAAGATATTATTCAAGAAGTATGATTCAGTGAGATAAGCTTGGAAAGATAAAACTAGAGGTGTTGAATAATCCAGAAGATTAGGATTTGAGAGAACACAGAGAATAAATGCACCGGCGCCATTGCAAACGGTTTTGAGCCATGTCATTCAGGGTCTCTAACCATCGGTTATTATTGACACAATGTCCGTACATTAAAAGCTCCCGATATGTAGTCTACAACGGGGTTTCAAGAGACCAGTAATGACGTTTCGTGAACTCGCATCGTTTGCACTAGCGGTGCACTGAGATAAGGGGATGTGAGTAGAGTTCGTTGTGGAGCTTGTTTCTTGAGGAACCTGAAAAAGAAGATAGATTAGTGTTGGTCTTAGAGACCTGGGAGCGTGACCGCAGAGTCCAAGGGACAAATGCTTGAGGCCGGCCACGCACGGCCTTTTGATGAAAGGTTTTTCGAGGATTAGCTCCGCTCTTTAAGGCCCTTAGTGGGCACCCTTACCGCCGAAGACGGAAATCCGTGAGGTAGGGTGAGGTGTGACATTTCTTTGGGTCGACCTTTTCTAACCCTTCCTTCCTTGTGAGAAGGCAGCATCACTGCAGATGCTGGTTGTCCGAGGGGAACACCTTAATGCTGTCTGACCCCTCTGCAGTCAGCAGTACGACTTCGCCCTCAGACCTTGTGTAGCTAATTTTAGTCTGATCGTTCTCCAATCGACCTGCCTGGCATGGTAGGACCTGCAGGAACATATGGTCCAGCCAATATAGCTAGGTTGGGTCATGACGATAAACAAGCGCGATCACCATGTCAAGGTAGCAGCTACGTTTCAATAATTTTCTCATAGGTTTTTTCAAAGCACTCCTTACATAAGGTGAATAAGCAACAAGTGAATAACGCTAAGAATAGATACATAATACTCGATGAAGAGAAAGTAAGACAACTAACAGACTATAAAGCTTTATAAGCTGAAGTAGTTAAAGTATGTGTAACACTCGTGTACCTGACCACCGTCTAATCCGATGTACATAACTGATTCAAGGGTAGGTAAGAAAACAGATAGAAATGATCGAACTAAAAAAAAATTTAAACGGTTCATGAAATTGCTGAATGCTGGTTTGAATTGTGCTGGTAGGTGCATACTCCCTGGTTGAGACTAATGCTATACTCGTAACCTATGGTTACAGAGTTGCATTGATTTTCTATCTTCCCTCATAACTTGAGTGTTAGTATAATAAGTAATAATAATAATAACAACGTTCAACAGTAAAAGCTATACACTTGTTAGCTTGGCTTTAAGCTATATCTGATAATAGGTCAAGTTACTAAGTTGTGTCATATCCAAAACCGCTGATAAGAAACCTTGATGGATCGACAGATACTAGTTCGTTTGCTTCACACTACAACATTATGTCATCAATCAATGTACAGAATGGATATCACTGAAATGATAGTTGTCTAATCCACTGCAGTAGGTATGTTAAGATGGTGACACTAATAGGATTACTCTGGCAGTATCTAGACACGTATAGCAGCCACTGGAGCAGGAGATCTCAGTATACACAAAGGGAAAAACAAGATCCTTCGATAAAACACAACATCCATCAACCAAATCACACTTGACGGAGAAGCCTCAAAAGATGTAAAAAGATTTACATATCTGGACAGCACTATTGATGAGCAAGATGGATCTGATGCAGGTGTGAAGGCACGGATTGGTAAAGTGAGGGTAGCATCTAGAACTCGAAACAAGTATCAATAAACACCAAAATCACGATTTTCAATACAAATGTCATACAGTTCTACTGTATGAAGTGGAAAGCTTGAAAACCACCAAAGCCATTATCCGCGAGATACAAGTGTTTATTAACCATTGTCTACGCAAGCTAATGAGGATCCGTTGGTCAGACACCATCAGCAACAACCTACTGTAGGAGAGAACAAACCAGATCCCAGCTGAGGAAGAAATCAGGAAAATGAGCTTTAGGTGGATGGAACACAGTTTGATGAAAACACCCAACTGAGTTACAAGCCAAGCTTTCAATTGGAATCCTGAAGGCCAAAGGAAATGTGGTAGGAATATCAACAACCTTGCAGAGACGAGGATGATGATCGAACACAGAGTTGACGAACATTCTCAATCCGAAGAAGCAATGTTTTGTAAGAACGGAGCAGAACTGCTTTGAGCGATTAGTTGTAGACTCCACATTTTACAGACAGATTAATACCATGACAACACTAAAGATGGCCTAGATTCTCGGAATCCACCCTGGCTTTCATGACAAATTGATGGAACTCATTAGTCACTTCACCACCAGCACTCATGCAACTATCTTCATACATGCAAACTACTTCACTACTTCAAAATTTTCTTTGATTCAATGATAAAATTAAAAAGAATATTGACATAAGAAGTAGAAATACAAATATTATCCATTGGAAAATTGTTAGGATTCACATTTTTTTTATGACTAAAGATAAAACTAGGGATTAAAAATAATGAGAAAACAATATATATATATATATATAACCATGTTTACATATGATGCTTACTTGAAAGAGGTGTAGCATTATGTTTATTTAGTTTTTTATTATTTGTCGAACCAGAAACCAAATGTTCCTCCCAAGCATTCTCTACATTAGTAGTATCTGATGTTAAATCAATAGTATCATTGACTTGAATAGCTAAAACTGTACCTGGTGCAGTAGTAGTTTGAGGTGGGACACATTGAATTTCAAATGCTTTCGGTAGAACAGATAATAATCTAGATGAAGTGGAATTGGATGCGTTTACATTAGGCAGTCGATTCAATGAATTCACTGTTTGTATAGATCGATCTGGTGCCGATACCGAAGGAGGATAAGATGGTAAGGGTAAACGAGGAGCTTGAGAAGAAAGAGTCCTTGATTGACCAATACCATTTGTTGGAGCAGGCAAAGGAATCTGTGTTAGAGAAGTAACAAAACAACGCAAATAGTGATGAGCCAGTTAATTTACCTCATAGTATTTTATTGTACGTCATAGGATGTTTTTCCAACAACAACAACAACAACAACAACACTAATTAAGAATGTGTTACTTACTTGTTCATTAATTAACTTTATCAAGTCTTTTGATGAAGATTCAATAAAATCCATACGTCCTGTTAATTGATTGATTTCTTCTTTTAAATTAGTTACTGTTTTCTCAGTTGTTTCAATGGAAGTTATATATTGAGATAATTTCTCTTTTAGAGCAAGTTTTAATTTTGAATTAAAACATAATCGAACTTTTTTAATTTCATCTTGTAATTCTGGTAAGCTTTTCAAATTGTATACATTGTGAACATCTTTGAAACCATTATTCAATGTACACAAAGTATCAGATTGTTCAAATAATCTAGGCTTTTTTAATGATGGTGGACCTTGTTGAGTAATGGAATCACAATCATGATGATTTTCAATAGTTTCATCATCATTCAATAAACTAATGGAATTAGAATTAGGAATAGATGTATTCTGTGCAGCATGAAAAGAATCAGTTACATCTAGATTACAGGACAGCTCTGACATGACAAACAATACAACGCTTAAGCATAAGTAGTAAATGAGATCTAAAATAAAATGAGAAGATAAAAAACAAACAAATGAGTTATGATTTAAGGAGAAAAAATAGAGATATCAGAACGCAGGTTATTTGATAATCATTGCTAGTTTCTAGTTTTGTAGATTAAACAATACATCAGTCCTTTAATTTCCTATGTATACCTACAAGACAATTCTAAGCACAGTAGAACCTAGTGCATATGTGCATCGATTCAGGTTGTCACAACGTATTAACAAAGCAATACAAATTTCAGAGTGGTAGAATTAGAAAACTGTATCTCACTTGTTCACACAATCTCATATTAGGAGATATTTGGAGTTAAGACACACATTTAGGCGTCCTACAATAGTTGTTTTCCTGGACCTTCATGCGGTATTGACTCAGTGAATCGTGAGGTTCTGTGGAACTGTCTGTCGTTGAAAGGTGTACCAAAGAAGTACATTAACCTCATACAAGCTCTCTACTCGAACACCACTGGTCTAGTGAGAGCTTATGGCGAACTGTCACCGGAATTCTTCACTTCAAGTGGTGTCCGTCAGGGATGTCCACTTTCTCCATTCTTGTTTAATTTTATCATAGACATGCTCCTAGAAATAACCATATTGTCGTCTGAATTTTCAGGAGTAGACCTTTTACCAGGTGGCTCGCTTATTGACTTAGAATATGCCGATGACATAGTTCTATTCGGTGAAGACGCTGACAAAATGCAGTCTTCTGACCACCCTAAGCAACAATGCAAGCATGTTCGGGATGCGGTTTTCCCCATCGAAATGCAAAATGTTGCTTCAAGATTGGGTTGCATCGGCACCTGAACTGGTGATAGGGAGTGAAGTAGTCGAATGTGTATACCGCTTCACTTATCTGGGGAGTCTGATCAGAGTTGATGGCCTGTTGACAGACGAAATCTCAGCTCAGATACAGAAGGCTCGATTGGCTTTTGCCAACATGCGTCACTTATGGAGCAGGCGAGATATCCACTTGTTGACGAAAGGACGAATGTACTGTGCAGCAGTTCGCTCTGTCCTACTATATAGATGCGAAACATGGCCGTTAAGGGTAAAGGATCATAGTAAAGATCATAGGTGTATCCGAAGCATTGCTCCTGTATCCTGAGACGACCGAGTAAGCAATGCTATTATTAGGAAACGAGTTCTAGGTAAGGATGGCAGATCAATAGATGAAGCATTGAAACTTCATCAGTTGAGGTGGTTGGGACATGTGTTACGTATGCCTAACCACCAACTTCCGCGACGAGCTATGTTTTGTGGTGTAGCAGTAGGTTGGAAGAAAGTTAGGGGTGGCCAGACCAAAACATGGCACAAATCAATGAAGTCACTGACGAGTGGACTGAGTCATGTTGGTGTATGTAAGCTACCTGGTTGGGGTCCGTGAGACGAAAGTCACCAATGGTTAGAGACCTTGAATGACATGGCTCAGAGTCGTTTTCAATGGCGCAGGTGCATCCACTCTTTGTGTGCTTTTTAATTCTAACCTTCTGAATTCCTCATAATCTCTATCTTTCTGCTTCTAAATTTATCTCACTGAATTATACTTTTCGAATAATATCTTCGCTCCCTAATCTTCTCCATTGCTGCTAATAATTCTACTATCACTATCACTCTTGGATTTGAACTGACAGTCACGTCTATGTGCTGGTGTGGTATGGTAACCTGAACTGATGTAATTATGTACGAAGTTCTGCGTTGTAACTGTCTGTCGTTTGGAGTTAACAATCTGGTAAAAGAAAATTTCTGAAACATTTAGTCGAGCTATGATTGATATGAAGCTGATTAGTAAACGGAACTTCCCCCGATAATTAATTTGTAAACTAGAGGTTTACCGGATTAACCTGGGTTGCGCTTTTTGGTAGTGAGGCTAGTGATAGTTACTAATCGGTTGCCAGAACCGAAGTACAGCATAGTTCGAAAGTGAAACCAAATGGTTTATTCGAGTGCTTTAACTGCTACATCTTCACACCAGGAAACAGAGAAGATATTATACATGATATTGCATCCAGCCAACTCATCCTACGATTTCAAGGCAAAAGTCAATACTTGGGAACATTTTTAAGCGGTAGGCAAAAAGGTGATAGTAGGATTTTTTAACATTCTTTACGGGGAAAACTTAAAAATTTTAGGCACGTATTTTATCGTCAGAAAATTCGTGCTTATGTATTAGCTTTCCGTGTGTTTTATTTTTCCGCGAAAGTAATTGTCTCAGACGCTATCAAGTGACAACAGACACTAGCATGTATTTTCATTTTATCGAGCAGGTAATAGGGTAGCTGATTATTGACAAAAGCCTAAAAACCAAGGTTAGAGATTTGAAAACGGTCTCAATTAACTAGATTAAGCTTGATGGGAAGTAGCATTACTGTCTGCGCAGTGACCCACAGCCGAGTGGACAAATCACCCCTTTATGCCAGTTCGTTACACTAAATGTATATGATAGCATCTTACAAGAATAGATGATAGTAACTTTTTGATAAATACCTTTATCCAACGTATCCGTATGGATACAGGTATTTACTTACTATAAGATGGCAAGTCAGATTGGTCTATTAGCTCAACAACTAAATGAACTAGAAGTCAAACATCACAATCACAAAACTAAACATTTCCATACACTGGTGGATCTCATTTGAGATAGTCTGTTTGTGGTAAACAGCTTTTTAGGTATAACAAACTAATTTGGTGTCAAAATAGTAAGGGAAGAGTAACGACTAATACTTCTACTACGTCAACCGCTATTGGATTTAATTTAACAATTGCATCTCTGTGCTAATGTGATATGGCAACTCAGAGAGATATACATACGTACGAAGTTCTGTGTTGTTGTTGACTGACTGGATATAGGGATCGCTCAAATAATCCATCATTACTAAATCAGTCTATAAAATGGTAGGAAGTAACTACATGTCGATGCAATGACTCGTGTTCCACCCTGAGTATCCAGCTTTGATAATGAAATATCAAGAATACATAACACAATCTGTGCTGATGAACCAAGAAATACTAAGCATTTGTTATAAAAACAACTAAATCGTCTTAAGTGGACGGATTAAAATATCGTCTCGTACAAAAGATCAGTTTAGGCTGTTATGCTATCATCATAATGACTACACTTTACAGAACATTGGGAAAACTTAAAAACAGACATGGCTTTTACTTAATAAAATGATATTTGCTCTTAATAGTTCAGAATTAAGACACCTATTGATAGTTGAAGGTCGATATCAAATATTATCTTCGCTTTCAAGCAACATTCAAGGCGCAAATTCTAACCAGTAACAAATAACACAATATGTAGGATGAACACACTAACGCAGAGCTAAGAATACGTTTACGTAACTTGTTTTTAGAATAATTTCTTTCAAGTTTGTAATCCCCAGTTTAGAACAGAATGACAAACGTAAGTAATACAATCGTATGCATTTGCTTGTTCATGAATCATTATTTCAAGACATCCAGTGAAAGATTAAGGCAGTGAATCTTGGATGGGACAAGCAGTCAGAACTTGGATATTTTCTCCTTTCAATTATTTTGTGATCCAAAATTTGTTAACGATCTTGATATCTGCAGATTTAGCATGTGAGAGGTTAATGCAATAGCAACGAGCAGCATCCAGAAGAAACATTGGCCTTAAAATGTATCACATCCTTATAAATGCAGCCTGTCACAATAACAATGTTAGACGAGTTGCTCCTTATGTACATTCGGCTAGCTACTAAGGACCACCACCATAATCGTATTTGGAGCCAAATATTATACTCAATAGATAGCGCTAGAATTTTGCTGCTAAAGTGAACTACCAGAGTGCGTAATGTTGTACAACTGAGTTAATGGTATGGTTGATCAGCTAAACTAATTGTTTTGTACACGAAGACAATAAATGTGATTGGTTTAAAGGTCAAAATCCATACGTCAGTAGACCACGTGTAATATGAGGAAGCAATCTGAGGTACTTTATCTAATCTGTGTAATACGCGCTAGATTTACTGAAACATTGTCCTACTAAGTTGATAAAGTATATTGGATATCTCCTTAAAGAGTGTACTGTTTTGTAGGAAACCAGATGAGCCAACCATCCCATGAAGATGCTCACCTTGAAGTACGACCCTGAGACGGCTAATATGTATCGGAATCAATACATTTAGTTTCAGGGACAAGCCATGTTGTCCCTTTGTTCGAACAATCCGCGCAATCATACGTTAACGGACACTCTAACCACAATATAGTAGAAAGTAGCGGATTTACCAAATGATGTGACAAAAAAGGAAGGATTTCGAGCGCCAAATATCCGACATATGAGACTACCAAGTGAAAACCGACTGACTAAACTTTTAAAGACGGGTACACCAACAAGTTTATCGTCCATAATACAGATATTTAAATATTTTCTACTGAGGAAATATTCAATCAGATATAAACTCAGTGTGATCGAACTACGTACAATTGTGAGGAATACATTATAACATACTATGACATACCGGCAAAACAATAGAACCATAAGCCTGTTTTGTGCAGCAATGAACAGGTGGGTGACTAGTATGAACCAATAGAGAACAACTGAACCATAATAAGACCAACCGCACTACTTGGCTCGCCTCGTAAGTAGCGCTTTGAAATAGTGCGAGTCTCGAATGGTCAGCGAAGAGTTAGTAGAGCAGAAACACAATAAATCACTTTGAAAGTTCGGTTTGTTTAAATGAACAGTATGATATTTGCAACTAAAGAGACCAGAATGTCATGTTGTGTAGTGCAATAACCAAATACATAAAACTATTGAAGATTCTGAGCAAAATAAGTTAATAATACTCAAACTTCCTACTAAATGTATTTAACACTGTCAAGGTCGCACTGGTAAATCCCGTAACCTTGACGCCATGTCGTGGTTACTTACACACACTGTTGTCTACCTGTAATACAGTATTGTTAAAACTGTCCTTCAATTTGGAGTTTTGGTAAAATGACCTATTATAACGGCTGGAAACTTACGATGTCGAACAGAGCACCAATAATTACATGAGGCGGCATCACAAAGTCAAACAAATTTTGTCCGATTGTTGGTCAATTTTAACGAGGGATCTTGACTGGAATTAATTTGTTGCCCATCATGAAACTGTGTAGCTTCATGTTCATTTTTATAAATTTACATGTTAACTTTAAAGCGCGAGATTGGCTGCGAAACCGAAACCAGATATTAGTTTGTCCCTGAATAAGTGGTTCCAAGACCGTTTCATTTTGCAGTTATAACCATCTCTGTTTGCTGTACGTTGTCAGGTTCTTACATGATAGCAAACAGAGGACTTCTGTGCCTTATCCTTGGACCCTAGCTCACCATTGATTGAGTACATAAATCCACTTTTGACACTCATTTTATGTATATAGTTGTTCTTGCGATTTGAAAGGAGATCTAAAGCCTTGCAAGCATCTCTGCGTTTCATAAAGGTTCAGCGAATAAACTAGTAGGCTACCATTGACACTTTCCCTCTTGCCACCGGAAAATTTAGAATGATTGTGTAAATTAAATATGATGTACTGGACTCGTATCATATGGATTATTTCAGAATTACTATTACATGGAGACCCTAAATATCGATCAAAGTAGCAAGAATTTCTATCATTCCCCCAGCTTCAAGAACGAAGACCCATTTCAGAAAGGAGCAACCAAAACATCATTTGGACTTAAGTATAGACCGTCCTAACTTCACCTATGGGCGTTAACTTAGCAGACTTTTCCGTATAAAAGTAGGAAAGGGTTCATAATCGTGATGTTATTAATAATCTTCAACGTCATATTAGGACTTCATTACAATCGGGTCGCGAAGTCAGCCTGATAGAGTATCATATGAAGAGAGAAAATGACAGTGTACCCACGGAAACAGGCGCGATCAGGATCAGCAAACAATATATTTAACGGCAGGGAGAGTAAGTAATGACCCATTTCGTTGACGTTTTAAAGAAAACCTGAGATTTATTTGGGTCATAGTTGGATTGAATCAGGGTGAGTCAGTGGATGTTCCATTCTTAATGTTTCCTAGAGGATGGGAACCGGAATTATACCTCTCAGTAACTGAAAACGACCTTCTGAGACAAGAATATACTCCAATAATCAAGGGGTTTTTCAAATTAAAAAATCATGACAATTTTAAATAACTTCTACTCTCAACCGGTCGACTCCGTCCTCTCCTAGTGAAAACATTTACTTAGATTCAACATTCGAGCCCATGTTAAGCTCTTCAGAAGCTGTATCGAGTGGATGGTGTATTCGTTAACATTAGGCAAACCCACATCCTGTACCATAAAGAAGGTTAGATGAAGATATTGGTTGGCTGTAGTCAGGTGAAAACGGGCTTAAGTGGGGGAATGAAATTTGTGGTCAGACAAGTATCGACCAACGATGATGATGTGTCAAAATGCTCCCCAAGATATGAAACAGTCACTTTCTTAGTGGGTCTGACTGGGATACAGCCGTCATGATCTTGCACTGCACTTGAGATTCCTGATGAGATGAATGGGATAGTACCTCTCGTTCCAGTGCGTTTGCGATGGAAAGAAACAGCTCCCAACTCCGCCTACTGAATCGTCCGCTCGTGAGTTATAAAACGTCACTGTAAATTCTGTCTCGCAGAAGTTCCTAGCCGAAGAACAGGTTAATAGAACATCGAATTAGAGTTCATAGCTTATTGTAACTGTTGATGGGAAGTAAAATTTATCAGTCCAATCCTATAACGTGTTTGGAATGGTGTCAGCAGTAATGTTCAGTATAGAAATAAGGAAACTGCAGAACTTCACAGGATTCATGAACCGATCGAATTGCAACCGCCATCGCGAAAACACGAAGCACTGGATGGGCGTTTCGCCCTCATCAGTGTACATGCAAAATACGTAGAAGGAATTGAACTCAGAACATTCTGTCTCCGATGTCTTATCGATTTAAAAGACCACTGAGTGAGCACCTGGCAGTGTTCATGTCTGACTTTAGTCAAGCCACGATGTTACGCAATCGTCTGTCGTCGTCTTCGGTGAATAATTACTTCAAACACGACATGGCTGAACTTCGGAAATCGCAGGAAATCCTGCCGCTACTCTGTCCTCAAATGATCTGTTACAAACGTTGCGATTAGCTCCCTCGCCGTCGGTGGAGGAAGTCGTCTTGTATCACTATTGAGATGACAAAGGTCCATTATTTTATTGAGATTGACTGAGAAGCTTGCACTCTTTAAGCTAACTAGTATACAATCTACAGGCGGAAAACGGAAAACCGATCACCACATACGGCTAATGGTACCTTTAAATTAACTCCGGTTAACACAAACCCATTCACTAAATTTCGTTGTGGAATACGTATAAATGTCAGTCGGTGGTATAAGCTCGTTACAACACCATAAACTACTAGTTGGCCCAAACAAACGAATGTTGATGGATTAAACTACCTGTTCATGGAGTTTCATTTTCCAGTTGTGAGTCATGCTCACTCACGTCTTTGCACAAATGACTCTTTCTTTCAACCAGTGCACGACAGGTACTTGAAACTGTGTCAGACAAGTCTGCAATCACCTTACACAACCAGCAGTGTTACACATCATATCACGACTATGGGACCACTTGTATTCCCAAAAGATCAACGACTAGCTCCGGAAAAGCTAAGACTCGCAAAAAGCGAATTCAACTACACGGTGGATTTGGGGATTATCCGCCCGTCAAACAGACCATGGGCATCCCCTTGAGAAGACGGCAGTGAGACTAGCTTTAACTGGTGATAATCACTAATTTAAACTATACTCTGTTGTTACGCATTACCTCGAATTACCAACATGGGGGCCATCTTCAACAATACTACTGTCTTTTCGGAAATCGTTATGTTCAAGGCGAAAGACCTATAGTCATATTATGTATGGCATGGCACTTTCAGTGCTCCTAACTGTTTTGCTGTCCTACTATGAACAAGTACGTTAGAAAGTGGTCATTTACTTTCATTTATGAAATATAGGACGCCAACCAGCATTCTTCAACCTACTCTTTCCTGGGCCTTCTTTTCCAGTTCTGCCCGAATGAGGATCATTCGTTTCATATCTGCTTCAAATCCCCAGTCTACCCCTTTTCCTCTGGCCTCAAGGGATGTCTTGTGTCTCCGTGTGGTACTTTCCTCTAATGCGTATCCTATCCACCTCCAGCGCTTCTTCCTGATTTTTTCATCCGTCTGGATCTGGTTTTGTCTCTCCCACAGAATGATGTTGCTGATTCCGTCCGACCAACGGATCCTCAGTATCTTGCATAGACAACCGTTAATAAACACTTTTATCTTCTGGATGATAGCTTTCGTATTCCGCCAAGTTTCTGCCGCATGCAGTAGAGCTGTCCTGAAGTCTGAACTGAAAATTCCGACTTTGATGTTGTTTGACACTTGTTTTTAATTCCAGATGTTCTTCATTTGTATAAATGCTACCTTTGCTTTCTCGATCCGTGTCTTTACATCCGTATTATATTCACCTAGTTTATCAGTGATGCTGTCAGATATGTAAAGCTTTTAGAGGTTCCAGTGCTTCTCAGTAATGTGTGATTTGGTTAATGCATGTTGCGCTTATCGGGGGATGTTGCTTTGTTTCCTTGTGTATGTGGACACATGCAGCTTCACAGGTTGCCGCTACATAGATCATCTTCTAAATATATTGTTAAATGCAGGTTGGAAGATCTAGATCGTCTGTGCAGTTCTCATTGTCCAGTTGCATACGAGCTGTTCACAATATCCCTTGAGTTTTTTGATGATCCAGTTGTCCACCGGAAGAACGATAAAGGGTGAGAGTGAGCAACGTTGTCAGTCACCGGTCTGCACTCTGAATGAGTCTGCGAGCTCTCCCCCATGCATGATTTTACAGTATAGTCCATCGTAAGAATCCCGAATGATGCTAACAGGTGTCGAATGTGTTCTCGTCGCCAATGAATTTATGTATAGTGGTGAGTTCAGTTAAGTTGATTGTTCTAGAATTATCCGCATCGTCACGATTTGATCGGAAGTCAATCGATCTGTATGGTGTCCAGCTCGCTGATATGGAAGTTGGGCGTCAACTGGATCTTTTATTCGGTTTAACAACAGACTGTTCAGAACTTTGGCTGGTATTGAGAGACGAGTGATGTTTCTGTATTTTTCACACTTTCTGAAACCTCCTTTCCTTGGTATCCCGGCGAGATGCTCTACTTTCCGGTCCGTTGGCACTTGTCCTTCCTTCCTTCTGAGTGTTGCTGAATAGAGTGGAACACCTTTGTAGATCTTCCAACCCCAAGCAGAGAGTTTAGATGGCTTGAATTATTTGTTCTGGTCAGCGTTATTTTAGCGAGTTGATTTGAAACTGGCAGTCACCTTGGAGGGTTTGTAGATGGGGTCACAGCGTTAGCACTCTCTTGCTTATTTTTCCAGAAGTCCACACTTTTAGACATAATTGATATCTTCTAGCTACTTATTCAGTCACGTTAATATTCATTTAATAGGACCCTAACACATGAATTTCTGTACCCCTTCGTATGCAGGACTCGTTTCACACAATGGCTAGGTGCAGCACATTATTGTGAAAACAGTGACTCGCACCCCAAAACAAGGATGAGCTGGAAGCGTCCGGTGTCCCTCGAATATTACCATAGACCGTAGATTCCACTTCATATCTTCCTTGTTTTACTCGTGAGGGCCACATAACATGGTGCATGTTTTTGGATATCTAAAATTATTACACCGAGCCCACTAAACCATTCAAAGTTCTTTTTCAAAAACCAAACTACTAAACAAATGCTTATAATGAAAGCGAAGATAACACTAGAACCGATCATCGAATAGCCGATCACTTGGAAGGAGATACACTTCATCGACTCTTTAGTCGAACAATCAGACGATTCGATCCCCGCGAGTACAATACATTCTAAGATTTCTATCAACCTTGACAAAACCTCTTAGTTTCCGACAATTGGCTTTGTACGACCTGGTTTGAAAGAATCGTGAGTTTCCAAAAGCATTTGAAAGAACACCACAAGTAGGACGTTTTATAAATTTATTATTATTTGTCTCGTTTTCCGTTTGCACACTGAACTGTATCTTTAAATTTTACTGAGGCATGAAAAAGGTCAATTATTGGGCTTTTTAACGTACATATATATGGTTTTATGAGCAAACGAAGCAAAAGGTAATGTTTTTAATATTTTTCCTTAATTTCGTACATTTTTTTATGAAAATAATTCCAGGAAACCAAATTTTCGCCCGTTATATAGAACATATAAGCACATTCAGGTTTTTTCACAGATTTCGCTTACCTACAACAGGACAAATGTCTTTCGTGAACAACTGGAAAAGACTTGAATGTTGTATCAAAATTTCTCTATACTTTCTTGCCAGTATATTGCCCACTGTTCCTCACCATAGGAAAATGCGACCATACAACGATGGATATTACAAGCCGTCAGAAGGGTGTTTGTCAACGTCGTCATTATCAACATCAAGCTTCCACATCAGATCAGTACAATGCATAGCACACGCCCATCGGCTTGTTAGCTTAGACATTGTGCATCACCACACATGTGGACATCGACTAAATACATCTTAATTGATCGAAAGAGACTTCCAGCTTTACTAATTTTAGAGCCGTCTATCAATGCGACAGTAAAACGTCAGTAGTATCAAATACTGTTCATTCAAAGATCGAAGTTATATTTGCATTATTGACTAGTGAAACAAATCTAGTCTAAAGAGAGTCAAAACCCCAATAGTTCACGTTCGGATTACCTGCAACCAGAAGTCAGTTACTCGTCCTCCTCAACAGTTAAAATCAAAAAGCAATATTGTGGCAGGATATAGAAATTCTCAGAATGATTCAAAAATTGTATTATGTAGAGTACCTAGATGAGTGTCGTAATTAGGCTAATAAGCCACAGAATTTCTAAATTCAAATTCAAAGTACATCAAATGAAAAATTTCCACAGAACATAGTGGTAATTACTTGTTATTGAACAAACCTGTCCTTACAAAGCACGGGACCTAATTCTATCGATCAGCAGTCAAATAATTAGAGCGCCTAAACACTAACAGATAGAAATCAGGCTTCGAAATATCAGCAAATAAAACATGTTTGGAAAATTAATGAATGGACCCCCAAATGAAAAATACGTCATATAATCAACTCACGTAAAGTTAAGGTAATGTTATCGTTAATTCAGATAAAATCAGCTAAGCAACTCAAGAAATAAACATAGCGTTAGGGAAACCGGGTAAAATTGGTGATGACAGTCACAGATGACCTCGAAAATAAACGTAATACTAAAGCGAAGGTGATAAGGGTACTGAATTAAAAATTAAATGTCAGAAAAATGCTCGTTTTTGCGTAATGCATCCACATCGATAAATTTTCAAAAATAAGCTGATGTACCAAGATGATAACTTAAGGATAAGACCTTAAATTTGCCTGTTTGTTCGACCTAATAAGGTACCTAAATTGGACGATAAATCATGGAGAAATACGTCTGATGATATCATGGATATTCAGAGTTGAACAACGCGTTTTATCTTAACACTTTTCAGATTTATAATACTCAGACGAGTCAAATCAGAAGTCAGGAAAGAGGAGGAAAGACAGTAAATTTGAACGATGGCTTGGACGTCGAGGAATGAATGAACTAAGTTTGTTAGCTGGTACAAGGTGTTACGGTGCATGATTCACCACACAGGCTTTATGAGCGAGAGACTTCAGCCCGAGTGTTTCCATTGAAACTAATGAGGCTAGCGTCAATGTCGAAGGCTTACAGAGGGATATATATATTGGGGATTTATCTAAAGCTTCAAATGTCAAATATTCGTAAAATACTGTGTCAGACTCAGTAATCCACTGAATAGTACTTATAAACATTAAACCATATGCGTTTGATGAGAAATCGGCTTGATATGAGTTTCGTACGGTTGAAACTCTCCAAACTTGTACTGAGAGGAATATATGCCTTGTGCGTGCTTCATCTGAATGGCTTGGAACTGAAGAGTTCAACCCTAGAAAATTTTTAAAAGCATCAAACTTTTAGATGTGCAAACGGTTATTAAAGTATGTGTCGTATCCATCGTATTATGAAAGTCACAATAATTTCTTCTAACACACAAAGGAACATCTTCAAATCGATCCCTTGAAATATAAAATATCATAAAATAAGTTGAACAGGATCAAATTGAATGCTTATTAGTTGTATAAGCATTGGAAAAATGTCACTTAATGCTGGTTTACAGACGCATAAAAACTATTTGTTTAAATCACTTAAGATAAAATTCATATTCATCATAAGGCGCTAATTGTTCTCTATAACTATTGCACGGGTAGGTTGTTTAGTTTTCTCGTTTCCTCTTGTCATTCATGTGTTTGTATTAGAAAAGGTTTTATATTTGTTCAGGCTTTAAAAACAGAAGTCTGTTCCTTGACTGCCGAAATGTAGTTCCTGTTGTATGTGTCGGTTTGGTTAGTCGGAAGTTTTGTTGTCATGCTTTAATATGCGTTGTGCTACATTTGTCTTATCAATTTAAAAAGAAATCTGCCCAGCATAGTTCACCTCTTCTCGCTAGTACGGACAAGCCTGTGTTTTTTATGAAGTGTGTCCTTAAGTAGACTTAGTGTAAATGTAATTAGTATCTTCTTATCTGAAGACGAATATTTACTCAGCTTTCAAAACGGCTCCCTCATCCAGTTTTCGATCAACTGTCTGCCCATCTGATGTATGGCGTTTATATCCAGGCATCCGACTAGACATAACGAGTTCGCAGCATGTGAAACAAGATAACTGACTATATTAGCACATGCTACTTCTGTATCGTGTGCAAATTACTGGTCCGCAGAAGCCTTGCAATTTCGGTCGTATTCAAAGTGGGAACTCTTCGATCCGCGCTCATGTTTCTTCCGGTCGTACACAGGAGACTGAGCGATGGAATTATGATACTCTGACGTGTCTAGATATACTCTTGTGAGAAAACACTTAATCGACACTAACGGTGAGAATTTCGGAGTTTTTTGCTGCACTGATTAGTGTCAGTTTATTTTATTCAGACACATTCGTGTTAGTAGAAACTAGTCGAGAACACGATAGATTCTTACTAATAGTTTTTCTACGCCAAATCCGTTAATTGCGCTTGATTCATGCGTTTTTTCGTTACTGTAGCTACGCGAAATGCCACGCCGTTCTTCAAACGCTAATTCTGACGAAAGTCCAGTGACCAGACGTACTAGTGCTCGAATCGCTGCCGCCCAAGCAGCGTCCCCTGCCAAGTCTCCAGTTAAATCTCCCCGTCGTAAAGTAAGTTAGTATCTTGCTTGACACTTCCAGCGTCTGTCCACTGAACCAGCTAAAACGGTCTCTGATGACACTGAGTCACAACAGTCACAAGTTAAGAGTGAGAGCAGTATGGAGGATCTTAATGGTATCGATACTAGCTCCGTAAAGGATACCGAACCAGCTGATGATCAAGTGGAAATACCTCACAAAAAGACTAAGGTTGAGAAGGAATCAGGCGATGGTAATAACATTTATTCTGTACAACTCTCTGTAGATCAATTGTGTTCCAATCACGAGAAAAGTGAAGTTGAGGCATCCACGGAATGTGACACGGTTGTAAATCAAACTCAAGATTCAAATGCGACCTCCGCCGACTTTGAAGTTGTTGAGCATAGTTCAGTCCCACCACCTGACAGTGCCGAGGTCCAAGCAGCCATCTCAGTTCAAGGTGAAGATGGCCAGTTGTTGGTTGGATTTGTGCAAGTGAATAAAGAAGATTTACCGGCACCTAATAGTTTGGAAATAAAACAGGTTTCGGCTGCTTTGGAGTCACGTAACGAAACAACGACATGTGATCCAGGTGTCATAAGGTCGGATCCAATCGTAGAGCCTTGTGTAAACAATCTGAATGGTAATCTCGAGTTCCAAGAGTCTAAAAAAGGTAATTCTTATTTTTATACGCTTTTAAAATTTAGATGAACCTTCAAAACCCAACGGCACTGTACTTGTTGAGGCTCATCACAAAACTCCTGTCCCCATTGAAGAGCCAGTTATCCAACCACACGTTGCTCCCGTTACTGGAGATATTGTTCTCGATGCTGTATCGGAGGCGGTTTCTCAGCAGTAATTCATCTTAATTCCTCGTTTATCAAATATTGGTCACTTCACAAATATCATAAACTGACTGATTAGTTTTTCGTCGAAAATACTGTTAATCTGGCAGCCCGGTTGTTAAGAACTGGTTTTGTTTAATTGTATGTTCATCTATGGATACAAAACTTTTATAAAACTAACGAGTCAGTTATATTGACCCTCATCTACTGAACTCCACACACGTTTCTATCCATTCCCCTTATAGGTCACTGACCCTTCAGTATAAAGCAATGTGTCTGATGATATTTATACACAAGTTTTTTTCCGATATTTTGCTTCTTGTCTCATTCCTTTATGTAAACGCTTACTTCATGAAATTCACAGTGTTGATATTCATCATATACTCATCATATACGCTTGCAAGATTTTCTATTCTACTCATCATTGTATGTCTCGTTTTTAACCGATTTCCATAGTTCCATGTTTTATAGTCACTATGCAATAGTTATTTCGTTGCCTGTATTATCACACTCCATTTGCATTTGGTTGTTCATAAAAATTAAAAATTCATGTTTAATACTTGATCAATGTATTTTTAAAACTCGATATATTGTCCCATTGTTCTGTTATTGCTTTTATTTTGCTCACAAATCTCAACTGTGATAAGTTGTGTTAAATACTTAGTTCACCCTAGTTTATTAATCGAACTGATTAAATTCACTTTTAAGTGTTTGCCTTATATGTCTGGACATTTTATTACATGTAAATGTCCTAAGACCTTTGATAACTCAATCAATTCTAAGGATGATTATCCTTTGTTACTTGTGTAGATATCCCATGATAGCTTATTGGATGGTATATCCTCCAGTAATAACATGCATCAAAATCAAAGTAGGCGTTCCAAGTCGCAAAATCGTTATCATGGTCCACTGCAACCAATCAATAGCAACGTAGAACTTCGTACGTACTTACGTGCATCAGTTCAGGTTACCGTGCCAGATTAGCACAGAGATGTAATTGTCAATTTAGATCCCATAGGGTTAGAAGATATTCAAAAAGTGGAACTTAGTGAAAAAAATATATATAATATATATAAACTCCGTTTTCTGTTTGCCTGGTTCGAGTTTTACGTCCAATGCGAAGATGTTAATTACGAAAGCTACGGGTAGAATAATTGTGGTCTGATTGATCTAGTCTTCATCTATTTTCTAAATAGTAATAGTGAATGAATGTAATTGTTTAAAGGAGACGTACATATCGAGTAACAGTGACTTCAAGTATATCTAATTGGCATATAAATCTAGGTTGATTGTGAGCATCTTATCAATCGACAGTCTATAAATAAGCACAGCTTTATTTATTGGATTTGTTTGTTCCGTATCCACTTTTGTTCCCGACCGTGGCTGCTACCTTGACGTAGTGGTCAGGCGTGCCTATCGTGATGACACAACCGAGCTATACTGGCTGGAACACATGTTCCTGCAGGTCCTACCATGTCAGGCAGGTCGATTGGAGAACGATGAGACCAAAAGCAGCTACTCAAGGTCTGAGGGCGAAGTCGTACTGCTGACTGCAGAGGGGTGTGACAGCAGTAAGGTGTGTCCCTCGGACAACCAGCATCTGCAGCGATGCTGCCTTCTCATCACAAGGAAGGAAGGGTTAGAAGAGGTCGACCCTAAAAATGCCACACCTCCCCTACCTCACGGATTTCCGTCTCCGTCGGTAAGGGTGCCCACTAAGGGTCTTTAAGAGCGGAGCGAATAATCAAAAAACCTTTCTTCAAAAGGCTGTGCGTGACCGGCCTGAATCAGTTGTCTCTTGGACTCTGCGGTCACGCTTCCAGGTCTCTAAGACCAACACTAATCTATCTTCCTTTTCAGGTCCCTCAAGAAACACCCTTCCACTGTGTGGGAAGCCGCGAGGGAACATCCGCCCTCATAGCAGCACGAGAGACCCAATTGGTCGAAATCAAATCCTTCCTACACCCCCTAGTACCTCTCTTCTCTCCACAACGAACTCTACTCACAGTCCCTTTTCTCACTGCACCGCTAATACAGACGAAGCGAGTTCGCGAAACGTCATTCCTGGTCTCTTGAAACCCCGTTCTAGACTACATGTTGGAGCATTTAATGTACGGACATTGTGTCAAATAGGGCAACAGGCTTCCTTAGCTAGGACTTTAGAATCTCGTGCCATCGATGTAAGCTGCGTCTCGGAAACGCGCATACAGGATCCTAGTAAGATTATTAATCTGATTTCACCTTATCAAAATAAAGAAGCAGCTCGATTTACTCTTCGTGTATCCGGTAGCCCTGATGCTGCTTCCAGGGGTCTTGCTGGCGTAGGCATAGCATTGAGTCGAAGAGCTGAACAATCTCTCCTTGACTGGATCCCAGTAGATAGTCGTTTGTGCGCTGTCCGACTAAACGGGACAGTAAGGACTCGGAAAGATAGGGACAATCGCCGTTGCCTCTTCATCGTATCTGCCTATGCCCCCACTGACTGCAGTTCAGACGAGGTTAAAGATGAGTTTTACAGAAAGCTTTCGGAACTCCTCCAAAAAGCTAGGCGCTCTGATATCGTAATAATGGCTGGTGACTTCAATGCTCAAGTAGGTAGACTAGGTGAAAAGGAAAGACATCTTGGTGGATGTTATGGTGCAGCGACTGAGAGAACAGACAATGGCGACCGTCTGTTGCAACTATGCTCAGACAACCGCCTATTCTTAGCGAACACTAATTTTAGGCATAAGGAAAAGCATCTGTTGACCAAGCGACCTCCAAAGTCGTCTCAACATTGGACGCAACTAGATCACATCGCCATCAGCCACCGATGGAGATGTTCGATAGAAGACTGTCGCTCGTTGTGGGGCACATGTTCAGATTCAGATCATGCCCTAGTGCGAGCGCGTATTTGTTTGAAGCTTACTGGGTGTAGGAAAGACACCGTAAGAAAGCCTCTTAGGGTTTTACTTAATGATAATAGGGCGAAGAATATATTTCAGGAACAACTAGAAAGACAGTTAGGCGACCATCTAAGCGATTCCCATCCGGAAGCAGGATGGAATGATATCAAAAAGGCTGTGGAAACAGCAGTGATATCTGCTAGTAAGGTTGACCATAAGGCTAGAATGAAGCCGTGGATCTCAGTAGCATCCACCGATCTGATGGATGCCCGAAAATTCATCCCACCTGGCTCTGAACATGATGAAGAACGAAGTCAACTTAGGCGCAGGCTGATAAAAAGCCTGCGCAACGACCGTGAACAGTGGTGGGCGGCGAAAGCAAAAGCGATGGAAAAGGCAGCGGCGATAGGCAACAGTAGACAACTTTTCCGATTTATCAAGGAAACTAGTATTAGGAATCCTAGTGTAAGTGAGACTATCTCGGAAAAGGATGGGACTATTATTTATTCTCAATCAAGGAGACTGGATCGATGGGCAGAACACCTTAGGGATCAGTTCAACTGGCCTCGAGCCACTTTTCGGTTACCCACGATCTCCAGTCATCCTGAATGGCAAATCGACGTAAGTCCCCCTAGTCTTAATGAAGTTGAAAAAGCGTTAGGAAATCTGAAGCGAGGGCGAGCTGCAGGTCCTGATAGGCTTGCCCCTGAGATATTTAAAGATGATGGTCCAGTTTTAACAGTTAGACTGACCGAGATCCTAGGTAGAGTCTGGGAACTAGACGTAATCCCATCCGACTGTTCTCAATCCCAGATTGCCCCAATTTATAAGAAAGGACAAGCGTCTTGTGACAATCACAGGGGAATAAGTCTAACTAATATAGTTTCTAAATTGTTAGCCTCGATTATACTTAGACGCCTAACTAGTGCTCGTGAAGAGCGGACTCGAGAAAACCAGGCTGGTTTCAGATCTGGACTGGGATGTATAGACCACACCTTCACACTACGACAGGTCCTGGAACACAGACACACATTTAGGCGTCCGACAATAGTTGTTTTCCTGGACCTAAAAGCGGCATTTTACTCGGTAGGTCGTGAGGTTCTGTGGCAGTGTCTGTCATTGAAAGGTGTACCAAAGAAGTACATTAACCTCATACAAGCTCTCTAATCGAACACCACTGGTGGTGTCCATCAGGGATGTCCGCTTTCTCCATTCTTGTTTAATTTTATCATAGACATGCTCCTAGATATAACCTTATCCTCGTCTGAATTTTCAGGAGTAGACCTTCTACCAGGTGGCTCGCTTATTAACTTAGAATATGCCGATGACATAGTTCTAATTGGTGAAGATGCTGACAAAATGCAGAGTCTTCTGACTACCCTAAGCAACAATGCAAGCATGTTCGGGATGCGGTTTTCCCTCTCGAAATGCAAAATGTTGCTTCAAGACTGGGTTGCTTCGGCACCTGAACTAGTGATAGGGAGTGAAGTAGTCGAACGTGTAGACCGCTTCACTTATCTTCGGAGTCTCATCAGTGCCGATGGCCTGGTGACTGACGAAATCTCAGCTCGGCTACAGAAGGCTCATTTGGCTTTTGCCAACCTGCGTCACTTATGGCGTAGGCGAGATATCCGTTTGCTGACTAAAGGACAAATGTACTGCGCAGTTGTTCGCTCCGTCTTACTTTACGGCTGTGAGAGTAGAAGATATTCGTAGGTTACTGGTTTTCGATCATAGGTGTTTTCGAAGCATTGCTCGTATATCGTGGGACACCCGAGTGAGCAACGCTGTTATTAAGAGACGGGTGCTAGGTAAGAATGGCATATCAATAGATGAAGTAATGAAACTTCATCAGTTGAGGTGTTCGGGACATGTGTTACGTATGCCTAACCACCGACTGCCTCGACGAGCTTTGTTTTGTAGTTGTCGACTACCTGGTTGGGGTCCGCGAGATGATAATAATCGATGGTTAGATACCCTGAATGAGATGGCTCAAAACCGTTTGCAATGGCGCCGGTGCATTTATTTTTTGTGTTCTCTCTAATCCTAATCTTCTGGATTCTTCAACACCTCTAGTTTTGACTTTCTAAACTTTTCTCACTGAATCATTCTTCTTGAATAATATCTTCTAATCCTAACCTCTCCGATAACTTCTAATACCTTTACTGCCTCTACTACTATTGGATTTGAATTGACAATTACATCTCTGTGCTGATGTGGTATGGCAACATGAACTGATGTACTTACGTACGAAGTTCTACGTTGCATCTGACTCTGACCTTATTTTGTTGTAGCTACTTGCATCGGACGTTTTAAGTATTCATCTGTTGACTTGGAATACGCAGATCACACTTCATTTAGACGAAGTTTCTTAGGTTCCTTGACAAGTTGCAAATTATTTAGAAACCGTTATCTTCAACATGCAAAATGAAGCATCCTAATGGAGCATAGGCCGCCCCCCCCAGAATTCTACTACGTACTCTGTCCTGGTCTTTCAATTTGAGTTCCGCTCAATTGCTGTCCATTCTTTCGGTGTCTGCTTACTCTTCTTCGGCCTTGAGGGTCCCAATTTAAAGTTTACCTCGTGACTCAGTTGGGTGCTTTCCTCAATGTGTGTCCTATCCACCTCCAGCGCTTTTTCATGATTTCTTCCTCAGCTAAACGTTCTGCTCACTATTTTTTAGTAAGTTGGTTTTCTACGCGATGGGGTCGCTAAACCTAAGCCCAATCCTCTTTTATCCCGGGTCAGGGATTGGTGGTAAACCTAGAAGCGCTCATCACCAAATAACTAATACTGGATTAGAATATAAGACTTGACCCGATAGTAACTGCTGCCTTGTCGTAGTGAGCTTTCCAATTATTGGACAAGTATCATATTAGTTTGTCCTGATGGCTTCGTGTGTGATTTTCTGTGTAGTTAAAGTGAATGTTTATTTTGTAGATGATTTTGGATTTGCCATTCTTTACTGTTTTATTTTGGTTCGCATAAGCTGGGATAAATTGGTTGTGTTAGTTTGTGAGCGACATCACTTCCTAAAGTCATAGGAATTTTTGTTAGTTTCTGAGATATTCTTTCTTCAACCTCAGCTGCTGCGTTGGCGGGGCGATAGGGCTTATCGGGATAGCCCAACCGAGCTATATTTGCTAAAAAACACGTTCTTCTAGTTCTTACCACGGTAGATAAACTGGTAAGTGAACAGCAAGTCTAAAAGCGGCAGCTTTAGGTCTGAGGGGGATGTTTTGCTCAATGTAGAGTGATGTGACAGCGTTGGGAGTGTTTTTGCCGAGAAACCAGTATCTGAAGCGATGCTGCCTTCTCAAGACAGCAGGAAGAGGTCATCCCGCTGTTATAATTCTCTCTTGTTATAACCCAGCTATTCCTAATGCTTAGTACTCTCAGACACCAATTCACTCAAAACGTTCCCTCAAATCAGAACACGGTTGAAAAGGGAAGAGATATTCCAAAAACATGGTTAGGCGTATGTGAGACTAATTCTTCTGTTATCACCTCGTACCGCAAATGCTAACGATCTGAGTAAACGAAATGTTATTCCCGGTCTCCTAAAACCACGTTCTAAACGACATGTTGGAGCTTTTAATGTTCGAAACTTGTGCCAGATTTGACAACGGGCTTCCTTAGTTATAACTCTGGGATCTCGCAACATTGATGTGCTGTCTCTGAAAAATGCATACAGGATCCATTTACGGTTATTCACTTGCCCTCACTATGTTAAATTCAAGAACTGTCGCAACTTACTGTCCGTTTGTCTGGAGATCCTGCTACTGCCACCGGTGTATGGGATTATTTTCTAAAGTAGAACCGACTCTCTTAGATTGGGCTCTAGTAAACAGTCTCTTGCGCACTGTTCGACTAAATAAGACCGTGAAAACTCTAACTACTGGGATATTTTTCACTCGATTAGATGGTATATTTCCAGGGTAGGTTAAAGTCAGTTATATTGGGGGTCATTACAAAAGGAATATAAAGTACTCAAGTTGGCAGATCTAAGGGTAAACAAAAGTGAACAATAGAACTTAGGAAAGTTTTACTGGTGCAGCATGGTCATTCTAAGTTCAAGTTTGTAGGGGACTTTCACGAAAGACCATATTGAACAGATTTTGGTCTATCCGGTGTTGTAGAATGTGGTCCTGATTATCTGACCTGAGATCATCTAGTCCCCGTTGGTCATTCAAACTTCTCTTCTTTTTTTCTAGACATCAGAACTGGATATTCAACTATAACCCAGCACTAAAATATCTTTCGAAGACTTAGTAGTAGGACACTTCCTTAAAAGTATTTGGGATGCATAAATTCAGATTACACAGGCATCGTTTTTCAATCTGTTTCTCAATTCGATAAAACGTTATCACCTAAGAGGACATGAACAACAGTAATTAGTTGTTCACTTTATTAATGTTCTTTCCGCTCCGGCATTTAGTGAGAGGCTGATACCAGGAAAACCAGAAGCCGAAGCCTTATATATTCCCTCGATAAGCTCTTGTGAAATAAACTTTACGAGCTGACAAACAGTATGGATTTATAGTAATTCACTTGATTTCTAAATACGAGTTTCCGAAACTGAACATTCGTTCATTCTAAGACTTTCCAAAGACAACTGAATTTATCTGTTATCCGATCTATGCCAAATTGTGAATGGTCAAGATAGGCAGTTTTACTTAGGTTATAACTGAAATCACTGACCTTAGCTCTCAAGACTGTAGCAATCATACAGAATTCAGTCTCGTGATAATCAAAATAAGTTTATACGCTGTTTGTTGTATCAGGATCCTAGAGACCATTTAAATCATTGGTTTGTAATCACAGCTTTCTAACTTCCAAAGGTGGACTGTCCGTGCACATTAACTCTGTGTTAAGAACTGAAAATCATCTGGGTGTTGTTAAAAAACTCAGATTGATGTGAGTAAAACTCCCCTAGCAGAAAATGTAAGTGCATAGTCGTTTGAGAACATTACGAGACACTCCATCCTTGGCCATACTAGACTATTATAAAATGGACACAAGTCTAAATGGTTTGAAAGCTTTAGATATCGCTTTTGGTGTTAGTTGGCACTTTTTAACGAACTATCACTAATTGTAAAGGAACTGTTACTTCAGTGGGTCTCGAACCCTCACTACCTAGTGTCACAGTCGAAGACATTGTTACTAAACTATTCTAACTGCTCCTAACTTCACTGATCAATCAATCTGAAAGTCTCTATCCTACAGAAAAACAGTTGGTTAGGTTCTTGTTCAAAGGATAGTACCCACATAGCCCCACATAGTGGAAAAATGAAGATTTTGCTATTGCGACATTGGACAAAGGGTAATAAGAGTGTTTGATCCCATTTGAATGGAGCTGAGCTGCATCTCTTACTATCCCATGCCATTAGCTGTTGTGTTATATATAAAGCTGAAGGTTTCCTATAAGATTAGAGGTTTTTTTGTGATGAAGATTATGGGTGGTTTGGCATTACTTTGGCAAGTTTCGCTAATGTTTTTGACGTTTTTGATGATTATTTGAATTCTATTCATCCACCCTTGACCTACTTTAGTTATCATATTTTACAAATTTTCTTACTACTGTCAGTACACGTGTTTTCCTATTATCCACTTGAACTTTTGCCTATTAGATGTAGTTACGTAATCTTTTTCATTTCATTGTGATTATCACTCAAATTGCCTTGATTGGTTTAACATTTTCATTTAAATATTCATGTATATTAGAGTAAAGCCTGATGACGATCTAATCGAAAACAATATTGTTCGCTTATATGTGTTGTTCTAATAGTCCATATACAAGTTTGGTCTGCAGGGTGACCAATTTCATTGATTACTAGCTATGGTCGTTTTGCGACATTCACGAACGCCATTTTCATTGGGACGATGTAATGCATATCATCATTGCTAATAATAATTAGTGTGATAGTCATGTAAATGGGATGGGTCACATTGGCCTGTTCATGCTGTACATATTGATTGACGCGATCATAGATTGGAAACAGTCACTATATGTATCGGTGTATATAAGTAGCGTGAATGGTCCAACAGGGTGTCAGGTACCTCCATGGAGTGAGGCGAACTGTTCAGTTTGTAGTATTAACACGTGGACAGTTTCTGGTTCTCCTGAAAACCAATGTAAAATTATCCTTGCCTATAAAGGATGAATTTATATAATTGTAAATTGAAGGATCTTGGTCAAGTGTATTGAACAGATATGATCATTGTTCTGTGAAGCTGAATTGATTACATTAAGTTCACTCAGGGACTCCAGTCAGATATGCACTGTAATAAGTTTTATCTACTGTTTTTATTGAACTGTTTAACAAACAATCAGGCTATTGGAATCTAAAAGAACAGGATTCATTTTGATTGATTGAAAATAAATTGATTTTTTTTTTCAATAACAACACTATTACTAGTAAGTACACATTGATAATTAAATTTTTGTGTATAGTTAGTTTTGTTGGTGTTATCGTTTATAGTTTAAAAGAATTGACCTACAGTCACTTGATATGATGAAGTTTTTTTTAAATTCATTTAGAGAAATTAAATATTCATCGAGTATAATGAATGAAAAAGTAGATAAATTTGTTTGAAATACGTAATTTTTTGACCATCGTAAATTTCAGTCTTATTCAACTTGAACAAACAAAAGAATGAACCAACTGGTTAAAGATAACTATTGTGAACTGATGAATCGACCAATGTCAGACCACTATTAGAAACCTGGAAACATTGGATGTCCGTTTCGTCCTGGTAAGGGATTCGTCAGTGGCAGAGCGTATCCTTGCTACTCGCGGGGTTCGAACCCGGGACTTGCACGCGAATGCTCTTGACCTCTGGACTACTAGGCCGGTATCTAACGACGTTAATGTCTAACTCCGGTCAATCCACGGTCTTGCGCAACCTTATCCACTGTGTTCGATAAGCACGGCTTCACACTTGAACCAGGTTTGAACCCCATTGGTCACGTCTTCTCACCAGAACTCGAAAATTCTTCTTCACGGAGCTAGTCACTAGTGAGCACATGGTAATTTTCATGAAAGGGTTGTGGATATTGTTGAGTTCGTTGCTTCCAAGTTTCTAATGGTAGTCTAACACTGATTGATTGATGATTTCAAAAAGTACCTGAAAAATCTCCACAATCATTTCATGCAAAAAATAACTTTGACTATTTATACACAAAAATTGTTCAGTAAGTTAATTTTTGGTAAAGTAAGGGCTGCATTTCTACAGTTGAAGAATATCTGGAACTCCAAACAACTTTCAACCAAAACCAAAATCAGGATTTCCAATACAAATGTCAAGACAGTTCCACTGTATGGAGCGGAAACTTGGAGAACTACCAAAGCCATCATCCAGAAGATACAAGTGTTTATTAACAGTTGTCTACGCAAAATACTTCGTATTCGTTGGCCAGACACCATCAGCATCAACGTACTGTGGGAGAGGACAAACCAGATTCCAGTGTATGAGGAAATCAGGAAGAAGCGGTGGAAGTGGATAGGACATACATTGCGGAAAGCACCTAACTGCGTCACGAGACAAGCCCTCACATGGAACGCTCAAGGCAAAAGGAAAAGAGGATGGCCAAGGAACACACTACGCCGAGAAATGGAGAAGGATATGAGAGGAATGAACAAACATTGGACAGAACTGGAGAAGGAAGCCCAGGGCAGAGTTGGTTGGAGAAAACTGGTGAGCGGCCTATGCTCCATTGGGGGTAACAGGCGTAAGTAAGTAAGTTAATTTTTTGCTTCATTTTACTGAATTACCCAACAAGTCACATGTACTGTTTTTTTACAAAATATGATGACTATGATAAAAGCATCATCAGGTCATTTTGGTTTTCTTAGCATGTTAATTAAAATCATATTAAATCAAGACTGAAATGTATTCATTATAATAGTAGACTGACTACATGATTTGATATCATAGTTTGATAGAGATTTTAGTGGTCCGCATTCTGACTTCAATTTGGACGAATAATCAAGTATGCAATGAAAATAAATCTTCTATTTAGGTGAACCCTGTTTGTGCAACGATTGTAATAAGAAGTTAAATGCTGATTCGGTTGGATGATTTTATTTCATACACATTGATTTAGGCAGACAGATATGAGAGAATAAAAAAAATGCACAGTCAAAGTGAGAAGCAGTGACATGGAGTGAAGGCAAGCGAGCTAACTCAATGCAATGAGGAATGACTAAGTAGGCCAGACAGACATACGATGAGAGAAGTAAGCATGACACACATACACATACACATACTCGAACCAAGCTTATGAGCCAATAATAGACAAATTTGTAAGATGTGTGAATAATGTGACTCAAGAATGAATTGATCAATTTGTTCATAGCCTAGGGCAAACACGTAAGCTTGACATATTAGTGTACACACTAAAAGATTCTTGACGTGTGTTTCATTCCGGTAGACATGTAATCAGCATGATGTGTGATTGTAAATCATTGGTTGGTTACTTGCAGTCACATTACACATACAAACAAATCCCATAGGAGTAGGTTTAATCAATTAAACTAGTGACCACACTAAACATTGATTCATAAAATTCGAACTGCACTAAGGAGATTAAAAAAAAGTAACCCTATGTGTACACGGGGCATTTTCTTCTGCATAGCCAAATTACAACAACATCTCTTCTGAGGCCAGTATTTTTTGTTCAGCCTGCGTCTAATGTGTTTCACTTATTCTAAACTCCACCTGATTGTATGTTTTCGTTTCCGCAGCAACTTGAATGGTTCTTCTAGTCTCTCATATTGTCTGAGCATTCCACGTACCTATATTTATAGTTGCTATGGTTGTGAAAAGGGGCGTGGGTCCTGTGATTTCCGCATAAACTCAGCTTTTACAATGAGGCGTCATAACTCTTCTACATGAAGATTTCTCAACTCACAGGGCAAAGTATAAATGGTTTGAATTATTTGTTCTGGTAGGCAATTTTTTGGCGAGTTACATTTCTACGAGATGGGTTCGATAACCCTACGCCTAACCATGCTTCTTTATCTGGGTTTGAGACAGGCGCGTTTGAATCGTTTCTCGTGTATTATGGAACTATCGAATGATCAGTTTTGAAGTTAAACACAATGCATTAGCTAAGAGTGGATAACGGATTTATACGGTAGTAGGCCTTTATCAACTGAGATGGTTAGGTTATGTATTCCATGTGTCTATTCACCGTGAGATGAAGCCTGGTGTAGAAGTAAAATGGGAGTAATCTAAGTACTACCAAATCAAGACATGGTATCATGTAGTATCAGTACTACCTGTTGAGGTATACACGACTATCGTAACCAATGGTCACAGACTATAAGTGACATAATTTAAAATGACAAGGAGTAAAGTAAATCAATAACCACAGTGCTTTTCTAGGTGGCTATAATTTGTAAACCTATTACAATCGTGAGGGCGCGGATTGGCAAAGCAAGGGCTGCATTTCTACAGTTGAAGAATATTTGGAACTCCAAACAACTTTCAACCAAAACCAAAATCAGGATTTTCAATACAAATGTGAAGACAGTTCTACTGTATGGAGCGGAAACTTGGAGAACTACCAAAGCCATCATCCAGAAGATACAAGTGTTTATTAACAGTTGTCTACGCAAAATACTTCGTATACGTTGGCCAGACACCATCAGCAACAACGTACTGTGGGAGAAAACAAACCAGATTCCAGTGGAGAAGGAAATCAGGAAGAAGCAGTGGAAGTGGATAGGACACACATTGCGGAAAGCACCCAACTGCGTCACGAGACAAGCCCTTACATGGAACCCTCAAGGTGAAAGGAAAAGAGGATGGCCAAGGAACACACTACGCCGAGAAATAGAGAAAGATATGAGAGGAATGAACAAACATTAGACAGAACTGGAAAGGGAAGTCCAGGACAGAGTTGGTTGGAGAAAACTGGTGAGCGGCCTATGCTCCATTGGGGGTAACAGGCGTAAGTAAGTAAGTAAGTAATTACAACCATATATGTGAGTAAACGCAGTTAGTATTAATAGTAACTCGATTCAAATAAATCAAAACTTATAAAGTTAGTTAGGAGATTTACACAATTCAAAGATAATATCACAAATTGATTGAAGATAGACATTTAGACCGTTCTGTTCAAGCTCAATAGTCAAGTTTTTGTCCTCAGGTCGCATATTCCATTCTGTGTAATGAGATCGTAGATGCCCAGTGTTGAGGAGTCCCATATATTAGCATGAAACAAATGTTCAGCTGTTCTTCGCTTTCATGAATGATTATAATTCAGATAATGCCATGATTTAGTCTTTGAAAATCAAGAACTAACAACAATGGTAAATATGTTGTTATGAGTAATGTAATGTGTTACTTGCTTGAATAAAACATTTCCATTTTTCAATTAATTGATATTTAACTATGGTGTAATTTGTAAGCTTATTAAGAATTAGTCAATTCAATACTAAACTTATTCAACAACAACAACAACATACTTATGTTGTGACTTTCAACCGCTGACCTAATTAACGATAAATAAAAGAAACACCAATCAGAATATGTAACAGCGTTTAATAACCTTGAGTCAATGATTAAGCTCATATTAGTTAATAAATTTCTAGCTCTTCACTTTATCGTCCGTCCGTAACTAGTCTATACTATATTTACATTTCAAATAAACGTAGTTTACACATTTAAAATCATCAGTCAATCATTGTTAAACCAGCATTAGAAACCTGGAAGCACTGAATGGCCGTTTCGACCTAGTATGGTACTCCTCAGCAGTGCGCATCCACGACTAATGGTGGTCTAACAATGATTGATTGATGATTTCAAATGTGTAAAAACTCAAATCTCCAAAACTGTGCCCCAAAATATCGTAACAGTGCTCACTAGTGACTAGCTTCGTGAGGAAATTCTCGGAGTTCTAGTTGAGAAGACGTGACCAGTGGAGTTCAACCCTGTCAGGTGTAGGCAGTAACTACCAAAGACAAATAGGTGAGGTCGTGCGAAATCCCTACATCAATCAGAGTTAGACATTGCCATCGTCAGATACCGGCTCAGTGGTCCGATGGTTAGGCGTCCGCCTACAATACCGAGGGTCCTGAGTTCGAATCCTGCGAGGAGCAGGAGTCGTGGATGCGCACTGCTGAGGAGTCCCATTCTAGGACGAAACGGCCGTCCAGTGCTTCCAGGTTTCTAATGGTGGTCTAACAATCATTGATTGATGATTTCAAATGTGTAAAAACGCAAACTTCCAAAACTGTGCCCCAAAACGTAGTTTACATGCAAACAAACTAGGTTGCATCATACCATAAGTCCAAAATTGGTTTTTTGACTAGAAAAGACTGTGGATAATTGATTGGGAATGAATTAAGAGAAGAATGGTTGAATAGATTATAGCTTGGTAAGAACAGGAACAGTGGGTATTCTACTGAGTTCATTGAAAACATTTTAAGTATTCTTGATCATAGTGTGGTGAGTGTTATTCACAATGTGACATATATATAAATAGTATTCAGCAGTGTGTCACCAAAAATTTGTTATCTTAAGAGAGGAATGTCGAGAGATAAGAATTCATGACATGATCCGAGTACGTTGAAGACCCTGTAGAGAGAGTGAGAGATATGAGATAAGGTAGTCAATAACCTGAAAACGGATGTTGTAGTGTATACCAAAATGTCGAGATCACATGACTTGTCCTAGCCTTTGAAAAAATTAATTAATCCATTCTTCTCCAGGTATTCACACATTCATCGACCTTGTCTCTTATTCACTCATGACCTTGGTTGTTTTTATTTGAGTACATATGTGCATTGTTATCTTCTCTTATCACATGTCTAGCTTATTTTTGTCATACTGTAGTGAACGAGAACACAGGTGAGGCAACCGGATTGTATTTAACGAAAATTACAGAGTCACTCAGTAAAATTGGAAGACCATATCGTAAATCGTTCATTTGCAAAATAACAGTTCATCATATCGAACTGGACTGTTCCTGTTGCAAAACATCAACAATCCATTGTCACTATTCATGCGTTTCATACAAATTCCATTGTTTTCTAACTCTTCCTTTCTTGATATTCCCCCATCTTCGGCTGCCAGATATTACGTTGACGCTCACGTCATATACTACTTATAAGTAGCTCACACCACAATACCTCATAGTATAGAATTGGTCCACTTGCATTCAGCGCTTCAATCTCCCGCTCTTCATTATCCTGATATCTGTCTACGTGAACGATTGCATCAAATAAACTCAACCAATTGGCTTCTTATTACCGCCGCCGCACAAACCGGTTTCGCCTAAGTATGATATGCAGAAATTTAAGGAAAGTTTGATTGATTCGTAAAAATTGGAGTTAGATTCTGGGTCACTAAAATGTGCAAAGATTATGTGTACATATTTTATGAATACACTGTGTTGTCACGATATGGTCTTGACTTTTCTTTGTACGTTATAATACTAGTTATTCATTGATTTACATATCACCTGTTACACATAAAGTGAATTTAACTAACAGATTGAAATAATTCACGTCCATAGGGATTTTTTTTCAGGTCATACATATTACAAGTCCAGTTAGTACATGACTTTTTTAAATGTAAAAACGATTAGTACAGTTCAATATGTTCACTAGAGAATTCATTTTATCGTTCTATAATTCTAAAATACACTTTATTTGATCAAAATGGCAAAACTATTGTGATCATGCAGAACGAAGATTAAGATGTTCACTGTTCAAGATGTGAATGCGATACCGGCGAACTCTTCCAAAAAAATGAGCTATTTATTCATGAAGACAAGCAGAAGTGATAGTCTATTTGAATACGGAATAATATCTACAAATACTCGGTAAATCTATAACTTGTCCTTGAGCTAACCAATCAGAATTAGGATAATGCATTGTATATTTTGAGCAGAATTTAAAATGCAGAAATAGTCAGTATGTACATTATGATTAACGAATTAAAAATTGGCACTATGTAGCCCTTCAAATTCTTGCAGTCAATGAAAGTTTTTATTTTGAACATAACTGTTCTCAAGGCAAATGTTAATTACTTATGTTCAGGTATTTGTTTGAATCCAGTGTATTGTCAAAAGTGTTTAGTGACGTACAGTAATAATCCTACCCGGAGACCCTCAAGGGTTACTGCCAGTCTCAAGCCTGGATAAAGAACCGGGGTTGGGCCAAGTGTTAACGAACCTATCTTGTAGAAAAGCAACTGGTTAAAAAATTGCCTACCAGAACAAATAATTCAAACCATCTAAACTCTACACTGCGAGAGTACAAGAGTTATGACGCCTAATTTTGAAACCCGAGATAAGTCGATGGAGGACGTGAGAACCAAGAAAGGTGCTGATATAGCTTCAGATCTGTCAGTATCGTGCAAATGGATGTAGTAGTGAGTACCAATCGGGGGTAGGTTAGTAAGTAAAATTTTCGATGATATCCTGCTTTTCTAGCACTTACTATAAATATCAGTTATAAGTCACGGATATGTAAAGAGTAGAAAGGCAACTCATTGAATCATAGCTAAAATCGGTTCATGAAGAAAACTATAATCATATTTCGAAATATCTAGATGGAGACTCCGACTTAACTTCTGATACCTAAACCTTCCTGCATCATAGCTGGTTTCAGATGATGACAAGAACTCTGAATGACGACAACCCTAACTCGAAACAGTAGCCCGACTATGTTCCCATTGCACTTCAAGTAATAATTCGATACATAAGATTTGATTATTGAGATCGAAGCCACCGCTCCGCTTGTTGTTTATTGGTTTATACTGCTAATTGTTCAATAACTAGGTAGCGTCCCCTGATTAGCTGACAGGCCGCTCAAGGTCGTCGGTACATTTTGCTTTCAACGGGTATTCATAAACATTCATGTATATATATATATATATATATCATTAGAAAAAGACAGCTATCTCTGGTGACCATCAGATGGTCTCCAGTGCACAAATCTGATTGGCTCATTATATTACCTAACAGTTCGATGGATATAGTGATTCAAAGGTCGAATTTCGTCTTTGCAAAGAACTTACTGTTTTCTAGGTCGCTTTCTAAAAATATATACAACAAAATATCTACAGAAAGGATAATTATCCGTGCAATTATAGCTGAATTGAAGATTTCATTTTAAAATCCAACTTTCATTTTTTGTTGGCCTTTTACATTCATTCGGTAAGCTCTAGGATGAGCCAACGTGATATGTTTATAGAAAATACTTTGATGCATAAATTGAAGTACCAAGTGAAAATTACTACACTCTTATATGCAATAATGAGACGGACATTAAATAAACGGAATAATTCTTTTAAAAGAATGTATGATATTTCACATTGACTGACTACTAAGAAAAGTTAATCTCACACGTGAGATATAATGAACAAGGTCTTGATTGATTAGAGAATCAGTGACCTAAAAAAATTGATTCTATTACATTTTCACCATGTTAATTTTTTCTGTTAACAAATCGCATTTATGTGTACACTTTGTTGGAAAAATATCTGTTCTACTGATCAGTAGTTATCTTATCCATTGCGATATAAGTTCATTTGAAGGTTAACTTGTTGGGGACTTTAAATCCTCAGAACTCATTTATTTGATAAAGGTCCTAATTTTGGATCTTTTATGTTTTCGTGCATAGGTTGTTTAGTTGACCTTCAGCTTACATTTCCCATTCGGAAAATCCTCGACTGCCATTGATTGACAGATTATTTTAGTACGCGGTGTTTTGTGGCTCCCCCAAGGAGGTTTCTATTATGTGTATAAATAAGCTAGATTTGTGTGCTTGTCAACCTCGTATTTCTGGGTGTTTATAGAATACACTTCTACGCCTTATCAGGACTTATTGATATAGTTAGCCGGGCCGGGGACAAACGGATTAGAATAGCCTATTGTGTCATTGCATCATTTGTCTTCGCTGTCGTTTACCGATCAAGGCGAACTCGTAATAGTTTCAAGCATATCAGTTGACCAGGATATCACAATTCCATAATAACGTTTCATCTATTCATTAAATTTTGTGTATACGTAGTCAGTTTTTGCCTTTTCATTGAAATTATCGATCAGTTACTGTTATGAAACCTGGATGCACTGAACGGCCCCGCTCGCGGGGTTCGAACCAAAAACCGTCAGTGTCGCGCGCGAACTCCTAACCTCCTAACTATTGAGCCAGTAGCATCCGACGGTGTTTATGTCTAACATTGATCAACCTAAGGTTTTGCGCGATTTCACCCATTGTCTTCAGTAGTTACTGCTTCGTTGAAATCTGTTTATAGGGAAGTAACCAATGACATGAAATCCAGTGAAATTCTATCCATTTACTCCAGAAAACAAAACTACTACTGTAAAAGAAAAGATTTATTTGATTGTTTTATCTTAAGGTATATTTTCATTAAAATTAACTCGAAAATAGATATTCAAAACAAAATAGGATATCAGAAGCAAGGGGTGACAATGCTGAATATGACATTTAAATAAAATAAGTGGCTACCTAGACTCAGTAGTTAAGTAGATGACATGATGGCATGTGAAGCAAACACTATCAGGTTCGAGTCTCAGAGTGAATATCAACTCTAGGATGCTAGTACATCCAACTGACGAGTCACAAATAGGATGAAACCGATTTATCCGGCAGGTTTCTCATGGTTGAATTCTCTCTCTCAAGCATATCTAATTCACATCGGAAACAAGTAGTGGTCATTTATGTCTCATATTCCAAATGTGATCTTGAATATAGTATCGTAAACGGTTGTTTATTTAAATTACGAATAGACTTACGAGTAGCCTATAAAATTCTGGAGCTTTTTGGAGTTGGTACTCTAAAATTAACCGGAGTTATAAGCTAATCTTAGTAAATAATAATCTTGAGTTATGCCATTTCATTTTATGTGTCAGTTGTCAAAAATGACAAATTACTGCCAATGATTTGTCTACTCAGCTAGTTCATTTAAATCTTCTTGTAAGTTGTTTTTCTTATCCATCACTTGTTGTATGGGTCCCCATATTTTTATCATCCATAAAGTTGAATTTATGATATTGAAATAGTCGACAGTGTTGATATACACTCGTAGTTATCATAACACATAATACAGGATAGATTATATCGACAGCATTGTGTTCCAAATATCTTTCACCAGTTTTTACACCGAAAACAACCAACAAAGAAGAAGTTGATGATCGTTGTAGGGAAAATGTTATGTTCTTCACTTGGTACGCTTGAAGCTATTACGAGTTCACCTTAGTCGATAAACGCGAACGAGACAATGAACCAGCGTCCAGATAGGCTACCTTGAATCCCAAACTGTAAAACAGAAGTCTTGGTAAGCGTAGAAAGTATATTCTACAAACACCCAGCAATCACAATACAATCAAGCACACAATTCTCGTTTATTTATACTACATAGAAATGTCCTTGGAACAGTTACGAAAATACTACACTAAAATACACAGCAGCCAATTACAGCCATAGATTTTCCTGGCGGGAAATGAAATCTCAAGGTCAATTGATCAGCCCATTCTGGCAAACGTGAAATCCAAAATCGGGGCATTTATCAAGCAAGTTCTGGGGATCTAACATCCCTAACAGAAAAGTAAAACATTTCATTGTGGACACAGATATAGGGAGGGGGATGTAATTTATGTAAAATTTCTATTTTAAAGTTGTGCATTGCTTCACCAGTGATGTGTGTACATGAATCAATATCAAGTGTTTACAAAAAAACTATTTATCTTAAAGAGTTATTACCTACCACATATATATCTCATTTCGAATATATTGTCTCAATGTTAATATTTATTTACTTACATAGTGTGTTATTAAATAGTATTTGTGGGTGGAAATCTGTTAATAAACTGTTAGATAGGACTTTAACATTCAGAGCACCCTTATTTTCAAGTAGAATTGGACTAATGAGAATAAGACAATGTTTTAAAAACACTCTTGTTAGAGTTAACTGCTTAGCATATTGTTACGCATGAAACGTAAATATGTCATTTTCATATGCTTGAACTATAAAGAGTTTACCTTAGTCGGAAAACGAGAGCGAGGATCCGGCGACACGACATGCTACTCTAATCCGAGTGTTCCAACCAGTAAAAGAAGAAGACTTGATATGAAGTAGAACCTGTGTTCTACAAGCATCCAGAAAGTACGAGGCCCAAGTCCAGAAGAGGATAAGGATCGCGGACTAGGGATCTGGGTCATAAAACGTTAAAGATAATGCGTATTTATACATTTAGGTTGAATAGGAAACAGCATCGAAGTTTGTGACATTGACAGTTAAGACGACCAATAGGAAACAACATTGGAGTACGTGACATTGATAACTAGGACGACCATAAAATTGACCAGTAGGAATTTACCAATTATTCTCTTAGGATATTGGATGAATATCTTAACATACATAATAAACTTCATTAACTAATAAAATGGAGCATACAGTTTATCTATTCAGAAACTAGTCTATAAATAGTATACTGTTATGACGTGCGGTTTTTTTTGGAGATCTGATCACGATATGTGCCAACTACCCAAAACCGGCTACTTAAGTAGGCGAGAAGACAAAAGAAGAAAAAGTCTATTCAGCTACCGACTAATACGCATATATACGTATTTATACATATGTATATATTCCTTCCCTTTGAAAAATAGATTTATTTGTCCTTTAGAGCATCTCTGATTGTCATCAAGTGACCTTCACATCTAGTCACTGTTAGTCAAGTAAATCTGTGTAACACATATATTAAGTTTATAAAATCAATAACTTTTAAAAACTTAATATGTAGCCATTAACAATGACTGGTCATTAAAATCAATTCTTGTTTGTCGTACAATATATATAATTTTATTGTAATCTCTATTAAACTATTGATACACTATCAAGTATAATTTATTGAATCTCGAAATTTTTAAACTTCGACCTTGATTTATTTATTGAACTCCATGTCACATGGAAATGTAGTAGGACTCATAATAGAACTTGTGGAGATTCTTTTAGGATTTTATTAACATTGATAGTTCTTCTATGTTAGATAATCGTGTTGAAAATCTACAAGTATTGAACAACTGTTTCGTCGGTTAATACATACAGTATTGGTATTTTATTCCTACATTATATTATCTGTGTGTCAAATAAATCTGTGTTAGCATCTCTTAAGGATATATTAGTTGATACTGTGGTGCGAGCTACTCATAAGTAGTATATGATGTGAGTGTCAACGTAATGTCTGGCAGCAGAAGATGGGGGAAGATCAAGAAACGAAGAGTTAGAAAACAATGGAATTTGTATGAAACGCATGAATAGTGACAATGGATTGATGTTTTGCAACAGGAACAGTCCAGTTCGATATGATGAACTGATATTTTGCAATTAACGATTTACGATATAGTGTTCCGATTTTACTGAGTAACTCTGTAATTCTTGTTAAAAAAATTCGGTTGCCCCACCTGTGTTCTCCTTCACTACAATACCACTTCTCATGAAGCATAAATGCTGTGACAATTGTAAGCGATTCTCGTTTATAGGTGCCAACTAGTATTGAAACTAAGTTCAAGAGTATCTACTCACTATATTCAACCACTTAATATCTAGTAGTTTAGACTAATTATCATGTTGAAACTTCGTTGCCAGAGTCCGGTATAAGTAAGCACTAAAAATATATATACCATATAAAATAAAGCGATAACATTGTGATAAGAGAGATATTAGGGGTGTAGGAAGGATTTGATTTTGACCAATTTGCTCTCGCGTGCTGCTGACGAGTGGACTTAGCCATGTCGGTAATTGTCGACTACCTACCTGGTTGGGGTCCGCGAGATGATAATAATCGATGGTTAGAGACCCTGAATGAGATGGCTCAAAATCGTTCGCAATGGCGCCAGTGCATTTATTCTTTGTGTTCTCTCAAATCGTAATCTTCTGAGTTCTTCAACACCTCTAGTTTTGACTTTCTAAACTTTTCTCACTAAATCATACTTGTTGAATAATATCTTCTAATCCTAACCTCTCCGGTTACTTCTAATACCTTTACTACCTCTACTACTATTGGATTTGAATTGACAATTACATCTCTGTGTGCTAATGTGGTATGGCAACATGAACTGATGTACTTACGTACGAAGTTCTACGTTGCATCTGACTGACTGACTGATAACATTGTGAAAAGGTATAAGGAAAAAAAACGGAAGGGCGAGTATAATGCACAAAAGTTACCAAGAATACTACTGTTCAGCTGAGACAGTTCTTTGCATTTTTTGATAAAGATTGTAAAAGAACATTGTTTCTGAATTCCTATTGACTTTTATTTTCATCCAGATCTATTAACGTCTTAAACAATTTAAATACATCATCTCTAAGATTCCAATCAGTAAGTCTTCATAAAGAGCCAATAAATGCTAACCCTATATTGGATTTTCATGATATCATAGTGAGTTGTCATAAACTGACTAACTTTTTTCCTAGTCTCTGTGTCGGCAATTAGTGAAGGTCACTTTTCAAAGACACCGAATCCAATGTTTCGAGATGGTGAAATTGATTGAATTATCGTCATTCTTTCCAAACACATATTGCTGAACTTCAAAATGACTAACATAAAGTTGTCACTGAATGTTAGCGATTTTCTGGAGAAAATGATAACTGAGCAAAGAGATTCCATAAATATCCTCAATTCAGAGAGATCAGGTTTCGCAATCATAAAACAATGACTTCCTCAACCAATGTATTATAAACCCAATCTTTTAAAAAAACAGACTAATATAATGAAGGCACTGAAGATAATTTAGATTTTTATAAAATCACTCTAAACTTCACAAAACGATCTTATCAGTTACCCTATCACTATCACTCACACAAACGTCTAGATACCCGACCGTAGCTGCTACCTTGACGTGGTGGTCGGGCTTGCCTATCGTGATGACCCAACCGAGCTATACTGGCTGGAACATATGTTCCTGCAGGTCCTACCATGCCAGGCAGGTCGATTGGAGAACGATGAGACTAAAAGCAGCTACCCAAGGTCTGAGGGCGAAGTCGTACTGCTGACTGTAGAGGGGTGTGACATCAGTAAGGTGTTTCCCTCGGACAACCAGCATCTGCAGCGATGCTGCCTTCTCACAAGGAAGGAAGGGTTAGGAAAGGTCGACCGTAAAAATGTCACACCTCCCCTAACTCACGGATTTCCGTCTCCTTGGGTAAGGGTGCCCACTAAGGGCTTTTAAGAACGGAGCTAATCCTCAAACGTCTAGATAAATTAACTATTCAACTAGATCCAATGGTTTATCATGAAAACCGAGTACAAAGACACGCCAATCTCGGTCTTGCAAAGGTATTTTCCACCTAGAAATGAGCAAAGTATAAGTTATATTTATGAACAAAGTAGTTTTGTCAACACCTAAAGATATTCTCATGATACAGTTGTGAAGATCGTTGAGTTTTATTGAAATGATGAATCGACCAACCTTAGAAACCTGGAAGCAATGGATGGTCATTTTGTGCTACTGTGAAACTCTTCAGTAGTGTTCATCAACGATCACCACCAGCAATAATCAAAACCAGGACCTTCAGTCTCTTGCACAAACGCCTAAACCCTAGACCACTGAGCTGCCATCATCCAACAGTGTTAGGGTATGACTTCAGTCAGTGCACAATATTACGCAGCTCCACTCATTGGCTCACACCTGGCAGGGTCAATCTCCACTGGTCACACCTTTTCATTAGTGAGTTTATTTTATGACTTTAATTATACAGTTAACACACGAGATCGACAGCCTTGTGTTCGATCCCCGCGAGCTGGAGTTGTGCATGCGCATTGCTGATGAGTCCCATACTAGGATGAAACGGTCTTTCTAATGGTGGCCTAAGAATGATCGATAATTAAGGTTTAATCTAACAAACAATACACTGGATAGGAGGAACAGAACAGTGATTGATCATATTTTTCTGTTTGTATAATTATTAATTGTGCAATCTATAACCATTTTTAATCACGTATTATATAAATAGATTTTTATTTGATATTTTCCTGATTGATCAATTTCAAAGTGATTCTATTTATTTAATATACTTGTATATTAATTCATTGTTTATTCTCATCTCATTACATAAAGACTAAGCATTAAACTACTTACATGTATATATGTGTGATTTTTAGTTTATAAAAGTTGAAAGATTGAACCATTGAACTTGAATTATCGTCAGATACAATAAAATATGAACAAATGCGACTGCTATTTTTGATTTAAATAATTTTATTCCAAACTATTGAAATGGTGAATAGATCGCAGTTCAACCATTATCAGGAATCAATCTGTCAGCACTGGATGGCCGTTTCACCACGGTATGAGACTCATAAGCAGTGTGCATTTATGACCCCTCCCCTCGTGAGGATCGAACACAAGGCAACTGCAGTGATGGTGCCTTCTGACAAGAAAGGGACCGGTTAAAAACATTCGACTCTAAAAATGTCACATCAAACAGAACGCCACGGATTCCCGTCTCCGGCGGTAAGGCTATTCGAAGAGCCGAGGTAACACGTTAACTTCGCATAAAACGCTGTGGGTTACGGGCCTTAAGCAATTGTTCCTTGAGTTTCGCGGTAACTATTCTGACTAAAAAAAATAACTTACACCTATTACCCCCGATGGAGCTTAAGCAGAAGCCGACCAGCATTCTCCAACCTACTCTGTCCTGTGCCTTCCTTTCTAGTTTTATCCAATTGTTGTTTATTCATCTCACATCTGTCTTTATTTCTCGGCACAGTGTGTTCCTTGGTCTACCTCTTTTCCTTTGGCCTTGAGAATTTCTAGTGAGGGCTTTTCATGTGACGCAGTCGGATGATTTCTACAGTGTTATATCCTATCTACCTCCAGTGCTTCTTCCTGTTTTTTTCATCCGCTAGATGCTGGTTTGTTCTCTCCCAAAATAGGTTGTTGCTGATCATGTCTGGCCAACGAACTCGAGGTATTTTGAACACACAATTGTTGATAACCACTTTTATCTTCCAGATGATGACTTTGGTAGTTCTCCAAGTTTCCGCCCCATTATCTCGTCATTTCCACAGCAAATTGAATGACTCTTCCGGTCTCCTACAATGTACGAACATTCTTTGTACCTAAATTAATGGTTGCTCTGGTTGTCAGAAGTGGCATTGGACTCGTGACTTCCAAAGAAATTCGGACATCATAACTATTCTAAATGAAGACCTTCTAACTCTCAGGGCAGAGTTTGAATCGGCATTTTTTTAAAGAGTTAGTTTTCTACGAGATGGGGTCGCTAATCCAACCCTCTTCCTTTATCCGGTCTTGAGATTGGCAGTAGCCCCAGAGGGTCTCCAGGAGGAGTTATATATACATATTCATATTCTAACTCGTCTTCATCTATTATAGTACTAGTGTGGTGCGAGCTACTTATAAGCAGTATATGACGTGAGCGTCAACGTAATGTTTGGCAGCAGAAGATGGGGGGAAGATCAAGAAAGGAAGAGTTAGAAAACAATGGAATTTGTATGAAACGCATGAATAGTGACAATGGATTGATGTTTTGCAACAGGAACAGTCCAGTTCTATATGATGAACTGTTATTTTGGAAATGAACGATTAACGATATGGTTTTCCAATTTTACTGAGTAACTCTGTAATTTTCGTTAAATACAATTCGGTTGCCCCACATGTGTTCTCTTTCACTACACTAGTAGTATATATCAATAAGAATGAAACAAATAGCTTGTTAAAATTATTTTTTCTTTCTTTCCTAATGAATTTAATACAATCGATTTTATGTTTGTGTTAAAGGGACAGTTTCAACTTTATCACTGGTTACCTTCTTATCTTTTTTGATTAAATGTCTACTAGGTAATGGTAGCGCATATGGATGCGTATCTAAACGAGTCCATTTTTCACTTAATCTCCATAATAATTCTAATGCTTCACGTCGATCGTCAGTCATTTCATTCACTGGTTTTGATGGAACAAATAATCTTAAATCTTGATAGATTGGTGCATTATTCACAATTGAATTCGGTTGATGATGATTGTTTGAATTATCATCAACTACTGTTGAATTGTTCATTGAAGAAGAATCAGCTGTTGTACAAAATAAACTAGTAGTTGATGCTTTACGACTAATTAATCGTGGACAAATATCAATTAGCATGTACATTAATTTCCATAAACCATTGGCATTTGAATATTGTTCATCTTTTTCCGGACTTAAACCACGTGTAATGTGAGGATCTACGACTAGAATGGAAGCTTTTTTACCTTGAATTGAAGAATTACGACGTGCAAGTTCACTAAAATAAAAACAATAATAATGATAATAACTCACGTTCGAAAGAAAAAAATATTTTAAAAATAGATATACACAAATAGAGTTTAGATTTAATAGTTGAGATGAAGAACTGATTCTTAATTAAACCCCTATTAAAAATAACCATTTCATTCTTGTATGGGACTCTTCAGCAGTGGCTAGCTATGACCTCCGCATACGTGAGTCAAACTCAACGCTGAAACTTAATTAAGATCACACTTGACGGAGAAGTTTTGTATAATGCAAAAACCTATGTATATCTAGGCCGCCTAATTGATGAGCAAGGTGAATCTGATGCCGATGTGAAGGCAAAGATTGGCAAAGAAAGGGTTGTGTTTCCACGATTGAAGAACGTCTGAAACTTAAAATTAACTACCAGCCAACACCGAAGTGACAACCTCTTGGTGTATTCCCAATTTGAAAAGCTATCATTCTAATATTCAAGTTGCAACTAAAATGTTGTAGGATTGAAATATGTTTATTGATTATTCACTACGATTTATTCAGTGGGGTTGATCAATGCAAGTGTTGATCAGTAAAATAAGATAATTCAGTGGTGCGTTTGGTCAATCAGTCAGTCAGCCAGATGAAACGTACAATTTCATATGTAAGTACATCAGTTCATGTTGCCATATCACATTAGCACAGAGATGTAATTGTCAATTCAAATCCAATAGAAGAAGAGGTAGGTAGTAAAGGTATTAAAAGTTATCGGAGAGGTTAGGATTAGAAGATATTATTCGAGAAGTATGATTCAGTGAGATAAGCTTAGAAAGACAAAACTACAGGTGTTGAAGAGTCCAGAAGATTAGGATTTGAGAGAACACAAAGAGTAAATGCACCTGCGCCATTGCAAACGATTTTGAGCCATCTCATTCAAGGTCTCTAACCATCGATTATTATCATCTCGCGGACCCCAACCGGGTAGTCGACAACTACCGACATGGCTAAGTCCACTCGTCAATGACTTCATGGATTTATGCCATGTTTTGGTTTGGCCGCCCCTAGCTTTCGTCCAACCTATTCCTACACTGCAAAACAAAGCTCGTCGAGGCAGTCGGTGGTTAGGCATACTCAGCACATGTCCTAACCACCTCAACTGATGAAGTTTCAGCACTTCATCTATTGACCTGCCATCCTTACCTAGCACCTGTTTCCTAATAACAGCGTTGCTCACTCGGGTGTCCCAGGATACATGAGAAATGCTTCGAAGACACCTATGATCGAAAACCAATAACCTACGAATATCTTCTACTCTCACTGTCCATGTTTCACAGCCATAAAGTAAGACGGAGCGAACTACTGCACAGTACACTTGTCCTTTAGTACGTTTGGACAAGTACAATTACTGTTAACATTATTCTTCTTGTATCTTTCATTTAAATAAATCACGAGAAAAAAAAAAGAAAAAGTACCGGTCATCTAGGATATCACATTAATTTAAACAATCATGTGATCAGCTCAATAGGTGTTAGATAACTAATCCTTTGAGTTTTGTTGAAATCCATAAAACGATCAATGTTAGATCAGCGTCGAAAACCTAGGAACACTGGACGGCCGTTTCGTCTTAAAATGAGACTTCTCAGAAGTGGGTATTCATGACTACCGTACGCAGCAACCGAACTGAAGACCTTCAGTCTGGTGTGCGGATACTTAAAACCTTGACCACTGTGTGGACATCCATCTGTGTTAATATCTTACCTTAATAAATCCACGATATTTTAAGACCATCATCTATTAACTCCACTGATCACAGCTTCTCACCAGAATTCCAAAAAATTCAAGAGGTTAAATGGTTAAACATCTACTCACGAGACCAAGGATCCTGGGTTAGATGGCCCATTTGCGCGTTGGTGGATGAGCGCTACTAAATAGTCTCATACTAGTAACGAAACATCTGTTAAGTGTTTTCAGGTTTTCAATAAAACTCAACAATCACCACAATTCTAATTCACGTGTCAAGTTAGTTACAACGTAGAGCTACGTACGTACGAACATCACTTCAATTTGCCGTACCACATAAGCACAAAGAAGTCGAATTTTCAATTCAAATCCCTTAGTGGTAGAGATAATTGAAGAAATTAAGGTTCAGAGATATTATTCAAGAAGTATAATGTAGTGAAATGAATTTAAAAGAGAAGAAAAAGGTCACGAGGGATTTAGAAGATTAGGATTTGCGAGAAGACAAATAATGGATACATGTGTGCCATTGCAAACGATTTTGAGCTTAGTCAAACATTCGTAGATTGCTTGTATTCGATCATAGGTGTCTCCAAAGCATTGCTCGTATATCCTGGGACAACCTAGTAAGCAATGCTGTCGTTAGGAAACGAGTACTAGGTAGGGATAACAAATCAATAGATCAAGTATTGAAACTTTATCAGTCGAGGTGGTTGGGACATGTGTTACGTATGCCCGACCACCGACTGCCTCGACGAGCTATGTTTTGTGGTGTTGAATGAAAGTTAGGGGCAGCCAAACCAAAACATGGCATAAATCCATGAAGTCACTGACAGGTAGACTGAGTCATGTCGGTAGGTGCCGACTACCTGGTTGGGGTCTGCGAGATGATAATAATCGATGGTTAGATACCCTGAATGACATGGCTCAAAATCGTTCGCAGCGGCGCAAGTTCATCCATTCGTTGTATTCTATCAAATCCTAACCTTTCACTAGATTCTACTTCTTGAATTATATCTTCGAACCCTAATCTTCTCGATTACTGCTAATACTTCTATTATCGCTACCACGATTAGATTTGAACTGACCTGTGCTAATGCGGTATAGCAATCTGAACTGATGTACATACGTACGTACATACGAAGTTCTGCATTGTATATGTCTATCTGTCAAGTCATTTAAAGTCTCTAATCATCGGTTACTATTGTCCTCAACCTGGTAGTCTATACTTACCATAATGGCTCACAGTCCAGTTGTCACTAATATATATATATATATATATATATATATATATATATATATTTAAACAATAAAGTCTAGAGAAAATGAAATATCAACCAAAGACAAATGGGTGAGGTCACGCAAAATCCCTAGATCAATCAGAGTTAGACATTAACACCGTTGGATGTCACCGGCCCAGTGGTCCGATGGTAAGGCGTTCGCCTACAATGCCAAAGGTCCCGGGTTCGAATCCTGCGAGGAGCAGGAGTCGTGGATGCGCACTGCTGATGAGTAGTCCCATACCAGGACGAAACGGCCGTCTTTCAGTGCTTCCAGGTTTCTAATGGTGATGGTCTAACAATGATGATTGATTAATAATTTCAAATGTGTAAAAACTAAATCAATCAATCAGTAAAAAAAATATTATTCACTTACTCTGCAAACATTAATAAAAACCATTGAGCACGTTGATATGCTTTCTCTGGTGTATATTCATTTTTATTTTCCCAATTAATATTATTTAAAGGTATGGTAATTTTTGTTGATTTCAATTGTTCATCATCATTATTATTAGTTATTTGACTGGTTTGATACAGGTTAGCATTTTTTGTATCAATCACTAAAATTAATCGTCCTTGATTTTCATTTAATCGACCGATTAATAGACGACTTAATAAATAAGCAGAAAAATAATTTACACCTAATTCTTGTTCAAAACCATCTGGTGTAAAACGTTGTTTTCCACTAATAATACTAGTTACACATGATGGTGATTGAATAATTGCTGAGTTTAACAATGGAAAATCAACTAGTACACCGGCAACAAAACGACGTATTGATGTTAAACTATTCATTTCTAGCCGTCGACATTCTAACATGTCAGATTTCACGCCGTATTTACGTATTAAACGTTCACGTAATTCATCACATTTATCCCAATCGTTATTAGCTAAAATAAGATGTGCACCTTGTTTAGCTAAATTATAAACTAATTCTCTGGATGTTTTAGCTATAAAAAAAGAAAAAATAGTTTTGTGTTAGAATATGGCGGCTGTCTATTCAATAGTTTTACATGTAATAATGTTAGGAGATTGATCCAATATCGTAAAAGAGAATTATTTGTAGGTCGTAGTTCTATTGGTCGCCTTAACTACCAATGTTGTTTCCTATTCGATCTAAATGTATATATAAGCACTATCTGTAACGTTTTATGACCTGGACGCGGACACTAGTCCGGGATTCTGATTCTCTTCTGGACTCGGACCTTGTACTTTCTGGATGTCTGTATAATACATGTCCTACTTAATATCAAATCTTCTTCTTTTACTCAATGAGGGGTTTGGTACAATCGGATTAGAGTAACCTGTCGTGTCGCTGGATCCTCCGACTGAGGTAAACTAGTAATAGTTCAAGCATATCAAATGACGTGTTTACGTGCATGCGTGACAAATATACAATTTTAAAAAATTGATACGGAGAAAAACTGACAACACACAACAGACTGTATTATAACACCATGAGTTTAGATGGGGTTTAAAATGAAATTTGCGAAATTTTATTTCGTCATGGATTATTCATAACTACAGCTAGAGCTCTTCTAGGGTTACCGCCGGTCTCAAGCCCGAATTAAGGAGGAGAGTTGAACATGGGGTTGGCGACCGCATCCTGTAGAAATCCAACTCGCTACAAAACGCTAACTAGGAAAATAATCCGCTGATCGGTGGCTCATGCTCCATTAGAGGTAACAGGCGTGAGTAAGTAAGTAATGAATTAGTCATAATCCAGGCAACATAAATAATTCACTATAGAATACTGAGACAGATTTTGAACGTCTAAAATCGAATTTTCGGGTATCGTCGAAAATCGTACTACACAATCTACCTTGATTGAGACGACAAACAAATACACATCGTTAGCTATCATTCTTTGAATAGTGTTAAATGCACTTAATCAACAGTTTCCATTTCAGATACAATCGACATTATATGGATCCATCTAGTGGAGATCGAAAATCTTCATTCCAAACCAATGGTGTACATCGGCTTGAGGGTGTTAGGATATTCACCAAATATCCTAAGAAGAATCATTTTGTTAGTATAAATTCGACTGTCGATTCCTCTTGGTCAATATTGTGATCGTCCTAGCTATTCCTGTCACGTACTCAAATGTTGTTTCCTATTGGTCGTCTTAACTGTCAATGTCACAGACTTCGATGCTGTTTCTTATTCAACCTAAATGTATAAATACGCGTTATCTGTAACGTTTTATGGATCGGACGCGGATTCCTAGTCCGGGATCCTAATTCTCTTCTGGACTCGGACCTCTTACTTTCAGGATGCTTGTAGAATACATGTTCTACTTCATATCAAGTCTTCATCCTTTATTCAATGGAGTTTGGGACACTCGTATTAGAGTAGCATGTCGTGTCGCCGAATCATCGCCTTCGTTTTCCGACTAAGATGAACTCGTAATAGCTCAAGCATATCAAATGACCTGTTTACGTGCATGCATAACAGAGGGAACAAACGGCGTACAAACCTAGTACTGATCACTGGTTATCATTGATTGGTGTGATGTAAAATATTCAGATGACCTTTCGTGTCAATGTTCAAGTGTTTGGCAGTCAGTTACAACGTAGAACTTTGTACGTACATACATCATTTCAAGTTGCCATACCACATTAGCACAGAGACGCAACTGTCAATTCAAATCCCATAGTAGTAGAAGTAGTAGCAGTAGTCGGAGAGATCAAAGTCACAGTAGTTTGAATTCCGGATGAAATCGAATAGTAGTAACTGTTTCACATCCGACACAATTGAACTCTACTGATCACAACTTCTCATCAGAACTCTGACAGTTGCCTCACGAAGCTAGTCACTAATGAGCAGACAAGATAATCAATCAGTATCAGATTGTGGAAACTGATCCGTTTTGTGAAGAGACTAAGCGTTCACGCGTGAGATCAAAATATACCTGGTTCGAATCCCGCATGGGAGTGTCGTGGATGCACAAAGCTGACAAGTGTCATATTAGGACACAAAACAGCCATCTAATACTCCTAGGTTTTCAATAGTAGTTGAGCATTGAGCAATCCATGATATTCAATGACTTTGTCGATAAAATTTGCATGAGTAGATTCTTGATCCTAATTCATTAATTTACCAGCAACATATTAGCATGGAACTTGACTGTTAAATCAGTTTATACTGGATAGATTAAACAGTCAGTGAGCATCAACGTAGAACTTCGTACGTACGTCAAGTCAAGTTGCCACGCCACATTAGCACTCACAGATGGAAGTGTCAATTCAAATCCCATAGTGGTAGAAGTATGAGTGGTAATGTAGAACATTGATCCATATAACTGAATGGTTACTACATTCTGGAAGAAAGCTAGGGGTGGCCAAACTAAAACATGGCACAAATCCATGAAGTCATTGACAACCGGACTGAGTCATGTTGGTTAGGTGTAGACCACCTGATTGGGGTACGCGAGACAATAGTAACCGACGATCAGTGACCTTGAATGACACTGCTCAAAATCGTTTTCAATGGTGCAGATGCATCTATTCTTTGTGTTCTCTCAAATTCTAATCTTCTGCAGTTCTCATGACCTTTCTTCTATCTTTTTAAGTTTATTTCACTGCATTATACCTTTCGAATCATATCTTCGAACCCTATTCTTCTCCATTAACGCTAATACTTCTACTATCTCTACTACTATGGAATTTGAATTGACAATTGCATCTCTGTGTGCTAATGTGGTATAGCAACTTGACCTAATGTACGTACATAAGTACGAAGTTTTACGTTGTAGCTGACTGACTAAATGACTGATGTATAAATGGTCTTTAGAATTTGGAAAACATGAATAAGATATATTTTTTCAATGGATCCCCTATAAGACTCTGTATATATTAATGTTGCTCTTCTACTTATTTGTAGATTACGTGTTTCACGTGTCAAAAGGTCCAAAAGCAATTCCCCTTAAGAAAGATCTTTGTATAAAAACAACAATTTAACACTAGAAAATGTATTCACAATACAAACAATTTAAGACAAAAAAAAACTTACCACATGGTTCAGTTATTATAATTGGTTTACTTTGTAAATCTCTTATTGGTCCATTGTATGATGGTAAAGATACGAATAATTTATATCCTAATAGACCACTACCTGTAAATGTACATAATAAACTGATAGCTTTAACAGCTGTTTTTAAACTGATCGGTTTTCTAACTGGTGGCAAAGGTTGAACCTAAAAATAAAAAAATTTCAAAATATATATACATATACATATATGTAGCAGATAATAAACAAATAATTATTGGAAAACTGAGGATGAAGTCTGATGATTGCTAGAAAAAGAAATCAACCAAAAAAGTGATCTCTTACATGCATTACTTACCTACTTACGCCTGTTACCCCTAATCGAACATAGGTCAGCGATCAGAGAATTATTTTTCTGGTTAGTGCTCTTTTTAGCAAGTTGGATTTCTAAAGGATGAAGTCACCGACTCCATGCCCAATCCTCCCCTTTAATCCGAGCTGGAAACCGACAGTTAACCTAAAAGGGCTCTAGGCGGAGTTCTTGCACGAATTATTTACAACTACAATACTCAACGTTACATAAAATCGAGAAAATAAAGGTCTGATTCGGTCCCTTCAGTCTGTGATATTGTATAGATGATTCGAATCCTTTAAGTTTTATTTCGTCAAGTCATTCATTCAGTCAGTTACAATGTACAACTTCGTACGTACGTACGTACAGTAGGTGAAGTTTCTATACCACATTAGCACACGTAGATGGAATTGTCAATTCAAATCCCATAGTAGTAGGGGTAGTAGAAGTAGTAACAGTAATCGAAGAGAATCCAGAGGATCAGGATTTGAGAGAAGTAGAAGAGTGGATTTACCTGCGCCATTGCAAATGATTTTGAGCAGTGTCATTCAAGGTCTCTAACCACCGATTGCTATCATCTCGCGGACCCCAACTACGTAGTCTACACTTACCAACATGACTTAATCCAATTGTGAGTGACTTCATGGATTTTAGCTTTCTAACCTATTCCTACATCGCAAAACATAACTGGACGAGGCAGTTGGGCCTTCGTAGCACATGCCCAAGACCTATCAGTAAACATCTCGAATAGGTTAGTTATGTTACAACACAGAAAGAATACAATATATAGGACGTATTCATATTATTTTTCAATGTAGAATTATTGAGATTATTGAGTTTCATTGAAATAATGAATTGGCCATTGTTAGACCACCATTAGAAACACAGAAGCACTGGACGGTCGTTTCATCCTAGTATGGTACTGTTCAGCAGCCGACTCAGTGGTCTAGAGGTTAGGTTTTCGCGTGCGAGACTCAACGTCCTGGATTCGACTCCCACGAGCAAGGGTCGTGGATACGCTGGCATACAAATACTACTCTTATTAATCATGAATAATGATGATTTGTAAAGATTATGGTATGAATTAAGGAAAGTTTCTTTTTCACAAAGTGTGGAACTAACCAGTTTGGAATTCCCTTTTGTAATGAACAGTGGTTATGAAGAGTTCTAATCAACATTACTCGAATAGAATTGCACTAAAGACTTTCAAATCGAATGAATGATCATGGAAGATGTGAATTCCATTTGATTTCCCACTGAATAGTTTGATAATAATGTTCATTGTGAAAGTTAATGGGAAGCTGTGAACGCGCACACTACTGATGAATTCCCAAGTTTGAGAGTAACTGTTTTAATGATCTTCCGAATGGAATCAGTCCATTCTCGAGAAACATTAAACATTTGATTCAAAAAAAAACTTAAAACAACAACACATGATTCACTGACATCAGAAGCTCTTAGGTGCATGGATAATCTTTCTTTGTAACCTACTGTTTAACAGTAGTAGTTGTTGTAGTAGTGTAACGTACAAAGTAAATACTTGATAGACTTAATATATTTGAAGAAGACAGTTTATTTTAAAAAGTATGTTCATCCAGTTTTTAGACTTCCATTTGAAATATAACCAGATGGTTAACTGTTTGCTGATTACCAATAAGTTTCATTGAAATCACTAGTGACTAGCTTAGCGATGACATTCTCGGAGTCCTAGTGAGAAGCAGTGACCAGTGGAGTCCAACCCTGTTGGGTGTAGGCAGTAACTACCGTAGGCAATGGGTGAAGTTGAGCAATACCTTGAACTAATTGAAGTTAGGTATTAACACCGTTGAATGCCGACTCAGTGGTCTAGATGTTAAGCGTTCGTGCACCTGACCGAAAGCCCTGGGTCCGATACTAGCATGCGGAGGTTGCGGATATGTACTACTTAAGAGTCTCTCTCATACTAGGATGAAACAGCCATCCATTTTCTAATGGATCATTTCGTGATTTCGGCTATGAAAATGTGAGTCACTCATTTTGAATCATTTTGCTTATTATTTTTTCGACTTGCTAAATGCATTTCAGAGTTTTGAAAAGTAATGGACATTTGCACCCTTTTACTTCATCCTGGTGGTTGACTGGATTATGAAAACTTCAACGTCTCAAGGGAATCAAAGGTTAAAGTGGAAAACTCAGATGTAGACAGACGATTTGGACTTCACACATCACCTAGCTCTTTTATTCCACACACACACACAGCAACAATAATCGGTAAAGACAATCGATGAAGTAGCACCTCTGCAGCAGGGGAACAGTGAGTTTTAAATACAACACAGTAAGCACCAAACAAATCAAACTTCATGGAGCTCTCCAATAAGTGAAAACGTCTACGTAACTGGACAGCACCATTGATAAACAAACAAGGTGGATCTGATGCAGATGTGAAGATACGGATCAACAAAGAAAAGGAAGCATTTCTACAGTTGGGAAACATCTGGAACTCAAAACAGCAGTCAAACAATACCAAAGTCAAAATTTTCAATGCAATTATCAAAACAGTTCAATTGCGTCATGCCAAAACTTGGAAAACTAAGAAAGCCATCATCCATCGAAATCAGTTAACCAGGCTGAATAAGATATTAGGAAAATATGTTGGAGGTGGGTAGGATACATATTGAGGAAACCACCAAACTGCGTGATGAGGCAAGCCCTCACTCGGAATCCTGAAGTTCAAAGTGAAAAAAGCAGACTAAAGAACGAATTGTGCAGACAATTAGCGACAGAAATCAAAAGAATTAATAGCAGTTGGAAACAACTGTGCCGGAATTTCCAGAACAGAGTTGGTTGGAGACTGCTTGTCGGCAGCCTATGCTCCACGACGGAAAAAAGGTGTAATTGATTATGTTACAAACACAAACCGAGTACACAATCCACATTACTGCCAGAAATTGATATATTTATATAAGGTTATTATGTACTACCAGAGAGGGAGTGTTCGCATGAACTGCATTTGAATTATTCTGAATGTAGATATTACTACTATTTATCGATTGGAAAAATGAGAAAGTAGAACTACGCTAACATATAACAATAAACATTATTAGGCCATATCAGCATTAGCCGTTTCTGGTTCCATAAATTATTGTCACTTTCTATTGAACGTATGCTTGAATCCCGATCATGCATTAATGACTGCAACAACTTCTAAGCGTCTACTGGATGTAGGTATATTACAGCAGGAAGGTCATTTAAATGTGGATCTGAATACGTCAGACATGTTTTTATGGAAGGATTATCTTAGCACCTAATCACCAAGTTTACATGGACTGAGGCTGCCGAACAAACGTTCAACCGAATCAAAAACATGCTAGACGATCGTTAGATGACGCTGCGACTGCCTGAACCCGGGAAACTGTTTACAGTGGCCACAGATACAAGTGATCATGGTATAGGTGCGGCATTGAGTCAGGCTGATAGAGTGGTGGAATACGCAAGTCGCATTCTCACACCCGTCGAGCAGAAGTATTCAACGATCGAAAAGGAGTGTCTAGCAATCGTGTGGGCAGTAGAAAAATGGAGACCGTACCTTTTAGGTAGACGATTTCACATTGAGACTGACCATAAACCCCTGCAGTGGTTGAGAACAGCAAGAGACCCCCGAGGGAAGTTGGCGCGGTGGATGATACGTCTGCAAGAATACGACTTCAGTATCGGCCATGTTCCAGCAAAAGAAAACGTAATGGCGGATTACTTGTCAAGATCAGACATGGGAGATGACCTTCCAGTGACAGCATACGCGGTGAGTAGTTTAGATGGAGACCCATTAGAACTCATCCGGCAACAGAAAGCTGACCCGAACCTTCGAGAGGTAATCAGAGTGATAAAAGAAGGAGAAGACGTAGACAAACGAACGACGGACAAGGAGGTAATAATGTTACTTAGGCAAAAGGCACGACTGAAAGTGAACGCATATGGAGTCCTGACCTGGCGGGATGACGACGAGAATTGGGTAGCAATAATCCCAAAAGATCTGCGCCAGGAGATGATTCGTGAATGTCACCAGGTAGCGCACACAGGTATTGCACGGACAACTGATTTGCTGCGGCAAAGTGCGTACTGGCCAGGTATGAGAGACAATGTTGCATGATATGTATTAGCGTGCCAGCGATGTCAACTAATGAAAGGGGATCGATGCATACGACCGCCACTGCAGTCAATTCCAGTAACAGCAGTTGGTGATTTGTGGTCAGTAGATGTTATGGGACCGTTCCCGCAGACGGCGACCGGTAACCGGTACCTGCTAGTGATGACGGAGCATGCTACACGCTGGATAGATGCCGTACCCATTGCAGACCAGCGGGCAAGAACAGTGACCGAAGTGGTGATTCGGCATATTGTAGCGTGCCACAGAATACCGAAAATGATATTAACGGACCAAGGTCCCTGTTTTGAAAGTGACGAGTTTAAAGATCGTCTAAAACAGTTTGGCATCAAGAGGATACGAACTACACCGTATCATCCTCAGACAAACGGGCTTACAGAGAGAAACAACCGGACGTTAAAGGAATGGTTAGCATCTAAAGGAGGAGATTGGGAGAAAGAGATACCATTGATTTTGTTGGCGCATCGTTCCTCCACACAAGGTACAACCAAGAAATCACCCTTCTCGCTCATGTATGGCAGACAACCGCGACTTCCATTGCACAATAAGACCTGGCCACAACAACAGAAATGGACAACAACAAGGTTAAGAAAAGAGAGGAGGGAGGCAATCAGGAACGTGGGAAAGAAACCAATATCAGACATAAAGAAGGCGGAACAACAGAGGAGAACGTGGAAACCTTTTGCAGTGGGGGACCTAGTAAAGTGTAGAGAACAAAAAAGTAGCATAGCAGGGGGATCAGGGTGGGGAAAGCTGATCCCAAAGTGGGACGGACCGTACGTTATCACGGAGAGACGCGGCGCGGTGTACACGATCCGGAGAGAAGACAAGCAGAAGCGCGTAAATGCTAGTCAACTGCAGAGATGGTTTCAAGATTATCCAGTGTATGAGTCACGAAAAGCACCAAAGAAGACAGCGGTACGGCGATCAGAAAGACTAAGACGACAGCTTATTAAAAGGCGGGACGAGTGTGGTGCGTGCTACTTACAAGTAGTATATGACGTGAGTGTAAACGTAATGTCTGGCAGCAGAAGATGGGGGGAAGATCAAGAAAGGAAGAGTTAGAAGAACACAATGGAATTTGTATGAAACGCATGAATAGTGACAATGGATAGATGTTTGGCAACAGGAACAGTCCAGTTCTATATGATGAACTGATATTTTGCAAATGAACAATTCACGATATGGTTTTCCGATTTTACTGAGTAACTCTGTAATTTTTGTTAAAAAAAATTCGTTTGCCCCACCTGTGTTCGCCTTCACTATCCATTGTCACTATTCATGCGTTTCATACAAATTCCATTGTTTTCTAACTCTTCCTTTCTTGATCTTCCCCTATCTCCCGCTGCCAGACATTACGTTGACGCTCACGTCATATACTACTTGTAAGTAGCACGCACCACACTCGTCCCGCCTTTTAATAAGCTGTCGTCTTAGTCTTTCTGATCGCCGTACCGCTGTCTTCTTTGGTGCTTTTCGTGACTCATACACTGGATAATCTTGAAACCATCTCTGCAGTTGACTAGCATTTACGCGCTTCTGCTTGTCTTCTCTCCGGATCGTGTACACCGCGCCGCGTCTCTCCGTGATAACGTACGGTCCGTCCCACTTTGGGATCAGCTTTCCCCACCCTGATCCCCCTGCTATGCTACTTTTTTGTTCTCTACACTTTACTAGGTCCCCCACTGCAAAAGGTTTCCACGTTCTCCTCTGTTTTTCCGCCTTCTTTATGTCTGATATTGGTTTCTTTCCCACGTTCCTGATTGCCTCCCTCCTCTCTTTTCTTAACCTTGTTGTTGTCCATTTCTGTTGTTGTGGCCAGGTCTTATTGTGCAATGGAAGTCGCGGTTGTCTGCCATACATGAGCGAGAAGGGTGATTTCTTGGTTGTACCTTGTATGGAGGAACGATGCGCCAACAAAATCAATGGTAACTCTTTCTCCCAATCTCCTCCTTTAGATGCTAACCATTCCTTTAACGTCCGGTTGTTTCTCTCTGTAAGCCCGTTTGTCTGAGGATGATACGGTGTAGTTCGTATCCTCTTGATGCCAAACTGTTTTAGACGATCTTTAAACTCGTCACTTTCAAAACAGGGACCTTGGTCCGTTAATATTATTTTCGGTATTCCGTGGCACGCTACAATATGGCGGATCACCACTTCGGTCACTGTTCTTGCCCGCTGGTCTGCAATGGGTACGGCATCTATCCAGCGTGTAGCATGCTCCGTCATCACTAGCAGGTACCGGTTACCGGTCGCCGTCTGCGGGAACGGTCCCATAACATCTACTGACCACAAATCACCAACTGCTGTTACTGGAATTGACTGCAGTGGCGGTCGTATGCATCGATCCCCTTTCATTAGTTGACATCGCTGGCACGCTAATACATATCATGCAACATTGTCTCTCATACCTGGCCAGTACGCACTTTGCCGCAGCAAATCAGTTGTCCGTGCAATACCTGTGTGCGCTGCCTGGTGACATTCACGAATCATCTCCTGGCGCAGATCTTTTGGGATTATTGCTACCCAATTCTCGTCATCATCCCGCCAGGTCAGGACTCCATATGCGTTCACTTTCAGTCGTGCCTTTTGCCTAAGTAACATTATTACCTCCTTGTCCGTCGTTCGTTTGTCTACGTCTTCTCCTTCTTTTATCACTCTGATTACCTCTCGAAGGTTCGGGTCAGCTTTCTGTTGTCGGATGAGTTCTAATGGGTCTCCATCTAAACTACTCACCGCGTATGCTGTCACTGGAAGGTCATCTCCCATGTCTGATCTTGACAAGTAATCCGCCATTACGTTTTCTTTTCCTGGAACATGGCCGATACTGAAGTCGTATTCTTGCAGACGTATCATCCACCGCGCCAACTTCCCTCGGGGGTCTCTTGCTGTTCTCAACCACTGCAGGGGTTTATGGTCAGTCTCAATGTGAAATCGTCTACCTAAAAGGTACGGTCTCCATTTTTCTACTGCCCACACGATTGCTAGACACTCCTTTTCGATCGTTGAATACTTCTGCTCGACGGGTGTGAGAATGCGACTTGCGTATTCCACCACTCTATCAGCCTGACTCAATACCGCACCTATACCATGATCACTTGTATCTGTGGCCACTGTAAACAGTTTCCCGGGTTCAGGCAGTCGCAGCGTCATCTAACGATCGTCTAGCATGTTTTTGATTCGGTTGAACGTTTGTTCGGCAGCCTCAGTCCATGTAAACTTGGTGTTGCTCAGCAGCGTCCCCAGCACCACCAACTTCACCTTCGGTTCCTTCACCCCCACCAGCTCCGCCACGGCCTCAAACTCCTTCGGCCATAGATACATTTTATTCTGAAGAACGCTGCAAAGATATTTCAAGTAGCCACAAATACAGCAGTGATATATACCAACAACTTAGATCAAAAGGTTAGTAAAAATCAGTGGATTCTGATGCTACCCAATGAATTGATGGAGATTCGAAAACTCATCCTCAACAGATTGGGAGAGCAATCAAGACAATTCAAATTTAAACTAACAAAAAGCTTACGTAATGATCACGAGCAGTAGTGAGCAACGAAAACAAAGAAGACAGAAAAGATAAGGGCGAAAGGTAGCACTAGACTAATAACACTATCGACTGATCAAGGGAACTAGTATTGTAAATGCAGGTGTTAGTGAGGATATCTAAGAAAATGTGTGAATTTATTTACTTTCAACTTAGATTAGATGGATGGGTAGGACACGAGGAAACACAGTCCAGTCAGTCAACAGATGTCCTTCAGTCGCCTTTTATTTATAGTCGACCTCAATAGGAATTCTATACAGGTTCCCCGACTATTAACGAGATTAAAAAAAGGATATAGGTAAGGTAAAGTGGCAGATAAAATAAAACTTGGCACAAATCCATAAAGTCACTGACAGTTGGACCGAGCCACGTTGGTGCGTGTAGACTATCTGCTTGGGGTGCGCAATATGATAGTAACCGATGACTAGAGACTTTGAATGACATGGCTCGAAATCGTTTGCAGTGGCACAGGTTCATCCATTCTTTGGCTTCTCACAAATCTAAATCTTCTGGATTCTTCATCACCTCTGTCTTTCTGTTTTGAAATTTCTTTCATTGGATCATACTTCTTCAATACTATCTTCGAACCCTAATCTCCTACATAACCGCGAATACTTCTACTACCTCTACTACTATGGGATTTCAATTGACAATTGTATCTCTTACTAATGTAGTATGGCAACTTGAACTGATGTACGTACGAAGTTCTACGTTGTAACTGACTGACTGATGGGTAAGGTAAAGTAAGGGAGAGCAACGGGGCTAAATGGATTAACCCTAGAAACGCTAAGGGATGGCGGTCTAGTTTTACTTGCAAAAATAATTGAGATACTAGCTAGAAATCTAGGAAGCGAACGTTATCCCATCTTACTGATTATTGAGATTTACGAGAGAGTAGCCCAATCTTAGATTCCAAAAGGTAACTACTTAAAAAGTTTCAGATGAGTTAGCTCAGTACTTTTATGGTCTTAACTCGCGGGGACGAAAATCTGTGGGGTAAACTGAGGTGTAACGTTTTTATGGAAGATTATCTTGAAACCTCTCCTTCCATGTAAGAGAGTTGTGTTACTGCAGATGCCAACTGTCTGAAAGAAACACCACTGTGGTCATACCCCTATACACTCAAGAATACGACTTCATTCTTATAGCACAAGTTTTAAAGGTTTAGTCTTTAAATGAATGCATCTGCATCAATCTGACCGATTCCAGATCATCATCATCATCATCATGTCATTCAACCACAAAGTCTGATTATCACAAGAGCCTTGACCAAGCAGACATGTATCTATTCACAAAGCTTAGACTAAAATTCAATGACCTAATGAGCTGATTTCACAATATAGATATTACATTACATTACATTATATTATATTATTAATGAATAATTCACAAACATAATAAGCTCATACACATTAAATACAATTAACAAGAGAAGAAATCAATTTTTTAAAGAATCGATTTTTTTTTGTTATATGAACATACACGGTAGAATGCGTACAGAAAAATAAACATATAACGTCACACAACATTATGTTCTAGTTAATTAGAAGTTTATCATGGAAAAAAACTGATTTCAATAAATATTTGAGTGAGTAAATTGACCTAATTGATAATTTATTTATGGGATAGATAGATTCTCAAGTTATACAAATAGGATTGATTGGTTTTAGGAGTCAGAAGAGCGTCCAGCTGATTATATGTACATATATACTAGGGAATTATGTTTAAACACATAAATACTAACACAAAGGGATACCTAAATAGTTATTCTCCATATAAATTACTAAATTTACAGGTGGGCTAGGATACTGTCGGGACGCTTAAAATGAAGTAGGTGATTCGCTTAAGGGACCACAACCAGAGACTTTCATCCAAAAGTCTTATCCACAAGTCAGTGAAGTAACGTCAAGAGAGATGAAGTCTCATTTTTGTCTCTCGTACTGTTACGGGTATGAGGGCGGTTATCACTTCCCGGCTGCCCACACCGTGGAAGGTTGTTTCTTGAGGGACCTGAAAAGGAAGATAGATTAGTGTTGGTCTTGGACACCTGGGAGCGTGACCGCAGAGTCCAAGGGACAACTGATTGAGGCCGGTCACGCACGGCCTTTTTATGAAAGGTTTTTTGATTATTAGCTCCGCTCTTAAAGGCCCTTAGTGGGCACCCTTACCGCCGGAGACGGAAATCCGTGAGTTAGGGGAGGTGTGACATTTTTAGGGCCGACCTTTTCTAACCCTTCCTTCCTTGTGATGAGAAGGCAGCATCGCTGCAGATGCTGGTTGTCCGAGGGAAACACATTACTGCTGTCACACGCCTCTGCAGTCAGCGGTACGACTTCGCCCTCAGACCTTGGGTAGCTGCTTTTAGTCTCATCGTTCTCTAATCGACCTGCCTGGCATGGTAGGACCTGCAGGAACATATGTTCCAGCCAGTATAGCTCGGTTGGGTCATCACGATAGGCAAGCCCGACCACCACGTCAAGGTAGCAGCTACGGTCGGGGATGAAGTCTCATGGTAGCCGCTGATCAATAATAGGTTCATGCACCATTTTTGCCTCAGAATAGTGAAGTCGATGTAGACCATTGGATTTGAATGAGGGTTTTTCAACTCCTCCGGGTGAACCCTTCATACACATAAATTTGGTTTAAGCGCAGAATATTCGTTCTTCGTCCTGTTGATTTGTTAAACAATACCTCGATAATGGGTAGGATGTCCTTGATAGCAGATATATACGCATGGTTATATGAGAGCATTTCGAGGAAAAGAGAGTGAACTCTCTTTAATCTTGGCTGTATCAGAGTATGTATAGTCTCATAAAAAAAATACTCAACTAGTGTAGTACAATCAAGAGAATTTTCTCTCAACTTTATCAAATTCGCTACTATCAAGTTATACAATGTAACTTTTTTAAGTTTAAAATATTTTTATACAATCTTAAAATAAATTTATGAAAAAAATATGTCTAGTCAAGTGTTCATGAAATAAATAATTAAATAGTAAACTATGGAATTATATTAAAATAATGGATCAATCATTGTTAGACCACTGGTAGAAATCCGGAAGCACTGGATCGTCGTTTCGTCCTGGGACAGGATTCGTCAATGACAATGCACATTCATGACTCCTGATACTCGCAGGATGCGAACCTAGGAAATTCGGTCTTGTGCGCAAACGCATTAACCATTGGACCATTGAGCCGGCATCTAACAGTGTTAATGCTTATTTATTAACTAGTGACGAAATAAAACTAACTGTTTAGTTTATTATCAAGAATGATAGATACTAGTTTTGATCATTAGTAAAATAACAGTTTGTGGTGGTGTTGACGGATTTGAACCGTGTTTCTCAGGGAAACGTTAAAATACTTATGAAGTCCCATTAGTTATGATATACAATAATTGTGACCCAATTAAGAAATACATGCTTACTATAGTATACTTGAGTCTATTATAACAAAGAACAAGACATTGAATTTAAAAGAACTTCCGAATAAAATAGTTTAAAGTATAAAATGCAATGTACCTAAAATCCTGTGCATTATAGAAAAATGCAATAACATTTAAAAAAAAAAAAAAATCATCATACACGTTCAACACAAGCAGTAGTCAGCGACTTTTGACAATAACACCTAATAATTTAAAATAACAAAAAGATTTGTTAACGAAATCTCTTCTTTGTTGTTTTCTACTATTTGAAAATATCTATTCTGTAATATCGAGCTCTTCTTCTGTTGCTACAGTAGCCTCAGCTTCTTCTTCATCCACAAGAAAATTATCACTACTTTCTGCTTCAGCTATTCCACCTGTATTTGTGAATTCATTAAAATTTTGAAGTAGTAGCTCACTTGAAGATTGTGTTACAGAATCTTGAACTATAATATGAGAATCGAATCTTCCACGTCGATGTAAAATAGAAATGGAGTTTCGATCAAAATTGCCATTTTGTGGATCTCGATCTGGGCGTGTTCGATTACGTTCACCTTCAATTGTAAGATCTCTTAATTGTTCATCTACAACACTACGACGTAAATACCTTTCATTTCCTGGATGTGTAAAATTTCCAGCACCAGGTACACAACATTGACTATGAACATTATTTGGTTGATTACAATGGCAAAACTGAAAGGTATAAAAATTTGCTTTAAAACACAACGATTTTTACTTGAATAGTTATTATGAAAACGATAGAATAATTAATTATATAAGGACTACAAAATCAGTCAAGTCTAATCATGGAAAAGCAAGTATGAAGCAACGAACTAAAACGGTTCGCGATGTTTATTCCAGTGACAACAATAGTTGCGAGGTCCTCAAAAAGTGAATTTTACTGGTTGGATTTAGTCATTAAAACAGATAATGAAATAGCTTGGGAGGCAGAAATATAGTTATGAAACATTTCATCTGAATAATTCTTGTTAGGAAGAGAGACTTAATCAAACGAAATGGCTTGCACATGTATTACACATGCCTACACGTGACTAATCCAAGTAGCGTTGAGTAGTTAAAGAGTATAATTTCTAGCTGAAGGTTCTGATCCTGACTCATCTACTTTCGTTCGAGCAACTGCATAGCATCACCAGCTTTTATACTTAAAATGTTGTTCAGAGAAGGTACATAAATGCGCACCTAGTACATGAATTAATTCTAATAAAAATTCTTAATGTTTTTTTGAATTGGAATCAAAAATATTGAGATCCCTGGTCAGTATTTGGTCAAATATGTTTTGATAAAGTTCCAATTCGGTAAAACCATTTTCATCATCACTACTCGGTGGAATTAAAATGTAATTGAATTAAGTGGTGGGGGTGAATATTTCTTTGATGATTACTGATCATAGTAACATCAAAGAAAAGCTTGTTGTATGCTCATCTACGAATACACAAGTGAAATTTTGGGTTTTGAAAATGATTGATTCACTTGAAACAGCAGAATTAGACATTTTTTACGAAACTATTTTGTTCAGCAGAGCCATTTATCTGTTTGAATGTTATGGGTGTAGGTTTCCCAAAATAAATTGTCCCGGGATCTTTGCCCTAATGATTTTTAAAAATTTGGCAATTTGTAGCAGCAAACAGCAAGGAGAAAGAGCAATTAACAGGTCTGTTCGATAGTTAACTTAAGAACATGAGTATGAGGCGAGCAATACCACATTTACATAACGTAATTGCAATTAGCGGCAATCGCTTTATAGGACACATGCTATATCACAGCTTGAAGTCTTGTACAGAGGAGAATCAATGTTTCCTTCAATTACTTTGTCCTCAAGAGAAAAGAAGAAATAGTATAGGTATTCTTGCCTCGGTTTGTCTCATGCAAACAAGAAATATGTGCTCATCACGTGCGTGTAACGGAAGCTCAGTGATAAAATTAGAAGATTCTACAATGTAACCATGCATACGCTTACACAATCCTATAATATAATCACAAAGCTATTATTAGAGAGTAAACTATTTCATCGTCTTTAAGTCTATACACAAAAAGAAAAGCGCAAAAGAAATACTTGTGGAATGACAAAAAATAGTTATAGAAATTAATGTAATACCTTTGAAAGTTGTGCTTCAAATTCTTCAAAAAAAGTTTCTACTTCTGCGACTTTCATCCGGTCATCGTTAGTATGAGAAATACTAGAGTCAAAATCAGTAATTCTCGGGGGTTCAATAGGAGGAATGTATAAGACTGTATTGTAGAGTGGCATTTCTATGGTCAATCCCAGTTAGACTTTTGTTTATTGCTGATATTGTCGTATGCTGCAAGATCCTGCGAATGCTGGTGAGTCAAATTAAGGTAGACCAGATACGCGACACATCCGGTTATTGCAGATAACCCAAATGATATTATGACTTTATTCTAGCTAGGTAAACATTAAGATTTATATTACTGGCTTGACGAAAAGTTCGAAGTTCAGAAGGCGAAATAAAGGAGTACTTTGACGACTCCCCTTATGTTCAGACATATAAACAAAACTGATGCTGCTTCCGTTGACCGATTACAGCAATTATCCCGAAAACCTAGAAAGTTAACAAAAATTCACAATCTATCCTTGTAAAGCATGAAATTTCGTGCAATAAAAGAGTAACAGTAAAGGTACGCTGCACTAAATGCCGTGAGTAAATCAAACAGAATAAGACAGCAATTAATATATTTTCCTATAAGGTTAAAGGCACAGAGCAAAATAGTTTGTGTGTTGTGATCAACCAAACGAAAATTGTCAGTTTTCTGAGATGTTCGAATTTATTGAAAAAAATGCCTAATACACAAAAAAAAGGTAACTGCGATACAGGGCCGAAGATAGATCACAAGAAATATATACTCCTGACCCATATTTTGTTAAACTACTTGATGTGCATCATACACCATTAGTGTTCGTGTGGCTAAATAAAGTGTTTTCCGCCTTAAATCCAGACTCTATATCTTAACCGTGGTTTCTTAAGTTTGTAAGCAAACTAGCTAGGATAAACCAACTGATTTCTTTGCGTTCGCTTCTTGTTCTCTTGGTAGGGTTCCAGGTACGTAGGTAAGGGATTATTTACCATATGAAAACTACTACTTAAAAATGATTTCATTTTTTATAACTAATTAGCGTTTTCTGATAAGTCATTCATCTTCATACATACGGCATACTTCTACTATTAGAAAATTTACAAACCAGGTTTGCAACTGCAGGGTCAGACTTCACTGTAACGTACAAAAGTGAATAATAAACCCAACTTCCAATATCAAATATTTTTCAACGAACTTGTATAAGCTAATTGATTTTTTTGCTCTCGCTTCTTGTTCCTTTGACATCGTTCCAGGTAGTTGTTAGTGTTCAGTGAATGATTGTCGAGCCACCCGGCTGCACCAATTCTAGCCGGTTGTCAGTTAATCTTGAATTCGAATGTCCCCTATTCTGCACCAGTGCATTTGCTTCAGAGCAGTAGGGTTTCTGGATACTAGCAGTTTCGAGATAACGAGGGAGTTTAGCTGGTTTGAGTTGAAGACAATACTCAGAGTTTGAGTATGTGTTTGTCAAGTCACTTCTTGAAGCTGTCCATTGAGGGGTCGGTGGTGACCTCGGCTGGAAGAGAATTCCAAGTCGCGTCAACTCCTAATGAGAAAAAGTGTACAAGCATACAGGTATTCGCTCCTTGATGTTAAGAATAATTCTAGTGTAATAACACTAAGTTGTCTTCTCATGAAGTAAAGATTTGCGTTAGCTTTGGGTGGATCACCTGTGTAGTTGGAAACGGTGTTTTCGCTCTGTGTCGTTATTAGACGGAGATCACGCTCTTAGGTGACGTTAGGGAGAGGACTTTTATCGAGGATGTTAGTTGTTTGTGTCATTTGGGGCAGAATGTTCTTGATGAGATATTTAGACCGGTTAAGTTATAACCCGTTGTCCACTATCCATTACTCTATTGTTGTTTGGTCCTTCTGAAGCTCAGTTAATCCCTATCCAATTCTTGCGGACCTCAAGATCTTTGTGTCCCCCACAAAATTAGTGCCACTGAGCTAATTTCATCTAACAAGTTATTGAAAAATATCAAGAATAGGAGTGAACCTAAGGTGGTCGCCTGTGAAACTACTGATGTTGAAAATCGCCAGCTTGCGTACATTCTATTTACCTTGGTACCCAAGGTAGTTTCTGAGCCAAGAGAGGAATGAATCAATAAAGTCTAATTTCAAAACCTTCGAAAGTAGGAGTACGTGAGGTACTCCAACTTTCCTATTTCCTCCTATGAGGATTAGAGGGAAAGTAGCTTGTTCCAATTCAGCTGGGAGTTTGTGTGACTCCAGTGAGTATCTGAACAGCTCACATACCGGTGAGCCGAGGGATTCCGCACTGTGTTTCAAGACTACAGGAAGAATACTGTCTCACGCAGGTGACTTTCGTTGGTGCAGGGATTTTAGTTTTCTTAGTATAAGTCAGGAGAAAATCGGATATTCCTTAGTCCATCAGCTGGCACTAGGTATGGGTAGTACTCTGAACTTGTAGGTATCTGGTTAACTGATCGGTGAAGTTGATGTTCAGGATTTCAGCCATCTCTAGTTTGGTAAAATATTCACCGTTAGGACCTATGAGTACACAAACACACTGCTCTGTAGATTTTATTTTAGTCATGAACCTAAAGAAATATTTCCGATTTGTCTGTATTTCTGCAGCTAGCTTCGTTTGTAAGTGCCTGCTATAGCCTGGAACTTTGCAGTTGAATCTGTTTCTCAGTCCTGGCCAAGACTATGTTCGGAATCCGTCAAAGTGACCACTTTTTCCCTCGTAGTGTGCTTTCAGTGCCTCACTCGACCAATTTTCTCTCTCCAGTCGTGCGATTTGCCTGAGGTTTATCATGTAGGACACTATTCTGAATGACCTCTCACTATTTGCCAGCGATCCTTTCTATTGGTCTCCACCATTCCTGAGGTTATGGGGATGATCTGGCATGTTCGTATAGTTCTCTCTAATGGAGCGAAGGTAGAAATAGTTTTCTTCCCCCAGAGTATTTCGTTTACAACCATGTCAAACATGACTGTCCCATGGCCACTACATCCTACTGGTGTGAGGACATGGACATCCTCGACAAAGAGATGATCATTTGTCAAGAAATAATCCAAGTTTGAGGGTTTTCCGTAGTTAGTTCGTTTAGTGGTGTTGCTCGCATACTCAGTCAGTCCGGAACTTTTAGTGGTTTTACCAAGTCTCCTTTGGAACCATCCTGTGTAGTTTATACTCTGTTTGATCATATTTAGGGATGCACTTTTGAAATCTCCAGCTGAGAGCAAGTGATTGGTCCCATGGAGTGGTAGTTTCAAGATTCCCTCAGTGAACATATCTTTTTGGGCTTCAGTAATTGAGGAGTCCTAGTAAGTCCTTTCAGTCAAGTATTTTGCGCTATTCGTGTCGAAGCAATACCAGCATATAGTATCAGTCATCGTTCAAACATATTTTCATTCCTCCTCATTCCTGACTTCCGATTTTACTCAGTTGTAGGCAGGCTCGATTAGGATGGCGTTACGGGCGGAACCATAGTCCAACTCTGAATATCCGTAACATCCTTACTACCAAAAGTATTCTAATTCTTTTGTAATGGATAGATAGCTGTTAAAAGTCCTTCTTTTGAATAATCCTGCAATTCTTCAACACTAATATTTACCCAATTATTTTTACTGGACACACTATAGCTTAAAGCGTTCTTCCGCGCATCCGCATTGAGAACGGTGTATAAGCCATGCTACGTGTTCTCTTGGTCAGCTTGGTTCATACGATTCTCAACGCGTCAGCTATCTTCTAAATATATCTTCGGACCTCTTTATTCGTGAATTTTAGTTTGGCTGGCCTAACTGTATACTACAAAAAACGTGAAGTCAGTAGCATGATGATAGTCCGTCACATCTCTGGGGAAAAGTTTACACTACCATTCCCTGAAAAGAGCAGGATACAACAGTTAAAATTTAGTTGAAGACACCCATCATGAAACTGACCAAAATTTGCCTCAAATTTACCAGGGTAATGTTATTGCGGTTAGCAACATATTTTAGGTCTCATGTCACCAAGCCACCTACATATTTATCAAAAAGTTAGCACTTCTAAAGTAGAGTATCCTGATTTGCATATGTTATTTATGCAAATGGACTATTTTACACTTTGAATATTTAAAAGTAAGTCCGCTTGAAGTCGTTCCAGTTCCACAAAAAATCTTATGTTGGCATCTTGACCGTACGTTTCGCTCCAAAGCTCAGGATTGTTATCTAAAAGTGATGTCTCAGATTTTTGATTGGAAAGGTCGTTTGTACAAATTAAAAAATTAGACATCCAAGTGGTGAACCCTAGTGGGCCTCACTAAACCATAATTTAATCTGTTAAAGTGGAAAGTTGACTTACCATCAAAACATATTCTCTGGATATAATCTAAGCTCATCTATATAATACTTACAAGTATAAGTCTATTGATATATCATACAACTAACTTCATCAAAAGATCTTGAGTAGTCGAGTCATAATGTAGGATTTCGGTTTAAGTTGGCATTTTTTTACTTATTTATGTTACTAGAATGATAGACTCACTCCACATTTGTAGACTTGTTTAACGTTACTATCAAATCTTAGGAAGTGTAGTTAAGGATCAATGCCACCACATTATTACATCTGCCTTCCCTATTCGATTGAGGAAAGTTATTAAACCTGCCGAAGTCGGCATATTTACGATGTAGAAATCACATTTTCTGCAGACTCATTGTCTGGGGGTTAACACGTTAATAGAGTACAAACAGTCACAGGGTCCAAAGGCTTTGAGGGCACTGAAATGAATTTCACCAGGTGATAGCTAGAGGAACCGCTTCATGAGAATTCTCTGAAAATCAGTTCGATATATGCCGTCACCCGACTATCTGGAACAAAACCTTTGTTTAGATAATGCAAGAGTAGTAAAGTTATTTAATGTCATGGGTGAAGTCGTTCCCATAGTAGTGAAGGAGCGAACCTTGCCCGGTTTAGACGTGTCTTTCTTAGCTACCGCCTCTGTGGTTCACCACTTTATGCCTAAATTAAATTTGGTTGAACTCTGTCATAAAGTCTCGCTAATCTGAGTTGTAAGAGTCATTTGTGATTTTTTGGAAATATTTTATTGCCAGGAACAGTAAAGTGTGACTTTCGTTGCTGGTCTGTACTTTATTATCTACTCAGTTGAGTAACTCCGCCTATAGCTCATAAAAAGAGTTATGGACGGTAAAAAAGGCTTTCTAAACTGCTGACGAATCTCTGGGTCGGCCTAATCTATAACTAATACTTGAACTGTTGTAGCGTCTCTGGGCAAGTAAGAAAATTCCCTCACCTCGAAACAATCACGTTTAGTGATCTCAGATTTTATGCTCAGTTAAAACGCTGAATGATAATGAGAAAAAATAGAATTCGGAATGGCTAGGAGTACTCTAGATCCCATAATCAAAATTATGATAAACACAGTGAACACATCTTAGAAGCGCTATACTTGGAAATCAAATTATCCACAAAAGCCACGTACAACATAATTCATCAGTGCAAATACCGTAAACGAACATAATCATAATAACTGGTAGTTAGATAAGAAGTTTTCTTTGAATAACGCGCATATACGGCCTTTGGTTCTTGTTCATGTGTCTGCATTTTGTTGATGACGGTAATACGTAATTGCCTTAGTTAGGTAGTTAAAAGTTAGTTGAACAAGACATACTAAGATAGAACGCTATATCTGAAGTATGCATTTAATACCCTACTTCATGTAGGCATTATATGTCATAATATAGTGCTTTCAATTTTCAGAGGTTCGCTTGTTTCAATTTATTTTTTTACAGTATTTCAAAAGGTATGAGCAAGTTAAGAAGGGATAACACTATTCTTTCCTTAAATATGGGGATTGAATTCAGTCCAGCTCCCAAGATGCCTGCTAAGCATTATAAGTTAAAATGCATCGCTTATGTTGACCGACATATCTGTTGAATATGAAGCACTATAGTGAAGAAATGTCAAACATGAAAGACTGAAAAACTGGTTTTTTTCCGAATGACTTTGTTATTTTAGTGCAGCAACAGACTAATAAATTATAATGATACGCAGAACTGATTCAATTCAACCGACACAGCAATTTAATAACAGAAATACTACTAAATTTTCAAGGTTGTTAGAGGAAATAATGAACGTTCTTTTAGAATTAAAAAGTCGAGTGAAAGGACCCCCACCCGTTTGACACCAACAAACACCTGAGACCGTACCGAAAGAAAGACAGTCGGTAGCGAAAAAACCAATTGGTTTACACTCGTTCGCGAAAAAGATATTGGATATTGAACGTCCTTAGAAGATCCTTCGTGCTCTGTTTGAAACGAATGCTACCGACATTTATTTCCAAATATCAGCTTGCCTTGTTTTCATGCTTGTGTTACATCTGATTGTTGTCGATTGCTTTCCCAACTAGAATTAAGTGCATTCTGTGTGCACGCTAATTCCTCTTCTCACTTTGCTCGTATTCTTTCCTCTTCTAGTTAACCTCACATAATGCTTCTTACTGCTACAGCACGCAAGGTAACTTCATGCTAAACACAAAATAACCGAAGCCTGAAGTTACACCGTTTTTGACTCGATACTATGCAGGTGTGTTTTCGTTATTGTCGCTAGCTTCTATTACACTTTAAATCCAGTCTATATACATATAACTGTTTGCTTTGTTCTAATAATGTTGAACGCCTAATTGTACCAGGGCATTATGGAAGTTCACCGATCTGATACTTTGAATATTCTGATTAGCTTTTTCAGAAATTTATACACGTCAGTTTTTTTGTCTAATATCATATGTATCAATGTGAGTATTGTGACTTCTTAAACTTGATATCTTCAGAAAGCAATATCAATCAATATAAAAAGTATGGTAAGGATTTTCTTTGCTGCATAAAAATATATCTGTTTAGTAATGCTTCTTATACAATAATATGGATTGTTTATCTTAGTACAGTTTTGTATATCTGCAGATAAAAAATTAATAGTTGTAGTGTTTCATCGTTTGATATTTAAAGATGAATGAAGGAAGACATGGTAATCTCTGTCACAGTTGTACGGTTCCGAGTTTATTCCTTTTTGTGAATAATCCTATGAGTATTACTTTTCATACTCTCATAATTTAGCATAAAATCATCCTCATTTGGAATCTTGTTTACCGTCTTTCTAATGATGATATTCAAATTCTTTTAACCTCCCATGTACGTATAATAATGAGGAATATGTCAATAGCTTGACTTAAAATGACATATCATTATGTCTGAAAGCTTCGGAGATTCCTGTTGTAGTTTGTAATGATTCTAGACCAATTTTATGTGTAATATTTTAGCACTCACACGATCACCGGTCTCTCTTACATTACTTTACAGTTGTAAAATGTATACGTAGGTTGCTAACCTCTGAACCATCTAAGTATCTTTTAAATATGAGGTATTACTATGATAAATGCTACTCATGAGCTTACTCGTAAGTGGTATTTAACGGAACCTCTTGTGACGATTTGTGTCACCATTCAAAGAAAAAAGTTCCTAGAGGTCGAAAATCACAGTGTATTCGGAATAATCCAGAGTCCGGAAGAGAATCGAGAGAGAACAGTTTAGAATCAGCTAGGGTTGCAAATGCTTGACTAGAGATTAGGTTTACATATAAAATAAATATTCTGTAGTTTGCTAGTTATACATTCTTCCTGACAGTGCCTGTTCTTACACCGTCATTGAGGAAGCAATCTTGCTTTTTTAAGGAAATGCAGAGGGTGGCAAATTGGCTGATAATGCTAACTAGCATACAAAAACCAGATTAATAAAACACATACAATTTAGGTAAATGAAAACACTAATTTTCATTTTGCGATGTTAAAATAGGATGCACCTACTTAAACCAATATACGTTTGTGCATATTATTAACAAAAGAGATTGAAATCGTTTATATATCACGTGTATCTGGTGCTCCTCTTGGTGCTGAGTAAATCCAATCGACCAAGTTGTTAATTAACTATTAGTTTTAATGGTTAAAAATTAAGTTTTAGTGTTAAATGGAGGTTTCGGGCTATTTGGTACTTATCATTATAGCGTATCTGCTATCTTTAGGGAACTTATACTCGCCAGCAGATTTGGACCTGAGTCACCTAGTTTCACAAAAACAGCATTTAACCCTACTTTTTTTCATTTGTAATTACGAATTGATCTTACATAGACTACAATCAAAAACCTTAAGGTAGTGGATGTCCGTTTTGTCCTAGTTATGGGACTTATCAACAGCGCGCATCCACTACCTCCGAAAGCGGAAATTGAACCCAAGACCTTTAGTCTACCTCAAAAACTCTATAGACCAACAGTGTTATTGTCTAACTTCAATCAATCCTTGATATTGAGCGTCTTTATCCATTGCCTGTAGCTGATAACTGCCTCACACCCTGTACGGACGAACTACTCTGCTCACAACTTCTCACCAGAACTCTGTGAGTGTACATCTTAAGGCTAGTCACTAATGAGCACATGATTGTTATTATTGAATGTGATTTGTGAAGATTTTATTATTTTCATAGCTGAACTCATGAATTAATCTTAGCTAGACCATTGTTTTTGTAAACCTAGGAGTACTTGATAAGCGTTCTGCCTTAACTAACGGAATCCTCAACAGTACGCATCCATGACCCACCCCCAGGCAAGTTATCGATCCATCTGAAACACTAATTTATCTAAATTTTCATGCTCAATTCATAAATCTTCCTCTTTCCCCTTATCATATCTAAACATCCATCTCTATGTTATATATCTTACCTTAAGCAGATATCAATCAAGAAATATATAGATCAAAATGCACCATCTTCACAAGATTTTTATCAACTTATACATTCATATCAATTGGAGTTTGGTGTTATTCTATTAAGAGATTATAAACAATTATTAGAAATTTATGAAAATATTGAATTGTCATCATTGGAAAATTTTAAAATTCACACTAATTATCTTATCCATTATACATGGACAAAATTGCATACAAATCATTGGAAAAATGTTCATCTATGTTGGCGTAAATTATATTCTTCATTGAAATTATTACTTGTATTATATAGTCTGCATAAAATTGATCCACAATCGGAGAATATTGATGAACACAGTGATCATTATTCTTCTATGTTAAAAGAATTAATCAAAGAATTAGATCTTAGTTTAATTATGGGTTATCCAATTTTTGATTGTTTCGCTTCGAAATTAGCCTCTAAACTTCACAGTATCGTCATGACAAAATCATCATCATCATCATCCATTCGATCGAATGAAGTTGACTTGTCAATTTCTTTTCAATTAGAACATGATCATGATCATGATGTGGACCAATTCATTGATGTGAATATTAAAGCTAATTTAAACAAATTAGATCGTATCGATTGTCCAAGTATTGAAGCATTTAATAATTTAATGAAATTAAACAAACCATTTATTATCATGAATGCAATTAATTTTTGGCCAGCTTATAATAATAATCAATTGAATACTGAGCATCATTGGACACTGAATTATTGGCGAACTAATTTCGGGCATCGATTAGTACCAGTGGAAATTGGTTCAAAATACACAGAAGAGAATTGGGGACAAAAATTGATGACAATTAATCAGTTTATTGATAAATATTTTCAGTCGACTACTACAGTGGACAAAACTGTCATGAAAGGATATTTAGCACAATATGAAATATTTTCACAAATACCAGAATTAGAAAATGATATTCATATACCAGATTATTGTAGTGTCACTGGTGATTTATTATCTACTGATAATTTGAATCAAATTGAAACAAATCTATGGTTTGGTCCAAAAAATACCATTTCTCCATTACATCATGATAGTGATCGAGCAAATTTATTAACACAAATTCAAGGTTTCAAATATGTTTGTCTGTATCCAGCATCAGAAACGAATTGCTTATATGCATACAATGAGAATATTATGTTGAATAATACATCGCGAATTGATTTAGACAATGTTGATTTAAAGAAATTTCCTAAATTTCAAAATGCTCATGGTTATTATGGATTACTTAGTCCTGGTGAAATGTTATATATTCCACCACGTTGTTGGCATTATGTCCGATCTTTATCGGCTAGTTTTTCAGTGAATTTTTGGTGGAATGTTTCAGCATCATTAATTACTTCATGGGGTAGTGATTAATATTTGTACAGAGTTAATCACTTCTTTTTTTTTGTATATTGTGATTTTTAGAGTATTGTTTTTTTTCTAGAGAGAAGATTATCTTTTACTGATTTTTATCTTGTGAAATAAAGATTTTTTCTAAAGGAAAGTGTGGATTTTGTTCTATCCAGAGTGATATTTTGAACCATGTTGCTCGAAGTCTCTGACCTTTAGCTATGATAATCACGCGGACCGTCAATCAGTCTGTAACAATGTAGAATTTGGCACGCACATTTCATTTCAATATTCCATACTACATTATTACACAGAGATGAAATTGTCAGTTAGAATTCCATTTGAAACCATGAATCGATCAATGTTAGACCACCATTAGAAACCTACAAGCACTGGACGGCCGTTTCGTCCTAGTATGAGACTCCTCAGCAGTGCGTATCCACGACTCCTGCACCCCGTAGGATTCGAACCCAGGACCTTCGCTATTGTAGGCGAACGCTTAACCATCAGACTACTGAGCCGGTATCTAACGGTCTTAATGTCTAACTTAATCAATTCACGGAGTTGCGCAACCTCATACACAGTCCTCGGTAGTTACTGTCTACACTCGAACAGGTTGAACTTCACTGGTCACGTCCTCCCACTAGAACTCGGAGATCCCTCACGAAGCTAGTCACTAGTGAGCACTTAACAATCTTCAAAACAACCCCGTAATGCAAGTTAGAATTCGTAGTATTCGAGGTAGTAGCAGTATTATTGGTAGTGGGAATGTTCATGGATCGGACTTATAAATCGGGTGAAATAAATTATTGCGGAAAGTCATGGAGAATTCGGAAGCTCACAGTTCGAGCGAAGACAAATAATGGATGTATCTGTGTCTATGCAAACGATTTTGAGCCATGCCATTCACTGTCTCCAACCATCGGTTACGATTGTCTTGCGGACCCCAACCAGGTCGTCTTCAGCTACTCACGTAGCTCAGTGACTTCATATACTAATGCCATGTTTTGGTTTGGCCGCCCCTAGCTTTATTCCAGCTTACCTGTACATCACAAACATCGCTCATCGAGGTAGTTGTTGGTTGGACAGACGTAACAGGTCCTAACCACCTCAACTGACGAAGGTTCATTACTCAATTAACTGATTTGCCATCCTTACTTAGCACCATATTCCTAATCCATGTATTGACATGCCTTTAGAGATAACACTTACCGTCTCGCCCTTCAGGAGTCTCCCTACCAGGCAATTCATTTGACTTAGAATATGCAGATGATAGAATTCTGTTTACAATGCAAGCATGTTCGGGATGGAATTATCCATCTCGGAATGCAGAATGCTACTTCATGACTGGTACCTGAACTAGTGATAGGGAGTGAAGTAGTTGAGAGTGTTGACCACTTCACTTATTTCGGGAGTCTCGTCAGTGCTGATCGACTAGTGTGTGATGGGACCTCAGCACGGATACAAAAGGCTCAACTGGCTTTTGCCGACTTGTGTCATTTTTGGCGTAGGCAAGATATCCGTCTGCTAACCAAAGGACCAGTCTACTGCTCATCAGTTCGCTTTGTCCTACTCTGTGGGTGTGGAACATTACCACTAAGAACAAAGGATATTCGTAGGTTACTAGTATTCGATCAAAGATGTCTTAGAAGCATTACTCGTATATATCCTGGGACCATTGAGTACACAATGTCTGGGTTAGGAATAGGATACTAGATAATAATCGTAAGTCAACTGATAGGGTGGTGAGTCTTCATCAGTTGAAGTGGTTTGTACGTGTTACGCCCGCTGAACCACTGACTACCCGGAAGAGCGATGTTGTTTGATGTAGAGTTAGGCTGGAGAAAACTCATTGACAGTTGGACTCAGTCATGTGAGTAGGTATAGACGAGCTGATTCGGGTCCGCAAGACAATCGTAACCGATCGTTTGCAATTTTTGAATGGCATGGCTCAAAATCGTTTGTATTGTTACAGATACATCTATTACTTGTCTTCTCTCGAATTGTAAGCTTTCGAATTTTCCATGATCTCCCTCAAAAATTTATTTCATTAGATTTAAATCTCCAAACCCTGGACATATTCACTACCAATATTACTGGTACTATCTTTATTAACTCTATTACTATTACTACTACTTCTCACTGAACTGACAGTTTCATCTCTGTATGCTAATGTGGTTAAACAACTTGAAATGATGTTTATACGTACCAAATTCTACGTTATTACAGACAGTTTGCTTATTCGCTGATGCCATAACGCACAAACGATTCTTCGAAGACACTTGTAAGGCCTAGCCTACCCTCATGGTTCAGTCTACTTTCAACACAGAATTCATGAACTGATGCCATGCCTTGATTTGTGCTTTCCTAGCTCTCTTCCAGATCACGCTATACAGTCGACGTAGGCTGTGCTTCAGCAAGCTTAATGCATCCAGTAAACTATCAATTCTGTTTGCGAAATATGTATTAAATAACGTCATTTTATTTGTAATGTCGGTACACTAAGATCCTACATTGTTTCATGGGGAAGGGCACGACGACGAAAACCACTCAAAGTATAGAAAGTATGCATAGTATTTGAAGATAAAAGAAACGGAGAGGCAAGAACAAAGTTGGTTAGCGAATCCTGCCTGATTGGTCACCTTGTGTTCCATAAGAGGTGACAAGCGTAAGGATATACGAGCAATGCTTCTTAAACATCTATGATCGAATACTAGTAACCTACGAAAATCTTCTACTCTTAACGGCCATGTTTCACATCCATATAGGAGAACGGAGCGAACTACTGGACAGTACACTCGTCCTTTGGTCAGCAAACGGATATCTCGCCTACGCCATAAGTGACGCAGGTTGGCAAAAGCCAATCGAGCCTTTTGTATCCGTGCTGAGTTTTCGTCACAAACCAGGCCATCAGCACTGATGAGACTCCTCAGATAAGTGAAGCGGTCTACACGTTCGACTACTTCACTCCCTATCACTAGTTCCTATGAAGTCGCAAGCCAATCCTGAAGCAACATTTTGCATTTCGAGTGGGAAAACCGCATCCCGAACATGCTTGCATTGTTGCTTAGGGTAGTCAGAAGATTCTGCATTTTGTCAGCGTCTTCACCGAATAGAACTATGTCATCGGCATATCCTAAGTCTGTTAGCGATTTTCCCGGTAGAAGGTCAACCCCCTGAAAAATCTGACGAGCTTAATGTTAACTCTAATAGAATGTCTACGACAAAGTTAAACAAGAATGGAGAGAGTGGACAACCCTGACGGACACCACTTGAAATAAGGAATTCCGATGACAGTTTGCCATAAGCTCATATTGTCAGACACTACGGAAGATGGAAATGTTCAACAATTCAAAACAATGATTCTTTTTTCTAAATCATCCAGATAGAAGTTAATTGTAAGCAATTCAGAAGAGTCAATCAAACAGCAGAAATATTCTCTAGATACCTGTTATGCTAATGATATTTAAGACAACTGCTTGGTTCCAGTTAAAGGAACGTGTAGCCAGCGAGACAACAATAGGACAAAACTCAGCTGCTCTTTTATGTCATAATCTAACTAGTTAGGGTCAGTAGAATAATAAGAAAACTATACTAGATATCTTAAATCTCTAATCATTCATCCCATTTTCTTTTGTGTTAATATCTTTCGAAATGCACATGAATTTTTTGTTGTTGACATAATTAACTTGATCACACCGTTCATATTAAATATTACACTCGCACAATATGACTATTATTATTATTATCTCTTTGTTGAAGCAAATTTTTCCCACTATGGCATTTTATTCACACTGTGGTGTGAGCTACTTATAAGTAGTATATGACGTGAGTGTCAACGTAATGTCTGGCAGCAGAAGATGGGGGAAGAACAAGAAAGGAAGAGTTAGAAAACAATGGAATTTGTATGAAACGCATGAACAGTGACAATGGATTGATGTTTTGCATCAGGAACAGTCCAGTTCTATATGATGAACTGATATTTTGCAAATGAACGATTTACGATATAGTGTTCCGATTTTACTGAGTAACTCTGTAATTTTCGTTATGTCCAATTCGGTTGCCCCACCTGTGTTCTCCTTCACTACAACACGACTTATTGTACTAATTATATCGACTACAATTTAAACCGTCCTTTTTTCACTTACTTTACGCCTGTTACTGCCGACCAGCATTCTCCAACCTATTCTGTCCTCGGCCTTCTTTTCCAGTTCTATCCAATCACTGTTTCATTCTTTTCACGTTTTCGTCCGAATCTCGACTTAATGTACTATGTGGTCTGCCTCTTTTCCTTTTTCCCTGAAGATTCCATGCGTCGGCTTGGTTTGTGACACAGTTGGGTGCTTTCTGCAATGTGTCCTATCCACCTCCTTCTTGATTTCTTCCTCTGAAGGAATCTGATTTGTTCTCTCTCACAGTAGGCTGTTGCTGATAATGTCTGGCCAATGGATCCTCAGTATTTTGTGTAGACAAGTGTTAACAAACACTTGTTTAATCTGTTCACATTAGAATATAAAACTGCATCCAATGTTACATGAGTAGAAATTCGTTTTGCATACCACATAAATGTTTTCTTATTATCATGAAATGAAGTGACTTTATGTAGATTTACAATGAATATTAATGAGAGTTCAGTGTGTTTACAAATTTTTCGAGTACACAGGGCTTGACCCCTATGTTTGAACAGTTTACTGAATCCGTTCTTCTGGAGTGCTTATTCACATGTGTTTCGATCTTGCCGCGTTGGTTCGCTTCTTATAAATTGGTTGTTTTTCCTCTAGTGTTTATGTGCATGCTTAGTTCGATTGTTACAAATCTGGCTTCTCTGACTATAAATATACTTAGTCATGTCTTATAGCATTGATCTGGCTCACTCACCTTCTCCACTTCGCTTGGCTTTGCCTTTACTCACTCTGTTCTCATGTCTGTCTGCGCGGACGGTTCGATGAAATAAGTTCATCAGCAAAACCGTATTTGGCTTCTTATTACTGCAGTCAATCAAACGGAGTTCTCCTAAGTAAAATTTACGGAAATAAAGGGGAAGATTTATTTCACAGCATACGTAATTAGTTGTCCAAACTGGGATCTGCTCGAGGCCTACTGAAGTGGTGAGCCCTACTTCAAAATATAACTCAACCACTAAAAAAGTAATTTTTATCATGAAATCTCAGCATTTTAAAATTATGAGATGATATGTCAGGTTCAATACATGTTTTACTTAATTATGAGACTACTATTCACGGGATATTGATGATAACATCTCCGTATCGGCAAACAGAACGTATAACCAGCTTCACAATATTAGGATGAAGTTAAGCTATTTTATTATGCTCCAGTCCAGTTAATTCGAGGGAGAAGTTCAAGATTCTTCTAGATGAGAAGCACAAACTGAAGGCAGAATAATGGACATTTTTTTGGCTCGAAAATAATCAATTCAAATTGCCATAGATAAATTACAAAATTGAGAAATTTACCGAATGATTTTTGAGTGTCTAGCATCTCTAACAATACCTTGGTAAAATTTTAAGAGTTATGTTTTGTAGTGTAAGAGTAGGTTGAAAGAAAGCTAGGGGCGACCAAACCAAAATATGGCGCAAGTCCATGAAGTCACTGGCAAGTGGACTGAGTCATGTTGGTAGGTGAAGAGTACCTGATTGGGGTACGCGAGACAATAGTAACCGATGGTTAGAGACCTTGAACGACACGGCTAAAAATCGTTTTCAATGGCACAGATGCATCCATTCTTTGTGTTCCCTGAAATTTTAATCTTCTGAATTCCTCATCACGTCTATCTTTCTTTTTATAAATTCATCTCACTGGATTATATTTCTTGAATAACATCTGTGAACCCTAATCTTCCTCATTAATGTTAATACTTCTACTATCTCTACCACTATGGGATTTGAACCGACAATTGCTGACCTGGTATGGCAACCTGAACTGATGTACCTACGTACGAAGTTCTAAGTTGTACCTGACTGACACTGACAATGAAATTGTAAAACTTTGTTCTGCCTCATCAATGTAATCATGGTATTGAACGACCTAATCATTTTATTGTCTTCAGTAGGCAATTGTCTTCACATCCGACATAGTTGGACTCCACTGGTCATAGATTCTCACTAGAACTTTGAGAATTCCCTAATGGAATTAGTCATCAGTGAGTACATGGACTTGTTCAGCATGGAAGCACTAAACGGCTTTTTCATCCTATTATTGGACTAGTCAGCAGTGCGCATTCACAACTCTCACTATTCGCAGGAATTGAACTTAGGACTTTCGGTCTTGGTTGCGAACGCCTAAACTCTGGACTTGTCATTTTGTTCACAGGATTGTAAATTCATTCATATAGTTGATTTTATGTTTTCGAAGACCTACTGCTTCCTACTGAAATAATAAATACATATAAACGAATCATGTTATTCTCGATTAGATCTTCACCAAAATTCTATTCTTACATGAAGTAATGACTATATGTTTTGATTTAAGAAATAAATAATAAATCAGCTAGACCGAAGGTGCTGATTTCGAATCCTGTCAGAAGCAGGAGTCGTGGATGTGCAGAGCTGATAAGTCCCATATCAGGACGAAACCGTCGGCCAGTGCTTCCAGGTTCCTAAAGGTGTTCTAACAATGATTCATTCATCACTTCAAGGTGAAAATAAACGCAGATTATGTAATTAAACATAGATCAGAGTTCGAATAGACAGTGTAATGACAGGTGTACTGATAATATTCATAAGAATAATACATGCTTTAATCAGGAATTAGGTCAAAACTTCGTCAATATGAGTTTACAAATTCAGTTACTCGTGTAGATCTAGCTATATATTAGGTGTACCACCAGGCAACTTAACTAACGTATGAATGAAAATATTTTCTGATGCTTTAGCAAACTCCAGACGAACACAATACGCAGCCCCATATATGATCGACAGTGAATATGTAATAGACAGTATTATTCTTGGTTAACCAGCAACCCTACTGCACATGCACGCCGTTGCATCTTAAGCGACACAACGATTCTCATAAGAGCCTACATTACGATCACACCTCCCCCTTACGGAAACGCACATGTTGTCTAGGTCGGTCTGCAGACGAGTGGATGTCCAAAAAGCATGCACACGAGCAGTGGCCCCCGTTCGGGCACTTATGAATCTACATGATCCCTCCAACCAGTTCACTACCCACAATCCCCAATCGGCAAGGGCGGCAAAACGGGCTTCCCCAGCTAGACCTGGCACCCCGTACGGATTACCAAAACACCCAGCAGTACACTAACCAGCAGTCGTTCCAACCGTCTGGCCTCCAAATGCCTTGCGCTGATACAATCCACTGGAGCCCTTAGACCCCACGTGAAGCTAAAGATTGAGTTTATCCCACAAGGTCAGCCGGAACGTTCACCGTCCCATAGGGTAGTAATAGATAGAATTAAATCATTTCCAGCATAGAGCTATAGGAATTCTAACCTATTTGAACACTTCATATGACAATGTATTAACAATCCTTATTTCTTTGCCCAATATTTCTCGTTTTTATGTTAAAACAAGGCCTGATAACGAACTATTATTAATCAGAAACAATGTTGTTCATTTACATGCATTGTTCTAATTTTCACAATGACCTTTTTATAGTACTTATTATTAGTAAGTAGTTTAAACAACAATGTTTAATAATTTTACAGTTTGATTCAATTCGAACATGGCGGTTCATCAACCAAACACCATTCAGTCATCATCCTTTGGGATGGGGCTTATTCTGCCGCTGGAAAATAATCCACTTAACAGACATTGATTGTGGCTGGTGAGTGACCTTCATAAGATTTGTGTCACCGGAGGCGAATAGTGACAATTTGATTGAATCATGTTGTGTCTTGAATACTCTTACGCAATCACTGCATACTTTAAGTTCTAGACTAACTAGGATAGTATAGTATAGTATAGTATAGTAATAATTGTATAATTATGTGAAATCAAATCAAGTTTATTATGCAAAAAATATTATTATCAATGACCAAAAATGAATTGGTCAAGTAGAAGAACACAGAAATCACTGGAATCATTGTTGCACTAATAACTATCCCATTTAATTAATCATGACTTAAACAATTACTGCATGATAACATTAATGGATTGGTCATTGTTGGCGGTTGAATATAATGTTGACATGAAAATGGCATATATTCATAATTGTTCAGCAATCGATCATTATGATAATCACATGTAGTAGTAGTAGCAGCACTAGCAGCAGTAGCGGGATTCACTAATAATAAAACTTTTGCATCCGATGGATGATGATAGCCATTGATTGGACAATATGATTGTATGGATTTGATTGGATTAATCATTTGACAAGGATAGACAACATTGAGTAGATGTTTTGAATTATTGCTGCTTCCGCCGCCATAACCGCCATGTTTTGTTGTTGTTATTTCATTCAATGGATTACTACTACTACTGGTTAAATGATGATTATTATTGGCATCATTCATTTTCATTAATTGTTTACAATCCGATGTTGAACATTGAATAGCATAATTATTGTGATTATTGTGATTACCATTATGAATATGATGATGATAATGATTATTATTATTATTATTATAATTGTTATTATTATTATTATTGTGAATATGATTCATCAATGATCTATTCGAACTGGATTGATGAAATATAGACTTGATATTATCAGAATTCAAATGTCGATAAACATTGAGTTGTTTTTTAGTGAAAGTAAATTTATCCAATGTAGTGTGATTAGAATCAGTGGACATTGTGTTGGAAGAAGATTTGTTGATAATTTTTGTTGTAAATATTGTTTGGAAATAAAAATTCTTTTATTCAATCAAGTGCGTGAAATGAAAGCGGTGGAATGCTTTTCTTCGTTTATAACTGCTTACTTATTGTTGTTCAATTCAACTGCACAATCATTGACATAAGAATCAATAAACATATAAATTTAAATATGATCAGTTCATCGATCGTTATGATTGACGATATGACAATGAAAGGTTGAAATTATTCGTTGATTCAGTAGAATTTCGTCAGTACTACAAGAAATATTGATTAATTGGTATAATTAAATTGTGTCAAGGTATGTTGGTTGTTAAGAAATGAATGAGAAATTTAGTAGTAGTAGTAGTTGTAATAGTAGTAGTAGTAGTAGTCTGTTGATTGCAAAACAGTGAAGGGATATTAAAAAAAAAGTAATTTCAATCAAGTATAAACAGAAATTCCACATCCATTTGGAGTTGACCTGTTTTACGAAGAGAAAAGTGTACTTTTCCAATGATGAAATCGAATCGAGACTGGATATCGTTAGTGTTATCATCGGTCCACCAGCAACAACCAACTGTGGGAGAGAACAAACCAGATTTGAACAGAAGAATAAATCAGAAAGACTCGTTGGAATTGGATAGAACTCAACTAACTTGGGATCCTCAAGGCAAGGAATAACACAGAGCACATAAAGCTGAGAATTGGAAGCAGACATCGAAAGAATCAATAGCCTTTGAGTAGAACTGGAAAAGAAGGCTGAAAAATGCTGGTCGGCGGCCTATACTCCATGAAGTGCAACAGGCATAATAAGTAAGCAAGTAAGTAAGTAATCATTTGTCCATTAGGTAAAATTCTCTAATCTTAATACTATCAGGTAAGGTATCATGTGAAATGAAAAAGGATTAAAGATCAGAAACAACCATTGCTAAATTAAGTGTTAGGATTTAAATCTGTATATTGTTTAAATTACGAAAAGCACCTAACTGCGTCACGAGACAAGCCCTCACATGGAACCCTCAAGGCAAAAGGAAAAGAGGAAGAGACCAAGGAACACACAGTACGCAGAGAAATAGAGAAAGATATGAGAGGAATGAACAAACATTGGACAGAACTGGAGAACGAAGCCCAGGACAGAGTAAGTTGGCGAAAACTGGTGGGCAGCCTATGCTCCATTGGGGGTAACAGGCGTAACTAACTAACTAACTAATTGTTTAAGTTAAGAACTAGAAACCTGTAAATAATATCTTTTAAGCTACATACTTAATATTCAGCTTTACATAGTTTCTGGTTTCATTTATTTGTATATAGTACAAAAGATTACAAATTTATTGTTTGAAATCTAAATTAGGAACAGTTGGTATGATTTCTGAAAAACATAACTGATCACTTTTAACTGTCATGAATAAGTTAATATTCAATAAATTTTCATAAATAGAGTAAGGTATTAGTTACCTACTTATACTAATCCGTTGTACTCGATGAAATATTCAGATGCAATAAAGAATAGTAAAATAAGCTACAACTTTTCCCGGATTCCAGATACATTATATATAGCATAGAACTTGCGTTTTCATGTTGATCAGTACGATGTGATTTGTTTTAAGAAACTTGTCCAATCATAAGTAACCTGAATTATAATATAAACTTTTATATTGATAACTAGCTTGTTATAACAAATATTTCTATTCTATAGATTGCAGTATTCACTTCAATTGATGTGAAAATATTATATTTCAGCACATATTATACTGCCTTAGGACTTAGAAACGTGTTCTTGCAGTGAAACATATTCTTTATACCGATTATAAACACTTATCAGATGTATTTAGTTTACAGACCGCTTCAATTATCTCGGGAGTCTCATTAGTGCTGATGGCCTGGTGACTGACGGATACAAAAAGCTCGATTGGCTTTTGCCAACTTGCGTCACCTATAGCGCAGGTGAGATATCCGTTTGCTAACCAAAAGACGAGTCTACCGCGCAGCAGTTTGCTTCGTCGAAGGACCTTCGTAGGTTGCTTGTCCTCGAATTATTGCTCGTATATCCTGGGACAGCCGAATAAGCAATGCTGTCGTTAGGAAACGAGTACTAGGTAGGGATGGAAGATCAATCGATGAAGTATTTTAACTCCATCATTTAAGGTGGTTGCGAAATGTGTCACAAATACCCAACCACCGACTGCCTCGACGAGCTATATTTTGTGGTGTAGGATTAGGTTGGAAGAAAGCTAGGGGCGGCCAGACCAAAACATGACAGAAATCCATGAAGTCAGTGACAAGTGAACTGAGTCATGTTGGTAGATGTAGGCTTCCTTGTTGGGGTCCGCGAGAAGTATGTCACCAATTGTTATAGACCTTGAAGTACATGGCTTAGGATCGTTTGCAATGGCGCAAGTTCATCCACGCTTTATGTTCTCGCAAATTCTAACCTGAATTCCTCGTCATCCCTATCTTTCGCTTTCTAAATTTATCTCACTCAATTATACTTCTCGAATCATATCTTCGCTCCCTAATCTTCTCCATTACTACTAGTACTTCTACTATCGCTACCACAATTGGATTTGAACTGACAGTCGCGTCTCTGTACTAGTGCGGTATGGCAACCTGAACTGATATACATACGTAGGAAGTTCTACGTTGAAGATTGTTCTATCTCAACCCCTTAAGCTTGATTAGTTATTATGTTTATTTTGATTGTCTCCTTCTTTCAGTTGATTGCTGATTTTCTTTGAAATCATGAATCGATCAATGTTTGACCAACATTAGAAACCTAGAAGCACTGGACAGCCATTTCGTCCTAGTGTGTGGGACTGTTTAACAGTACGCATACACGACCCTCACAAGTAGGAATCGAACTCAGAAACTTCGGTATTGTGATACTTCATACATTCTCATCGATGGGCGCTGAGTTCGCGTGCAAGATCGAAAGTCTTAGGTTCGATCCTAGTGAGCGGGAGTCGTGAATACGTACTACTGACGAGTTTCATAACAGCACGAAACGGCCATTGAGTGCTTCTAGGTTTCTAATTGAAGTCAAACATTGATTCATGATTTGAAAGAAACTCAACCAATCTCAACAACCCCTTAATCATACTTGATTGTATATTGTTCTTCCACGATTATTTCTATTTGACTGATAAATTTTAAACTCCACCTAGAGCCCTTCGAGAGTTACTGCCAGTCTCAAGACAGCATAAATGAGAAGAGTTAAGCATCGGGTTAGCAACTCCATCCCGCATAAATCCAACTCGCTAATAAAAAAACGCCAACCGGAAACATACTTCGCTGATCGGTGGCTGATACTCCATTAGGGCGGTAACAGGCGTAAATAAGTAAGTGATAAATTGTATGATGCTTCAATAATCTTTGTTGATTACGAATAGACTTGAGTTATTCAAAGTAACAAATAAGGCTGAATCACAAAATAAATTATCTCAAAGATTATAGCTTCAGAAAATCATCTTCTTAAGTAAAGTAAAACATTGCCATAATCTTGCGTGTAATTCTCAGCTCATAAACAAAAAGGCAGCACTTTGTAAATTCTCTCACTTTTTTAAGCCAAAAAAGCAACATTTTCCATCTTGATACTGTTATATAATAATAATAGTTAGTTACTGTCTACACCCGAACAGGTTGAACTTCACAAGTCAAGACCGAAGGTCCTGCAAGGTGCAGGAGTCGTGGATGCGCACTGTTGATGAGTGCCATACCAGGACGAAACGGCCGTCCAGTGCTTTCAGGTTTCTACTGGTGGTCTAACATTGGTCAATTCATGGTTTCAAAATGAGTAACTTAACAATCTTCACAACCTCGTAATGCAAAAATATTTTTATTCAAATTATTTAAAACTGGTCAGCGTTGTATTCTGTGCGATGTTGGCTCTCTCGTAGGAAAGCACCCAACTGTGTTTTGTCACAAGGCAAGCCAACACTTGGAATCCTCAAGTTCAAAGGAAAAAAGGAACAACAAGGAACAGATTACGCTGAGCATGGGAGACAAGCAAGAGAAGAATGAACAGTAATTGGACAGAACTAGAAACGAAGTCTGAGGACAGAGTTGGTTGGAGAATGCTGGTCGGCAGCCTATGTTCCACTAGAGGTAACAAGCGTAAGTTAGCGAGTAGAACATCTCAAAGTTATGTAATTTATTATATTACAGGTAGATTTTTATTCATCTAAAATGAACAAATTAGAGGAGAGAATGACAATGTCACTTTTTTCTGGTGCTTATTTTGTTATTCTTTTTCTGTAGCCGACAATAATTTTGAATATCGAATGTGTACCAATCAAATCGCTACACTGCGGATCATATTTTGGAACAATCAGTGGATCACTCTACATCAACTTCAATGACTACGAGAAAAGCATTTGATAGTATGGACAGGACAACACTATGAAGGCTTCTTCGACACCATAGTGCGCCTGGGAAGGTAGTCAACATCATACGGGATTCTTACGATGCATTAAACCACAAGATCGTGAACGGAGGACAGTACACAAGCTCGTCCAAGGTAAAGACCGTTGTCAGGCAAAGTTTGACGAGCTAGACTTTATAGATGATCTGGCTTTTCTGTCGCACACGCAACAACAAATTCAAGAGAAGATGACAAACGTAGCGACAGCAGCCTCTACAGTAGTAAGTCTCAACGTACACAATGGAAACAGTAAAAAACCTTCAATGCAACACAACGTGCACCAACCAAATAAAACTTGATGGAGAAGCTTTAGAGGATGTAGAAACCTTTTCATATCTAGGCAGCAGCATCGATAAGCAAGGTAAATCTGATGTAGAAGTAAAGACACGGATAGGTAAAGCAAGGGCTGCACTTCAACAGTTGAAAAATATCTACAACTCAAAGCAATTATCGACAAATGCCAAAATCACAACTTTCATAACAAATGTCAAATAGTTTTACTGTACGGAGTGAAAATTGGAGAACTACAAAAGCCATTGTCCAGTAGATGCAGGTGATTAATAGCAGTTGTCTGCGCAAGATACTGTGAATCCATTGACCAAAAGGCATCGGTAACAGCCGAATGTAACGGATAAAAAACCAGATTATAGCTGAGGAAGAAATTAGGAAGAGGCGATGGAGTTACATAAAACACATTGAGGAAATCACTCAACTGTATCACAAGGCAAGCCCACAACTGTAATCCTCAATGCCAAAGGAAGTGAGGAAGGCCAAAAAACACATTACTTCGAGAGTTGGAGAGAGGCATGAAAAGAATGAACAGCAGTAGGATAGAACTAGAGAGGAAGGATAGAGTAGGGTAGAGTAGGTCGGAGAATGCTATTTGGCGGCTTATGCTCCATTGGGGGTAAAAGGTGTAAGTAAGTAAGCCAACGATAGTCTCTAGTATGACATTGTATGTACAGGAATTTGTTATATTGAAAGATTGACTCACAATACTTTCATCAATCATGTAAGGACGATTTTTTAAAATAACTAAAACAACTCCGTCCTACTATACGGCTGCGAAACATGGCCGTTAAGATTAGAGGACTTTCGTAGATTGCTTGTCTTGATCATAGGTGTCTCCGAAGCATTGCTCATATATTGTGGGATGACCGAGTAAGCAGTGCTGTCGTTAGGAAACGAGTACTACGTAAGGATGGCAGATCAATAGATTAAGTACTTAAACTCCATCATTTAAGGTGGTTGGGACATGTGTTACAAATACACGACCACCGACTGCCTCGACGAGCTATGTTGTGTGGTGTAGGATTGGGTTGGAAGAAAGCTAGGGGTGGTCAAACCAAAACATGACAGAAATCCATGAAGTCATTGACAAGTGGACTGAGTCATGTTGGTAGATGTAGGCTACCTGGTTGGGGTCCGCGAGACGAAAGTCACCAATGGCTAACCATTGGTGACCTCTAACCTTCCGAATTTCTCATCACCTCTATCTTTCTCCTTCTAAATTTATCTGTACATGATGAAGAGCGTGGTCAGCTTAGGCGCAAACTGATCAAAAGCCAACGTAACGACCGTGAACAGTGGTGGGTGGCGAAAGCAAAAGCGATGGAAAAGGCAGCGGCGATAGGCAACATTAGACAACTTTTCCGCCTTATTAAAGAAACTGGTATTAGGAACCCGAATGTGAGTGAGACTATTTCGGAAAAGGATGGTCTTATTATCCATTCTCAATCCAGGAGATTGGACCGATGGGCAGAACACTTTAGAGATCAGTTCAACTGGTCTTCAGCCACACTTCGGTCGCCCACGATCCCCAGTCATCCTGAATGGCAAATCGATTTAAGTCCTCCCAGTTTACATGAAGTTGAGAAAGCTATAGGAAATCTAAGGCGAGGTAGAGCAGCAGGTCCTGATAGGCTTACCCCTGAGATGTTTAAGGATGGTGGTTTAGTTTTAACAGTTAGACTGACCGAGATCACAGGTAGAATCTGGGAACTCGACGTAATCCGATCTGAGTGGTCTCAATCCCAAATTGTCCCAATTTATAAGAAAGGACAAAAGTCCTCTTGTGACAATCACGGGGGAATAAGTCTAAATAATATAGTTTCTAAATTGTTAGCCTCGATTATACTTAGACGCCTAACTAGTGCTCGTGAAGAGCGGACTCGAGAAAACCAGTCTGGTCTCAGGCCTGGACGTGGCTGTGCAGACCACATTTCCACACTACGACAGGTCCTGGAACACAGACACACATTTAGGCCTCCTACAATAGTTGTCTTCCTGGACCTTAAGGCGGCATTTGACTCAGTGGATCGTGAGGTTCTGTGGCAGTGTCTTCCAATGAAAGGTATACCAAAGAAGAACACTAACCTTATAAAAGCTCTCTACTCGAACACTACAAGTCGAGTGAGAGTTTATGGAGAAGTGTCATCGGAATCGGTTACCTCGAGTGGTGTTCGTCAGAGATGTCCACTTTCTCCATTCTTGTTGAATTTTGTCATAGGCATGCTTCTAAACATAACGTTATCTTCGTCTGACTTTTCAGTAGACATTCTTCCAGGAAATTCATTGGTTGACTTGGAATATGCTGATGACATATTTCCTCTTGGTGAGGACGCTGACAAAACGCAGTGTCTCTCGAATACCCTAAGCAACAATACAAACATGTTTGGGATGCGATTCTCCGCGTTGAAATGCAAAATGTTGCTTCAGGATTGGCTTGCATCGGCACCTGAACTAGTGATAGGGAATGAAGTAGTTGAGTGTGTAGACGACTTCAATTATCTTGGGAGTCTGATGACCTGTAGTCACTAGCAAGTGGACTGAGCTAACTTCGTAGGTGTAGACTACCTGGTTGGGATATGCGAAACAATAGTAACCAATGTTTGGGGGCCTTGGACGACATGGTTCAAAATCGTTTGCAACAGCGCAGGTAGATTCATTCTTGTGCTCTCTGAAATTCTAATATTCTGAATTCCTCATCACCTTTGTCCTCCCTTTTCTAAGTTTATTTCACTAGATTCTACTTCTTGAATAATATCTTTGAACCATAATCTTTCCGATTACTGCTAATACCTGTATTAGCTCTACTAACTATGGGATTTGAATCGACAATTGCGTCTCTGTGTTAATGTGGTGTGGTCACTTAAATATTTTAACAGTATAAGATAGTGATTCTCATCCTTCTTTTAATAACTGTTTGGTCCCAAATAACCATTTCTGTAAGTCTAATGTATTTGACTCAGTGGCAATGTCTTTAGTAGCACAATAGCTTTCTTAATATTATAACTAGAGTCACTTAGAAATAGGCCGAGTGATGACTCATTGTTTCTCTGTAACCCTACACTAATCAGATCGTTGGGTGTGTGTAAAAACACTAATCACCATGACTGTAACCGGAAAAATTGTAATATAGATTTTTAAGCAGTACACTTTCAAGGGTTAATCGTTCAATAAAATAACTAGCTTAATAATATTCAGTTTAGTTATATGTATATTTGTAAACATACTATTTTGACGTGAATAATTTGTTTTCAACAAAACACAACATAAAGTCATGTAATCTCTCATTTCCACATATAAATCACTAGAAAGTGTTACAAATTTATTTTTGAAGGTATTTCTTTCCCAGAACAAGAAAGAAGAACACAATTGTCTTAACGTAGGCCATAATCTATATATTTATTTAGAAAATTGTTACGAATGAGAATTGAAATTTATCGTTAAAAAAAAGAACAACGTGAGGGAATTGGGAATCCAGCATATTATTATATTAGCAAATTAACAAATCAACAAACACGTTCTAGTTATACACACACACGCGCGCACACACATCAATATGTTTGGATGATGAGCGGTCGAGTGGAGAATACGTCTATGTAATATGTCTAGATTTTGCATATGTATTTTTTTCTTAACGTAGACTAACACTGAAATCAACAGGTCGTCTAGATTGAACACTGCCAGATGAACTAATATTGAATAAAGCTTTGCGGACAACATCTGCATCTACTTCGACTGGAACACCTGATTTATTCATTGATTCTCGAATAACTTGTTTTGCTTGTGTTTCAGTTTGTTTTCTGAAAAAGTTAACAATTATAAAGAATTACATGAAAAATTACAATTAAACAAATTTGCATTACGGGGTTGTGAAGATTGTTAAGTTACACATTTTTGAAACCATGAACCGATCAAGTTAGACATTAACACCGTTAGATACCGGCTCAGTGGTCTAACGGTTAGGGCGTTCGCGCACAATACCGAGGGTCCTGGGTTCGAATCCTACGGGGTGCAGGAGTCGTGGATGCGCACTGCTGAGGAGTCCCATACCAGGACGAAACGGCCGTCCAGAGCTTCCAGGTTTCTAATGGTGGTCTAACATTGATCGGTTCATGGTTTCAAAAATTAAACAAATGTCAAAATAATAAACTTTTTTACTAATAATTTCTGATTTGTAAAATATGCAAACAATAAAAAAGTGTCAAAGAAATGAAAAATTAAAAACAAATAAAATGCATTCACCTTCCATAATTAGGTCCAAGTCTTGAGGCCATACGAGCTGAAGTGTCACGTTCACTGGGTAATTCACTAACTGGTGTAGTAAGACTGACACGCATTGGACGACCATCTAATTCACGACCATTATAACGTTCAATAGCTTCAAGTGCATCGGAAGAATGATTATATACGACTTCTGCTTGACCAGGACGTGTAATAGTACATAGGCGTAAACTTCCAATACTACTAAATAGTTCCTACGAAAAAGAGTATTTAAATTAAATTTTTGTGATATTTGTATAAAGTGATTGAGAACACAAAATATGATTTTGTTCGTTGGTGCAACAAGTCTGTTCATCAAATATCTGAGAAAAAGAATATAACACACAAACAAAAGGAGCAGTGTGTTGAGTTGTTTTATTTTTAAATGGACATTTTTTAGTTGAAAGTTTTCAACCGTTTATGTCTTTGCAGTATTGCTAACGTATCATGAAACAAACGAGTAGATAGTGATGAGACTAGATGCAGAGCACTTGGTAAGGGCGATGAATTGATTGATGAGACAGTGAATATTCATCACACTGAATTACGTATGCCCAGCCACTACTTACCTTAGCGTGCAATGTTCACTGGTATACGAGTAAGCTGAAAGATGGGGGCTACTGGACTGAGCTATTTAGCTAAATGGTCGATGTTTGCGTGAAAACCGTAATCAGTGACTTTCAATGCCTTTTAGAACTATATTCTCAATGCTTAGCCGTTCTCATCACCGTTGCCATTGCATTGTTTTGATTTGTTGCGCTAATGCGGAACGAGAACTTCGACCGAAGCACTTATGTGACAGGCACCATATCGATTAATACTGACAGAGATGTGGATTGTGTCAAGTAGTTAGAGAGGTAAATCGTGAGAAATCGAGACGTTGAGAATATACCTTGAGACGATAGGGTGGAAACGCATACATAAAAAAATTCAAGATTGAGAAGAAAGGTGTATGAATGGTCTGCGTCATTGTGAACGATTCTAAGCCTGAAGTCTCGAGTCAGTGGCTGTGATTAGTGAAAGAGTCACAACCTGAAATTGAGAACCGCCCTCATACCTGTAACAGCACACAAAATCACCTCATTTATAAGCGAATTGCATTTTCTGTGACTTACTGGATTAAAAATCAACAGTGAAAATCGAGGAAAAAAATAGTGTAAACAGAAGTTTATCTGAAATAACGAAATGGATAATTAGTCGGATTCATTTTATGGAGTTTGAAAAATAGTAATAACGACGATTTTAAGACATACAATCACACTAGTCTATCAACATGAGTATGTGGAGATCATTGAATATGCTGACTAGTCACTGGCTGCGAGAGTGAATTCTTGGGACTTTAATTAGTCCTATCCTATTAGAAAGTCACCGACCAAAGAATAATGAGAGATGATCGCACAATATCATGAATTGATTGAAGTTAGACTTGTAAATCACTTTATCCCGATTCAGTGGTCTACAGGTTAAGCGTGAGAGCGCAAGGTCCAGTCCCTTACTACGACGTAACGGCTATCCAGTGCTTCTAGGTTTTGAGTGGATGCTTGACTTCGAACATTCTGTGGTCTTAGTAAAAAAAATACTAAAATATTTTGTACGCTCAAACCTGAAATGCGATATTTATGTCACTGTGTAACTGAACAGTTGACAGTGAAACAGTTCCATGAGTAGGACACTTTACTCGGTTTCGGATTTTCACCAACTGCGACGACTTGATGACTGACAAAACCACGACATGCATGTAAAAACCTTCTTAGGTTTCCGTCAATATACATTATCTGCACGGGAGATGAAAAGTTTAGCTTTCTTCCACAGAGTATACACGGTACACGGTATTGAGCTGTCTTACTTTACAGAAGTGGAATAGCGCCTGTTTATGTTGGATACATGGGTAGGTTGCTATCACTTGAAAAAATAGCTTCTAAGGGTTCTTAATGCATAATGGAACGACTGAATGAGGAATGATGCAGACGAGTAGAGCACTAACTAAGGATATTGGGTCATTTGACAGTCATATCTAGTCAAGTTAGCTTATTCTGTAGCGCAGAACTGGGTTGGATATAAGGTAAGTGATTAGAAAAAGATATGAGTCGTGTAGAATGGTGACGTCTTTGAGAAGGGTAGAAATCAGAAATTAGATTGGTTAGAATGGCGAAGATACATTCACAAGTTAAAAAGTGAGAAGGAAGAACATTGGGAGAGGTTCCCTGTTGATATATTCGGAATAGAGCATATCAAATTTGTATCTAAGCTACTGATTTACTAGTTTGAAAACATGGGAGTTTCGAAATGAAAAGTGCTTGTACAGCAATCTCTACGGATGTTTCTCAGAATTATTAGCGTAGGTGTATTTCGCTTTTGACTCAGGTTTTTATTTGCAATCAATCATGTCAAAAATATCATTTTCAGGCTTACGCTTATCAAAAAGAAATATACAAATTTGTACTATGTAGACCTATTTCCTGGATAGTTTCAACTCAGGAACAAGTTTGTTGTTTTTACTTGCGTCTTGTGACTTATGGGATCAAGTAGTTAGTACTAGTTACTGCTGTCGAAGTCACCTAACAACTTCATAACCACTGGTGTTTTGAAGTGCTACTGTAGTTTCCACAGTCACAACGATTTAATAGACACTTAGTTTGAAAGAGAAAGAGTACTGTTAGTAAAAGCATTTGGTACAGTGAAGTTTACGATTAATTTAAATAATTACATTAGTTATGATCACATGAAAATTTGTCTATTACATGATAAAGACAATCGCAAAACTATCACATGTAACTAATATCATTAGAAAGCAATAAAATAAGACTTACGAATACGTCATCTAGTGTGACGGATGGTTGAAGATTACGGATCTCTACGCGGAAACCTTGTATTGGACTAGTTTTAGGTCCTGATGAAGTAGACACTGGAACTTCATTAAACGGCAGTAAGTTAGCAAATAGCCCAGTAGTTGGTGTAGGGTTATTAAGAAAGTCAAGTGGATTAGGAAGAGGCAATGGCAAACTGAGCAGATCAGGAATACCTGGACGTAGAGATGTTGGACGTGGTTTACGCTGAAACATATAAAGGTTTTGATTAATAGAAATCTCATAATGACAAAATAAAATCGCCAGTCCTTTATCAGATTAAATGGTGTATTTTAATTTCACAAAAACATTTTACACTACTCCTAACATAATTCTTTGTTTCTAGTTTTATTAAACGCGAAATGAATTGACAGTAAAATATGTGCCTCAGTTATCTTAAATTGCATAATGTATAACATTAGTTTCTACATGAAAATATTAAATGCCTAGTATTCCTTAATCGACATAATAAATAGTGAAATTACAATACCAAATTGCATAAATTATTACGAAACTTAATATCGACTTACTGCATTTTGTAGATGGTTTATTCCATAAAGTTCGTTTTTAATCTACAGAAAAAAAAGTCAGCTCAAGTAAAACTACATGAAAAAGAAGTTAGGTTTATTAATAGTAACATGAAACGTAAAATAGACATTTGCAAAAAGCAAAATATAAATAAATTGTACCCATTGCAAGAAATATTCATTCGAAAAAGTGATTGTTCTCTTTAACCATATGTACGTGAACACATTAGCATTTGGTGTTACTAATATCAATGCATGTAGACAACCATGGACATGAACTTGATGGGAGAAGCCTCGAAATTCTGAACTATGGAAACTTCAAAAGGATGCCTCAAAACATGGTATACATATCAATTACCGATCGACAAACAGTGACCTAAACACAACTCATGAACTTATACAGAAGAGGTCAATCAATCATGAGAAAAAAATGTTAACCAACAAAGACTGTCACCATGAATGCGAAGATTACTGATTAAATGACTCTTTATCTTTGCTTAGTGCTCTACTAAATGATCATTAGTTCTACTATAGTCTAAATAATAAATGATAGCAAACCAGACTGCATGATGAACAAACTAGATTGTATGAATATTTGTGATGGAAATAAGATGGTGATTACGCTTTTGGACAAAGAGGTGACAATGTCAGAGTTGAGACAGTCGGGGTCGAAAAACGGCTTTTGATTTGAAAAAACGACGATCATCCTTCAGCATACGACAACTCCATAAGAATAATCGTGGTGTCCAAGACACTCGTAGGTGTTACTTCAGAGAAAGCTCCACAACCAAAACATCCAGCTCAGAGAACCAAACACCACCACCACAATCATCCACCTCAGATACAAATCTTCTCCACCACCTCGTTACTTGAAACCTCTTTGTCATCAAAAAACGAAAATAAGTGCACAAAAGCAAATCCTTTCTTCTTGCTTAGAAGAATCATGTCTATATAGAAACGAAACTTTTTTCCTTTCTTGTTCACAGCAAACTTAAAATACATATTTTCCACTGTTTCAATCAGTAAGAACAGATATTGTTATGTAATTGCACAAAATGTAGCCTTATTACTCCATTTTGTTAACTTTTCAGAGTTTTTTAGTAGAGTTTGTGAACGATGAAGAAGTATCTATAAATCAACTTATTATCAAGAAAATAATACAAAGGAACACCAGACTATAAAGAGATATGCATCTCGTATTGACGTAGAGCTTTTGTTCATTTCGACACTAAGACATTTCTGACTTTGTATACAGTATTCTTTTGCTCTAAACTTGAGTGCTATATACAGGAAACCAGAACCTGCCTAAAAAAGAAGTGAGCTGCTGAAGAGTTCAAAGAATCTGAACTAAGCTAATCCCCGGGATTACAAAACGGCCGTACAAAGAGAGTCTAATTAACTTACACCAATTTCCTTCATCATATAGAAGTACCAGAGGTGACTTAAACAGTTTTTAAATCACCTGTTTTTTCCATCGAAAACAAATAGCTTACGAAGACACCAAGAATGCTCACAAGCCTAGAACAAAATACTTTTCAACTGACTACCAACATCCTTATCGATACGTCAGCTCATGGAACTTAATATCTCAACACATAGTCGAAGCTTCATCTGTCAACGAATTCAGAAATCTGGATCAAATGAGGTCAAGATCGCAGGAACTAACATAGGTTACCCAACCTCCTGTCCTTTCAAAACTGAAAAAGAAAACTGATAGGGAACTCAAAATGATCTTCCTAAAACTATTGTATTCTTATGATTTTCGTAACCCTATTAGAAAAATGCTTTTGACGCACATTAACTTTCTTCCTATTAGCCGTTAATTCATGTCAAAAGGTCATTTTGTCACAGCTCATGACCCTACCTCTTAGTAATTGAACCTATATAAATATGAGACCGCTCCTTCATTCAGATGAACGTCGTCGCAGCAGAAAGTCTACAATTAGGTAGCACACGTGCTCTACAGACGTGGAGATACATAGGAAATATGGAGGAAACATTTCCAGTCTAAAAGTGTTAAATATGCTCAAGTAACGTAATTATGTTGCTTAATATTACGTACCGTTCTTACGGGAATGAAGAACGGAACTCGAGGGTTTCGGCGCGGATGAGGCGTATTCCTCGACCTCAAGACACTCCTAGCGTCACGAAATATTGATTTACGTTGACGGGTACGATTACGAAGCAATGTCCGCGCATCAGGTGTTCGTACAGTCAGGTTTAACTTGTTTCTGAGATCAGTTCGACCGTTGTTTGCTGATGTGTTGGTCTTTCCTAACCGTCTTCTAAGATTTCAAAGTAGAACATTATTCAAAATACTCACTTTACTGAGACCTGTCTCAGACGCCTCTCAAACGTAGCGTTCATCGTTCATATAAATACACAATGCTATACAAATTTAAAACAACGTACTTGCATGTGAATCTTGGTGTTATTTTATGAGGTCATCGAAATATGAATTTTCAGAGAAAATATTTCTCGCCTGGATAGATAATTACGAGCTCATCTCTCAAAATACCTAGAGCCGTACCGCAAGACCAAGAATCGAGTTCAAAGAAACAAAACAGTTTATACTAGCTCGTGATAAAGACTTTGGATGCTGGATGAAGCTGCAGTAAAAACAATGAGACTTACAGTCAAATTACTGGGCGTTATAGTAGGGGGAATTCAGTCTATATTTTCAAAGTTAAATCTAAGCCTGTGGTTTATCATTTTTCCAATCAACTTGCTGTATCTAGGGGATTTATATGAATAGTATTTAGTTGCTACGGTTATCTTGAAAAATTCCTTGCAGTTCGCATGTTTATACCGCAGCATGATGGCCCATAGTAGCCCGGCTGAATATCGCTAAATTCGTTTTTGTTATACAGATAAATGTATATTTTCATTTATTTTAGTGCTTTAAAAGAGTGTACAAATATTCCGTATTCCTCCTACAATTGGTAATTCCTTTAGGACGCTTTTTATATTCGATTGAGCTGGCAAGTCATCAAAATCTCCTTTGATCTCAAAGAACATCGTAGCAGTGACATTAAGTATGTCATGGATGTTCAGAACGTAACACTGCAGATGGAGGATATTCAAAACCAAATGTAATTAGGACTCAGGAGGTTTAGAGGTCTATTTAAATCATGGTTGGGATGAAGAAGGATTAGTTATCTAATCTTTTTGTTGTTGTTACCCATGATTATTTTCTAGATACTTTCCACTCTACGTACTGCTTTCTCGTACAATTTTATGATCTGGTCTGAAATCGCAGTCTGCGCAACTGTTGAAAACCTGACATAGAAAAACACTTATCAGCGATATGCGATATGCAATATGTGAAGCATGACATAGTAGGTTCTTTGAGAGTGCTTCACTGGTTTTTTAATGGTGACCGAGTTGATATTGACTATGATCACCACTAAATACTCAGTACTATCCCATCACCAAAATCAGAAATAAATCCAGGGTAGAGAACATATTTGAAGGAGAAAGTTAGCGTTACGACGAGCAGAAATTTATGAAGGATGGCAGCAGCGCGAAAAAGAACGTTCCGTTCAAGTAAGTGTTTTTAGTACGGTTAAACAAAACGAGTACAATAATAAATGTTTATTTTCCATCAGTCGCATTTCCTTCGTAGAAGTGTTGCACTTCAGTTGTATCTATGCTGCATATAAAGTTAGACAACAAAGTTAAAAATCAATATACAACTTGAAAGGATGTTGGAAATCTTCATAATCGATGAGAACAAAAGGAAGACATTGATTTTTAGGTAATTAACACAGACCAACATACAAACATTTAGTGTAATCACATTTTTGACAATTTACGAATAAACTTCTTATCTAGTTACAGTTTCTGAAATCAGAGAAAGTTGTTTATATATCTGTGTAAATTCTCAGACAGGAGCAAATTTCGAAGTAGATTCCAAGACCAGTATGAATTTCAGGTAGAAACACTGGGTTAAATACTGTTAGTTTAAGTACATTTTTATTAAATGTTTGCCTAGACATGTAAATCAAGTTCGATCCTACTGTTGACTTTAACTCTGACGAAAGTAATCTTGGACTAAGCTACCTGAACTGTTTTTGAGATAAACGAATCTTGATTATTAGCCACAGTACAACTGTTTATTCTGGAAGTCGGTATCTGACACTTGTGGCGCATCTTTTACCTAAAGTGGAAAAGGCTTGTCATCTGCATACAGTTGCCTTGACTTTACTTTTGCGAAAAAAAGCATAATGATTATATAGCAACATTCATTGATATGATTAATCGTACAGTTGGACGTTTTATCGAATATTCGTTTATTTGTACTTTTGTTTTACGCAATGACCTTTATTCTTTTTGTGCATATACTAACAATACACCACTGTAATGACTTTTCTCCCTTTTCCGGTCGCCATCTCATTTTTATCACCCCGTACTGTCTATTTACTAGCACTTTCTGTGTTTCTTCGAAACCACGAAACCGCCAATAAAATCACTCATTCCATCTGGTGTATCCCGTCTTCTTCCTTCCTATAAAAGAACTGTGATAACTTGTGAGACCCAAACTTATTATAAACATGTTCGTAGTCCCGCGAAATGATTATCTGTAGAGTCATAAAACTTATATGGGTCGGATATATTTAAGTCCCACATCAATTTTAGCCACCAAATTAACATAAAATTGAGTAACTGTTTATTATGTAGCAATGAAAAAAACATGCTTTTTCGCTATTGTTTTCCACTATGAAGTCGTTGAGTATAGAATATTGTGGTTGAGTTCGATAAAATCATAAAAATGCACCCCAGCCTTATGCGTTCGGTTTCGTATGTTTTGTACAGTATAGTACGATACAGTCTATGTTTAATATGCCCGTCAGTTATTTGGTGATAGCATCGAGCAACAAAAACTTGTGAATATAAGAACGGTTAGAAATTTGTTTCACAAAGAAATATACGGCCAGTGAGTGGCATACAACCCGATAAATATACATACACGAAAATAATATTGAACATTACTGAAATTGTCAGCAGGATATCTGCCCAAGTTGTGGTCTTGTAAGCCACACTTATAAGAGGTAGCCAACAGTGGCAAATACGATATATATATAATTTTTTATTGAGCAGTAACTGATATGACAGGCGATGGCAAAACTAAACGGTGGCAGTATATCAGAATTAAACAAAGATAAAAATTCTCAACAAATGATAGTGATTTTGCCGATACATAAAAGTTATGAAAATCCTGAATAACCATAAAATATTGTTTACTAAACAAGACCATTTTAACCATCTCTACAACTTGAAGTTTTATCCACTGGTAATTTATAAATAGCATTTTAGTGGTAGACAGTGGAGAACGGAGGACTTTTGTCCTGTCGGTGAACCAGAAACGTTTACAGAACCGTGTCTACTACTCTAGAATTAACGAAAAGATTTGGAACTGGAGGTATGAATCTTTGAGAGCATTTCAGTAGCTGTATTGGACCCCCTTCGGTTACTTATGTTTATCAGTGACTTTCTTGAAATCCATACATTGTCGTTCGTTAACAACACGGATCACTGATCACTGAATTTTTGTCGAGTTTCCAGAACTCCTATACGAATTCTAGAAAAATGTATTGTCAGCGAATCGGCGGACACAAAATAGTGGTTGAGTGTCCAACATGCAAATATTTTAAAAGACTATTTCGAACGTAAATAAAGTATCATTTCGGCTTCCTCTTTAGTCGTCGTGGAAGAACGAGGCAACAATGTTACCAATATGAAGTCTGACTATTAGCGAAAACTAAGCATGAAAAACCTACTCTACTCACAACTTCATGTGAAGGCATCTCTGCGTATTTGTTTCTGAGAACTTTTCGACACCGCATCAATCCAAATCTTAAGACAGAACTTCGCATTCTCTTTCCTTAGAACGCACACGAACATCTGAAAGCAAATACAGGAGCGCACTGCAGGGCAGGCCGTCGTATCAAGAGGAAAACATTACAAAGACCGATTTCGTTGTATTGGATACAAATCACCTGGTCACTTGAGAACAAGCAGTACACCGATGACGGTGAACAGCATGCTAAGCACTCCGAGTCACCCTACAAACGAAGCATCCTACTGAAAACTCAGTATTGTATTGCGTGGCAATCTACGACTATCTACTCAGCAAAGGGCAAGATCAAATATTATTAGTGGATTGCTCCAACTGAAGTGCTCTTTCTGCCAATAAGATTGGAACCCCCTATTATGGCGCGTTACGGAAACGTATTTGATAGCCATGTACGTCGCCATGGTTCTTCGTTTTTAGTTCAGGAAGACAGGCAACTGTAGAGAAATGATTTACACCTTTACTCTAATTTCGATGTCTTCCACTTACTTGATGGACAAAAATGTCTGTATTTAAATAATAGTTATATCTTTTAGAGGAAAACATGTGATAAGTTTTTTAGAATAACCAAAAATGTATGTGAATAGTAAAGCAGTTACCTACAAACCACCAATTGTACTATGCACAGTAGGACTGAAAGCGAATTTCAATAATGACGATGGATCACCAATCCTAAACTAAGCGACAGACTTCAAGATAATGTCGCATGAGAGACTAAGGTAACGTTGAGTAAATGTATGTGGATGCAAGCCAGATAACTGTTCACTGAAGAGTGAATGGAGAGAATGATATGTGGCAGTATGTGGCATTGTATTTAGTGGACAATAAGTATTGTAACAAGTACGTACAAGGAGATGCAACTCAACCTAGACATCAGTTAATAACCAGCAACCATGACTCTAAAAGTTAAATGAAATTATGGAAAATGAGAATAATGAAAAAAATCTTATTTAAAAACAAGTCTACATCGACCATCTGCGACAAAGTTTACTACAACTCATCAGTTTACGGATCATTAGATTTAAGACGGTTGGTTCGCGCAACCACACTGCTTGAAGTTCCAGGTATACTTACTCCAAATATAGATGTCAGACGTGAAAGGGTTATTGTAGCTGAAAGACCGAATTAGCCTATTACAGGATATTGGATAGTGAATACCGGAGTGATATGAAGCCTAATCATCAGCAGCTTCAAAGAGGAAACTAACCATTTCAGAAGAGTTTACTGCAAAGTTTGAGGACTACTTTTTATTGCTGTTGACTGATGTAGAATCGGAACTTTGTTTTCGTCCACTGAGGCGGTGGTTTCAAATTTTGGCGAAATGGCTTGTACGAAGTTAAACGTATATTATATACCAACATACACGGCGATCTCCGTCTTTATTTTGATAGGTAAATTTCATTTAAGATATTCCAAATAACGCGCAAGGTCTTTATTATATTCTGAGCGGTGAAGGCCATAGGTTCGATATAGGATGGTATGTAATTCTAGGTTTTATCATTCGATCCTCAGGGTTTTATCAGAAACATCACCCTACCTGTGGGCTGCAATGGGCATCGGTTTGGCTATTTCTCTTTCGGTCGTCGGAGCTGCTTGGTAAGCTAGTTTTCTTGAATATATATACTCGGTTGTTTTGCGAACACAAAATATGTGAGGATGCCAGAGTTAAAAGTGCTTGTCTTTCATTTAGCTTTCGCAGATGTTAATTATAAGTGCATTTTAAAACCGGTAATTTATAAAAATATGGCTGGTTATTTCTATGGAATTAACTAATTTGGCAATTTAGTTCCACCGTGAGGATGATACTTAAGTTACATTAGGTAAGTAGATAATATGATTGCAATCTGTGGTGCTATCGAGATTTCAATAAAGTCGTTTATTCACCGAGAACACCCTCATTTCGAATGCTTGTTAACAGAATATAAGCTTCCACTTGACGAGCCAATGTATAAAAGCAATGTCAGTGAGTGAGTTGCAACTTAGAACTTCGTACGTATGTACATAAGTTCATGTTGCCATACCACATTAGCACAGAGACGCAAATGTCAAATCAAATCTCATAGTGATAAAGATAGTACAGGTATTAATGGTAATGAAGAATACTAGGGTTTGAAGATATTATTCAAGAAGTATAATTCAGTGAGATAAGGTTATAAAGACAAAGGTAGAGGTGATGACGATTCCAGAAGATTAGGATTTGAGAGAGTACAACGAATGGATGCACTTGCGCCATTGCAAACGATTCTGAGCCATGTCGTTCAAGGTCTCTAAGCATTCGTGACTATCGTCTCGCGGACCCCAACCAGGTAGCCTACATCCACTGACATGACTCAGTCCACTTGTCAGTGACTTCATGGATTTGTGCCATGTTTTGGTCTGGCCGTCCCGGTCGCCGATGCATCCAGGTAGTAGTAGCTTATGTATATTGAAGAAGTATTAGTTAGTTGATATGATACACCGTTATGGGTCTAAGGGTACGTCAAATTTTCTTGGGTCACCTCAGTCGTATCAATTACTAACACTAAGCTCCTTTTCAGGGGTAGGATTTGAGTTTACTGTTCAGTTAACTATTTCGTACCTCTGATTCTTGAGTATAATTCTTAGGGTTTGTTTTAGAAGTGCTTAAGCGGCTATTTTAGGGGATGCCTAGAGGTGTTTATCATACTAAGTAATTGTAAGTTCGCCTAGATGTCACACACATCTCGGTGGGTAAAGTTCCAGTAATTTTTGGCGTCCTTCATAAGGCATAGATTTGGTTGACTGAGCCGATTCTTAGAACTCGTTTTTGAACACACTTTGGAGTACTCTCATCACTTTAAGTGAAGGAGGAAACACTTAACACAGCTATTAAAACTCAGTAGTAAGTCATGATGTTAAACTTGCAAAAACGTGCTTCATACTTTCTGGTGCCTAAACATCTTTCAAGTACTGATGTAGTTCACTTTTAAAACAATGCCTTATTTTTGCTTAACAGGTAGGATACAGTTATCACTTTTATTCTCGTCCAAAAAGTATGATTCACCATTCAATTCTTGAAGACTATTCTTTAATAAAATTTTCTAGTCTGACAACAGTGCTTCATCGATGTATTAGCATATTTCAGCTAAACGAATATCATATGAAGTGGTTAATACGCATGATTGGTTTATTGTGATAGATTTAGCTAATCGATTTATAATACAGTCAAGAGTTTACTTTTTTATCAGACAACTTTTAACAAATAGGTATTTAGGTGCTAAGCGTTTGCTTTAAATAAGTCAATTGGCCACAATTTAGTACATGTGCACCGACCTAATTTATCACACCATGTCAGAGCGAAAAAACCAAATTATTGAGATAGATATCAAAGTAAAACATCCTTATCATCAGCGATACTTAAAAGAGACCTTGCATTGACACTAATAAGTTTTGAAACTCAATACCTGAAGGCAGATAAAAATAAATGCCTCTGTGTTATAACAACTAATTATAAGCTCTTTCACTCAACGTCTACAACCACCACTCACGGTTATCATTTGAACTTCAACCTGTTAACTCCTACATGTCAACATGCCTCAGACTGACATCCAGTGGCTCTATAAACTGATACAGTTTCTGAGTCTGACTTCTCAGCTTTCTCCAAACCTTATCGTGCACTAGCAAATATCGTCCATCGAAACAGGCAATAGTTTGATTTCACTTATGTTAGTACCAATAGTCTTTACATTTAAAATGTAATTCGAAGCTTATTCCATAGGTGTATAGTTATTTAGATTGTATATTTAGTTGAACAGGATTATTTGATTCCTATAGTGTAAATATATCAGTACATTCTTCAAAGGAATAGATTATGTCATTGCTATCCTGTCGTTTCTCCGTTTTATATTTACTGTACGTTTTTGCTTTGATTTATTTCCCTTCCGTAATGTTATGACAAATTTACACAGTCAGTCAGTCAGTCAGATGCAACGTAAAACTTCGTACGTAAGTACACCAGTTCATGTTGCCATACCACCAGCACGGAGATATAATTGTCGATTGAAATCCAATAGTAGAAGAGGTAGTAAAGGTATTAGAAGTAATCGGAGAGGTTAGGATTAGAATATGTTATTCAAGAAGTATGATTCAGTGAGAAAAGTTTAGAAAGTCAAAAGTAGAGGGGTTGAAGAATCCGGAAGATTAGTCTTTGAGAGAACACAAAGAATAAATGCACCGGCGCCATTGCAAGCGGTTTTGAGCCATGTCATTCAGGGTATCTAACCATCGATAATTATCATCCCCAATCAGGTAGTCGATAAGTACCGACATGGCTAAGTCCACTCGTCAATGACTTCATGGATTTCTGCCATGTTTTGGTCTGGTCGCCCCTAACTTTCTTCCAACCTATCCCTACACTACGAAACAAAGCTCGTCGAGGCAGTCGGTGGTTAGGCATACGCAGCACATGTCCCAACCACCCCAACTGATGAAGTTTCATTACTTCATCTATTGATATGCCATTCATACTTAGCACCCGTTTCCTAATAACAGCGTCGCTCACTCGGGTGTCCTAAGATATACGAGCAATGCTTCGAAGACACCTATGATCGAAAACCAGTAACCTACGAATATCTTCTGCTTTCACTAGCCATGTTTCACAGCCATGAAATAAGACGGAGTGGACTACTGCACAGTACACTCGTCCTTTAGTCAGCAAACGGATATCTCGTCTACGCCATAAGTGACGCAGGTTGGCAAAAAACAATCGAGCCTTCTATATCCGAGCTGAGATTTCGTCAGTCACCAGGCCATTAGCACTGATGAGACTCCGAAGATAAGTGAAGCGGTCTACACGCTCGACTACTTCACTCCCTATCACTAGTTCAGGTGCCGATACAACCCAATCTCGAAGCAACATTTTGCATTTCGAGTGGGAAAACCGCATCCCGAACATGCTTGCATTGTTGCTTATGGTAGTCAGAAGACTCTGCACTTTGTCAGCGTTTTCATCAAGTAGGACTATGTTATAAATTTACACAGTAAAATATTGCGTTGTTCTAATCAGTCAACGGTATGCTAAGAATAAGCATTCCTAGTAAATGTTTGTCTGTCTCACGTAGATTAAAACAATTTATACCTGGGATACATCCTTGGGAAGCATGTATCATATATTAACGTTGCTCTGCTTCCTTTGTATATTAGACTTTTGGTTCAAGCCACCTGGTTTGAGACAGTATCCTAGCCCACTCGCAAATTCAATAATCTTTATGGTGCATAAATGTTTGAGTGCCTTATTTGTAACAACATTTGTGTTTAAATAAATAAAGTGTTAAAGAGTTTATAAATAGAAATAATCTTAAACTAGATTACATATATGTGCTTAGAATTTATCTTTTCATAGGGGCATCTACATAACAGGCTCTAGTATTCTAGGAGCAGCTGTCAAAGCACCTCGTATTCGTACGAAAAATTTGGTTAGTATTATTTTCTGTGAAGCTGTTGCTATTTATGGAATTATTACAGCTATTATTATGTTGAGTCAAGTTGGGGTGAGTTGAATAGTCTTTTAATGATTCTACTTCATACTGTTATCATTTTTGATTCATGTTTATGTGACTATTAAAATGTGAACTAGTTTTCTTGTTTGCTAAAGGTCGCAAAGAAATATGGTGGACACATTGCCAATCTAAATAGGTTGATGTTTCGCAAATCGTAGCATTATAAAATGAAAAAAAATAGTGACTTCAACAAACCTGGTAAAAATATCTGTGCATCACGTATGTATAAGTACCCTGAGTTAAAATTGTACATACTCTATGCTCACACTGGTCTGCCACAATGAGAATCCTATATATGTCGTGTAAAGAGAACGTACATTATTTCACTACAAAATCAATATATGCCCAACAAAAATTAATCGTATCATATGTTGTAAGGGTGAATTTCTTTACAAACTAAATGCTTGTATTCATTTGATATGTATCTCAAAAAATTGCAGGTATTCACCATAAAACTTTGTTAAGCAAAAGAATTAACTGATGAATTTCTGAACATATGATTAAAATTGTTTGTCATTGACTGTGAAACATGTTTTTTTTGGGTGCGATTTGTCTAAACATTCGAGGAAACTTTGTTGACCATATTGATGTAAATTATTTGTTAAGTATAGATTCATGTAATTGGTTTGAAGCCAAATTGATTGTATAACGGTTTCTAATAAATGCTTCCCAGTTTCCTACATTAAATTAGGTAGGGTAGGGTTGAAACACAATACTTATAGGTTATAAGTCGATCATCTTAGCCACCAAACCTATGTTGTTCTTAGATTACATAGCCAAAAAGGTGAATTATTTTTCTATGTTATGTTTGAATAGTTCCTATCATATTCTACTTATTTCACATATCTATGAAATGTGCTACGATTTTTATCGCTAACTAATTCGGTTTTCAGTATCGTATAATGAAATACATATATTTATTTGCTATTATTCAGTTGGATATACAATGTATAATATATAAGCTGAGTATTTCTGTTTAAATCATATCAGTTTTAACTGGATTAGAAGAATAATAGTAATGAAAAGGAAATATAAATAATAGAAGGAGCAAACAAAGCATGTTTTTATTAATGGTGGAAGGTGGTGGTATTTGTGCCAAATAGTGTGAATCTAAGTAACACGTCGTCCTTCAGCGGTTTCACCCATTTTTGATAAAAAAAATATAAGTAAACGTGTGTATGGCATCGTCGTATCACCTATTTTTGTTGTGTATGGCATGTAAATATTTAGTGAAACTAGGCTTAGTCAGTTAGTCATACTGTTGTCTACTGTTGCCGATAACTTTTCCGACTTATCAAGGAAACTGGTATTAGGAATCCTAGTGTAAGTGAGACTATCTCGGAAAATGATGGGACTATTATTTATTCTCAATCCAGGAGACTGGATCGGTTGGCAGAACACTTTAGGGATCAGTTCAACTGGCCTCGAGCCACTCTTCGGTTACCCACGATCTCCAGTCATCCTGAATGGCAAATCAACGTAAGTCCCCCTAGTCTTAATAAAGTTGAGAAAGCGTAAGGAAATCTGAAGCGAGGGCGAGCTGCAGGTCCTGATAGGCTTACCCCTGAGATATTTAAGGATGATGGTCCAGTTTTAACAGTTAGACTGGTCGAGATCTTAGGTAGAATCTGGGAACTAGACGTAATCCCATCCGACTGGTCTCAATCACTGGTTGTCCCAATCTATAAGAAAGGACAAAAGTCCTCTTGTGACAATCACAGGGGAATAAGTCTAACTAATATAGTTTCTAAATTGTTAGCCTCGATTATACTTAGACGCCTAACTAGTGCTCGTGAAGAGCGGACTCGAGAAAACTAGTCTGGTCCCAGGCCTGGACGTGGCTGTGCAGACCACATTTCCACACTACGACAGGTCCTGGAACACAGACACACATTTAGGCCTCCTACAATAGTTGTCTTCCTGGACCTTAAGGCGGCATTTACTCAGTGGATCGTGAGGTTCTGTGGCAGTGTCTTCCAATGAAAGGTATACCAAAGAAGAACACTAACCTTATAAAAGCTCTCTACTCGAACACCACTGGTCGGGTGAGAGCTTATGGCGAACTGTCACAGGAATTCTTCACTTCAAGTGTTGTCCGTCAGGGATGTCCACTCTCTCCATTCTTGTTTAATTTTATCATAGACATGCTCTTAGAAATAACCTTATCCTCGTCTGAACTTTCAGGAGTAGACCTTTTACCAGGAGGCTCACTTATCGACTTAGAATATGCCGATGACATAGTCCTACTTGGTGAAGACGCTGACAAAATTCAGTCTTTTGACCAGCCTAAGCAACAATGCAAGCATGTTCGGGATGCGGTTCTCACCCTCGAAATGCAAAATGTTGCTTCAAGATTGGGTTGCATCGGCACCTGAACTAGTGATAGGGAGTGAAGTAGTCGAGCGTTTTGACCGCTTCACTTATCTTGGAAGTCTCATCAGTGCTGATGGCCTGGTGACTGACGAAATCTCAGCTCGGATACAGAAAGCTTGATTGGCTTTTGCCAACCTGCGTCACTTATGGCGTAGGCGAGATATCCGTTTGCTGACTAAAGGACGAGTGTACTGTGCAGTGGTTCGCTCCGTCTTACTTTATGGCTGTGAAACATGGCCAGTAAGAGTAGAAGATATCCAACTGACTGACTGAGTTAGTCATACTACGCAACATAAAAAAGGAAACATATGTGTCTGTTCAATGTACCATACCAGATTAATACAGCAAAACAAGACCATTAAAACCAATCCATGAGTAATAGAAATAGTAACAGTGTCAGTAGTAATAAGAAGGACTAGGTATAGAAAAATAAGTTGTATGGAGATTTCTGGATTCAGGTCCTGAAGAAGGATTGAGGGTAAATGCACCTGTACCACCTGTACCAGTGATTTTGATTCCTTTTAATCAGTCTCTAACCATTTGTTACTATAATAAACCGGACCCCCAATTGCGTAGTCTTTATTCGTTATCATGGTTCAGTCCAATAGTCAACAACTTCATGAACTGATGTTGTGTCCTGCCTGGTCTAGCCTTCCTTAACCTTCCAACCTAATTATGCATCGGATAACATCACCCGTCACATGTAACACATGTCCCAATCACCTCAATTGATATAGATTGATTATATTATCAGTTCAGAGATTTGAGTGTGAAATTGTCTGTCAATTCAATTATAAATCTACCGACGTTTGAGTAGGAGTTCATGCAAGAGGGTATGATTTGTAACCTAATGCATAGATGCATAAGACTTGTTTGCTACAATTTGCGTTAGTTTATTCCGTCTGAAGTGAAGTCTAGAGTATTTGAAACAAAGTGATTAAAAATTCATGTTATATATATATATATATATATATATATATATATATATATATATATATATATATAATACTTAGATGGATCACTTAAATTACTTTTTATTTGAACACTATAACTCAATGATTATATGCAAATATGTCAATACACTTGTAACATAATGACATAATCTATTTCAGGCGTTAAATTTTCAAAGATTAAGTGTCTATGATAAAACTAAACCTTACTATCTGACTGACCAAATTTAAGGTAAAAAACTGTTGGATTTCTGTACAAAATTTTACAACTCAGTTATTGGATAACTTAAATCGTTAAAATTTAAGTGAAATACTAAACATCAAACAACCAAAGAATGGGAATTATGATTAATGAACTTTCGAAGGTAACTTAAATTGTTCAAATTAAAAATCCAAAGGTTATTCTCATTGGTTTCGTAACAGTTTCTTTTAATTCCGTAGCCCAGCCTTTTTTTGAGCTTGATGTCATAAATTATCGATTTTTGAAACCATGGATCGATCAATGTCAGACCACCATTAGAAACCTGGAAGCACTGGACGGCCGTCTCGTCCTGGTATGAGACTCCTCAGCAGTGCGCATCCACGACTCCTGCACCCCACAGTATTCGAATCCAGGACCTTCGGTACTGTGCGCGAACGCCCTAACCGTTAGACCACTGAGCCAGTATCATGGTTTCAGAAATGTGTAACTTAACAATCTTCACAACCCCGCAATGCAAATTACCTGTGTTCAATAGTGACTAGCTTTATGAGGAATCTTCTCCGAGTTCTAGTGGGAAGACGTGACCAGTGAAGTTCAACCTGTTCGGGTGTAGACAGTAACTACCGAAGACTGTGAATGAGGTTGCGCAACTCCGTGAATATGATCAAGTTAGACATTAACACCGTTAGATACCGGCTCAGTGGTCTAACGGCTAGGGAGTTCGCGCACAATACCGAAGGTCCTGGGTTCGAATTCTGTGGGGTGCAGGAGTCGTGGATACGCACTGCCGAGGAGTCCCATACCAGGACGAAACGGCCGTCCAGTGCTCCCAGGTTTCTAACATTGATCGATTCATGGTTTCAAAAAAATGTGTAACTTAACATTCTTCACAACCCCGTAATAAATTATGGAGTTATATCGCCTACATCCTGGTTGGTCCAGTATTAATTTCACGTATTTTAAAAGTTATTTCAAAGTTTCAGAAAATCATTAGTCTATAACTTTTCAATCCAACTTTTCATCTATTTATTTATAGTCTTACAATCCTGCAGGAGCAAGTGAAAGTGTGATACGTCAAGCGCATCGAGCTGGTTATGCAATGTTTGCAGCTGGATTAACTGTTGGTTTTTGTAATCTTATTTGTGGTGTATGTGTTGGTATGGTTGGTTCAGGTGCAGCATTAGCCGATGCTGCAAATTCTGCATTATTTGTTAAAATACTTGTAGTGGAGATTTTCGGTAGTGCAATTGGCTTATTCGGAATAATTGTAGCTATTCTTCAGGTAATAAAAATATTATTTATAGATAGTATTACTGAGATTGTAATTGAAAATTATCTGATTTGTAAATAGTTCACATATGTCGTTATTGTAAATTTGTGTAACTATCTTGCTTTTTTTAAAAATTCCTTTGAAATTATTGAGTGTGTTTGCCTTTTAAGCATGGATTCTCAGGTTTGAGACCCATTCCATATGTTTGGATTGTCGGAAGTGTAGATAGTTTTCTTAATTTTCACATCGTCAGTTGGTACAGATTCTCATACTTGGCTTCAAGACACGTTCTAAGTTTGAGGTCAAAGTAAATAGAATATAATCTTCGGATCTGCGATTTTATTGTCTGGAATTTAAAGGTCTTAATCACTGAACAACCGACCCAATTAAGGTTGAATAAATGAACTCATATTTAGTTTATAAGCCACATGTAGTTAGTATATCCACGTATTGCTATTTCTACAAACTTTCGTATTGCGAGCTTTAATTCGCGTTATTTTTAGTGTAAGGATTTTCCAGAGGTTGTTGTGTTTAACAGTTTACGTCACAAGCTGTTTTTAGTTAGTTACTCATTGAAAACCAGTGAGCACTAGGTGGTTCTCTTGTTTTAATATGAAACTCTTCAACAGTCTACATCCATTGCCATACCAAGAGTTGAATCTGGAATCTTTATGTCTGACCCGACCGTAGCTGCTACCTTGACGTGGTGGTCGGGCTTGCCAATCGTGATGACCCAACCGAGCTATACTGGCTGGAACATATGTTCCTGCAGGTTTTACCATGCCAGGCAGGTCGATTGGAGAACGATGAGACTAAAAGCAGCTACCCAAGGTCTGAGGGCGAAGTCGTACTGCTGACTGCAGAGGGGTGTGACAGCAGTAAGGTGTTTCCCTCGGACAACCAGCATCTGCAGCGATGCTGCCTTCTCACAAGGAAGGAAGGGTTAGAAAAGGTCGGCCCTAAAAATGTCACACCTCCCCTAACTCACGGATTTCCGTCTCCCTGGGTAAGGGTGCCCACTAAGGGCCTTTAAGAACGGAGCTAATCCTCAAAAAACATTTCATAAAAAGGCCGTGCGTGACCAGCCTCAAGCAGTTGTCCCTTGGACTCTGCGGTCACGCACCAACACTAATCTATCTTCCTTTTCAGGTTCCTCAAGAAACAACCTTCCACGGTGTGGGCAGCCGGGAAGTGACAACCGCCCTCATACCCATAATAGCACGCGAGACCAAATTGGTCAAAATCAAATCCTTCCTACACCCCCTAGTACCTCTCTTATCTCCACAACTAACTCTTCTCACATTCATTCATCACAGTGCACAGCTAATGCAGACGATACGAGTTCGCGAAACGTCGTTCCTGGTCTCCTTAAACCTCGTTCTAGTCTACATGTTGGAGCATTTAATGTACGGACATTGTGTCACATAGGGCAACAGGCTTCATTAGCTAGGACTTTAGAATCTCGTGCCATCGATGTATGCTGCGTCTCGGAAACGCGCATACAGGATCCGAGTCGCGTCATACACTTGGCCACACCATGTCAAAATAAAGAAGCAGCTCGATTTACTCTTCATGTATCCGGTAGCCCTGATGCTGCTTCCAGGGGTCTTGCTGGCGTAGGCATAGCATTGAGTCGTAGGGCAGAACAATCTCTCCTTGACTGGATCCCAATAGATAGTCGATTGTGCGCTGTCCGACTAAACGGGACAGTAAGGACTCGGAAAGATAGGGACAATCGCCGTTGCCTCTTCATCGTATCTGCCTATGCCCCCACTGAATGCAGTTCAGACGAGGTTAAAGATGAGTTTTACAGAAAGCTTTCGGACCTCCTCCAAAAAGCTAGGCGCTCTGATATAGTAATAATGGCTGGTGACTTTAATGCTCAAGTAGGTAGACTAAGTGAGCAGGAGAGACACCTAGGTGGATGTTATGGTGTCGCCGCTCAAAGAACAGACAATGGTGACCGTCTGTTGCAAGCATGCTCAGACAACCGCCTATTCTTAGCAAACACTAACTTTAGGCATAAGGAAAAGCATCTGTTGACCTGGCGACCTCCAAAGTCGTCTCAACGTTGGACTCAACTAGATCACATCGCCATCAGCCACCGATGGAGGGGTTCGATAGAAGACTGTCGCTCGTTCTGGGGCACATGCCTAGATTCAGATCATGCCCTAGTGCGAGCGCGTATTTGTTTGAAGCTTACTGGGCGTAGGAAAGACACCGTAAGAAAGCCTCTTAGGGTTTTACTTAATGATAATAAGGCGAAAAATATATTTCAGGAACAACTAGAAAGACAGTTAGGCGACCATTTAAGCGATTCCCATCCGGAAGCAGGATGGAATGATATCAAAAAGGCTGTGGAAACAGCAGTGATATCTGCTAGTAAGGTTGACCATAAGGCTAGAATGAAACCGTGGATCTCAGTAGCATCCACCGATCTGATGGATGCCCGAAAACTCATCCCACCTGGCTCTGAACATGATGAAGAACGAAGTCAACTTAGGCGCAGACTTATGAAAAGCCTACGTAACGATCGCGAACAGTGGTGGGTTGCGAAAGCAAAAGCGATGGAAAAGGCATCGGCGATCGGCAACAGTAGACAACTTTTCCGACTTATCAGGGAAACTGGTATTAGGAATCCTAGTGTAAGTGAGACTATCTCAGAATATGACGGGACTATTATTTATTCTCAATCCAGGAGACTGGGTCGATGGGCAGAACACTTTAGGGATCAGTTCAACTGGCCTCGAGCCACTCTTCGGTTACCCACGATCTCCAGTCATCCTGAAAGGCAAATCGACGTAAGTCCCCCTACTCTTAAGGAAGTTGAAAAAGCGTTAGGAAATCTGAAGCGAGGGCGAGCTGCGGGTCCTGATAGACTGACCCCTGAGATATTTAAGAATGGTGGTTCAGTTTTAGCAGCTAGGTTTACTGAGATCTTAGATAGAATCTGGGAACTGGACGTAATCCCATCCGACTGGTCTCAATCATTGATTGTCTCAATCTATAAGAAAGGACAAAAGTCTTCTTGTGACAATCACAGGGGAATAAGTCTAACTAATGTAGTATCTAAAATATTGGCCTCAGTAATACTTCGACGCTTAACGAAAGCTCGTGAAGAGCAAACTGGAGAAAACCAATCTGGTTTTCGACCTGGACGTGGCTGTATAGACCACATTTTCACACTACGACAGGTCCTGGAACACAGGCACACATTTAGGCGTCTTACAATAGTTGTTTTCCTAGACCTTAAGGCGACATTTGACTCAGTTGATCGTGAGGTTCTGTGGCAGTGTCTGTCATTGAAAGGTGTACCAAATAAGTACATTAACCTCATACAAACTCTCTACTCGAACACTACAGGTCGAGTGAGAGCTTATGGCGAACTGTCACCGGAATTCTCTACTTCAAGTGGTGTCCGTCAGGGATGTCCACTTTCTCCATTTTTGTTTAATTTTATCATAGACATGCTCCTAGAAATAACCTTATCCTCGTCTGAATTTTCTGGAGTAGACCTTCTACCAGGAAAATCGCTTATTGACTTAGAATATGCCGATGACATAGTCCTACTTGGTGAAGACGCTGACAAAATGCAGAGTCTTCTGACTACCCTAAGCAACAATGCAAGCATGTTCGGGATGCGGTTTTCCCCCTCGAAATGCAAAATGTTGCTTCAAGATTGGGTTTCATCGGCACCTGAACTAGTGATAGGGAGTGAAGTGGTCGAACGTGTAGACCGCTTCACTTATCTTGGGAGTCTCATCAGTGCTGATGGCCTGGTGACTGATGAAATCTCAGCACGGATACAGAAGGCTCGATTGGCTTTTACCAACCTACGTCAATTATGGCGTAGACGAGATATCCGTTTGCTGACTAAAGGACGAGTGTACTGCGCAGTGGTTCGCTCTGTCTTACTTTATGGTTGTGAAACATGGCCAATGAGAGTGGAAGATACTCGTCGGTTATTGGTTTTCGATCATAGGTGTCTTCGAAGCATTGCTCGTATATCGTGGGACACCCGAGTGAGCAACGCTGTTATTAGGAAACGGGTACTAGGTAAGAATGGCATATCAATAGATGAAGTAATGAAACTTCATCAGTTGAGGTGGTTGGGACACGTGTTGCGTATGCCTAACTACCGACTGCCTCGTCGAGCTTTGTTTTGTGGTGTAGGAATAGGTTGGAAGAAAGCTAGGGGCGGCCAAACCAAAACATGGCAGAAATCCATGAAGTCATTGACGAGTGGACTTAGCCATGTAGGTAATTGTCGACTACCTGGTTGGGGTCCGCGAGATGATAATAATCGATGGCTAGAGACCTTGAATGACATGGCTCAAAATCGTTCGCAATGGCGCCAGTGCATTTATTCTTTGTGTTCTCTCAAATCCTAATCTTCTGGATTCTTCAACACCTCTAGTTTTTACTTTCTAAACTTATCTCATTGAATCATACTTCGTGAATAATATCTTCTAATTCTAACCTTTCCGATTACTTCTAATACCTTTACTACCTCTTCTACTATTGGATTTGAATTGACAATTATATCTCTGTGCTGATGTGGTATGGCGACATGAACTGATGTACTTACGTACGAAGTTCTACGTTGCAACTGACTGACTGACTTTATTTCTGAAATCAAATGTGAGATGACGAATGAGTTGTTTAATGTTTACGAAACCTCAAGGCCGCTGGGTTCGATTCTCGGTAGTATTGTGTGATTTGGTGTGTGCATATATATTTTGTTTTTTCTAGAAATCAAACAAACTCTGGTAGTAGGATAATTTTGGAAATAGGAAGACCGAGAAGATTCATAAGATTAGAATTCGAGAGAACACAAAGAGTGGATCCACCTGCGTCATTATTGCTGTCATACCCCTCTGCAGTTAGCAGTACGACTTCGCCTTCAGATCTTGAGTAGCTGCTTTTAGTCTCATCATTCTCCGATAGTTCTGCTTGGCATGGCAGAACTTACAGGAACATATGTTCCAGCCAGTATAGCTCGGTTAGGTCATCACGATAGGCAAGCCCGACCACCACCACATCACTGTAGAAGCTACGGTCGGGTTATATAACTTAATGTTATGTGGTTTTTTTACTGTTTAGTATTCCTTGATCATAATACATCACTCGACTCTGCTTAAATTAAAAAAAAGACTGTAGAGAGAGGGAAACACATATATCATATACATTCCAATAACCTGACATACAAATATATACATTGATAGATATTGGAGTTTGTATAAAGAGTTAACTTTGGAATCTTCGACTCGTCAACTAGCAGTCAGTGACTGACTAACTAACAATCAAGCAATCAGCGAGTTTTTTCTAATTTTAGTGTGATTTTTTTTCCCAGTCATTTACCACGTTATCATTCATTTATTCACATCAACAATTATGTACATAATATCATTGTGAAATTTGTATTCTCAATTTCGCTTTATCTTTTTTTGTAGATTTCTGGCAAGAAAATATCTGATAAAGGTTAAAATTATTGCATAAAATGGGCGACGAAATAAATATCCTGTTGAGTTTTCATTTTTAAAAACCTGGATACCACTACTTATGTAACCTTAGTTTTTCTCATATGCTACTGTTTCTTTTAGAATTCAATTGTTACTTACGTATTGACTGTGTTGGTTAGCTGTCGGCTTTCTCTTTCTCTCTCTCTGTCTCTCACTCGTTTCTCTGTTTCATTTGTTCTTATGATTGATTGATTGATTAGTAGTTGAGAAAAGAAACAATTGATTCACTTATATATGTAACTGAAGAAATGATGTTTGTTATAATTCTGGTCACAGTGTTAAATTTGTATCGTAATTATTTCTCGAACCTTTCAGAAGCCCAAGGTCATATGTAGCGCTCTATATATATATACATATATATACATAATTCAATAATGCATAATATTTAATATCACCACTATTCTTATAATTAAAAATTAACAATTAACTAACTAGACATGATAATTATGTTTTCAACTTCAATACTACTATAATACTTTGTTATTCTTATATTCACATTCCTGTCCAAGTTGTTTTGCTGATTTCATTGTGCGTCTCTGTGTGTGTGTGTGTGTATGTGTGTATGTATTGATTGATCAAGTAAATTTTTATTCTTTAGTAATTATGTTCTATTTTACATTGTTGCATAAATTAATACTCACTAACCGTTTGGGATTGTTGATAAACTAGTCAGTCAATCAGTTAGTCAGTTGTGACGTGCATGAGTACATAAGTTCAGGTTGCCATATAGCATCAACACAGAGACGCAACTGTCACTTCAAATCACATAGTGGTAGATATAGTAGAAGTATTACTGGTAATGCAGGAGATTAGGGTTCGAATATGTTGTTCAAGAAGTATAATTCAGTGAGATTACTTAAGAAAGAAAAAGATAGAGATGATGAGGAATCCAGGAGATTAGAATTTGAGAAAACACAATGAATGAATGCGCCATTGCAGTTAATAAACTATAAACTGTAGCAGAAAGTGTATGTTATATATAGTATTCAGTTGGTCGATGATATGCATGTCATACCACCACAGTACAGCGAAATGAAATCACCATGATAAATATCATAGTTTTAATTTATAGTATCAGTAGTAATAAATAAAAACATTAGACATTGGGAATATACTTCGTAATCAAAGAATGAATTTGTGGAATGAACTTTATAAGTTAGTTTTGACAACCTCACGAGTCTCAACATGGCGGTATCCACCTGCTTACACAGCACAGTCTGACAGTTAGTTACTTCATAGACAGTGCAGTTTTTGGTTTTGGAAGCGCCTAGCTTTCTTCTAACGTAATTTTACATCAAACATCGCATATCTTGGTAGTCAGCGAACAGGCATACGTAATACATTTCCTAAACAGCAGTTGGCGAATCAACCGACTTACCTTCTTCAAATTGTGGTACCTTGCATCTAACCTCCAGTCCATGGGAGGCATCGATGATTACTTACTAGTGACTTGACGAATCTATTTTCCGTCTTTAAAGTTCATGTTTCATGGCACAAGCAGTTCTATTGATTATAAATTGATTTTTCGAAGTATATTAAATTTGAATTGTTATGAGTGGTGATAATAACAGTAGGAATGAACGCAGAAATATTAACTAGAAACTGTATTTTAAGAAAACATTGTCATTAAATATGCATGTTGGTTGAGGAGCTTTAACAGATACATTTGTACATTTTGCTATGAACTCAATCACCTGTAAGAGTTTGATGAATTCAGGTTCTCAATTAATATAAGAGACAAATATTTAGCTACTGGATTTGATTCACTATGTAAATGTTAGGATATTCATCTAAGATCCTTAGAGAATTATTTGTAAGTCTAGTTTTATTCGTCAATTCCTATTGGTCCTCCTAACCATCGATGTCCCATACTTCAATGTTGTTTCCTATTCGACCTAACTGTATAAATATACATTATCTGTAACGTTTTATGACCCGGATTCTCTTCTGGACTCGGATCTCATACTTTGTGGATGTTTGTAGAATACATGTTCTACTTCATATGAAATCTTATTCTTTTACTCCATGGGAGTTCGGGACGCACGGATTAGAGTCGCCTGTCGTATCGCCGGAACATCGATCCTCGCTCTCGTTTACTTACTAAGGTAAACTCGTCAGAGTTCAAGTGTATCAACTGACGATATGGACCGGTTTATATCACTGCTCATAGGATACTGACTCAAATGTTCTAAGTAGAATACACTACTAGTTTTTGAATAACGTAGAACCCGGGGAAGATATACGCACGTCTTACCAAGTTGTGACAACAACAAGAATCATAATTAAAACGGTATTATATTTATTCAATGTATCATTCATTACAATACTAACCATTGATTAATTTTATCATGTAAAAATATAGAAAACAAAAAACGGACCATTCATCATTCCATTTTGCACATACATTTCACTTTCAAATTGGAACAATATATTTATTTCTAAATTAAAAAACGTTCATCGACAAGTGTTTTTCTAGCTGTATTACGACGTCCAAGATCATCACGTATTAAACTGAATAACTGAAATAAAAATAGAAGAGAAAAGAAATAATTGTGTTATATTTTCAGTTAGAGTTTTGGAGATTTGAAACCATCAATCAATCATTGTTAGACCACCATTAGAAACCTGGAAACACTGGACGGCCGTTTCGTCTCGTTATGTATGCATCCACGACTTTTGCACCTCGCAGAATTCGAATCCAGGACCTTTGGTATTGTGCGCGAACGCCTAACCATCGGACCACTGGGCTAACAATGACTGATTGATGATTTCAAATGTGTAAAAAAAAACAAATCTCCAAAGCGCTAACTGAAAATATCATAACAGTGCTCACTAGTGACTAGCTTCGTGAGGAAATTATCGGAGTTCTTGTGAGAAGACGTGACCAATGGAGTTCACCCCTGTCAGGTGTAGGCAGTAACTACCAAAGACGAATTGGTGAGGTCGCGCAAAATCCCTGGATCAATCTGAGTTAGACATGAACACCGTTGGATGCCGGCTCAGTGGTCCGACGGTTAGGCGTTCGCGCACAATGCCGAAGGTCCCGGGTTCGAACCCCGCGAGGTTTGGGAGTCGTGGATGTACACTGCCACTGGTATGTCCCATACCAGGACGAAACGGCCTTCCAGTGCTTCCAGGTTTCTAATAGTGGTCTAACAATGATTGATTGATTACAAATGTGTAAAAAAATTGTGTTATAGATTGAAATACGACAAAGTGCCAAACAGTTAACAACGGAGTATCAGCTTTTATTTTCTAAATGAAATCCAGTCTTGAATATGCTAAGCATTTGCAACACTGACTTTTCTAAACGCCTACAATCTATTCGACGATTGATCTGGAAAGAAAATCATGAGTAACAAATGTGGTGGGTTTCGTAACCAGGATTATTTAGACCACAATAGTAAAGGAATGTGAATTAGCTTACTGATGACTTTGGAGTTCTACAGTCCCTGTGGGAAGATACTACTACTATAAGTAATAAATAGTAGTAGTTAGAGAACTTGGCAATTGAGATTTGGGAACAAAATAAATGAAAGAATGAATCGGTCATACGATTCTTCTAGGAATTATCCGAGTACGTAATGTGGACATGGTTTTGCTTTTAAAGATTGCTACCATGGACATTGACCCAGTTCGCTTAACATAATAAATTTTTAAAACTACCTTGTCCAAATTCCGTATTCCTTAGGATTCCATTACATCATTTCGATCGCTTGGAGAGCAGTAAAATAAAGTGGAATTCGTCGTGTTCGAGGACGAATTTATGATGATCATTGTATTAGTGAGAAGGGAATGATGATGGCATTTCTAGTAAAACTGTGTTTACAACGCAAGACTTGGTTGGATAATTAATGCTAAACAGATAAACCTTCCAAGGTGCTGAGCTAATAAGTTGAAGGTTGTTCATAGAAAAGTCCCAAAATATCTCCGCTACCTAATTGCTGTCTCGTTATAACTTCAATGTAATTACCTAAAAAAGACATTTTCTAGAAGAAGCAAACGCTTTTGTAAGGTTCAAGGGCGCCGTTACCGACCTATGGGATTAGAATATATGGCGAATTGTCTAAAGTCATATTTGAAATCATGAATCAATCAATGTTAGACCACCATTAGAAACCTGGAAGCACTGGATGGCTGTTTCGTCCTGGTATGGGACTCATTAGCATTGCGCATCCACAACTCTTGCACCTCGCAGGATTCGAATTCAGGGCCTTCGGTCTTGCGCTCGAACGCTTAAACTCTGGAACCTTTGAGCCGGTACCTAAAGGTGTTAATGCGCACATGACCGAAGGTCCTGGGTTCGAGTCCTGCGGGGCGTAAGATTCGTGGATACGCACTGCTGATGAGTCCCATACCAGGACTTGACGGCCATCCAGTGCTTCCAGGTTTCTAATGGCAGTCTAACATTGATCATTTGATGATTTCAAATGTGTAACTTAACAATCTTCACAACCCCGTAATACAGTCATATATGTACACTACTGTAATGGCAATTCAGTAGTCTAAAAGATGAACTTGCGTCGTTGACCCAATAGCTAAGGTTTATCTGTAACATCAAAAAAATCCGCGGGGTAAAAAGTCGGGTCTGGTTTTTTTTTCAAGGCTAATCTTTTCTAACCAAATCTTGCGTTGTAAACACACAGTTTCACTAGAAATGCTACCATCATCCCCTTCTCACCAGTGAAATCATCACTCACCAATTCAGACTCTGATAGCATGGTAGATGAATATTGCTGAGAAATAGTTGCACAGTATTTTTATTTAATTCATAACTATCGCAATGACTATTTAAAACTCTATCAATGATAGAAACTATTGAATAATGTTCGATAGAGCGGTTAATTTAAATAAATAAACTTCTATTTTACATTAATACATAAAAATTAACAACTTACACCTCCTATTAATATAACAAAAAATGCTGATAATATTAAATTTTGACTTAATAAATCCACTAAACAGAATAGAACTGCGTCGAATGTAAATAATAACCATTCCATTGCCATAATACAATGTGTCACCGTAATGAATTACCGTCATCTGATAAAAATGTAAGAAAATCATGATTTATATCATAAATAATATTTTACTTGGGGGATGTTAAGAGCTACAATTATTCAACATCTTTTACACATGAATAATTTTACAGTCTCGCGCGAAAAAACTAGTGACTATCTGTGATCAATGTGGCTTAGTGTTTGGCAATTTGGTATGAGAAACATGAGGTAATAAATAGTCTGAAGTTCTAACGGAACAATCACTAACACCGAGTTGTAGGTGCAACCAACTGATGAGAGTGAGTGAGTCCCCAGTAAGATGAGTCAGTCAGTCAGTTGCAACGTAGAACTTCGTACGTATGTACATAAGTTCAGGTTTGCCATACCACATTAGCACAGAGACGCAAATGTCATATCATATCCCATAGTGATAGAGATAGTAAAGGTATTAATGTAATGAAGAAGACTTGGGTTTGAAGATTATTTTATTTCACGAAGTATAATTCAGTGTATATAAGTTAGAAAGACAAAGGTAAGAGGTGTTGACGAATTCAGAAGATTAGGATTGAGAGAGCATAACGAATGGATGCACTTGCGCCATTGCAAACGATTCTGAGCCACGTCGTTCAAGGTCTCTAAACCATTGGTGACTTTCGTCTCGCGACCTCAACCACGTAGCCTACATCTACTGACATGACTCAGTCCACTTGTAAGAGAATTCATGGAGCTGCTAAAACTGGACCACCATCCTTAAAAATCTCAGGCGTCCCATCGATCCAGTCTCCGGGATGAGAATGGATAATAAGACCATCCTTTTCCGAGATATTCTCACTCACATTCGGGTTCCTAATACCGGTTTCTTTGATAAGGCGGAAAAGTTGTCTAGTGTTGCCTATCGCTCTCTGCCATTTCCATCGCTTTTGCTTTCAACACCCACCACTGTTCGCGGTTGTTACGTAGGGTTTTTATAAGTCTGCGTCTAAGCTGACTACGCTCTTCATCATGCTCAGAGTCAGGTAAGATGAAATGTATATCTTAGCATCGTATTACGATGAAGATCGGAGAAATGGTAACTCATAGGACTAATTTATGAGTGATGATCTACATATTCTTACTAATAAACTAGATTACAATTGTAGGTATGTTCCATTTATCAAAATCATTTTGATTAACCTATAAATACTATTGTAGCAGTTTACTATTCTTAAGTCTCTTTCCAGTTATTCACAGCCTCTGTTACTTTGAAGCCACTTTTGGTTTGGTCATATATAAAATTGTTATGTTTATATTTTATGGTGTGATACAGTCTGGTTGGTATGCTTGTACACATTCTATGTTTGCTTGAAATACAATGTAATGGAGGTTGGCTTTTGACTTCTATACTCAGAACCAAGGAAGAAAGTGAATCTACTTAATTTCTGAACCAATAAGAACCTGGCAATTGACTCAAAGTAATCGGACACTTGAACTGTTTTACTAGTCAGTCAGTTAGTTACACTGTAGAAGTTCCTACGTACATGAGATCATGTTGCCATACCACCTTAGCACCAGGGACACCACTTGTCAGTTCAAATTCCAAAGTAGTAGAGATAGTAGAATTATTGAGCCAGTAATCTGACAAGTTAGGGTTAGAAGAAATTATTCAAGACGTATTATTCAATGAATATAAAATTTGAGAAGAAAAAGGTAAAGGTGATGAGAAATACAGAAGATTAGGATTTGAGATAAGAAAAGGGGGTGGATGCATCGGCGCCATGTCGTTCAAGGTCTCTAACCATAGGTTACTATTGTCTCGCGGATCCTAACCAAATAGTTTACACTTACAACATGACTCAATCAACTTTTCAGTGACACTCCATGGATTTGTGCCATGTTTTAGTTTGGAAACGCTTAGCTTTCTTCCAGCCTAACCCTGAATTCTATGTTTTCATATTCTCTTGTTTTTAAGATCTCATTGTCATATATAGATATTCCTATTATTTCCACAATACTTTGGTTTTGTAGGAAAAGAAATGGTTAGAGACCTTGAACGACATGGCTCAGAATCGTTTGCAATGGCGCAGGTGTATCCACTCTTTGTATTCTGTGAAATTCTAACCTTCTGCATCCCTCGTAATCTCTACCTTTCTCCTTCTAAATTTATCTCACTGAACTATACTTCTTGAATCATATCTTCGCTCTCTAATCTTCTCCATTAATGCTAATAATTCTACTATCACTATCACTCTTGGATTTGAAATGACAGCTATGTCTCTGTGCTAATGTTGTGGTATGGCAACCTGAACTGATGTACTTACGTACGAAGTTCTGAGTTGTATCTGTCTGTCTGTCTGTCTATATATTTTCCTATTCCAGATTTTATTTAACGAAATAATTATTTCCCTGGGTTTTGTATCACTTACAATTAAGTTATGTACACATTGTAATTCTCCAGTTGTGTTGTTGATATAGTCTTTGAGTTTTTCTAATCTCTATTAAATTGAGCAGAAAAAAGAGACGATCTGTCTTTTACCGTCGTCTTCTGATTGACCACTATGTCGAAAGCTGTTCAATGACCACCAGTAAGCATCAAAATCTTGGTTGTTGTTTATTGTTCCGTGTTTAGACTTATACATAGAAGGTTCCCTGTATTACTGGTAATATAACTGAAGTAACATATAACTAGTCTAGAGAGCGAGAGAGAGAGAGTAGGATTATATGACTGCTCTTCTGTCATTAGAACTCTGTCAGACGAGGTTCAAGATCCCATCAAATCATCAATCACAGCAAGTCATGCAGGGTGAATTGTTTTATTGCATAAATTGCTTTGTTTTACTGTTTCCTAATCTATATATATGTTGTCATTGTTGATGTCCAGTTCTTGATTGAAAAAAGAATTTAAACACTGAGTGTTTCAGTTCACTAAGATATAACTAATTAATTGTATGAATTTTAAGCATAAATAATTCTTACCAATATAAAATAATCCTTCAAATGTTGTATCATCAAATTCACCATCAAGAATATCTTCAAATGCTTTACGACGTACAATTCTATAGCGTAAACCATCAGGATCATCCTTATTGATGCAAAAAAAGAAGATTGCAATGAATTTTTAAAGATTATATTATTGAGTTGTTTAGATTATGAATGTAATTTTAAGAGAATGCTTAACATCTATCTGGATCACTGAATTGACATTTATTGGTATGTGACTTCGTCACATGAAATATTTCTTCATTCACATGTATGTTAAGGTTAAAATGCACATCTCCATAAGAATATTTTTCTCTCTACAAAGTAGACAGGCATACTGTAGTGAACGAGAACTCAGGTGGGGCAACCGAATTGTATTTAACGAAAATTACAGTTACTCAGTAAAATTGGAAAACCATATCGTAAATCGTTAATTTGCAAAATATAAGTTCATCATATCGAACTGGACTGTTCCTGTTGCAAAACATCAATCCATTGTCACTATTCATGCGTTTCATACAAATTCCATTGTGTTCTAACTCTTCCTTTCTTGATCTTCCCCCATCTTCTGCTGCCAGACATTACGTTGACACTCACGTCATATACTACTTATAAGTAGCTCGCACCACAATACTAACCAATAATTACTCTTAGGCAGTACAAACTGTTTTTTAAAAATTGACAGAATTAAGGCAGTCTCTGTCTTAGCGTAGATCTAGGTTAGCAATAAAGTATAGTATAACTTCTTAATTGAGCTTCCAAAAAGATGCTTTAACTCAAAAAAGGAACCAAATGTGACAGTATGCCAAGAGATAAACCTTGGTTATGCTTGTTTTGTGAATAAGCACTAGTTCTTTCTTGTTGCAATAATTGGGAGTAAAATTTTTCTAATTTGTAATTCTACCTGAATTGAGTTATTTTCTGATTGGTTGTAGCCTATTATCAACTTATTAATTTTTCATGCTTCTGAAAGTTATGTTGGGCTAATTGATAAGTGATACTATGTCCAAAGATTGAACCTAACAGTTGGATCTGAATTGATCGGACAGCGAGTGACCTGTGAGGTGCTTTAATCCGATTACCTATGGCATTTCGTCGTTACAATTGTGTTTATATTTTTCATAGAAGCGTGTTGTTTTCTTCCATGAAAAAATTTTCATCTGGTCAGCGGTTTTGCCTTTGATTTGTAAGTCAATGATGATTTTGTCTCGTTGGTAACCCTCACTCGGTAGTATTATTACATTGTGTTTATCTATCGATTCGGGACACATTCAATCAACCTACAAAAAATCTCCACCACAATAAGTCAAGTTCATAGTAGAATAAATTCCAGTCATTCGTATGTAACAATTATGGCAGACATAACCGAATCGTCCTACCTATAAAACATAATACAGGTTTGTAACGAATGCATGTATACATGTCGATTTGAGATGCTTGAACTATAACGAGTTTACCTTAGTCGGAAAATGAGAGCGAGGATCCGGCCACATGACAGGCAACTCTAATCCGAGCGTCCAAAACCCCCATTGAGTAAAAGAACAAGACTTGATATGAAGTAGAACCCATATTTGACAAGCATCCACAAAGTATAAGGTCCGAGTCCAGAAGAAGACACGGATATCGGATCCGGATCCTTAAAACGTTACAGATAATGCCTATTTATACATTTAGGTCGAGAAGGAAACAGCATCGAAGTCTGTGACATTGACACTTAAGAAGACCAATAGGAAACAACATTGGAGTACGTGACATTGATATGTAGGACGACCATGATATTGACCAGTAGGAATTAACCGATAGGAATTGAGCAATAATTCTCTTAGGATATTGGATGAATATTCTAACAAAGTTGTTAGTTGAATTTCGGTGATTTATATAATTTTTTTTATTTAAAGTCAGATAATTATTAAATTTAGTCTTTGTTTACTAAATTTTTTGCGATAAATAGAAAAGAAATATGTACAATTAAAACATAAAGTTTAGGGGCACTTACTCTTGAAATGAATCTTTTCAAAAATCGATTGATATTATTGTAAACTTCATTTGTGATTGCTTGCGTTGAGCTATGCTTACCCCATTTATCTGGATTCGCCGCTGTTAAATTCAATAATGGTGTATAAAGACGATTGAATGTTTGACGTAAACCTGAAGGTAAAGCCATACGATAGGTGTGATCATTTGAGTCTGGTGTAATACCACGTTTCGGTGCTATACCTTCATTTTCAATTGACAGCATTTGTGTAATACCGCCTAAATCTACATCAGAATGACCTGTCGGTGAATGTCCATGAATGTAATAGCCAAAATTAGATTGAGCAAATAAAAACACAGAAACATTGGCTACACTGCATAAATCAGCGAAACTACGTAATTTATCAGAGAAACATCTTTCCCATAATGTGATCGAGATAAACCATTGAATAATACCTGTGTTATGAATAAATAATATTTAAAATGAAATAATGAATATATTTCATAAGTTAATTCATGTAAAAAAAGTATTTCAGTCGTATGAAAAAAATTTTTTTTGACTGTTATTAACACGCTAGGTTTATGTAGACCGATTAGTTTTTACCACTGTCGACGTAGATTGACTAAAAATATTCATCAGTATAGGATATTCGTGCAGATTGTTGAATTTTCTTAGTTTAAACCATGAACTGGCCTTAAGCATTCGATAGCGTGGATAGGAAAACGCAGTGGAGGCTTCTTCGACACTACGGTGTGCCTGAGAAAATAGTTAACATCATATGGAATTCTTATGATGGATTCAACTGCAAAAACGTACACGAAGGACAGCTAACAGACTCTTTCGAGGTGAAGACCGGTGTCAGGCAAGGTTGCTTACTCTCACCCTTTCTCTTTCTTATGGTGATCGACTGGATTATGAGGACGTTGATATTTGGAGGGAAGCACGGTATCAAATGGACAGCCAGGATGCAGATGGATGATCTGGCTCTTCTATCACACACGCAACAACAAATGCAAGAGAAGACGAGTGTAACATCAACCTTAGCGGTAGTAGGTCTCAACATACATAAACGGAAAAGCAAGGTTCTCCGATACAACACAACATGCGCCAACCAAATCACTGTTGATGGAGATGCCTTGGAGGACGTAAAAACCTTTACATATCTGGGCAGCATCATTGACAATCAAAGTGGATCCGATGAAGATGTGAACGCGTGGATCTACAAAGCAAGGGCTGCATTTCTACAGTTGAAAAATATCTGGAACGCCAAACAACTTTCAACAAACCAAAACCAGGATTTTCAATACAAATATCAAGACAGTTCTACTGTATGGAGCGGAAACTTGGAGAACTATCAAAGCCATCATCCAGAAGATACAAGTGTTTATTAACAGTCATCTACGCGAAATACTTCATATCCGTTGGCCAGAAACCATCAGCAACAACCTGCTGTGGGAGAGAACAAACCAGATTCCACTGGAGAAGGATATCAGGAAGAAGCGGTGGAAATGGATAGGACACACACTGCGAAAAGCAGCCAACTGTGTCACCAGACAAGCCCTCACATGGAACCCTCAAGGCAAAAAGAAAAGAAGAAGGCCAAAGGAACCACTACGCCGAGAATAGAGAAAGATATGAGAAGAATGAACAAACATTGGACAGAACTGAGAGGGAAGCCCAGGACAGAGTTGGTTGGAGAAAACTGGTGGGCAGCCTATGCCCCATTGGGGGTAGCAGGCATAAGTAGTAGGTAAGTATGAACTGGCCTTAGTAGGATTACGTCTGACAACGTGAACGGCTATCTATTTTTAATATAGGATATTAGGTTGTGGCTGTACATTGCTTTCAGTGCTTACGCTAATTAAGATACCCCTTGACATCGGAGAATGAGGCGTAAACCAGTTACACCATAACAGGTCAGTTACGCTATTCTCTATGAGATCAAGCTTAGCTAACTGGAGTAAGAGGTCTTAAGTTAGCAGAAAGATTGTATAATCCACGAATTAAAAAGCATTCGATTCAGGCGTAGTATATGCCAGTACAAAAGGCGTCCTTGAGAGAGTTACAAAATAGCACGGAAAAAGAGAACGCCAACAATTCAGGTTTAAGGCTCTTTCAAGTGGGATACACGATTTGAAAGTAACAAGTGGTAATTCAGGTGCGAAAATAATAAATTCGAATTTAGGGGGATTTGGCATCCCCTGAAACAAACAATTGTCCAGTATACTTCCAGATCTAGCTGAGATTGTTTCCTGATTTCAAGACAATCAACTGAGTTCCAGTGACGGATTTTGAGAGGAAAGTCTTGAAAATCTAGAATTAGAAGCAGTGGTCATTATGGTTCAACACGGTCAGGCTCAAGGTCTGTATGTATTATGTTTGGACAATATAACAAATTGACTGATGAGCCTGGTAAATGAACGCAAGATCTGATTATCATCCTCTTCTAATCATTCCAGAGTGAATATACACTGCAACTTGAACGCGAGAGAAAAGGCGCGAAAAATGAGAAGAACGCTTTGCTCCAAAGTCAAGTGATGTACGATAAATGAGGGTATTTATAGAGCTACACATGAGCTTGAGCTTCCGGAAGGTTCGAGATCCATTCTAAATACCGTGGTGGTATGGCCAAATATCATAGCACGTGATTCTGCAGTTTTCAGCGCTGAGTGGATGAGACATTTCTTGGTATTTTTGAGCCTTTATAGACTTTTATATTAAGAGTGGTTTCATGTGTTTTAAATGACAAAAAATGTCACAAGATGTTCTGCTTGATGTGTTCCACTAGCAAAGTACGAAGAATTCGAAAGCGAATCGAATCTGTATATTTGGAGAAGACACAGTTTATGGGCAAAATATGTACACCTCATCTTCAGACATTCATTTACAAAACGACCAGGTTATTCACTGTTTTTGTCGGGTGTAGGCAGTAACTACCAAAGACAAATGGGTGAGGTCGCGCAAAATCCGTAGATCAATCAGAGTTAGATTATTAACACTGTTGGATGGCGGCCCAGTGGTCCGATGGCGTTCGCGCACAATACTGAAGGTCCCGGGTTCGAACCCTGCGAGGTGCAGGAGCGGTGGATACGCACTG
>OX103975.1:12002283-12048679 GCA_944470395.2 Schistosoma turkestanicum
GAATTATTTGTAAGTCTAGTTCTATTGGTCAATTCCTATTGCTCCTCCTAACTATCAACGTCACATTCTTCAATGTTGTTTCTTATTCGACCTAACTGTATAAATATACATTATCTGTAACGTTTCATGACGCGGATCCTTAGCCTCTTCTGGACTCGGACCGTGTACTTTGTAAATGCTTGTAGAATACATGTCCTACTTCATATGACGTCTTATTCTTTTACTCAATGGGAGTTCGGGACGCTTGGATTAGAGTAGCCTGTCGTATTACCAGATCATCGATCCTCGCTCTCATTTACTGACTAAGGTAAACTCGTCAGAGTTCAAGTGTATCAATTGACAATGTGGGCCTGTTTATCACTGCCCATGGTATACTGACTCAAATGTTCTAAGTAGAATACATTACTAGGTTTAGAATAACGTAAAACCCGGGGAAGATATACACGCATGTCTTACCAAGTGGCGACAACAACAACAAGAATCATAATTAAAACGGTATTATATTTATTCAATATATCATTCATTACAATACTAACCATTGATTAATTTTTTATCATGTAAAAATATAGAAAACAAAAAACGGACCATTCATCATTCCATTTTGCACATACAGTTCACTTTCAAATTGGAAGAATATATTTATTTCTAAATTAAAAAACGTTCATCGACAAGTGTTTTTCTAGCTGTATTACGACGTCCAAGATCATCACGTATTAAACTGAATAACTGAAATAAAAATAGAAGAGAAAAGAAATAATTGTGTTATATTTTCAGTTAGAGTTTTGGAGATTTGAAACCATCAATCAATCATTGTTAGACCACCATTAGAAACCTGGAAACACTGGACGGCCGTTTCGTCTCGTTATGTATGCATCCACGACTTTTGCACCTCGCAGAATTCGAATCCAGGACCTTCGGCATTGTGCGCGAACGCCTAACCATCGGACCACTGGGCTAACAATGACTGATTGATGATTTCAAATGTGTAAAAAAAAACAAATCTCCAAAGCGCTAACTGAAAATATCATAACAGTGCTCACTAGTGACTAGCTTCGTGAGGAAATTATCGGAGTTCTTGTGAGAAGACGTGACCAATGGAGTTCACCCCTGTCAGGTGTAGGCAGTAACTACCAAAGACGAATTGGTGAGGTCGCGCAAAATCCCTGGATCAATCTGAGTTAGACATGAACACCGTTGGATGCCGGCTCAGTGGTCCGACGGTTAGGCGTTCGCGCACAATGCCGAAGGTCCCGGGTTCGAACCCCGCGAGGTTTGGGAGTCGTGGATGTACACTGCCACTGGTATGTCCCATACCAGGACGAAACGGCCTTCCAGTGCTTCCAGGTTTCTAATAGTGGTCTAACAATGATTGATTGATTACAAATGTGTAAAAAAATTGTGTTATAGATTGAAATACGACAAAGTGCCAAACAGTTAACAACGGAGTATCAGCTTTTATTTTCTAAATGAAATCCAGTCTTGAATATGCTAAGCATTTGCAACACTGACTTTTCTAAACGCCTACAATCTATTCGACGATTGATCTGGAAAGAAAATCATGAGTAACAAATGTGGTGGGTTTCGTAACCAGGATTATTTAGACCACAATAGTAAAGGAATGTGAATTAGCTTACTGATGACTTTGGAGTTCTACAGTCCCTGTGGGAAGATACTACTACTATAAGTAATAAATAGTAGTAGTTAGAGAACTTGGCAATTGAGATTTGGGAACAAAATAAATGAAAGAATGAATCGGTCATACGATTCTTCTAGGAATTATCCGAGTACGTAATGTGGACATGGTTTTGCTTTTAAAGATTGCTACCATGGACATTGACCCAGTTCGCTTAACATAATAAATTTTTAAAACTACCTTGTCCAAATTCCGTATTCCTTAGGATTCCATTACATCATTTCGATCGCTTGGAGAGCAGTAAAATAAAGTGGAATTCGTCGTGTTCGAGGACGAATTTATGATGATCATTGTATTAGTGAGAAGGGAATGATGATGGCATTTCTAGTAAAACTGTGTTTACAACGCAAGACTTGGTTGGATAATTAATGCTAAACAGATAAACCTTCCAAGGTGCTGAGCTAATAAGTTGAAGGTTGTTCATAGAAAAGTCCCAAAATATCTCCGCTACCTAATTGCTGTCTCGTTATAACTTCAATGTAATTACCTAAAAAAGACATTTTCTAGAAGAAGCAAACGCTTTTGTAAGGTTCAAGGGCGCCGTTACCGACCTATGGGATTAGAATATATGGCGAATTGTCTAAAGTCATATTTGAAATCATGAATCAATCAATGTTAGACCACCATTAGAAACCTGGAAGCACTGGATGGCTGTTTCGTCCTGGTATGGGACTCATTAGCATTGCGCATCCACAACTCTTGCACCTCGCAGGATTCGAATTCAGGGCCTTCGGTCTTGCGCTCGAACGCTTAAACTCTGGAACCTTTGAGCCGGTACCTAAAGGTGTTAATGCGCACATGACCGAAGGTCCTGGGTTCGAGTCCTGCGGGGCGTAAGATTCGTGGATACGCACTGCTGATGAGTCCCATACCAGGACTTGACGGCCATCCAGTGCTTCCAGGTTTCTAATGGCAGTCTAACATTGATCATTTGATGATTTCAAATGTGTAACTTAACAATCTTCACAACCCCGTAATACAGTCATATATGTACACTACTGTAATGGCAATTCAGTAGTCTAAAAGATGAACTTGCGTCGTTGACCCAATAGCTAAGGTTTATCTGTAACATCAAAAAAATCCGCGGGGTAAAAAGTCGGGTCTGGTTTTTTTTTCAAGGCTAATCTTTTCTAACCAAATCTTGCGTTGTAAACACACAGTTTCACTAGAAATGCTACCATCATCCCCTTCTCACCAGTGAAATCATCACTCACCAATTCAGACTCTGATAGCATGGTAGATGAATATTGCTGAGAAATAGTTGCACAGTATTTTTATTTAATTCATAACTATCGCAATGACTATTTAAACTCTATCAATGATAGAAACTATTGAATAATGTTCGATAGAGCGGTTAATTTAAATAAATAAACTTCTATTTTACATTAATACATAAAAATTAACAACTTACACCTCCTATTAATATAACAAAAAATGCTGATAATATTAAATTTTGACTTAATAAATCCACTAAACAGAATAGAACTGCGTCGAATGTGAATAATAACCATTCATTGCCATAATACAATGTGTCACCGAATGAATTACCGTCATCTGATAAAAATGTAAGAAAATCATGATTTATATCATAAATAATATTTTACTTGGGGGATGTTAAGAGCTACAATTATTCAACATCTTTTACACATGAATAATTTTACATCTCGCGCGAAAAAACTAGTGACTATCTGTGATCAATGTGGCTTAGTGTTTGGCAATTTGGTATGAGAAACATGAGGTAATAAATAGTCTGAAGTTCTAACGGGAACAATCACTAACACCGAGTTGTAGGTGCAACCAACTGATGAGAGTGAGTGAGTCCCCAGTAAGATGAGTCAGTCAGTCAGTTGCAACGTAGAACTTCGTACGTATGTACATAAGTTCAGGTTGCCATACCACATTAGCACAGAGACGCAAATGTCATATCATATCCCATAGTGATAGAGATAGTAAAGGTATTAATGGTAATGAAGAAGACTTGGGTTTGAAGATATTTTATTCACGAAGTATAATTCAGTGATATAAGTTTAGAAAGACAAAGGTAAGAGGTGTTGACGAATTCAGAAGATTAGGATTTGAGAGAGCATAACGAATGGATGCACTTGCGCCATTGCAAACGATTCTGAGCCACGTCGTTCAAGGTCTCTAACCATTGGTGACTTTCGTCTCGCGGACCTCAACCACGTAGCCTACATCTACTGACATGACTCAGTCCACTTGTAAGAGAATTCATGGAGCTGCTAAAACTGGACCACCATCCTTAAAAATCTCAGGCGTCCCATCGATCCAGTCTCCTGGATTGAGAATGGATAATAAGACCATCCTTTTCCGAGATATTCTCACTCACATTCGGGTTCCTAATACCGGTTTCTTTGATAAGGCGGAAAAGTTGTCTAGTGTTGCCTATCGCCTCTGCCATTTCCATCGCTTTTGCTTTCAACACCCACCACTGTTCGCGGTTGTTACGTAGGGTTTTTATAAGTCTGCGTCTAAGCTGACTACGCTCTTCATCATGTTCAGAGTCAGGTAAGATGAAATGTATATCTTAGATCGTATTACGATGAAGATCGGAGAAATGGTAACTCATAGGACTAATTTATGAGTGATGATCTACATATTCTTACTAATAAACTAGATTACAATGTAGGTATGTTCCATTTATCAAAATCATTTTGATTAACCTATTAAATACTATTGTACAGTTTACTATTCTTAAGTCTCTTTCCAGTTATTCACAGCCTCTGTTACTTGAAGCCACTTTTTGGTTTGGTCATATATAAAATTGTTATTTTATATTTTATGGTGTGATACAGTCTGGTTGGTATGCTTGTACACATTCTATGTTTGCTTGAAATACAATGTAATGGAGGTTGGCTTTTGACTTCTATACTCAAGAACCAGGAAGAAAGTGAATCTACTTAATTCTGAACCAATAAGAACCTGGCAATTGACTCAAGTAATCGACACTTGAACTGTTTACTAGTCAGTCAGTTAGTTACACTGTAGAAGTTCCTACGTACATGAGATCATGTTGCCATACCACCTTAGCACAGGGACACAATTGTCAGTTCAAATTCCAAAGTAGTAGAGATAGTAGAATTATGAGCAGTAATCTGACAAGTTAGGGTTAGAAGAAATTATTCAAGACGTATTATTCAATGAAATAAATTTGAGAAGAAAAAGGTAAAGGTGATGAGAAATACAGAAGATTAGGATTTGAGATAAGACAAGGGGGTGGATGCATCGGCGCCATGTCGTTCAAGGTCTCTAACCATAGGTTACTATTGTCTCGCGGATCCTAACCAAATAGTTTACACTTACCAACATGACTCAATCAACTTTTCAGTGACACTCCATGGATTTGTGCCATGTTTTAGTTTGGAAACGCTTAGCTTTCTTCCAGCCTAACCCTGAATTCTATGTTTTCATATTCTCTTGTTTTTAAGATCTCATTGTCATATATAGATATTCCTATTATTTCCACAATACTTTGGTTTTGTAGGAAAAGAAATGGTTAGAGACCTTGAACGACATGGCTCAGAATCGTTTGCAATGGCGCAGGTGTATCCACTCTTTGTATTCTGTGAAATTCTAACCTTCTGCATCCCTCGTAATCTCTACCTTTCTCCTTCTAAATTTATCTCACTGAACTATACTTCTTGAATCATATCTTCGCTCTCTAATCTTCTCCATTAATGCTAATAATTCTACTATCACTATCACTCTTGGATTTGAAATGACAGCTATGTCTCTGTGCTAATGTTGTGGTATGGCAACCTGAACTGATGTACTTACGTACGAAGTTCTGAGTTGTATCTGTCTGTCTGTCTGTCTATATATTTTCCTATTCCAGATTTTATTTAACGAAATAATTATTTCCCTGGGTTTTGTATCACTTACAATTAAGTTATGTACACATTGTAATTCTCCAGTTGTGTTGTTGATATAGTCTTTGAGTTTTTCTAATCTCTATTAAATTGAGCAGAAAAAAGAGACGATCTGTCTTTTACCGTCGTCTTCTGATTGACCACTATGTCGAAAGCTGTTCAATGACCACCAGTAAGCATCAAAATCTTGGTTGTTGTTTATTGTTCCGTGTTTAGACTTATACATAGAAGGTTCCCTGTATTACTGGTAATATAACTGAAGTAACATATAACTAGTCTAGAGAGCGAGAGAGAGAGAGTAGGATTATATGACTGCTCTTCTGTCATTAGAACTCTGTCAGACGAGGTTCAAGATCCCATCAAATCATCAATCACAGCAAGTCATGCAGGGTGAATTGTTTTATTGCATAAATTGCTTTGTTTTACTGTTTCCTAATCTATATATATGTTGTCATTGTTGATGTCCAGTTCTTGATTGAAAAAAGAATTTAAACACTGAGTGTTTCAGTTCACTAAGATATAACTAATTAATTGTATGAATTTTAAGCATAAATAATTCTTACCAATATAAAATAATCCTTCAAATGTTGTATCATCAAATTCACCATCAAGAATATCTTCAAATGCTTTACGACGTACAATTCTATAGCGTAAACCATCAGGATCATCCTTATTGATGCAAAAAAAGAAGATTGCAATGAATTTTTAAAGATTATATTATTGAGTTGTTTAGATTATGAATGTAATTTTAAGAGAATGCTTAACATCTATCTGGATCACTGAATTGACATTTATTGGTATGTGACTTCGTCACATGAAATATTTCTTCATTCACATGTATGTTAAGGTTAAAATGCACATCTCCATAAGAATATTTTTCTCTCTACAAAGTAGACAGGCATACTGTAGTGAACGAGAACTCAGGTGGGGCAACCGAATTGTATTTAACGAAAATTACAGTTACTCAGTAAAATTGGAAAACCATATCGTAAATCGTTAATTTGCAAAATATAAGTTCATCATATCGAACTGGACTGTTCCTGTTGCAAAACATCAATCCATTGTCACTATTCATGCGTTTCATACAAATTCCATTGTGTTCTAACTCTTCCTTTCTTGATCTTCCCCCATCTTCTGCTGCCAGACATTACGTTGACACTCACGTCATATACTACTTATAAGTAGCTCGCACCACAATACTAACCAATAATTACTCTTAGGCAGTACAAACTGTTTTTTAAAAATTGACAGAATTAAGGCAGTCTCTGTCTTAGCGTAGATCTAGGTTAGCAATAAAGTATAGTATAACTTCTTAATTGAGCTTCCAAAAAGATGCTTTAACTCAAAAAAGGAACCAAATGTGACAGTATGCCAAGAGATAAACCTTGGTTATGCTTGTTTTGTGAATAAGCACTAGTTCTTTCTTGTTGCAATAATTGGGAGTAAAATTTTTCTAATTTGTAATTCTACCTGAATTGAGTTATTTTCTGATTGGTTGTAGCCTATTATCAACTTATTAATTTTTCATGCTTCTGAAAGTTATGTTGGGCTAATTGATAAGTGATACTATGTCCAAAGATTGAACCTAACAGTTGGATCTGAATTGATCGGACAGCGAGTGACCTGTGAGGTGCTTTAATCCGATTACCTATGGCATTTCGTCGTTACAATTGTGTTTATATTTTTCATAGAAGCGTGTTGTTTTCTTCCATGAAAAAATTTTCATCTGGTCAGCGGTTTTGCCTTTGATTTGTAAGTCAATGATGATTTTGTCTCGTTGGTAACCCTCACTCGGTAGTATTATTACATTGTGTTTATCTATCGATTCGGGACACATTCAATCAACCTACAAAAAATCTCCACCACAATAAGTCAAGTTCATAGTAGAATAAATTCCAGTCATTCGTATGTAACAATTATGGCAGACATAACCGAATCGTCCTACCTATAAAACATAATACAGGTTTGTAACGAATGCATGTATACATGTCGATTTGAGATGCTTGAACTATAACGAGTTTACCTTAGTCGGAAAATGAGAGCGAGGATCCGGCCACATGACAGGCAACTCTAATCCGAGCGTCCAAAACCCCCATTGAGTAAAAGAACAAGACTTGATATGAAGTAGAACCCATATTTGACAAGCATCCACAAAGTATAAGGTCCGAGTCCAGAAGAAGACACGGATATCGGATCCGGATCCTTAAAACGTTACAGATAATGCCTATTTATACATTTAGGTCGAGAAGGAAACAGCATCGAAGTCTGTGACATTGACACTTAAGAAGACCAATAGGAAACAACATTGGAGTACGTGACATTGATATGTAGGACGACCATGATATTGACCAGTAGGAATTAACCGATAGGAATTGAGCAATAATTCTCTTAGGATATTGGATGAATATTCTAACAAAGTTGTTAGTTGAATTTCGGTGATTTATATAATTTTTTTTATTTAAAGTCAGATAATTATTAAATTTAGTCTTTGTTTACTAAATTTTTTGCGATAAATAGAAAAGAAATATGTACAATTAAAACATAAAGTTTAGGGGCACTTACTCTTGAAATGAATCTTTTCAAAAATCGATTGATATTATTGTAAACTTCATTTGTGATTGCTTGCGTTGAGCTATGCTTACCCCATTTATCTGGATTCGCCGCTGTTAAATTCAATAATGGTGTATAAAGACGATTGAATGTTTGACGTAAACCTGAAGGTAAAGCCATACGATAGGTGTGATCATTTGAGTCTGGTGTAATACCACGTTTCGGTGCTATACCTTCATTTTCAATTGACAGCATTTGTGTAATACCGCCTAAATCTACATCAGAATGACCTGTCGGTGAATGTCCATGAATGTAATAGCCAAAATTAGATTGAGCAAATAAAAACACAGAAACATTGGCTACACTGCATAAATCAGCGAAACTACGTAATTTATCAGAGAAACATCTTTCCCATAATGTGATCGAGATAAACCATTGAATAATACCTGTGTTATGAATAAATAATATTTAAAATGAAATAATGAATATATTTCATAAGTTAATTCATGTAAAAAAAGTATTTCAGTCGTATGAAAAAAATTTTTTTTGACTGTTATTAACACGCTAGGTTTATGTAGACCGATTAGTTTTTACCACTGTCGACGTAGATTGACTAAAAATATTCATCAGTATAGGATATTCGTGCAGATTGTTGAATTTTCTTAGTTTAAACCATGAACTGGCCTTAAGCATTCGATAGCGTGGATAGGAAAACGCAGTGGAGGCTTCTTCGACACTACGGTGTGCCTGAGAAAATAGTTAACATCATATGGAATTCTTATGATGGATTCAACTGCAAAAACGTACACGAAGGACAGCTAACAGACTCTTTCGAGGTGAAGACCGGTGTCAGGCAAGGTTGCTTACTCTCACCCTTTCTCTTTCTCCTGGTGATCGACTGGATTATGAAGACGTCGACATCTGGAGGGAAGCACGGTATCAAATGGACAGCCAGGATGCAGATGGATGATCTAGCTCTTCTATCTCACACGCCACAACAAATGCAAGAGAAGACCAGTGTAACATCAACCTTAGCGGTAGTAGGTCTCAACATACATAAACGGAAAAGCAAGGTTCTCCGATACAACACAACATGCGCCAACCAAATCACTCTTGATAAAGATGCCTTGGACGAGGTAAAAGCCTTCACATATCTGGGCAGCATCATCTGAAATCAAGGTGGGTCGGATGCAGATGTAAACGCGTGGATCTACAAAGCAAGGGCTGAATTTTTACAGTTGAAAAATATCTGGAACGCCAAACAACTTTCAACCAAAATCAGGATTTTCAATACAAATATCAAGACAGTTCTACTGTATGGAGCGGAAACTTGAAGAACTATCAAAGCCATCATCCAGAAGATACAAGTGTTTATTAACAGTCATCTACGCGAAATACTTCAAATCCGTAGGCCAGAAACCATCAGCAACAACCTGCTTTGGGAGAGAACAAACCAGATTCCACTGGAGAAGGATATCAAGAAGGAGCAGTGGAAATGGGTAGGACACACACTGCGAAAAGAAGCCAACTGTGTCACAAGACAAACTCTCACATGGAACTCTTAAGGTCAAAAGAAAAGAGGAAGGCCAAGGAACACTACGCCGAGAGATAGAGAAATATATGAGAAGAATGAACAAAAAATTGGACAGAACTAGAAAGGGAAGCCCAGGACGGAGTTGGTTGGAGAAAACTGGTGGGCAGCCTATGCCCCATTGGGGGTAGCAGGCATAAGTAGTAGGTAAGTATGAACTGGCCTTAGTAGGATTACGTCTGACAACGTGAACGGCTATCTATTTTTAATATAGGATATTAGGTTGTGGCTGTACATTGCTTTCAGTGCTTACGCTAATTAAGATACCCCTTGACATCGGAGAATGAGGCGTAAACCAGTTACACCATAACAGGTCAGTTACGCTATTCTCTATGAGATCAAGCTTAGCTAACTGGAGTAAGAGGTCTTAAGTTAGCAGAAAGATTGTATAATCCACGAATTAAAAAGCATTCGATTCAGGCGTAGTATATGCCAGTACAAAAGGCGTCCTTGAGAGAGTTACAAAATAGCACGGAAAAAGAGAACGCCAACAATTCAGGTTTAAGGCTCTTTCAAGTGGGATACACGATTTGAAAGTAACAAGTGGTAATTCAGGTGCGAAAATAATAAATTCGAATTTAGGGGGATTTGGCATCCCCTGAAACAAACAATTGTCCAGTATACTTCCAGATCTAGCTGAGATTGTTTCCTGATTTCAAGACAATCAACTGAGTTCCAGTGACGGATTTTGAGAGGAAAGTCTTGAAAATCTAGAATTAGAAGCAGTGGTCATTATGGTTCAACACGGTCAGGCTCAAGGTCTGTATGTATTATGTTTGGATAATATAACAAATTGACTGATGAGCCTGGTAAATGAACGCAAGATCTGATTATCATCCTCTTCTAATCATTCCAGAGTGAATATACACTGCAACTTGAACGCGAGAGAAAAGGCGCGAAAAATGAGAAGAACGCTTTGCTCCAAAGTCAAGTGATGTACGATAAATGAGGGTATTTATAGAGCTACACATGAGCTTGAGCTTCTGGAAGGTTCGAGATCCATTCTAAATACCGTGGTGGTATGGCCAAATATCATAGCACGTGATTCTGCAGTTTTCAGCGCTGAGTGGATGAGACGTTTCTTGGTATTTTTGAGCCTTTATAGACTTTTATATTAAGAGTGGTTTCATGTGTTTTAAATGACAAAAAATGTCACAAGATGTTCTGCTTGATGTGTTCCACTAGCAAAGTACGAAGAATTCGAAAGCGAATCGAATCTGTATATTTGGAGAAGACACAGTTTATGGGCAAAATATGTACACCTCATCTTCAGACATTCATTTACAAAACGACCAGGTTATTCACTGTTTTTGTCGGGTGTAGGCAGTAACTACCAAAGACAAATGGGTGAGGTCGCGCAAAATCCGTAGATCAATCAGAGTTAGATTATTAACACTGTTGGATGGCGGCCCAGTGGTCCGATGGCGTTCGCGCACAATACTGAAGGTCCCGGGTTCGAACCCTGCGAGGTGCAGGAGCGGTGGATACGCACTGCTGATGAGTCACATTCCAGGATGAAACGGCCGTCTAGTGCTTCCAGGTTTCTAATGGTGGTCTAACAATGATTGATTAATGCATTCAAATGTGTAAAAACACTAATCTCCAAAGGTCTAATTGGTAATATCGTACCGTGCATTTTGATCTGATAGTGTTCTTTCCGGCAGTAACTTCTGGGCAACACTGCCCTGGATACTAATTAGCAGCCACATTACGAGTAGTATCCATCACATACATATTTCATTAATTAAACTCATACCAACAGTATTTCTGTATTTGGTTAAACATATTCAGTAGGTTATGAAATTTCCTATCTACTCTCAAACCGACGAACTAAGAATTCAGGTGAATGCTCACAACTTAAGTTAATTGATCACTCACTCACCTCAATAATGATTGACCAATGTCATGTTTGTTTAGTTATTTGTGCTGACGGAATTCCGTCCACCAAGTAATTTGCTATCAAGTACCTCTAACCACCTAATATCTTAAAACAGTATATGTGGTGGGAAACTGTTTAGATTGGAGGCCAAATTGTAACTTAATCACTGAAATTCGATCAGCACCAAGGACTAGACAAACAGAACATTGATCACTATTCAGAGATCAGTCAGCAGTAAATTGTTCATTTCTACAGGCCATTCTCGATCTGAACAGTCTTACTTACTTACTTACACTTGTTAACCCCAATGGAGCTTAGGCCGTCGACCAGTTTTCTCCAACCAACTCTGTCCCGGGCTTCCCTTTCCAGTTCTTTCCAGTTTTTGTTCATTCTTCTCATGTCTTTCTCTATTTCTCAGCGTAATGTGTTCCTTGGTCTTTTTCTTTTCCTTTGACCTTGAGGGTTCTTCTCTCCCACAGTAGGTTGTTGCTGATAGTGTCTGGCCAACGAATCCAAAGTATTTTTCGTAGACAACTGTTCATAAATACTTGTATTTTCTGGAGGATGGCTTTCGCAGTTCTCCAAGTTCCCGCTCCATGCAGTAGAACTGTCTTGACATTTGTATCGAAAATCCTGAATTTGGTGTTGGTTGATATTTGTTTGGAGTTCCAGCCCTTGCTTTTCCGGTCCACGCCTTTACATCTGCAACCAATCCACTGTGCTCGTCATTGATGCTGCCCATATATGTAAAGGTGTTAATGTCCTCCAAGGCATCTCCATTAAAAGTGATTTGGTTGGCGCAGGTTGTGTTGTATCGGAGAATCTTGCTTTACCCTTTATATATATGTTGAGACCTGCTGCTGCTACACTGGCTGTCTTCTCTTGTATTTGTTGTTGCGTGTGCGATAGAAGAGCCATATCATCTGTGAAGTCCAGATCGTCCAGCTGCATCCTAGCTGTCCATTGGATGCCGTGCTTCCCTCCAGAGGTTGACGTCTTCATAATCCAGTCGATCACCAGGAGAAAGAGAAAGGGTAAGAGAGTAAGCAACCTTGCCTGACACTGGTCAATGGTAACATTTCAGACTACTAAACTAGGTGACGAGAGTTCGTATTCACTAGACTCGTTGACGAGCATCACAAACTAGAGCAAAGCCTAACCACCGGATCCCCTTTTTCTTTCAATCATATAACAGCTCACCACTAGGTTCTATCCTTTTTATTCTTACGAAATTCATGACTAATTTTTATGTAAATTAGAAACAAACGATTTATCACAATTTACGAATCTCAATAAGTGTACAATTAGGGAATTTTATTCCATGTAAAACTGGTTGGAACATAGTTAACTGAGTGTAATTTATGAATGGTTTAGAGCGAGCAGTTGTGTAAATAAATAGTATGTTGGTAAGCTATTAAAAACTACTTACAAACAAATAAGATTTTTCTATATTCGTTACATTGTCAACTTAATAAAATGTTGTCTACTCAAACAGACAAAAATATGACTATCATAAATTTATTCTCACTCTTTCCTACTACAATGAATATTAATGTAAAATATTGTTAAAAAGGTATTTAATTTTATGCGAAAATCTGTTGGAATTTATAAATATAAGAGTGATTGAAAAAGTTTTTGTGGATTTTAGACCATCGTCAGGTTAAATCACAAATGAATTTAAGTTAAATGTGCTTTTTTGAATATAAACTCAGTGGCACTAATGGTTAGATGTTCATTGAGTTGGTAGAGAAGATTTATAGCTCAGGTGGATGATTGTGGTGGTGGTGTTTGGTTCTCTGAGCTGGATATTTTGGTTGTGAAGCTTTCATTATTGTTCTTCAGCTGAACAACATCATCAGCACAAACTTCAGATAGAAGTGAAGCATTTGAATTTCTCCACGTTTAACCAGTAGCTTGTTCTGCTAACCTCGATCTTGATTGCTTGCTGTTGACCTTAAACCTGTCGTTGTTTGCACCTTTGTTTTGATTGTATCCCCCTTTTGATCTGTTTGTTGATCCTATATCACTTATGATTTTACTGATTGGTTGATAAATTGGGTTAATGTCGATGTGTTTGTTGATTGACCTGAGTGCCAAGCTTGTTCATTGAGTGGTCTAAAGGTCCTCAGTTCAATCAGTGATAAGATTAAATAAGCAGATATTTGGAAGAAGTTAGCTAGAATGACGAAACAGGTGTACAATACACCTTGGTGTCTTCATTAGTGTACTTAATTGACATCAATCTACGGTTGATGTAACCTACATGTAAACAATTAGTAAGTTGATGATATCGAAAGCCAATCAGAAGTGACTAAACGAGAAGGTCATCACTTGATGACAATCAGAACTGTCCTAAACAACACAAAGCTGCAGCTCATCGATCAAGAATGGGAGAAACAGCTATATAACCGAAAAAAAACAGACTTCATCTTCTATTCTTGCCTTCTCTCTTAAGTAGTTAGTTTTTGGCGAGTTGGTGCATATCACACGTTCAGGTCTCGAACATTGATCATCATAACATAAACTATTATGGTAAGGTGATATAGAAGAATGATATTCAATATGGTTAGGAGAATCTTCATTAAAACAAAAGTAAATTTACCACTTATTGCAAAAATTGAAAGTATTAAAGCAATTCGAAAGATACGACTTTGTGGACTTTGATATTCATATGGATTCAGTAGAACATTCGACTTAGCATCGGATGAAGCTAAATTTTCTAATCCAATAACCTGAAATTTATGAAAATAAGTTGTAAATTTTTGTATGTTTAAAAGTTTAAGGGGGAAAGACTGAAATATATATTTATATAAATAGAATAATACGATGAAATATTGATATTTATCCGGGCTTGAGACTGGCAGTAGCTCCGGAGGAGCTTCAGGTGGAGTTTACAGTGCATTCATCATAATTGTCAGTATTCGCTTAAATATCAGTATATAAGATTGTGTAAATTATTAAAGTTTATTAAGATTATGAACCGATCTAAGATAGATAAGGATTAAAAACCTCAGAGTGTACCGGATAGCCTTTTCTGTCGTCAGTATTATAAATTCACGTTCCCACAGGACCTTCATTCTTGCAGGCGCAGATGCTTGACCTCTAGACTACTGACTTGGTTCCAGTAATGAGCAACCATCTTTTATTGTCTTTGGTGGGTAACTGTCTCACAACCAATACGGTTAAACTTCACTGATTACTACTTTTCCCTTGTTACTCCAGGAGTTGCATCTTGAAATTAGTCGCTAATGAGCAAATGACAATTATCAATCAGCAGGAGGGCTGTAGAGATTTTTGAATTTTATTGATCTCACGAGACAATCCGAATTAGACAACCATCATAAAAGCTGATTTTCAAACTAGTCGTTTCTGTTTTTTTATTTACATGTGTGCTCACTGCTTACTTTGTTAATCACATGTCTGCCTTTTTTTGTCTGACTATAAATAATTAGTCATGCCACATCAAATGGAACTGGCCCTTCCGCCTTCTGCGATTTGCTTCGCTTCGCTTTTACGCTTCTCATTCTTATGTCTTAGTCATAAATGATAAACTCGCCTGAAAGTGATTTACAGAAATTAGATGAAAGATTTATCTCAGCGAATATTGAATTGTTCGTACAAATTACAGTCTAATTTCGAGTCAATAAATGGGTCTTCTTCACCAACTGTATATGTGTAGTTTATTCTCAGCAAGAATAGTTCATTGGATGGAAAGTCTTAAAGAACTTAGGTCTGACACTGACAAAATGCAGAGTCTTCTGACTACCATAAGCAACAATGCAAGCATGTTCGGGATGCGGTTCTCACCCTCAAAATGCAGAATGTTGCCTCGATACTGGCTTGCATCTGCACCTGAACTAGTGATAGGGAGTGAAGCAGTTGAGTATGTTGACTGCTTCACAATCTTGGAAGTCTCATCAGTGCTGATGGCCTGGTGACTGACGAAATCTCAGCACGGATACAGAAAGCTCGATTGGCTTTTGCCAACCTGCGTCACTTATGGCGTAGGCGAGATATCCGTTTGCTGACTAAAGGACGACTGTACAGCGCAGTAGTTCGCTCCGTCCTACAATATGACTGTGAAACATGGCCAGTGAGAGTAGAAGATATTCGTACGTTACTGGTTTTCGATCAAAGGTGTCTCCGAAGCATTGCTCGGGTATCATGGGACATCCGAGTAAGCTATGCTGTCATTAGGAAACAGGTGCTGGGTGCGGATGGCAGGTCAGTTGATAAAGAAGTAAAATTCATCAGTTGAGGTGGTCGGGACATGTGTTACGTATGCCTAACAATCGACTGCCTCGTCGAGCTATGTTGGACGAAAGATAGGGGAGGACAGACCAAAACATGGCAGAAATCCATAAAGCCACTGACAAGTGGACTGATTCATGATGGTAGATGTAGGCTACCTGGTTGGGGTCCGCGAGATGATGATAATTGATGGTTAGAGACCCTGAACGACATGGGTAAGAACCGTTTGCAATTGGCGCAGGTGCATTTACTCTTTGTGTTCTATGAAATTCTAATCTTCTGAATTGCTCATCACCTCTATCTTTCTCTTTCTAAATTTACCTCACTAAATTATACTTCTTGAGTAACATCTTCGAACCCTAATCTTTCCGATTACATCTAATAATTTCACTACCTCTACTACTATGGGATTCGAATTGACAATTATATCTCTGTGCTAATGTGGTATGGCAACTTGATCTGCTGCACTTACGTACAGAGTTCTACGTTGTTGTTGATGATGAAGAACTATTCGTAAGGTCAATATTACTATTTGAATAGTAAAATGTATGTGATTTAATCTGTTTTATATATACGTATGAAACTCAATGAAAATGTTCATTGAATAGAGCTGCCACTAATTCGCGTTTCTTGATTACATTTATCAGTAATATCTTATTAAACATTGATCACTTAGATTCATTCAGTAGTTGGTCAATTCCTATTGGTTAATTCCTACTGGTCAATATTATGGTCGTCCTGACTATCAACGTCACATTCTTCAAATGTTGTTTCCTATTTGACCTAACTGTATAAATAAGCACTATCTGTAACAATTTATGACCCAGATCCCTAGTCCGGGATCCTTATCCTCTTCTGGATTCGGACCTCGTAATTTCTGGATGCTTTTAGAATACACATTCTACTTCATATGAGGTCTTATTATTTTACTCAATGGGTCTTTGGGACAATCGGATCAGAGTAGCCTGTCGTGTCACCGGATCCTCGTTCTCGTTTACTGACTAAGGTAAACTCGTAATAGTTCAAGCATATCAAATCGACGTGTGACGTTCATGCGTAACAACGAACACAGAAACTTTCTGAAGAAGAATAAGAATTAACCCCGCCCCTTTCTGGCTTTTTATCCTTAAAGCATAAATGTGAACCTCTGATTACTTACTGTTCCTTATGTAATGGTTTGAGTGTTCTGACCTTTTATTTTACCTATTATAATTAATTCAGTGCTTTTGTACGGATAAGATTCATTTTTAGTTCAGATATAGGTTAACCTCCAAACGATCTTTTTTACCGGTATCTATTCGAAGGACTTATCAGCCTACATGCACAGATTAAAATATCAGATTATATGGGTATGAGGGCGGATGTTACTTCCCGGCTGCTACCCACACGGTGGAGTGGTTCTGGTTTTCAGAAGGTGCATCGGCCTCGTAACTTTCGAAGGAACTCGGCTTTCATCATCAGATCATTTACTACTGGACTTATTCGTGTAGAGTAGTAAGACAATTATGTAGTTGAGATGATCGAGATGTTACTAGTCTATGAACACGAGTACAATGTGAAATGTTCAAAAGTTAAGTTGATGTGTCATACTTAAACTGTATTCATAAGCATATAGTTACGAAAAGTAACCTTCAATTAAAATTATGTTTCATTTTGCAGCGTTTCTTATTGTATATTTGTCATTAACGAATTGTAATAATGATCTATAGTGTACCAATCAATAGACTGTCATTATTGGTCAGATTAATTTTATATGCTCCGATTTTGCTAAGTCAGATTATGTATGGTATAGATATATCAGTCAGTTGGTCAGTCAGTTATAACGTAGAACTTCGTACGTATGTACATCAGTTCAAGTTGCCATATCACATTAGAACAGGAATACAACTGTCAATTCAAATCCTATAGTAGTAGAGGTAGTAGAAATATTTTTGCAGTAATCAAAGAGATCAGGGTTCGATGGTATTATTCAAGAACTAGAATCTAGTGAAATAAACTTAAAATGAAAAAAAGATAAAGCTGATGAGGAACTCCGAAGGTTGAGATTTGAGCGAACACAGAATGAATGAATGCACTTACGCCATTGCAAACGGTTTTGCGCCATGTCATTGAGGGTCGCTAACCATCAATTCCTATCATCTCGCTGACCCCAACCAGATAGTCTACACCTACAAACATGACTCAATCCACTTGTCAATGACTTGAAAGATTTGTGTCATGTTTTGGTTTGGCCACCACTAGCTTTCTTCCAACCTAAACCTACACCATAAAACATAGCTCATCAAAGCAGTCAGTGGTTAGACATACGTAACACGCGTCTCGATCACCTTAACTGATTAACTTTCATTACTTCATCTATTGACATATCTCTGTATATGACATATAATCAATCGATCACGTGAAATTCTCACCATTGAACCAATCAGAATTTACATAAAATTATCAATGTAACAAAAAGAATGATGATATTGATGTATTCATATTTTGAACGTTTCTTTTCGTTTACCTGCATTAAAATAAGCACACAAGCAATAGTGATTAAACAACTAGTTTTACGATAAGTTTGTATTTCATTCCATTCATTCGCTACATAAATTATACGCCATACTGAAATACCACTACTATCTTCCATTTGATTGGATGCTGATGATGATGGCGGTAAAGTTGAACGTGATTCTTTTTTACTAGAACGTACTTCTAAATCATCTGTATCACATTAGTTGTATAGAAAATAGAATAAAGAAACAAGAGAAGAAGATGATGATGATGATGATGATGAAGCGATAAACAATGTACATTGTGGTACAGTTGAACATTGAACACACAATCAATATTGGATCTAGTTCTTGTTGTTGTATGTCAAACAAGAAATTTATCCGTTTCCATCCATATATGAATGTTTGAATAAAACTTAAATTTAGATTCCGGTAGTTCAAATATACTAGAAAGTTAGGATAGTCATTTTTTGTGTTGTATAACATAATGAATTGTGAATAATAGACCTTACAGACAATAACTATGATTCATCCTTCATATATAGAATAATGGATGACATGCGACAATGAGTCGATGATATACTCTGCTCTAGGTATGATTTAAACTATTACGGGAGTAGCTTAGTCGAATAACGAGAACAAAACAATGAACCAGTGTCCAGGTAGGCTACTCTGATCCGACTGTCCCAATTGTACCAGCAAGAAGTCTTGATATAGTGTAGAAAGTGTATTCTACAAACACCCAGCTAGCACACAATCAATCCAATCACTGAAATTGAGTCTATTTATACACCATGGAGACGTCCTTCGGACAGTCTTAAAATAGCACACTAAAATGGCACAGTAACCAATCACAGTCAAGGATTTTCCTGGTGGGAGATATGATCTCAAGGTCAACTGGCCGGTCCATGAAATCAATCCAAAATAAAGATATTTATCAAGCGAGTTCTGGGAATTTAACATCCCCAACAATGACACAACTCGAATTTTAATATGAAGAATTATTCACTTAACATGTACATTTTGTGTAGTCTGTTCGATTCCATTTTTTGATGATAATATTTGTATTTTATTATAGCTTCTATTTCTTTTGTCTTCACTGAGTTTCTGAGTTTCTTTCTGAACTGCATTAAAGCTGATACTTTATCATGGCGACAGCCATATTGATTTGTTCCTCTTTTGATTGGTTTGCTTGCTTTGACTGGAATTGTGCATCTTGATTGTAAACTGAAGCACACTGTTATAAAGCAACTAAATATTATCTTTCGAACGAATCTGATCTATCCAGGAGGGACGGAATATCATTTATTGGTTGCTGTTGATTTGAATAATTGAACAATTGTTAGTGGAATAGCTGAGAGGTAATATTGTTTAGGTAATGATGTACATTTATATTTGTGATGAATATTAGAACCGTCATTAACCCAAATCACTTGTTTTGGTTTTAAACTGGGCAAGACGCGTATCTAATCTATCTAGACAGTTAATCCTTAGTCCAAACCTCCGTTTGAATCGTACACAAAATATGTACGAAAACTTGACTATTATTACTGATTACAGTAAACTTATATGACTTGAGATTATAGAGTTTTTCCTTACACAAATCGGTTATATTACTTGAACTAATTTCGCGCCGAAATCTAATTGGTTCATCCTTATATTTAACTTGGTGATATGTATCAAAGTAACGGAACTGTGATATGCCAGATACGCCTCCATGCATTCATCGACCAATCAATCAAAAATCACTTATGATGATTATGACAAATATGCATTGACTTGGCACAGTTGAAACTATTAGTCAATGTATTTATTCTAAGACATTTTAAGCATGCTCTCTTATGAATGAATACTTACCGTTAATCATGTTATATTTTGCAAATGATTGACTTCTTGAACTTAAATGTAAATCAGTATTCGATGGTGGATTAGCATAGTTAACATTACGATTAAATTTTGGCGGTTCCCAATCAATTAAAAATATATCCATTGTACATTGAACAGCTATTAAATGTATCAGATCAATACATTTCAATACAAATGCAATTGCAATATAAACTAATATAAATTCATCAGAATTCGGTAGATTAATTAAATATACACTTTGTACCTGAAATCAAATAAACAGATATTGAACATTATTCCTGGTGATTGTTAACAGAAATGTTGATCGCAGTATTTGGTCACATGATTTAGTGATAATTATTCAACTATTCGATAGAGAACTAAATGTAGATCAGAACAAGAGTTTACATGGCGGTTAGTAAGTACGTATGATGGCGGTGAATAATAAATACATTAACTGTACAATTAGAGACATTTTGTATTGTGTTTATATCTGAGTTAATAATAGATTTCAGCTTCATACTGCGTACTTCAAAGCGGAGTTCTTGGATATCTTGTCGAAGGTCTACTAGATAAACTGAGATCAATGGTACTGTATTTCATGTATAACTTTTACAGGCCAACTAATATTCTTCTCTGAATCCGTTTATCATTGAACTCTAATGGTTTATATAATTGCTGAATATTTCGCCTTGGGTTGGGTATAGGGTCGCTAACTCTCCTCCGTTATCCGGGTTAGGGATCGGAAGTAACTACGGGAGAGCTCCAGAGGAAGAATCACAGAAAAAGTCCTGGATGTGAATAGGACAAATATTGAAGAAAGCACCGAACTATGTCACAAAATAAGCCCTTACTTGGAATCTTCAAGGTTAGAGGAGAAGAGCATGATTAAGGAACACATTCTAACTAGAATTGGAAGCAGACAAAAAGAGTTAGAAACAATGGCCCAGGACAGAGTAGGTTAGATAGAGAATGCTGGTCGATGGCCTATATTCCATTAGGGGTAACAGTCTTAAGTAAGTAAATTTCAGTTTACCGTAGTTCTAAACGTTTTAAGTTGACAGGCCACATATGACGTTAAGTAAGGTACAATGCTTCATTAGAATCGATTTCAATCATTGATTTTATGGAGTTAAATGAACAATTGCCATGCTTCGTGAATTATAATTTTTGTCTTCACAGAAAAAAGTAAGAAGCATTTATACATTTTCGCAGTTTACATTGAATTAGAACATAGAATTAAGACAGAATATAAGACAGGTTTCAAATAATTAATTAAGTAGCCAGTAAACATTAAAGTTTTACAAGAAGTTCAAACAGTGCACCTTGATCACATAAGTGAACTTCATATCCATTCTTTCATGATGAATAGCAGTTAGACATAAGTCAGTCAGTCTCGTGTACTTTTACGGGTATGAGGGTGGTTGTCACTTCTCGGCTGACCACATTGTGCAATGGCACTTTTTGAGGAATCTGAAAAAAGAAACTAGATTGGCGTTGGTCTTAGAGACCTGGTAGTGTGACCACAGAGCCCAAGGAACAAATACTTGGGGCCGGTAACGCACAGTTTTTTTATGGTAAGTTTTTAGAGTGTTAGCTCTACCCTTTAGGTGGCTTTGCCATCAGAGATGGAAATCTATGAGGTGAGGTGTAACATTTTAGGGTCGACCTTTTCTGACTCTTGCCTTTCTTGTAAGAAGAGAGCATCACTGCGGCTGCTCATCGTTTCAGGGACATACATTACGGCTGTCACACTCCTATACAGCCAGCAAGCAGTACGATTTCTCCCTCAGTCCTTGAGTTGCTGCTTTTAGTCTCTTCATTCTCCAATCGACCTGTCTGGCATGGCAGAACCTACGGGAACATATTTTCCACCCAATATAGCTTGGTTGGGTTATCATGATAGACATGCCCGATCACCACGTCAAGGTAGCAGCTACGGTCGGGTAAAGGTATTGCATAGTGACTAGTCTGTTAATCAAAAGATGTCCCAGCCTATTTATATCAATCATCTATTATAAATAACTAATAGTAAGTTGCCATCATAATGTTGTTTGTAAACGAATTTAACTTACTTTATAAAATATTAAAAAGTATATTGAAACGAAATAGATTACAATTAGAAATGCATTGGAAATACTTCCGGCAGCAAATAAAACTAGTTTAATCACTAGCATAGCATCTAAACGTAGTACACCAGCACGACGTGACCAAATCCATGTACGTATCATTGCATAACATGCAGCCAATGTAGACATACAACCCATTGCAATACGTAATGCTTGATCAAAAGCTGCTTCTTTACCGATTGAACTACCATAAGTCACGGAAAATGTAATCTAGTTTGGTAGTTGAAAAAAAGAAATATATTTGTATATGTATGTGTAACGAAGAGATGGGGTATAAAACTTATTAAATTAAGAAGTACACATTTGACTGTACTTTCGGTGATAATAATAATATTTTCAGTTAGGGCTTTGAGGATTCGTGTTTTTTTACGCAATTGAAATCATCGATCAATCATTGTTAGACAACCATTAGAAACCTGCAAGAACTGGACGGCCGTTTCTTCCTGGTATGGGACTCATCAGAAGAGCGCATCCACGACTCCTGCACCTCGCAAGACTCGAACACCAGACCTTCGGTATTGTGCGCGAACGCCTAACCATCGGACCACTGGGTCGGTGTCTAAATCTGATTGATCTACGGATTTTGCGCGACCTCACCCATTTGTCTTTGGTAGTTACTCCCTACACCTGACAGGGTTGAACTCCATTGGTCACGTCTTCTCACTAGAACTCCGAGAATTTCCTCACGAAGCTAGTCACTAGTGAGCACTGTTACGAGATTTTCAGTAAGAGCTTTGTAGATTTGTGTTTTTTTACACATTTGAAATCATCACTGCTGATGAGTCCCATACCGGGACGAAATGGACGTCCAGTGCTTCTAGGTTTATGATGGTGGTCTAACATTGATTGATTCATGATTTCAAAAGGTAACTTTCATTAAGATATTGTTACGCGTGCATGTAAACACATCATTTTGATATGCTTGCACTATTACGAGTTTACCTTAGTCAGTAAATGAGAGCGAGGATCCAGGATCCGGTGACACAAAAGGCTACTCTGATCCGATTGTCCAAGGCCCACAATGAGTAAAAGAACAAAACTTGATATGAAGTAGGACCCGTATTCTACAAACATCCACAAAGTACGAGGTCCAAGTGTGGAAGAGAATCAGGATCCCGGACTGAGGATCCGGGTCATAGTGCGTATTTATACAGTTAGGTTGAATAGGAAACAACATTTGAAGTCACATTAATATAGCTAGGACGGCCATTATATTGACCAGTAGGAATCGACCAATAGAATTAGACTTACAAAAATGATTCTCATAGGATATTTGATGTATATCCTAACAGATATGAAGCAATTCATCTACAATTTACAAGTGATATTATTTTGGTACAATTGAAGATATTTTTCGAGTATTAAACCCTTAGAAAGTAGGTTACAACAAATCGATATCATTACAAAACTGATACAAATCAAGAAACTCATTCATTTTCAAACGGTACACACTCGTTTGTAGACAAATTTAGCATAATTAAGAAGAACTACTGTATAACATATATTGCAACTGTCAGGATTCAAGCCTAAAACCTTTGGTCTTGCATGGGAACCCCTAACCTTCGGACTGCTGAGCTAGTATCTAACGCTGTTAATGTCTATGATCTTGCTTAACCTCATCCACACTCTTAGGTGAGCACCGCTTCATACCCGAGCAGAGTTTAACTCCACAAGTCATTACTTCTCAGTAGAACTCGGAGAAACTTCCTTACGGAGCTAGTCACTAGTAAGCACATGTAATTTGCAAGACTGAAGTGTTTGGATGCGCACCGCCAATGATTACCTTACCAAGATTAGACGGCCGTCCGGTCGTCTAACATTGATCAATTCATGATTTCATAAAGTAACTCGACAACCTTCACAACTTCATGATTATATGTAGAGTACAGGATAAACTCAAGGAGTGTAGTTATACTGTTTAGTAAAAATAATTCATTTGTTCATAGTAGTTCCTCCACATTTGTCCTTCATTTAGCATATGATGTTAAGGTAGTACATTAACTCTTCATGTCACTGCTTTCAGTCAAAGCATCCATTAAACTTACATTCTTGTAAATATTTTCTTACACCTAAACCATCGTGTGTCAATAGTTGTAATACATTGAAGTATATAAATGACGATAGATCTATCACAGTTAGGGAATACTGGTTTCCAACTACTGCTTCGTATTTGTTACGCCTTCACGTAAACACGTCAACTTGATATACTTGATCTATTACGAGCATATCTTAGTCGGAATACGAGAGCGCGGATCGAGGATCCGACGACACGACATGCTATTCAAGTCCGATTATCCCAACCCCCATATTGAATCAAAATAAGAAGACTTAATATGAAGTAGAACCTGTATTCTTCAAGCATTCAGAAAGTACGAGGTCCGAATCCAGAAAAGAATCAGGATCCCGGACTAGGGATCCGGGACCGGGTCCTGGTCCTGGCCATAAAACGTTACAAATAATGCGTATTTATACATTTTGGTCGAATAGGAAACAGCATCGAAGTCTATGACATTGACAGTTAAGACGACCAATAGGAAGCAACATTTGAAGTGACATTGATAGTCAGGACAACCAATAAGAAAAAACATTGGAGCACGGGACATCGATATCTAGGACGACCATAAAATTGACCAGTAGGAATTGACCAATAGGAATCGACTAATAATGCTCTTAGGATATTCGACGAATATCCTAACATTACGGGGTTGTGAAGATTGTTAAGTTACACATTTTTGAAACCATGAATCGATCAATGTTAGACCATCATTAGAAACCTGGAAGCACTGGACGGCCGTTTCATCCTGGTATGGGACTCCTCAGCAGTGCGCATCCACGACTCCTAACAGTAGTAGTTTGATTCTTGTGGAAAATGTTCTCTTGCAACAATTTATGAATCAAGTCGTTTTTAGAAAAAAACATCCTTATATCTTTTTGTGTTAGGGATTTTAGATTCCCACAACTTGCTTGATAAATATCTGTATTTTGGATTTACTTCATGGACCCATCAGGAAAATCCTTAGCTGTGATTGGTTACTGTCATTTTAGTGTACTATTTTTGTGACTGTCCCAAGGACGTCTCTATGACGTATAAGGAAACGCGATTTGTGTGTTTGGATTCATCGTGTGCTTGCTGGGTGTTTGTAGAATACAATTTCTACACTATATCAAGACTTCTTACTGATACATTTTGGTCAACAGATCACAGTAGCCTACCTGGACGCTGGATCATTGTTTTGTTCTCGTTATTCGACTAAGGTGAACTTGTAATAGTTTAGACATTCAAAGAGACGAGCGTAACATTTTTCTCATTACATACCACATTGTTTTCTGTAGCAGTCCGATTAACTACCTGTATATTAGCATGTCGGAAATGAAAAGCCTGAAAGCACTGAATGGCTGTTTCATATTTAGTGTGAGACTCTCTTAAGTAGTACACATCAACGACCACAATATTCAAGGATCTGATTTAGAACATTGAGCCTAGTTACCAACCACAACGTCTCATTTAATGAACCGAGACCCATTGGTGTACAAGTCCAGATGCAATCAATCCACAGAAATGCGTGACCATCTTTCATAATTTCCTCTGGTTACTGTTAGGATATTCATCCAATATCCTAAGATAATTGTTTGTAAGTCTAATTCTATTGGTCGATTCCTGTTGGTTGTCCTAACTGTCAATTTCACAGATTTCAATGTTGCTTCCTATTCGACCAAACTGTATAAATACACATTATCTGTAAGGTTCAAAGGTGCAGACCCGGACCCGGATCCTTATCCTCTTCTGAACTCGAACCTCGTACTTTCTTGATGTTTGTTACTCAGTGAGGGTTTGGGAAGCTCGGATTAGAGTAGCCTGTCGTGTCGTCGGATCCGCGATCCTCGTTCTCATTTACTGACTAAAGTAAACTCGTTATAGTTCAAACACATCAAACGACGTGGTCATGCGTATACGTAACAATTACCTATCTCATAGTCAACATTATTGTATTGCTTTCTTGCTAGAACTTCGAAAATGTTTATTTAAACAAAGTTAAATATTAATGAACATGTGATTATCATTCAAAGATTGAGTCAATGTTATCAAGAGACTCATTGAACGTTTTATTAATATAACTCAATATATATATATATATATATATATATATATATATATATATATATATATATATATATATATATATATTCAAGCTTACTTGAACATGTTTTCCTTTGCCATAATCATTGGTAGCGTATAAATTTGAATAGTCAATTTTAATAATCGGTGGATATATTTGTCCATCAGTAACTGAATCTTGTGATGTCACTTTTATTTCAATATTCGATGCATAACGAACTAATTGAGGTACTAAAATAGTCAACGGAAAAAAATTTTTGTTTTCGTTTGTTTTAAACAAATATTTTTTGTTAATTAAAACAAAACAAAAAATTAAAAATTGAAAAAATTTGGAAGAGGAATTATGATCAGAATAAAATTAGACTTAAGGGTGGATAAAATTGGGGCTAACCCTTGTGGTGTGTGCTACTTATACGAACGATATAAGTAGTATAAGAATGGACGTGAAAGAAGATGTCTTACGGTCAGAAGAGGAAAACGGAAAGCAAATAGAGCAAAAGCAAGAAAGATTTAGGGCACCGACAGGAAGTAAAGGAAGCAACAGCAGGAATGGAGGAAGGCTGGAGCGTTGGAAGTCAGGACTCAAAGATGGTGTGCAAATGGAGTGTTCAATGTAATGTTATCGTTTTTAATTGACTAAGAGTGTAAATTTGCCTAATACAATCTATTTAGCCTGCCTCAGTCTTCTCACCCTAACAAATGTGCCTATAGACTGCTCTCTGCTCAACTCAACAATCATGAATGACTATGCTTTGGTTCAAGTTACTATAACCCCATGTAAGTGTCATGATGAATATCCTTATAATGTAGTTTAATTTTTGAGATATTCAGTGGTAACTCCATCTGGAGTGCTTAATGGGTTACTGTCGGTCCCAAGCCCGGATAAAGGAGGCGGGTTGGGCACAGGTTTAGTGACCACTTCCCTTAGAAAGCTAAATCGTTTAAAAAAACGCTAATCAGAAATGGTCAGCGACCTATGCTCCATTTAGGGTAACAGGCATAAGTAAGTAAGTATATTTTAGTGGTGGTATCTGTTACGATATTTGCCACTACTACATCTGTAGAATGTTTGACTGACTGATTTTTATGCTTACACATTTGAATTCATCAATCAATCATTGTTGGACCACCATTAGAAAACTGAAAGCAATGGACGACCGTTTCATCCTCGTATGGGACTCATCAGTAGCAGTGCTCATTCATGACTACCGCACCTCACAGGATTCGAACCCGAGACGTTCGGTCATGAGCGCGGACGTTTAACCTCTGGACTACTGGGCCGGCACCTGATGGCATTAGTGTTAAACTTTGTTTGATCTAGGGATTTTGCGAGAGCTCACCTACACCCAACAGGGTTGAACTCCTCTGGTCACATCTTCTCACTAGAACTCCGAGAATTTTACCACAAAGCTAGTCACTACTAGTGAGTACATTATGCTTAATAATACTAAATACCCCAAAATTTGATGTGATGTAATCGGAGCACATGAATATATTACTTTGTGCATACTTTTTACATACGGTCAGATTTACAATTAGATTTGTATAATTCGATTGGATAATAGTTAGCATCCGTTAGTTAGTAATTTATTACATGAATACGTACTGACTGGTTTCTTTTTTTTTGAGACTGACTAAATGTTTTATTTTAAAAATTCTCTTATATATATATCAGTATCATCTTATATAATTCTCATGTTTGACAATCAATATTAAGCTTACGCTCAATTAAAATTTAAAACGAAAGCTTGAAACGAACGGTTTAAGGGGTTTGATGTCTTGGAGTGAATGGCAATCAGGCGATGCAGGTACATTCGCGACAGTGAACAAGTCGCGAATAAGGATGGAATGCGCAGCCTGGATTCCATTGCCAGACACATTCTCTTTATTTTATTTAAAAAACAAAGAAACATTCAATTAAAAACTCTCACCATTCGATCCTGTCGATGTTTTACCCGAAAAACTATCAATCATAAATAAACGTCGAGTTAATTCCCATTTATCTTGTATAGCAGCTTCAATTGATACTGCTGATGCTGTATTACCCAATGCTAAAGCTTCATTTAAACTATTTTGATCGGAACTAGTTATTACATTGGGGAAATTGCCATTCTTATCAATAACAGCTGTATTACGTATTGGAATTGGAATCAGTTGATTAGTTTGTGTTTTAGTATCATAAAAGTAAACATCTATAATAGTAATAATAAGATGTAACCATTTGTGTTATGAGTATGATTAGTTTATCTGTTAAGGTATATATACAATTGATGTGTGAATTGATGTGTGAAAGTAAAATATGATTGGCCAATGGACAAACTCAATGAATTCAAAGATAGTTTTCTGTAATAGATTTCAGGCTTTTCACGATCTACTGTATGGAGATGAAAGTACAATGCAGAAAAAAAAATGAGAAGGGATCAAGGAAGCAATCACTTCAACATCTCACGAGGTTCTGGGTCACACAAAGCACCATCATAATTGAATGGATCACTGTCAATTCACTGGATCAGATTCAAGAAATGAAGAACAAGAAGACAGCAATCAATATCAGCCGAACAAGAGCAGAAAAAGCCAAGCTGGAGAATCAGAGTCGAAAAATATAAATATATATTTAGTATATATATATATATATATATATATATATATATATATATATATATTTAGTAATAACGGTAGAAAAGGCTGAAAGAGTAGGAAACTTGAGACAATTGTACGATACAACAAAGGGGCTCACTGGGAATTATCGTAAACTAGAATGACATGTGAAAAGCAAGAAAGGCAAGGTAATCAGCAAAATTGAACAGCAGGGAAACAGGTTGGTAGAGCACCCTGAAGAATTCTTGAATCAACCAGCTCCACTGAACCCACCCATCATTGTAGCATCATCCGCAAACCTCATGGTCAGCAACAACAATTGAAGAGATAAGCATGGTCATCAGAGAACAAGTAAGCATTCTACTGAGGAAGAGGGTACGGAAAAACTTTGAAGGTGGATAGGACACACATTGTGGGAGCTGTGACACGAGGTAAGCTATAACTTGGGATTCTCAGGGAGAAAGAGAGGCAGACAGAAACAAGCATTGTGGTAGGAATCGGTGGGAGACATCAAACAAATGAATAGCGCTTGTAAACAACTGGAAAGGGGGGTTCGGAGTGGAGTCGGCTGGAGATTTCTTGTTGCCGCTTATACTCTATCAAGGGGGGTATTAGGTGAAAGAAGCCACTGAAGGCAGACGTAGCAGTAACTGCAAAGATTCTCCACATTTAGGATGAAGAATAAGTACCAGCAGACCGAAAAGAAGGATACCTCATCAAAATACTGAAGAAAAGTTATCTCAGCACGTGTGAGAACCATAGAAACATCACTCTTCTCTCAATAACAGGCAAAGTCTTCAACCAACCAAATCACACCTGACGGAGAGGCTTTGAGAGATGTACGAACCTCTACATTTCTGGGCAGCAACATTAATGAGCACGGTGGATCTGATGCAGGTTTGAAGGCGCGGATTAGCTAAGCAAGGGCAGCACTTCTTCAACTGAAGAATATCTGGAATTTAAAACAACTATTAGCAAACATCAATATCAATACAGTTTCATTGTATTGAGCGGGAACATGGTGAACTACTACAATCATCTACCGAAAGATATAGGTATTTATAAACTGTCTACGCAAAACACCCCAGACATCATCAGCAACAACGTACTGTGACAGAGAACAAGCAAGCATTCTACTGAGGAAGAGGTTACGGAAAAACTTTGAAGGTGGATAGGACACACAATGTGGGAGCTGTGACACGAGGCAAGCTATAACTTGAGATCTTCAGGGAGAAAGAGAGGCAGACAGAAACAAACATTGTGGTAGGAATCGGAGGGGGATATGAAATAAATGAACAACTGGAAAGGGAGGTTCGGAGTGGAGTCGGCTGGAGATTTCTTGTTGCCGCTTATACTCTATCAACGGCGGGGGGTGTATTAGGTGAAAGAAGTAAGTATGTAGGGGTTATAAAGAATGTAAGCCATTGAGGAGAATCGATTGGGTATCTTCTACTCAACATCTCTCATTAAATGTTCTCATCTTCACGAGAAAAAAACTTCTGTTCATTGTTACTTGGTTTGGAAATATACTCATATACTCATTTGAGTAGTGGGTTTTGTTAACCATCAGAAGTGTACATTATAAATGAATTGGAAAATAAAAGGATACATGGATCATAGAAAATTAATGGATATTTTTCTTGATCAAATAAATCGTCCACATTTAATTCACACTAAAAAAGAAACATGACATGGGAGAATTAGTGACAAGTTAAATAGATCTGTTCAATAAACAAGAATATAGTTTTTATGATGTAATCCTATCCAAGTCACTTCACATGTAGTACATGATGATTTTAGTGGATAAACCATTGAGGATGTCGATTTCTGTTCTGTTTACTTCCATTTAGGAAGAAGCTGATAAAACGCCGAGTCTTTTGACCACCTTAATAAGCAACAGTGTAAGTATGTTTTTGATACGATTTTATCCCTCAAAAATGCGAAATGTTACTTCAGGATTGGCTAGTGTCAGCTCCCGAACTAGTGACAACGAGTTTAGTAGTTGAGCGTGTTAACTACTTCACTTATCATAGGATTCTCATCAGCCCTGATGGCCTGGTTTCTGATGAAATCTTGGCACTGATACATTAGGTTCAGCTGGCTTGTGTCAACTTGTGTCACTTATGGCTTAGGCAAGATAACCATCTACCAACCAAAGAATGAGTTTAATGCACATCAGTTCACTCCGTCCTATTCTATTGGTGTGAAACATGACCGGTAAGAGTAGAGGATATTCGTAAGTTAATAGTATTCGATCATCGATGTGTTTGCAGCATTTCTCGCATATCCTGGGACCATCCGGTAATCACTGTCGGTGTTAAGATAAGGATCCTCCTAGTTAAGGATGGCAAATCAATTGATGAAGTAATGAATTTTCATTACTTGCGGTGGTTGAGACATGTATTACTTATACCCAACCACAGATTACTTTAACAAGTGATATTTTGTGATGCAGCAGTATAGTATGCCGGAAGCATCTTTATTTCTCACAAAACTTACAGTTTGTTTATATGTTGTAGCAAATTGAAATGCAGCTTTCATTCGTGCTGATGTATCTTTACACAATTGCAATTGTCCACCTTGTGATGCATCTTGAAAACCTAAAAATTCACCATTTATTTTAAATGCAGCTAAATAGATTTGTAAATTAGAATTAGGACTATAAATTGTTGGTATAGATGTATCTTTTAAAACTGTTGATCCTTTAGTTGGACTATAATAAAGCCATGGCATATTAGTCACCCTGAAAATTAACAAAAAAATTGCATTGATATTGTTTAAATAATAATAATAATAATAATAATAATAATAATAATAATAATAATAACAATAATAATAATAATAATCAAAATCATAATGAGGTTACTTTGAAGGAAGCAAAAAATGTAGTAGTGTTTTCAATTAGAGTTATTATTATCATTGTTAGATCACTATTGGAAACCTTGAAGCACTGAACGGCCGTTTCGTCCTGGTACGGGATTCATCAGCAGTGCGCATTCAAGACTCCTGCACCTCGCAAGATTTGAACCCGGGACCTTCAGTCTAGTGCGCGAACGACTAAACTCTGGACTACTGGGCCGGCATCTAACGGTAATAATGCCTAACTTTGATTGGTCTAGGGATTCTGCACGACCTCACCTATTTGTCTTTGGTAGTTACTGCCTACACCCGACAGGGTTGAACTCTGCTGGTCACGTCTTCTTAACTAAAACTCCGAGAATTTTCTCACGATATTTTCAATTGGGGATTATGGAAATTGGAGTGTTTTTTACACATTTGAAATCATCAAAATCCCTTGATCAATCAGAGTTAGACATTAACACCGTCGGATGCCGGCCCGATAGTCCAGAGGTTAGACGTTCGCACGTAAGACCGAAGGTCCCGGGTTCGAATCCTGCAAGATTCAGGAGTCGTGGATGCGCACGTCTACTGATGAGTCCCATAACAGGACAAAACGGCCGTTCAGTACTTCCAGGTTTCCAATGGCGGTCTATCAATAATTGATTGATGATTTAAAATGTGTAGTAATATTTCACAAAAATATTAGATTTAGTGTAATGGTTTAATTACACAAAAAGAAAGTAAATATTCTCTGATCACTGCAGGAGTATACACCATCTCGTTGTCCGTATCGGTTAAAAAAGCTATCCATTTACAATCTTTAACATTAAGTAACAAGAATAATACAAACCCTTACAAAATAAAACTAATACCCATTTGCGTAGGTTAGTGGCTATTTACACACAGTTGTTCAGTGATTATTGTGAAAGTCTGCAAAACGAATTGGTACTGAGTTCGAGACTGTAATGAAGAAGAGATCAACGTTCATTAATATAAGAATCCGGTAATATTTATTCACTTCGCTTGAACTATTTCGTCTACAGCGTAATATCGTCACTTTGACTAGTGATACACGTCGAGTTGCAAGATTAACTTTCAGTAAAGGCCAAGAATATCTTAATTGTTATTTTTCAAGATATACTTACTTGTCTAATAGTTAGAACAGTATAACACAGTAAGCAAATCACTTTGCTCTATAACCTTAACAATTCAGCTTTGTACAATATTTATGTCATTATATCATTATCAACACTGAGATACAAGTATATTTAGCTAAATAGTTTCCAATAAGATGAAACATTAGTTCCACCCGGTGTGAAACGTTGAAATTTTAGACCGATATGTATATTTTGTTGCACGCAGACAATATTCAAGTGACTAATTGACACAAAAAAAGATAAATCAATGTTCAACTGATGATACAATTCACACAATTAATTTTTTAAGATTAGAAATATTCAATGAAGATTAAGAGAGAGAAAGAAATGTTATAGTTTATATCAAACTGGCACTGGCTGTAGAAAAATTAAAAACAAGAAAGAGCTGATAGTAAGTACTATGGAACTTTTAAAAAAAAATACGCTCACATGGTTCCTCTTCATAATAGTGGCGAGCTTATTTATTAACTTTAGAATGTGATAGGTGTTGAGGACGTTAGATCCACGAAACTCGCTTGATAAATGCCTTATTTTGGATTACATGCTTGAGAGTACGGGCTGATCAGTTGACCTTGAGATTTCATTTCTCACCAGGAAAATCCTTGGTTATTGTGTATTTTAGTGTGCTATTTTTGTTACTGTCCTAAGGACGTTTTTATGATGTATAAATAAACGAGATTTGTGTGCTTGATTGCATTGTGTTTGCTGAGTGTTTGTAAAATATATTTTCTACGCTATATCAAGAGTTCTCTTTAGCTGTTTCCAGTCAACAGATCAAGGTAGCTCACCTGAACGCTGGTTCATTGTCTCGTTCTAGTTTATCGACTAAGGTGAACTCATAATAGTTTCATGCATACTTAGTGATGAACCTTACAATACGTATGAATTTTATTTAGTATGTATTTTTTTTGGATTAGAAAACGATTGAAACTAGTTGTTTCATTTTTATGTAACACTTCATGTCAGTATGCAACTACAAAACCTAGTCTGAGTATCTACTGACTACAATAAAAAGTTATTTTTTATTTTTGTGATTGGTAATGAAATTCATTTTGTTTAGAACCAATCCAATATTTACACATAATTCCCAGTGGGGGCCCCAATCTAATGCCTGCTTCCTCGTTAAGCAAATTAGTAACTGAATGGACTGTAATGTACAGTGGATTATGGGTGTTGGTAGGCTCCCTTGATCCGTTGACTCGAAACGGCTAAAGAGAAGTCTTGATATAGCGTGGAAAGTATATTCTACAAACAACCAGCAATCACAATGCAATCAAGCACAAAAATCTCGTTTATTTATACACCATATAAACGTCCTTGGAAGTCAAAAAAATAGCACACTAAAATAACACAGTAACCAATCTTAACCAAGGCTTTTCCTGGTGGGAAATGTGATCTCAAGGTCAACTGACCAGCCCATGAATAAAATCCAAAATAAAGACATTTATCAATTGTGCTCTGGGGATCTAACATCCCCAATCATTTATCATATTTAACACTCAACAATTTCGCTTCACATAACAAGTACTAAAAGCTAACATGTAAAGCTTTACACTACATTAATTATCTTATCGTATTGAACAATACATTTTGGCAAATAAAAAATCAATTTTATGTGTTAATATTCTACAGGAACTTACCAACTAGTATAATCACTATTAATTGGAGTTCTTTGACTGGTAAGTCTTTGAAATTCTGAACATGTACTGGCTGATCCAGTTCCAGTACCATATAGTGTATTGAATTGTAAAGTACATAAATTAGCTAATAATTGACATGCAGTAATATTATTATAAGCAGTCTATAAATAAATATTGAAAAAAAAATTTGTAATGGTTAGTTGCATTCAAAACTATGCTTACTCATATTATTTTATCAAATGAAATCAGTATTTCACGATAATTTATCGTTAAGAATTTGACTACTTTTAAGTAGTATATTTTATCAAACCAAATTTATAAGTTACTTACTGAACAAAACGCTGTGGCTGAACGTGCTTGTGTTTCAAAGTATTTAGATGATATTCCTGTTTGTGAATTTGTCTCACCCTAAGAAAAATATGAATGAGAATACAAAGCGGGAAGATGTAGTATTATGTGTTTATGACATTTTATTATTATGAGATTACTGTTGACATTAGAATTAGTCTCTTATTCGTCACTAAGTTTGTTAATTAAAGTTTTGGGTAAACGTTATGTCGTAACGTGTTCAGTTAATCTATTTTATTTGAAAATCAATAACTTTATTGATCATATTTTGGTTGATTTTAAAACCTAACTGTTCGGTGAAGAAGTTGGGTTGTTACTAGCGATAGGATCAAGGATGTACGTTTCGATTAACAGAGAATTACACTGCTCAATATTCTGAAATTTCAGTGTTGATATTCATAATGGGGCTTGAAATGAAGTATCTCCTGGTGTCAGTGTGTGATTATGAACACTGAGTTGTCCATGCAACCAGGTGACTAGTCCAGAGAAAAAAATAACGAAACGTATTTTACAGATTCCACTAGCTAGCTACAATCCAGTTGTAATAAAGCTTACAATTAAGGGCACTATTGATAAAATCCACTGCGGGTCCATATATCCCAACTTCAACAGTAGCAAACTTATTTAAAACAATCTTTAATTTTATTGACTCTGAAAATAACAGTAGGTAATAATTACAGTTCATTTTAGTTTTTCAAATTTCCTATGCACATGACACAATTTCATCACTCCTTAATTTATTTCTTCCTCATATACCATCATCAATACCTTTTACGTCATTTTGATTTCATTACAAGCTTTAGGCATGGAAAATGTAAATTTTGGCTAACAATCGTTATTTTTTCGGGAAGTTAAATATCTACAGTTTATGAGGGAATGAATACCAAATCATAATGGATCTGATTCATGGTACTTTCCGAAATTATTTACGATAATCATTATTCCTAGGAAAAGTTCACCTAAAACATAAAGAATCAAGCATGAAACGTAGAGTTTGATTGAATAGCAGTTAGACATTCTTTAAAAAATTGGAGAAAACTTACAGCAGGTAATACTAGTGTGAATGTATCAGAACCTGTAGGTACAACTGGGCTTGAACTGGAAGCTAGATTAGAAGTACCAATTGTTGTTGGTGTAATCCCAGGAAAACAAACTCCATCAATCTACATAGTATAAAGAAATTAATGATATAATCAACTGAAAGAAAAGGGTGCTTATTTGGAGAAGACAACTATTCAAACGAAAATATATGCACCTTATTATCATAAAACATTTATTTATACAACAAGCGTATTCTTGGCTCTATTCTTCCACATATTTTCTATTCCTCAAAACGCGCAGAATCGCGCCATACGTGCGGATCCAAAACTTTTCACTTTAACTGTAAATTCAGGGCGATATTCTGCTGCATATCCACTGCATACTACTTATAAGTAAGTAAGTAAGTAAGTAGTATACACTACCACTACCACCACGAACAAACAGTCATATTGTGTTTTATGGAGAAAATGCATGAAATCTTTTAATTGCTGTGGCAAAACGAATAAATGAAGCAGATATTAAATTCATTTGATCGAATTTATGACTTTGTAACTTCAAAGACTATAGAGCATTGAAGACCAAAGGAAACGAGATTATTAATAATTTGATAACAGCTTTACATATGCTAATGTGTGTTTCTTGAGGATGAATTTCGGACTCAAAAAGAGTATCGTTTAATAAATCAATGTTAGATTAAATTGCATCAAAAATTTTAATACAAAGACAACTACTGTATCATAAGGCTCACATTAAATCTTCCATTTATTAAGACAACATTATTCATTTGGCCTTTCTTAGGAATATCGTAAAACTCAATGAATTCAAGATAGCCATCAGCAGTAGATTTCAGGACTTGCACGGTCTACTCAGCGGTGAGGACAAAACCATGGAGGACAATGGGAAAGAGATCAAGGAGGCAATCACTTCAACATGTCACGAAGTTTTGAGCCACAGAAAGTACTACCACAAAGAATGGATCTCTGATGGTACTCTTGAAAAAATTGAAGAAAGGAGGAACAAGAAGGCAGAAATCAATGTCAGCCAAACAAGGGCAGAGAAAGTTAAGGCACGAGCTGAGTAAACAGAAGCAAACAGGAAAGTAAAGAAGAGCATCAGAGCCGACAAACAAAAATATGTGGAAGATCTAGCAATGACGGCGGAAAAGGCTGCAAGAGAAGGAAACTTGAGACAGTTGTACGATACAGCAAAGAAGCTCGCCGAAAACTATTGTAAACGAGGACGACCAGTGAAAAGCAAGGAAGGCAAAGTAATCAGCAACACTGAAGAACAGAGAAATCGGTGGGTAGAGCACTTTCAGGAACTCTTGAATAGACCAGCTCCACTGAACACACCCAACACCAAAGCAGCATCTACGGACCTCCCAAATGATGTTGGGGCACCTACAATTGAAGAGATCAGAATGGCCATCAGACAAATGAAGAGCGCCAAAGCAGCAGGACCAGACAACATTCCAGCAGAGGCAATGAAAGCAGATATAGAAGCAACTGCGAAAATATTTCACATCCTCTTCAACAAGATTTGGGATGACGAAGAACAAATACCAATAGACTGGAGAGAAGGATACCTGATCAGAATACCAAAGAAAGGCGATCTCAGCAAGTGTGAGAACTACAGAAGCATCACTCTTCTCTCAATAACAGGAAGTCTTGAACAGGGTGTTGTTAAATAGAATGAAGGACTTTGTAGACGCCCAACTTTCAGGCCAACAGGCTGGATTTCGTAAGGATCGATCGTGTGCCGACCAAGTTGCAACATTACGGATCATTGTGGAACAATCAATTGAATGGAACTCACCACTCTACACCGACTTCATTGACTACGAGAAATTATTTGGTAGTGTGGACAGGAAAACTCTATGGAGGCTTCTTCGACACTCCGGCGTGCCTCAGAAGATAGTCAACATCGTACACAGTTCGTATGATGGGTTAGAGTTCAAAATCATGCCCGGTGAACATTTCAAAGACTCGTTTGAATTAAATACCGGTGTCAGTCAAGGTTGCTCACTCTTTCTCTTTCTCCTGGTGATCGATATGAAGACGTCAACATCTGGAGGGAAGCACGCAATCGGATGGACTGCTAGGATGCAGCTGGACGATCTTGACTTCGCAGATGATCTGATTCTTCTATCGCACACGCAACAAAAAATTCAAGAGAAGACGACCAGAGTAGCATCAGGTCTCAACATACAAAGAGGGAAAAACAGGATACTCCGATTCAACACATCATGCACCAACCAAATCACATCTGACGGAGGCTTTGGAAGATGTACTAACCTTTACATTTCTGGGCAGCATCATCGACAACCAAGGTGGATCCGATGTAAATATCAGGGTGCGGATCGGCAAAGCAAGGGCATGCTTTCTACAATTCAAAAATATCTGGAACTCCATAAAAATATCAACCAACACCAAAATCAGGATTTTCAATACAAATGTCAAGATAGTTCTGCTGTAGGGAGAGGAAACCTGGATAACTACGAAAGCCATCACCCAGAAGATACAAGTGTTTATTAACAGTTGTCTACGTAAAATACCTCTGATCCATTGGCCAGAAACCATCAGCAACAACCTACTGTGGGAGAGAACAAACCAGAATTTAGCGAAGGAGGAAATCAGAAAGAGGCTCTGGAAGTAGATAAGACACAAGACAAACCCTCGCTTAGGATGCTCAGGGGAAAAAGTAAAGAGAAAGGCCGAGGAACACATTACTCTAAGCCTAGGACAGAGTTGGTTGGAGAAAACTGGCCGACGGCCTATGCTTCATTGGAAGGTAACAGGCGTAAATAGGAAATGGAAGAAGGAAATTCTTTTTGATTTACATAACTGAAAAAAATAGAGCGTGATTATTTAATTTTAATTCTCTGACTGTAAAGAGCCATCTTTTAAGAATAAATACGATATATGACTAGTCACCGGCTAAATTACTTAGCATGTTATTCCCGAGATTATATATTTTTACATAGATTCAACAAAACTAACTTGAATACTTTATCAATATTAGATTTTTTTCATTTTAATGAGCACACCTCATTAATTGCAGTGTTTACATTGTTTTCAAAAAACTCTGTGTTCATTTACACTTTCCATACCTGTTAAATTATATATTTTGTATTATAGTATTATGGAAATCGTAGTTTCAATTTAAAATCATGAATGAATTATTGTTAGAAGACTATTAGCAAAACTGTAAGTATTGGACGGCCGTTTTGTCCTGGTATGGGATTGATTATAGTGGTCTAACAATGATCCATTTATGATTTCAAGGTAAGACTATATATTCTTTAATTATAGAAACATAAATTGACTATTGTCTTCAAGACTCAATTCTTTCCGTTCACATATATATTAAAAGATCGGTCATTTACTGTTGATAATTAATGCACTCTCTATAACAATTAGAGCTCGGCTTAGGTTAATATAATACTATATTAGCATAGTTGTAATAGAAATAATAGATGAATACTAAAGCTTAATATAAAAGCATTAAAACCAAGTGAAAATTATGATATTCATGTTAATAAGGTTCACATTGGATCTTATTGAACTCATCGGTTTATTGTTGCACATAAACAATCTATAACTAGGTTGTACAAACTGTGCGACGATATTTAGCAGTCAGCTTTAAATCTTGATAACTAATTTTGTTTTCCGCATTGCATCTACCTGGTCTCCGTCCTGCAAATGTAATAGATGCTAGTATTCAGAAACCCTACCTCCCTGAAATAAACGCACTTAAGCTAATAACAAACTATCAACTGATTAGAATTAGTTCAGTCAAGCGGCTAGACTAAAAACCTACTGGACACTATGGCCACCTGGAGCCGTTATGAGACAACTAGAACCGAGCTCAGGGAAATCAGTTGGTTAATACTAGCTCATGAAAAAGATACTAGATATTAGAATTCACTAAAGCGAACATGGTAATTGAATTAGCTGATTTTTGAATTTTAACAAACTACTACAATGAATGGTTCTGTAATTGAACTATCTGAGTGGATGGAATGGTGAGCACGTTTTAATAAACTAGATGTATAAAGTTTGGTGGTGTACATGAACCAGTCCTGCAATATACAGAAACAAAAACAGCCTCCAGATTCAAAGTTCATGCACAAGTAAAGGCAAATACATTGTCCAATGCCTATTGTCTTTTTACAGTCACTCAGCTACATCCATAATTTAACTTATCCATGTAAATAAAGGATTAAAAGTGCGAAAAATGAATGAGTCATTGGTTAGGAAAAAATCATGACTGACACTTTGCCTTAATCCAAATGAACTATTAACTAATTATTAGCTTATTTGTTGATACAGAACGTAGATTTTAAGGGTTATAATAATTGTTAATAAAGTCGAGAATACAACGCGTTCCCAGATGTAACAAAGAGCGGAAGAAGGTTAACGAAACTGAGGTAAACAAAAATGATGATCAAACACTGGAAAAGGAAAGTCTCTTCACAATTATGAACAGTAACACACATATAGTATACTTATCAATGTTTTTAGCTAACTTTTTAAACTTCTGTATCAAAGAATATTAAAAAGCACATAAATCTAGAAGGGCTTGAAGCTAAGAAACTGTATTAGACTCACGTGAGAATTCGGACATGTGCACGATTCAGACAATGAAGAAGCACGTAACATTTTGATAGTTGTTCGACATGTAACGCAGCTAAGACCTTATAGAATTACTGGTTCATAAACTCACGATGAATTATCTGGTATCGTATTGTTTGAACACTTTAAGCATGTCTGACTAGCGAGTGGTGATCCCGATTGGTCAAGATAAACTGAAAGCAAGAATCTGACAATGATGTGTGCAGTTACCTGAAACAGAGTCTGAAGGACAAGAACCGCAACTTTTTGTAGCTGTCAAATATGAGCCAGCTCTGCACGGTATGCAGAATAAGCCGTCCTCGCTAACCGTCTTGAGAATCAGTTGGTAACAAGGGTAACTTACCTCTCCCTCTCCACATTTAGTACATTCCACGTTATTACCACCAAAATTTTTTATTGTTTTATACCCAGGTTGACACACACATGAAAATCCTTAAAATAAATTTACAGATATTTATACCATCTGCTGACTGTCTTTGATAAGTTAAATTCTGTGAGCATTTTTTACACAAAAGATTCGCGGAGTTGAAATATTCAGCATTCGAAGTTGTGGACCCAGATGAACAGTTCTGTTGCGAAATCAGATTAATTGAGTAAGACAGAGGTTGTCTAACAAGAATCAAGACGGTTAACACACAAAATAACATGTGGTAGTCGAAAATGTTTATGTTTGGTTGTCATGACATGGAAAGTACAAACAAACGTCCAATATCCAATACTTTTTCGTGAGCTCGTATAAACCGGATCCAATATCTTTTTCACGGGCTAGTAGAAACGGATTGATTTCTTTTCGCTCGATTCTTGTTATTTCAGTACGGTTTCAGCTGTTTGATAGTGTTCAATGGATAATGGTCAAACCACTAGACTGCACCAACTCTATTCACTTGGCAGTTATTTATGAGTTTGTATATCCCGTAATTTGAATGAATAATTTTATTTTATGGCAGTAGGATTTCCGGATACCAGCAGCTTTCCAGGCCGGAGGTCAGTTATTTGAAATGTGCAGAATAATAAGGAGTAACGTTTAATGCTAATAAGAAGATTTCAGAAATAAGTAAATAAAAGGATAATCATGTTAATTGATTGTTATTGACGACGTTTTGAACCTCAAGGTGTAAGATCGCTTGTGTCTAATACAACGTTATCAGGAATTCTGGGGTGATCGCATCAAGTTGTCTTCTCATAAATTGAAAGGTTGCATTAGACTGGGTGGCGTCCTGTCAGCAGTTTGAACTGGTTTTTAGGCTTTCCGTGGTTATGAGAATGAGATCTCGCTCTGAGGAGACATTAGAGAGAGGACTTCCATTGACGTTGTCACTTGTTCGCGTCATGTGAGGCAGAATATTCATAATGTGACATTTCAAGTGAACTATTTTTAACCCGTTATCTGCTACCCATTCCTCACTTGGAGCTCAGCCGGATCCTTTTCGCTTCTAATTGAACTCCAGATCTTCACGTCATATGCGTAGATCAATGCCGCTGAGCTAACTTCGTCTAAAGATCATTAATAAATATCAGTGAGAGAAGTGGACCTAAGATGGAGTCCTGTTAAACCACTGATGCTGAAACTCACCATCTGACGTGCACTCTGTTTTCGCTGGTATGAAATTTTCTGTTGTCAAGGTAGTTCTTTTCCAATGTGGAAGTGGGTGAGTGAAGTCCATTTCCTCAACCTTTGCAATAAGGAGTAATCGGGTTGGTTTCGTAGACTTCGTGAAGTCAATTTGTATTATGTGAACGGGTGCTTTCCGGTCTTTGCAGGTTGTCCAACTGTCCCATGCTATGAGATGATTGAGTGCACATTACCTGCCATTCCAGTTGGGCTTCATGGAAGATATTTTTCTTATCCATGTGCTTACACATTTGTCCGTTCACCAGCCTTTCTGTTACATTTGATAGCATTGGTTGTGATGCGATTAGTCTGTAACAGTCTAGATTCATCCTGTCTAGTCTTTTGAGTCTTGGAGAAAGAGAGTTGGTGTGACTCTAGTGTATGCATGAACAGGTGATATACTGGTCATTTGAGGGCTTTGAATACTGTTTCAACACAGTAGAGCGAATGTTGTCACGCCCTAGTGACTTATCTGGCGGCAAGGATTTTGGTTTTCTCAGCACTAGGTCAGGAGTAATTCGGATATTCCAACACCAAAACACTCTAGAAATCGGTACTAGAAACAGTTAATTTGTTTTGTCGCACACTGATTTCTTTTCTGTTGGTTATTTCGGTACGAACAAATGTCTGTATTCGTATTCAGTAGTAGATTATCTGGGCACTCGACTCCACGTTTTCTGGTAAGCTTAGTATTTATTTTCGAGTTTATGTATCTTGGTGTGTCAGCCGCTCTTTGCTGAGTCAGTATTGTTTCTGGTACCTGCAGTTGTGTTGGATGTGGGGTCACCAATTGTGAGGGGTTCAGTATTCCATTTGTATTTCTAAACTTCATATAGTGCTTGTCCCGGTAACGGTTACTAGATGCCGCCCAACATTGTAAAAATCCGAAGATAAATATGAAGCTTTGACTACGTTTTTTATGGTAACGCACACAGATCACAAAACCACCGGGATAAGAAGCGAAATCGATGTGCGAGTGAGCGAGTAGAATTAAAAATGTACACATATATAGATCGGGAAATGAATGATTCATCGGACTATTAAAGCGGCTAATATTAAAGAGGGCAGAATGAATGTGTATAAGCGGTAGGCAATTCTGAAGCCTAGGTACTCATACAAGCACAATAATAACCGATAAGTTGTAGCTATTCAAATGACACTGTCTGTTAAATGAGTTAACAAAAGGGCTCAACCAAATTAAATGTAACGAAACTCAAATGTGAGCTGCTGTACGATCATCACATTACCACTTAGGTGGTTGATTGATCGGTTGAGGTGTGAAAAAATGAACGTAAAATTAGAATTTAGTACAAATAGAAGACAATCGCCTGGACAAATAAACAAATAAACGTTTAAATGTACTCAATTATTGTGCGAATGATACTGGTAAATACAAAGTTGCCAAGTCTCTTATGTATTAGGCTTTTGCCATCCAGATAGGGAAAGCATTCAGGATGGGTATACCTCTTACTGAGAAAATTTTTGACCATTTTATGGCACCAAGGTTCCTTATATTGATACGTCAGTGCGTCCCTGAGAGGTTGTATAGGTGATAGAGTGAAACAACCGACAGCAGCACCAGGTCGTAGCATTGGACTTTCAGGAGATAGTTTTAACTGTCTCAGTAGTCTGAAATATTTATACTATCTGTGGGTATTCGGTGAAAGTTGTATGGATAATTTTTAGGCAACTATGTAGATAAATGGCTTGATTACTTCTAAATGTTTAAGGTTAAAATGCTGCAAAAACGGACTTAATTTTCAATAGAGGTTCATTCTCTTCCAAGAGAAAACAAGGAGCTTGAAAACTTTGTCGCACGAGACACGGTGAACCAGATTTTGAGAACGAAGGGCTAGAAAGATAAATATTTATCGTAAGCCTGTCTTTTCACAATGAAAGACGAAGTGAGCCTGTAAGGCTAAATCACTTTCTGATACTAAGTGTGAAAAATCAAGAGATAGGGCAGAGATTTGAATTAACACTCATTTCAGAGACAAAGTACCATACCATGAAGAATTAGCCGAGGAGACAGAAACATGTTGGTGTTATTTAAAGACAAATACGAGCAAGTACTTGGCTGGAGGTATATACTTTCACAACAAAAACACTGACAATGAAGAAATAAGACAACTCAGCTTTCGTAGTTCTTTCCGTAAAGTTCCAACAATAATCATCAGATGTTTATCACCCAGTGAACACACAAATTTAGTCGCTCTACAAGACAAATTGAGCTTAAATTTGATTGGCTTCACCATTGTTTATAAGTAACTAGACCTTTAATTTGAACACAGAAAGTTCTAAAAAATTTATCACTCAAAGTACTATAACGATTGGCAATAACAAAAGAGTACAGATGAACTTAAATACTTAAAGGCACAAGAAACGTTTTTAGCTATGACATGACTGATAACCTTAAAATAGCACAATTGTGACTTAAAAAGGGTACGGACACGAATAACGGCGCCTTCTGATTATATGATCAAGTATTCCATCGATAAGAAAACCAAAAAAAAGAAAGATGCATACTTGTTCATAAATTAACTTAACTCTTGCCGTGCATTCATGTGAATATCACTTCGACTTCAGTTTACAGTGTATCTTATATCTTTTCCACGAGTTTAGTTCAAACATTTGATTTATTCACAATATCCAGTGGGTGGTATTCCACTCAATCAGCTGCACTAATTCTGGTCAGTTGATATTTATTTATGGATCCATTTGTCCTCTGATACGAGCAATTGCCGAATATTATGGTTTCTGGACAGAAGAAGCTAACAATTTGTCAGCCCGGAGGTTTATGTGTTTAAGAAAAACTCTGTTGCTTGGAGAAAAGATTTGTTTCAAGAGCTGAATAAATAAATAAGACAATATGCAGTGTGGAGAGTGTGAAAACATCTCTTTGCAAAAGTGAAAGAGGTGACGGCATTATAATCAACAAGACAGGGTTAAGTTACCTATATGTGGCAATAATAACAGACAAGTTACCAGACAAATATGAGACACAGAGGGTTCAAACTGAAACGGTAGCTTTTATGTGAGTAAATTTTTTACAAGTTTCATCTAGAAGTTATTTGCAGAGGGTGGTGTGATCATTTCAGATGAAAGAACATTTCAATCAGGATAAACTATTTATGGTAAAAAGTAGTGGATTGTCCGCATTTTCGATTTCTGATGGAGGATCTTCCTTGATGATTATGGTGTTCGTGTTTAGGTGTTTGTGTACCTTATATGTGGAAGCTATCGTTAAATCACCTCTTATTATCCTTTAACTGTGCAAGAATATCCTCAAGTGTTTATGATTTTACTCTCAAAGTTACTCTTCACACCATTACCCATTAGGTTGCTCGTCACTTCACTCAGTCTAAGAGATTTATGTTTTCTGAGGAGAATAGGTGTTACGACTTTTACGTGGGGTTGTTCGTATGCTTTAAAAAGTGGTAAAACGATCCCGGAACGATTAGATCAATTCATTGTCACAAAGAGTCAAGATTTGTATTCGTCTTACATTTGAAGTTTGAGCTTGTATTCAAAATCTTTGTGCTAGGTAGATCAAAATCAATCTCTGAGAGGCTGTGAGGAGAGAGACTTCCATGGAAGACGTGTCTTTTGGTGTGGAATCGTTCAAAGTGTTCATAAGGTGACTGTTTAAGTCTTAACTCATAATCTGAGCCATAACCCCAGTTATTGTAAGATATTTTTTGAGTTTCAAAGAATCGTCTTCGTTTCTTATGGAACCCCAGATCTTTATGTCCGCTGAGATAATTTCGGCTAATAGTTCGATAATAAATATCCAGAAAAGGGGAAAAATTATGATTGTCTCATGTTAAACTATTGATGTTCAGATTCATGAGCTCATGTGCACTTCATTCGCTTATGTTCCTGTGTAATGTTTCGTAACAGATATAGAAGTCGGCCAGCGATGACCACTGATGAACACTTATACAGACCCATATATCTCGGTTCCAGGAATTCGGCATACTGTCTAAAGCTATAAATATTTGACATGCAAGATTTAAACCATCTATCAGTCAGCAAGATCTTTGTCATTGGTACCTTAAAAAACAGTGAGTTTCGATTCGAAGGCTCTG
>OX103975.1:12049176-12128244 GCA_944470395.2 Schistosoma turkestanicum
GACTTACATCGGTAATGGTTTGAATTATTTTTTTTCGGTTAGCGTTTTTTTGGCAAGTGAGATTTCGACGGAATGGGGACGCCAACCCCATGTCCAACCCTCTTCCTTTATCCGGGCTTGAGAGCGGTTCTACTGACTAAATCGCAACATTACGGATCATCGTGGAACAATCAATTGAATGGAACTCACCAATCTACATCAACTTCATCGACTACGGAAAAGCATTCGATAGCGTGGATAGGGAAACACTGTGGAGGCTTCTTCGACACTACGGTGTGCCTGAGAAAATAGTTGACATCATACACAATTCTTATGATGGATTCAACTGCAAAATCGTACACGGGAGACAGCTAACAGACTCTTTCGAGGCGAAGACTGGTGTCAGGCAAGGTTGCTTACTCTCACCCTTTCTCTTTCTCCTGGTCATCGACTGGATTATGAAGACGTCGACATCTGGAGGGAAGCACGGTATCAACTGGACAGCTAGGACGCAGCAGGACTTCGCAGATGACCTAGCTATTCTATCACATGCGCAACAACAAATGCAAGAGAAGACGACCAGTGTAGCAGCAACCTCTGCAGCAGTAGGTCTCAACATACATAAAGGAAAAAGCGAATTTCTCCGATGCAACACAACATGCACCAACCAAATCACTCTTGATGGAGATGCCTCGGAGGGCGTTAACACCCTTACATATCTTGGCAGCATCATCGACGAGAAAGGTGGATCCGATGTAGATGTGAGGGCGCGGATCGGCAAAGCAAGGGCTGCATTTCTACAATTGAAAAATATCTGGAACTCCAAACAACTGCCAACTAAAACCAAAATCAGGATTTTCAATACAAATATCAAGACAGTTCTACTGTATGGAGCGGAAACTTGGAGAACTAGGAAAGCCATCATCCAGAAGATACAAGTGTTTATTAACAGTTGTCTACGCAAAATACTTCGGATTCGTTGGCCAGACATGATCAGCAACAACGTACTGTGGGAGAGAACAAACCAGATTCCAGTGAAGGAGGAAATCAGGAAGAAGCGTTGGAAGTGGATAGGACACACATTGCGGAAAGCACCTAACTGCGTCACGAGACAAGCCCTCACATGGAACTCTCAAGGCAAAAGGAAAAGAGGAAGGCGAAGGAACACACTACGCCGAGAAATAGAGAAAGATATGAGAGGAATGAACAAACATTGGACAGAACTGGAGAGGGAAGCACAGGATTGAGTTGATTGAAGAAAACTGGTGAGCGGCCCATGCTCCATTGGGGGTAACAGACGTAAGTAAGTAAGTAAGTACATCAGTAATGAAACATTATTGATGCCGAAATATTTTTACTCCATATATGTGTGTTAATGTGAACAACTATGGTTGCATGAACCAGAAAAAACAATGTTGATGAAAATCGTTCGGTTACTCAATATTTACTACTTAAAATAAATACCACATTATTCACAGAAAAACATTATATTAACAAAAAACAATGTATGATCTTTTATAAACTGAACACATGTTGATACACATAGAAAAGAAATAAAAAAATTTATACAGTTTCTGAAAAAAGAAAAATAAAACAGAATTCATATTCAACGCAACTGATGTGCAAGTGAAGTTCTGCATGAAACGCTGAAACCGACAAATCAATATCATCCGTCAAATAAATCGATAGAATAAATAATCCATTGACCAAACAACCAACTACTCAATCCACTATCACCTTTGCACAGATATATGTATAGTAGATTTGTTCTGTTGTGCAATTTCATAAAATGTTACAGGTGATAATTTAGTATTATTATTATTATCATTACTATTATTATTGTTAGTAGTATTAGTAGTGACAGTTGAAGATGATGACTTACTGAATATCTTCAATAAACAAGTAAACCATAGATTATACAGTTGAAATAAACTATGCACTACAACATATCGAATTGTACACAGAATATATACAAAAACATGAAATACAACAAAGTTGACGACAATGCCATTGAAATATCTGTGAAAATGTTTACAAAAATAACAAACTACTATCAGTAGTATGAAAATGTATACAAAATTAAATTGGGAATTTTTCAAAAAATCAACCATTGATTGTAGAAATAGCATTGACGGCTTGTGAATGAAGAAGGAGAAGAGGAAGTAATTCTTATTCGATGATAAATTAGATGAAATTAAATGACAATAATGTGCATTGTGCAATTTTTTCAACGGATTATAAAATTCAATTGGATAGAGTATTAAACTTTGTGGATGATAAAATGATCTAGGAGATGAAATGAAATAAAACATAAAATTTTTTTCAATTTAAAATTAATGCAATGGAATTTAAAACTAAAGCGGTGAAACAGAAAATATCATCTACAAAATAAATTGCTCAGATTGTGAAAAAAACACTACATAGGATAAAGTGGACGGCCTCTTCAGCTTCCTGTACATGAACACCAATTAGCAGTCAAACACCACGATAACGCTTCGCTTATATCAATACACACCGACGAATATGGACATACTATATTCGTTTAGAACAATGTGGAAATATACTAGTTAGGGAGAGCACAAAGAATACTAGAGAATTTTTAGAAGCTTAGCACTCAGGTCAATCAGCAATCAACGAAAACATAGACATTGACCCAATTTATCAACCTATCAAAGAAATGATAGGTGACATAGGATCAAGAAACATATCAAAAGGGGAATACAATCAAAACAAAGGTGCAAACAACAACAGGTTTAATGTTAGCAGCAACCAATGAAGATCGGGGTTAGCAGAACAACCTACAGGTCAAACGTTGAGAAATTCGAATACTTCACTTTGTCTATCTGAAGTTTGTGCTGATGATGTTGTTTAGAAGAACAATGAAAGCTTCACAACCGAAATATCCAGCTCACAGAACGAAACACCACCACAATCATCCACCTGAGCTACAAATCTTCTCCACCATCTCAAAACTTATGTCTTTATAAAGGGTGGACGCGAGTGAGACTGGAAGTTGTTGCTCCGATATTCATAGAGTTCAGACGCTGATGGAATACCTGCACCTAAATAAATCATGAAAATATCATTCGCACTTATCGATCAGATGCAATCAATTTGCTTGAATGGCAATGCCCATGTACATGACTGATGTAATATACTGTAAGATCCACTTTGTGAAGGTTTCGTTTATGAAAATCCCTGTATGTAAACATTTGTAATTTGTCCTTATTCATTCTTTCAGTTGTACATTTTGTGTAGTCTGTTCAATTCCATGTTGAGATGATAATATTTGCATTTTATTATAGTTTCTACATTTCCTTCTGAACTGCATTTATGTTGTTTAAGCGGATACTTAGTCATGGCGACAGCCATATTGATTTGTTCCTCTTTTGATTGGGTCGGTTGCACTGACTGGAATTGTGCACTTTGATTGTGAATTGGAGCACTCTTCCAGAAAAACAAGCACTCTCTGTATTATAAAGTAACCAAATATTATCTGTCGAACGAAATCGATTTATCAATGAGGGATAGAATATCAGTTATGTGTTTCTGTTGATTTGATTAATTGAACAATTGTTGGTGGAATAACTGAGCGGTAATATTTGTTTAGGTAATGATGTATATTCATATTAATGATGAATATTAAAACCGTCATTTACCCAAATCACTTGTTTTGGTTTGAAGCTGGGCAAGGCGCGTATCTAAACTACCTAGACAGTTATTCCTCAGTCCAAACATCAGTTTGGATCCTACAATACTGATAGCATAATGCTATTAGACCAATCACTAGAGATACACATCATAAAACCGAGGCTCATCAATTACAGTCATAAATATTAATTTTCACAAAACGACGAAGTCATATCTACAAAATATAGTTTTGGAGGTTTGTATTTTTACACATTCGAACCACATGACTATTATTGTGTACTGAATGCTAATTCATTGAAATCTGTATCAACTGTACTTGCGAAACAAAGAACTCAGTCACTATGATTATAAAATAATTGTCACAATAGTTTACCGAATAAAAAAATCCTTACTTTTCATTTCAGTATTTCCGATAAACAGACTTTTTTGAACAAACAATCACTGAATGATTTAGATAGGTGCATGATAAACTATTGTGTCAGCAGATATTGTGTCAGTTGACGAACATAGTTGGCTTAAATTTTTCCAGTTATTGCAGTTTCCTATAAAAATGTTTGCTAAAACACGCAAAGTTACATTTGCTTCGAATGTTCTCAAGTAATTAGGTATAATAATGTTACATTATTAATTGAAAAGGTTTATTGAAAACAGGATGAAACCTATCACGATTTTAATTTTCATCTAAAACATTATTTGTGTGAGTTATCTATGTATTTACTCTGAAGAAGTGACTTGCATACAGTCAAAAAGTGCGCCTCAAATTCAAATTGTTACGCATTGTGATATTACTTTATAGTAACATTTATTTCATAATTCATAAACTACTCCTTCCACGTAGTCACACTACGCAATTTCATTTCTTCGCACTATCAAACATTTCTACAATAGTACACTGTCATTAACAAAATACTCAATGCACACAAGATATGATATTGTGCACATACATACATTGACACAACCACATAATCAGATTCAAACTGATCTAATCATGCACACACAGTTAGCCAGTTTGTGGTAAACATACTGTAATAACTGTGAATCATTTGAATAGCGAGATCGATGGACAGAAAATGTGAACTTTGCATCTGATTATAGGAGCGATATGATTTTTCGCTTTTTCAATCTTTCTATGATCAGCAAATTCAATGATGATACCGACGTTTTTTCCAAAAGAAGTCAATAACGGTGAGTCTTTTATTCATCTATCACCATTTTTATAATGTTGCAATGCTATGAATAATGTCTTTAATTTATATTATACTTGCAACAACCTTTAGAAATGGTAGATGGCTATAATCATAGACTCCGAGGTACAGGTCATTTCAATCTCACCTGTCTCCTCACCGTCACTTCAGGTTGATAGTTTGTTTTACGAGCTCGATTTTTGCACTAACGCTAGGTATTTGGTGGCCACAAGTGCCCAAGTTTCGGTCGTATCGTTTGGTAGCAGTAGGTCATAAGCTACGATGCTTCGACCATGCACTGCGAATGGCTCTGTCATTCCTACCTACGGTTTACGACAGCTAACTATCAACCTGAATAACCGATGACAGTATCTATGGACGTTCATCCCTTCTGATGTTCCCATAGCCATATTCGGTATCGATCCCTTACATTATTCGATACTTCGTCGAATATCAAATCCATGGTTTTTAACGCGCAAACAGATATGTACCGAATTTTTTTTGCATTACTATTTATTTCATGTTATATTCGATAAATTCCTCAAAGTAACGCAACCGTGGAGATTCAACTGGTGTTTAATAATGTCGTAAGCCACATCGCCACCTGCAGACCCCCAGTCATGGTAAAACCTCGACGACTGGCACTGGACAACTTAGTTTTCGCTAAGCCTGAGTTTGACAGTTTACTTGCTATATGTACTAATTCGTCTTTCTCACAGTTCTTAAGATTCCTCTCTTCACTCAGCTCGCAGAAAGATGGCATTTATTGGAGACGACGTGGCGATTACGGAGCAGCAACGGCAGATATCCAATGTTCCGCCTCCGAACTAGTATACGGCACGACATTGCATCTGCCTGGGGAATTTTTTCACACCACGGAGCAGCGATTTTAGGTATATCAGATAACGTCCAACAACTATCTGCGTAGATGCGAATACTGACTCCGGTGTGAACTCGAATATAACATCGACAGGTCGCTCTCCCTCGAGAGTTATTCACCTGTCCGCAAGTTTTCTTAAGAGTAGATTCGGTAATCAACAACCTTACGAAGGACCTATTCACGTGATCTCTCGTCACGAAAAGACCTTCAAGGTTGATAGACACAGTCAGCATTGACCGTCTCATACCAGCACACGTCAATGACAGTGCCCTACCTGGTAAATCGAGATCTAATGCTGGACTCGTCCAACTCACTAGCAGGACCCTCATTTTTTGTTGAAATAAATAAATCACTGTAGAGATTTTGAATAGTCAGATGAAATAAATCCCATCTATATGTTTTGTGAATGAAGAGATTTTCCTCAAGCCTTAATAAGTGTTGAATTTAATCTCGACTAGAAACTTACTGTAAGAATGCTCTGTTGTCATTAATGAGTAGCATCAGATATTCTGTCTGAGTGTAGAACTTAAAATCTGGAGTAGTTCGTGATAGAATTTTGTAAGATGACCAATAAGCAAACACACAAGGGCCTCACCTTTCATGTTTTTACACTGATAAGAAATTGTTTACAACAAAACTGTTGTTGATTAGAAAACAAATAGTTAATACACATTATGTAACAACTCTGTTGGTTCCCTTTTTTATTCCACATTATTTAGCCTGAATGTAGAAACCTATGATCGATGTATGTCATCACATCAAATCCAATATGATAAGACATAGTTTGCAATTTATTTCGAAATCTATTTATTGAAATCTGATGAATATCAATCACTTGGATGATTTTATCAATTGAACAAAGATGAAGAAAGATCTACTTTAATGCACATTATCGAGAATTGTTGAACAATGCAAAACAGTAATCATACTGATATACCACATTCAACAGAGATCTAGTCAAGGCTGTACAATTACAATATTGTTTCGTTTCATGATCATTCAATTCTCTCGCATCACATCTATTTTGACCTGATGATTTTTTATGTATTCATCATTGAATAATAATAATAGTAACCTGTTCACGTGAAGATAGAACAATGAAATTTGATTAAGTGTGTTATCGCTGAATGCATTGAGCTATTCTATTTCTCTGATATTCATTGATTGATCAAATAAGAAGTACATGATTAATTGCAGATTATATTATTAGATAACAAATGAAATGTTACAATTCATTACTTTTTACAATTACAGAATGTTAAAAATGTTACTCAGTCAATTAATGCGTAATATTTTAAACGCGATCGACAATAGTGTTGTTTTAATTTTCCTGAACAGCATCTCGACGTTCTGTAGAATAAAATACAAATACAACCAATGAATGAGAACTTATGAATTCGTGAAATTCAAATTTATCATTGATATTGTAGTAGTCGTTACATGAATCTCATACAAACCATGTTCGGTTCATTAATGTACTCAATTTAAAACGAAAAGACAAACAAACAAACAATGGTTTTTATTTCAAAAATATATATCTACTATTCAATATGTTCAATATTAAGAAAAACAAAACGTTACAATCAGTCAATGATTTCCTTTTTGAAAGTTTTGTACATTGAACATAGAAAATAAATAAAATCAGACAAACTATTCCTCTTCTTATTCTTCTTATTCTTATTATTGTCAGTCAGTATTGTAGAATGTTTTTGATTTAATTGAATATTATTTATTCATCGGATTGATCGATTGATTGATTGATTGATTAGTAGTTTGTGTAAATAATTTTGAAAATAAAAATAAAAAGGTTAAATTTGTACAAAACATCTAATTGTTTTGTTTGTTTGTTTTTTTAAACTTTTTTTTCTGTGGATATTATTTCCTATGTTCAATAGTCAAGTGATGTTTGTATTGTGGTGCGCGTTACTTATAAGTAGTAGTATATGACGCGAGTGTCAACTTAATGTCTGGCAACAGAAGATGGGGGAAGATCAAGAGAAAGGAAGAAGAGTGGGAACACAACAATGGGATTTGTATGAAATAGCATGAACAGTGGTGAAATGTCAGACAATGGATTGATGGTGGATTGAAGATTTGCAAGTTAACCGTTTACGATATGGTTTTTTTGATTTTACTGAGTAACTCTGTAATTTTCGTTGAATACAATTCGGTTGCCCTCACCTGTGTTCTCCTTCACTACAGTATCATATTGTTGTGAATTTTTTAAGTGGTTATTTGAATTCCATTATTCCATTTTTCTCTGCAAAAAGAAAAAAATGTATTTCTAACGAGTGCAGTATATAATTAGTTGAATTTGTTATCGATTTGTTAGCACGATTCTTACTTGAGACATGACCACCAGTGAGAAGCTCAACCCTGATTGGGTGTATGCAGTAACTACCGAAGAAGATGGGTGAGATTATGCAAAACCTTATTATATTGGTCAAAATTAGATATGAATACAGTTGGATGCCGATGCAGTGGTACAGAGTTCAAACAGCCATGAGCAAGACTGAATGTCCTGGCTTTCATTTGTGTGAAGAGCAGGAGTCATGTATGCACAGCGGTTTCTAGTGGTGATTCAATAATAATGATTGATTCATGATTTCAAGAAAACAGCATTCCTAATTTATCATCAATTCAAAGAATTTTTTATCCATGAATGATGTGATTTACAATAATTACGTGATTACTGCTCCAACTGTATTCATAAACCAAACGTAGTGAGATTGAATGCATACGACGTTTTGCAAATAGACAGATAAGCAATATAGTAAACATATAGGCTGAACAGTAGTTGTAAGCAGACTAATGTAAATTCAGCACCACAGTAGTACTTGATGAATGATACAGGAACACCATTTGGTACATCGTCATAAAACATTTTATCACGATTGTAGCGTGTTTTGATGTTGGTCTTGGCTAGATGTTAAGGTGTGACAATTGAGCGTGTAATGACAAGAGTTTTGGTCTAAGCAAACGTCTTCAAAAATGAATTAGTGGCTGAGATGTTATAATTAAACATAACGTTATCCGCCGATACATTTCCTATCCGTTCAGTTATAATGTATCAGTAAGTTTCATAATTTTGTACCAGAATGATGTTTTTACTACGAATTTAAGTTGTTTCGAAATTTCAACCGAAGCTAACAATTGTTCATCACTTGAATATATACCTATATTCATATTTTACTAATCCAAGACAGTTTTTCAATATTCCACCACAATCCTCATTCTGTTAGGCAGCTCAATTTCATCCTGACTTACATCAGTAATGAAACATTATTGATGCCGAAATATTTCTACTCCATATATGTGTGGTAATGTGAACAACTATGGTTGCATGAACCATAAAAAACAATGTTGATGAAAATCGTTCGATTACTCAATATTTACTACTTAAAATAAATACCACATTATTCACAGACAAACATTATATTAACAAAAAACAATGTATGATCTTTTATACACTGAACACATGTTGATACACATAGAAAAGAAATAAAAAAATTTATACAGTTTCTGAAAAAAGAAAAATAAAACAGAATTCATATTCAACGCAACTGATGTGCAAGTGAAGTTCTGCATGAAACGCTGAAACCGACAAATCAATATCATCCGTCAAATAAATCGATAGAATAAATAATCCATTGACCAAACAACCGATTACTAAATTTACTATCACCTTTGCACAGATATATGTATAGTAGATTTGTTCTGTTGTGCAATTTCATAAAATGTTACAGGTGATAATTTAGTATTATTATTATTATCATTACTATTATTATTGTTAGTAGTAGTAGTAGTTGTGACAATTGAAGATGATGACTTACTGAATATCTTCAATAAACAAGTAAACCATAGATTATACAGTTGAAATAAACTATGCACTACAACATATCGAATTGTACACAGAATATATACAAAAACATGAAATACAACAAAGTTGACGACAATGCCAATAGAAATATCTGTGAAAATGTTTACAAAAATAACAAACTACTATCAGTAGTATGAAAATGTATACAAAATTAAATTGGGAATTTTTCAAAAAATCAACCATTGATTGTAGAAATAATATTGGCGGCTTGTGAATGAAGAAGGAGAAGAGGAAGTAATTCTTATTCGATGATAAATTAGATGAAATTAAATGACAATAATGTGCATTGTGCAATTTTTTCAATGGATTATAAAATTCAATTGGATAGAGTATTAAACTTTGTGGATGATAAAATGATCTAGGAGATGAAATGAAATAAAACAAAATTTTTTTAAAATTTAATATTAATGCAATGGAATTTAAAACTAAAGCGGTGAAACAGAAAATATCATCTACAAAATAAATTGCTCAGATTGTGAAAAAAACACTACATAGGATAAAGTGGACGGCCTCTTCAGCTTCCTGTACATGAACACCAATTAGCAGTCAAACACCACGATAACGCTTCGCTTATATCAATACACACCGACGAATATGGACATACTATATTCGTTTGAAACAATGTGGAAATAAACTAGATAGGGAGAGCACAAAGAATACTAGAGAATTTTTAGAAGCTTAGCACTCAGGTCAATCAGCAATCAACGAAAACATAGACATTGACCCAATTTATCAACCTATCAAAGAAACGATAGGTGACATGGGATCAAGAAACATATCAAAAGGGGAATACAATCAAAACAAAGGTGCAAACAACAACAGGTTTAATGTTAGCAGTAACCAATCAAGATCAAAGTTAAGAGAACAACCTACAGGTCAAACGTGGAGAAATTCGAATACTTCACTTTGTCTATCTGAAGTTTGTGCTGATGATGTTGTTTAGAAGAACAATGAAAGCTTCAAAACCGAAATATCCAGCTCACAGAACGAAACACCACCACAATCATCCACCTGAGCTACAAATCTTCTCCACCATCTCAAAACTTATGTCTTTATAAAGGGTGGACGCGAGTGAGACTGGAAGTTGTTGCTCCGATATTCATAGAGTTCAGACGCTGATGGAATACCTGCACCTAAATAAATCATGAAAATATCATTCGCACTTATCGATCAGATGCAATCAATTTGCTTGAATGGCAATGCCCATGTACATGACTGATGTAATATACTGTAAGATCCACTTTGTGAAGGTTTCGTTTGTGAAAATCCCTGTATGTAAACATTTGTAACTTGTCCTTATTCATTCTTTCAGTTGTACATTTTGTGTAGTCTGTTCAATTCCATTTTGAGATGATAATATTTGCATTTTATTATAGTTTCTACATTTCCTTCTGAACTGCATTTATGTTGTTTAAGCTGATACTTAGTCATGGCGACAGCCATATTGATTTGTTCCTCTTTTGATTGGGTCGGTTGCACTGACTGGAATTGTGCACTTTGATTGTGAATTGGAGCACTCTTCCAGAAAAACAAGCACTCTCTGTATTATAAAGTAACCAAATATTATCTGTCGAACGAAATCGATTTATCAATGAGGGATAGAATATCAGTTATGTGTTTCTGTTGATTTGATTAATTGAACAATTGTTGGTGGAATAACTGAGCGGTAATATTTGTTTAGGTAATGATGTATATTTATATCAATGATGAATATTAAAACCGTCATTTACCCAAATCACTTGTTTTGGTTTGAAGCTGGGCAAGGCGCGTATCTAAACTACCTAGACAGTTATTCCTCAGTCCAAACATCAGTTTGGATCCTACAATACTGATAGCATAATGCTATTAGACCAATCACTAGAGATACAAATCATAAAACCGAGGCTCATCAATTACAGTCATAAATATTAATTTTCACAAAACGACGAACTCATATCTACAAAACATAGTTTTGGAGGTTTGTGATTTTACACATTTGAAAAATTCTGCCCCGAAATATTGTAACAGTGCTCACTAGTGACTAGCTTCGTGAGAAAATTCTCGGAGTTCTAGTTGAGAAGACGTGACCAATGGAGTTCAACCCTGTCGAATGTAGGCAGTATCTACCAGAGACAAATGGGTGAGGTCGCGCAAAATCCCTAGATCAATGAGAGTTAGACACGAACACCGTAGGATGCCAGCCCAGTGGTCCAATGGTTATGCGTTTGCGTACAATACCGAAGGCACTGGGTTCGGATCCTGTGAGGAGCAGGAGTCGTGGATGCGCACTGCGCACTGAGTCAGTCCCATACCAAGACGAAACGACGGTCCAGTGCTTCCCGGTTTCAATATAGTTTTGTCATTACTGGATTGCACACTTCAGATATACGAACTACATAATGAAACGCATTGCGTGAGTAGAATCAACTGTATCATTGTAGTATATTTAAAAGTAATAGCGGTGAATTATAAAAATTATAAGCGATCATCAATTATCAAAATCTGTCAGTATGGTGAAGCAGTATCATTGTAGTGAAGGAGAACATAGTTGGGGCAAGCGGATTGTATTTAACGAAAATTACAGAGTTACTCAGTAAAATAGGAAAACCATATCGTAAATCGTTCATTTGCAAAATATCAGTCCATCATATCGAACTGGACTGTTCCTGTTGCAAAACATCAATCCATTGTCACTATTCATGCGTTTCATACAAATTCCGTTGTCTTCTAACTCTTCCTTTCTTGATCTTCCCCCATCTTCTGCTGCCAGACATTACGTTGACACACGTCATATACTACTTATAAGTAGCTCGCACCACATCATTATAAAAGACTGCAATTGGTCTAATGTTGTTATTTCAACTGAAATATGATTAAACAGATAGAATGTTACTAGCAGTGAAATCCATGGCGTGCATTCCCAACTAATCAGGTCAGCTCATATACCTGTTGCACAAGTGAGCGCGGCTATATGCATAACGCGAACACAATAATAGATTTGAGTGCTGAATGTCGGGATCAACTCTGAGATCCGCTGTGGTTGATCCAATGGATGGATCCTAATATAGGATGAAATGCGCGTTTATGATTAACAATATCATTTACATCATATCAAAGTTTAAACAGTATTGATCAAATTATCTAGAATAGAGTTGAAAAATTAGGACATTTGAAGATATATATAAGTACAATATATGACAAGAACTCCAAATCCTTATTTTATTTTTGTTTATTTGAATAAGACTTACTCATTTGGTTCACTTTCATCAAGTACAATTGAAACTGTTGACACGATATCACATGACTTCATAGAAGATAAATTGTGGTCTTTTTTGATTACATTACTATACAAGTGTAATTCAGAATCTGTACAAAAAAACATCATATTCAGATGAAAATAATGTTATATCTAGAGTCAGATTTATGACAAAAAAAAATTAAACAAAATTGGAGAAAGTAAACATCCTTAACAGCTCTAACTATAGACCTGTGAGCATGGTATACGATTAAAATAGATTCTTCGGTACAGCTTTTATTGACAGGCACTGCCACACAACCTCACGATCAACAGAGTCGAATGCCATTTCTAGGTCGAGAATTACTAACTACTGTGAGATGTTTGGATGTGTGTCTTTGTTCTAGGACCTGAATTAGAGTGGAAAGGTGGTCTATACATCCACGTCCAGGTGGAAAACCATTCTGGTGTTCTCTAGTCTGCTCTTCACGAACTTTCGTTAAGTGCCGGAGTATTGTTACGGCCAGTATTTCAGATACTTTATTAGTTAGACTGAGTTCTCTGTGATTGTCACAAGAGGTCTTTTATCCTTTCGTATAAATTAAGACGATCACCGATTAAGACTAGTCAGATGGAATTACGCCTAGTTCCCAGATTCTACCTAAGATCTCAGTCAATATTACAGCCAAAACTGGTCCACCATCCTTACAAATCTCAGGGGTCAATATATCACGACCCGCTGCCCCCTTCGTTTATACTTCCTATAACTTTTTCCACTTCATAAAGAGTTGGAGGACAAACATCGATTTGACAACCGAAGTTTGGCTGAAGGCCAGTTCAATTGATGCCTGTGTTATGCCCATCGATCCAATCTCCTGAGTTGAGAATGAATAACAGTACCATCTTTCTCAGATAGATTTCTAATACCGGCTTCCTTCATTAGGCGGGACAGTTGTCTACTGTTAACTATCATCACTGCCTTTTCAATCTCTCTCGCTTTCGCTACCCACCCCTGTTCGCGATCATTGCGTGTGCTTTTTATCAGCCTGAGTCTTAGCTGAATTCGCTCTTCGGCATGTTCGTAACCAGGTGGGAACAGTTTTCGAGCATTCATCAGTGCGGTAGATGCTACTGAAGTCAACCGCTTCTCCCTAAGTAGTACGGTTAACTATAATATTGAAAATGGTTAGTGGACTATCTCCATAGGACAGTCAACATTGGGAGTGATTTAGTATACTACTTTTAATAAGTTCTATAACATTATATTGACATTCGTATACGTGACATTGGTTAGTATTTTACACGATTAGAGAAATTGAGGCAATTGATGTGTCAGCAGATATTGTGTCGGTTACCGAACATAGTTGGCTTAAATTTTTCCAGTTTTTGCAGTTTGCTATAAAAATGTTTGCTAAAATATGCAAAGTTTCATTTGCTTCGAATGTTCTCAAGTAATTAGCTATAATAATTGTAGTTTAATAATTGATAAGGTTTATTGAAAACAGGATGAAACCTATCACGATTTTAATTTTCATCTAAAGCATTATTTCTGTGAGTTATCTATGTATTTACTCTGAAGAAGTGACTTGCATACAGTCAGAAAGCGCGCCTCAAATTCAAATTGTTACGCATTGTGATATTACTTTATAGTAACTATTATTTCATAATTCATTAACTACTCCTTCCACGTAGTCACACTACGCAATTTCATTTCTTCGCACTATCAAACATTTCTACAATAGTACACTGTCATTAACAAAATACTCAATGCACACAATATATGATATTGTGCACATACATACATTGACACAACCACATAATCAGATTCAAACTGATCTAATCATGCACACACAGTTAGCCAGTTTGTGGTAAACATACTGTGATAACCGTGAATCATTTGAATAGTGAGATCGATGGACAGAAAATGTGAACTTTGCATCTGATTATAGGATCGATATTTTTTTCGCTTTTTCAATCTTTCTATGATCAGCAAATTCATTTATATCTTTTTGCTTCACGATATTTCTTATTGACTTAAAATCACGGAAACTCTGAAAGATGAGATTTTTCATTACATTGCTGTGGAGCAGTTACAATGACCGTATTTTGGGTTATATTCATCTAAGGGAAAAATGCGCATAATGTGAGAAGAATTGATGAACAATTTTTCCGCTCAACTTCCAATGAGATAGTTGATGTGAACAAATCACTGTAGAGATTTTGAATAGTCAGATGAAATAAATCCCATCTATATGTATTGTGAATGAAGAGATTTTCCTAAAGCCTTAATAAGTGTTGAATATAATCTCGACTAGAAACTTACTGTAAGAATGATCTGTTGTCATTAATGAGTAGCATCAGATATTCTGTCTGAGTGTAGAACTAAAAATCTGGACCAATTCGTGATGAAATTTTGTAAGATGACCAATAAGCAAACACACAAGGGCCTCACCTTTCATGTTTTTACACTGATAAGAAATTGTTTACAACAAAATTGTCGTTGATTAGAAAACAAAGAGTTAATACACATTATGTAACAACTCTGTTGGTTCCCTTTTTTATTCCACATTATTTAGCCTGAATGTAGAAACCTATGATCGATGTATGTCATCACATAAAAATCCAATATGATAAGACATAGTTTGCAATTTGTTTCGAAATAGATCATTATTTTTTTTCAATTAAATTATCCTAATATCAAGAAACGATTTTCATGTGAAAGACGACAATTCGTCTGTCTATTTCATGATTCAGAAATTGAAATTGATTCATGAGAATTCAATGAATATATTTGCTAATCCATAGAATAATCAATGCATCAATATGATCAATGTGTGTTTTGAACATTGAAGTTTGAATAGATAAAATGATACCTTTCAATATTCAATTTTTAATTACTGGTTTCATTTCACGCCAACTCTTATATGTTTGTGTCAATGATTGTCTCAGTCCACTTGTCAGTGACTTCATGGATTTGTGCCATGTTTCGATCTGGCCGTCCCTAGCTTTTACAATGAACTAACACACTGATGATGTGTTTGGTCGATTGTCGCTGAAATTATTCATTACACTAATCGTGAGTAAATTCATTTGATTTTGAATTTGTATTCTTTACACAATAATGGTCATGTGGTTCAAATGGAGTGTACAGTGAAGGAATTAGTTTTCAGTACATTATTAACTGATTTGTACAAAAATAGAACAACGTTTATTTCCGATTGTCATTCGCTAAACAAACTGTGTAGTTCCCTTCCATCTGACAGTTTGTTCTACTGACGTGCATTTGTTGCCACACATTTTCATATTTTTCATATTCTTCAGAGTGAATAGTTAGGTAAACGGGACAAATAATGCCAGTTAATTGATGATATCAAGGAATCAATGCAACATGCTTTAAGTAAAATCTAACTCATGATAGATTCACTCAGATTCACTCTGTAAATATATTTCATATATATTTTAATCAAGATGATTCTGTTTATGAACCTACCTAACTCTACTACCCTACGTCACTCATTACACATATCTACTGTTTCTGCATCCATCACACACGCAACAACAAATGTAAGAGAAGAAGACCAGTGTAGCATCCATCTAAGCAGTAGCAGCAGCAGCAGATCTCAACATACACAAACGGAAAAGCAAGATTCCCCCATACAACACAACATGCATCAACCAAATTACACAAGATGCAGATGCTTTGGAGGACGTAAATACCTTCACATATATGGGCAGTATTATTGACATTCAAGTTGGATCCGATGCAGATATGAGATCGCGGATCGGCAAAGCAAGGACAATATCTGCAACTTCAAACAAATATCAATCAACACCAAAATCAGCATTTTCAATACAAACGTCAAGACAGTTATACTGTATGCAGCGGAAACTTGTAGAAACACTAAAGCCATCATCCAGAAGATACAAGTGTTTACTTACAGTTGTAAGCGCAAAATACTTCCGACCCATTGGCCAGACACTATCAGCAACAACCTTCTGTGAGAGAGAACAAACAAGATTCCAGTGGAGGAGGAAATCAGGAAGAGGCGCTGTAAGTGGTGGATAAGACACACATTGAAGATAGCACACAACTGGGTCACAACACAAGCCCTCTCTTGAAACCCACAAGGTCCAAGCAAAACAGCAGGAATGCCAAGGAACACCTTACTATGAGAAATCGAGACAAAAATGAGCAGAATGAACCTAGATTAGACAGAACTGGAAAGGAATGACAGGGCAGAGTCGGTTGGAGAATACTGGTCGGTAGTCTATGCTCCATTGATGGTAACAGGCGTAAGTAAATGAAGAAAGTAGGCATTAACCATAGTTGATCACATGAAACTTTATCTTTACAGCCAACATGCAAATGACTTTATTCAATCAACCAGTAGATCTGATGACATTGTAAATAACTATCTAATTAGATGATAAATAAGGCATCCTCTCCTGTCATGATATTTCTGTATCCGACTTGACTTAGCTTGACTTTTTTATGCAGAGTTTGGAAGATGTAGCACAGAAAGAGTACATAAACCTCTTGATAAAATGCCATTTCATCATACTCCCTAACTAATCACAATAAATGATAGAACAGTTTTGATTATTTGCATTAATCACCAAACAATTATCTGAAAATAAACACAGATATTTACAATCGATAATTAAACACTTTTGAATTGCATATTAGTGAATAATTCTGCATCCAGTGAAACTGCATACTTCATTTCAATGGTGCTTCCTGAGTGAGGCTGTTAAGAAGCTTGATCTGTATTACCACTAAATCGATGACATATTGATTATTGTAAATCAGAACAGCAGTAAAGAAAAACTCCTACAACGAAGCAATAATGTACACCTGGCAATCACTTTCACTGGTGAAGAAGAGTGTAACAAAAAGCAGGCGAAGTGGTGCCTCGTCAAATAGAAGCATGTACAGCAAAAGTTCCTCTGCTTATCAGTAGTATACTCATATTTATAGTTTTCTACTTATCCGTTACAAGAGAAATTCGGTTGAATGTCCCACAAACAGAGTAAAGGTGGTCTCTCTTGTGGATACCTTAAGTCAGGAGTCAGAATTCATCAACAATTCACCGACCGAGATCGTCTATAGTCCTATATTTGTACAAATCAGTAGATAAGGTACTGAAAACTGAATCCTTCACTGTACACTCCATTTGAACCACATGACTATTATTGTGTACTGAATGCTAATTCATTGAAATCTGTACTTGAAACCTGTACTTGCGAAACTAAGAACTCAGTCACTATGATTATGAAATAATTGTCACAATTGTTTTCCGAATAAAAAAATCCTTACTTTGCATTTCAGTATTCTCGATAAACCGACTTTGGCCAAACAATCACTGAATGATTTAGATAGGTGCATGATAAACTAATGTGTCAGCAGATATTGTGTCAGTTGACGAACATAGTTGGCTTAAATTTTTCCAGTTATTGCAGTTTCCTATAAAAATGTTTGCTAAAACACGCAAAGTTTCATTTGTTTCGAATGTTCTCAAGTAATTAGGTATAACAATGGTAGTTTAATAATTGATAAGGTTTATTGAAAACAGGATGAAACCTATCACGATTTTAATTTTCATCTAAAACATTATTTCTGTGAGTTATCTATGTATTTACTCTGAAGAAGTGACTTGTATACAGTCAAAAAGTGCGCCTCAAATTCAAATTGTTACGCATTGTGATACTAATTTATAGTAACAATTATTTCATTATTTATAAACTACTCCTTCCACGTAGTCACACTACGCAATTTCATTTCTTCGCACTATCAAACATTTCTACAATAGTACACTGTCATTAACAAAATACTCAATGCACACAATATATGATATTGTGCACATACATACATTGACACAACCACATAATCAGATTCAAACTGATCTAATCATGCACACACAGTTAGCCAGTTTGTGGTGCACATACTATGATAACTGTGTAGCATTTGAATAGTGAGATCGATGGACAGCAAAAAGTGAACTTTGCATCTGATTATAGGATCGATACTAATTTTAGCTCAGTCTCTCTTTCTATCATCAGCAAATTCAATGATGAGACCGACGTTTTTCCAAAAGAAGTCAATTACGGTGAGTCTTTTATTCATCTATCACCATTTTTATAATGTTGCAATGCTATGAATAATGTCTTTAATTTATATTATACTTGCAACAACCTTTAGAAATGGTAGATGGCTATAATCATAGACTCCGAGGTACAGGTCATTTCAATCTCACCTGTCTCCTCACCGTCACTTCAGGTTGATAGTTTGTTTTACGTGCTTGATTTTTGCACTAACGCTAGGTATTTGGTGCCCATAAGTGCCCAAGTTTCTGTTATATCGTTTGGTAGCAGTAGGTCATAAGCTACGATGCTTCGACCACGCACTGCGAATGGCTCTGTCATTCCTACCTACGGTTTACGACAGCTAACTATCAACCTGAATAACCGATGACAGTATCTATGGACGTTCATCCCTTCTGATGTTCCCATAGCCATACTCGGTATCGATCCCTTACATTATTCGATACTTCGTCGAATATCAAATCCATGGTTTTTAACGCGCAAACAGATATGTACCGAATTTTTTTCGCGTTACTATTTATTTCATGTTATATTCGATAAATTCCTCAAAGTAACGCAACCGTGGATATTCAACTGGTGTTTAATAATGTCGTAAGCCACATCGCCACCTGCAGACCCCCAGTCACGGTAAAACCTCGACAACTGGCACTGGACAACTTAGTTTTCGCTAAGCCTGAGTTTGACAGTTTACTTGCTATATGTATTACTTCGTCTTTCTCACAGTTCTTAAGATTCCTCTCTTCACTCAGCTCGCAGAAAGATGGCATTTATTGGAGACGACGTGGCGATTACGGAGCAGCAACGGCAGATATCCAATGTTCCGCCTCCGAACTAGTATACGGCACGACATTGCATCTGCCTGGGGAATTTTTTCACACCACGGAGCAGCGATTTTAGGTATATCAGATTTTATTTATCCCGAGCCTATACCTCCGACCATTGCCCTGTTGGAACCGTCGACTTCTTTCAACCTTGGCGAAAGCTGGCCTGATCACCCAAGCTCTTGTCAATGCACTCAGTCAATTTTCTGGTTACGAATATATCTACGGATGAGATTCCGGTCTCACGTCCAGCTCAGCAGGCCACGCCGCACTTGACTGCCAATGAGAATGCGGGCTCACGAGGTACGCGTGAGGCTACTGTCTCGCGTTCCGGTCGCCGCGTACGCCTACCTGTACGCTTTCTCGACTAACTACCAATCAACCACGGTTGCGGCATAGGATTTTACCCTCATACTACATGCATGCTACACCCTTTTCCGTTGCTTTGATTTTATTTATCTCGAGCCTATACCTCCGACCATTGCCCTCTTGGTACCGTCGACTTCTTTCAACCTTGGTGAAAGCTGGCCTGATCACCCAAGCTCTTGTCAATGCACTCAGTCAATTTTCTGGTTACGAATATATCTGGTATACGAATGGTTTCGCACTGGTCGTTTCTGGCTCCTTCGCTCATTCTGGTTCCGTCCTACATCTGCAGCTTTATCTGTTCCGAACGTCCACGAACGCAATCCTCAGACTCTGGATACGAGCCACGCTGGTGTGGCATGCAAATCCGATAGACAAACTTGGCAAATCAACTCCAGCAGCATACCTGGCACGTTACTACTGCTTTGAGACCTTGAATGACATGGCTCAAAATCGTTCGCAATGGCGCCGGTGCATTTATTCTTTGTGGTCTCTCAAATCCTAATCTTCTGGATTCTTCGACGCTTCTAGAGTTGACTTTCTAAACTTTTTTGATTTACTCATACTTCTTGAATAATATCTTCTCATCCTAACCACTCCGATTACTTCTAATACCCGTACTAACTATTCCATTATTGGATTTCAATTTACAATTACATCTCTGTGCTGATGTGGTATGGCGACATTAACTGATGTCCTTACGTACGAAGTTCTACGTTGCAACTGACTGACTGTGGATCATTTAGGATGAACTTATTCCGGATATATACATCTTAGGAATAAAAGGCGCACAATCAGAGAAGAATTCACGCACAATTTTTCCTCTCAACATCCAATGAGATGGTTGATGTGAACAAATCACTGTAGAGATTTTGAATAGTCAGATGAAATAAATCCCATCTATATGTATTGTGAATGAAGAGATTTTCCTAAAGCCTTAATAAGTGTTGAATTTAATCTCGACTAGAAACTTACTGTAAGAATGATCTGTTGTCATTAATTAGTAGTGTCAGATATTCTGTCTGAGTGTAAAACTAAAAATCTGGACCAATTCGTGATGAAAGTTTGTAAGATGACCAATAAGCAAACACACAAGGGCCTTATCTTTCATGTTTTTAACTGATTAGAAATAGTTTACAACAAAACTGTTGTTGATTAGAAAACAAAGAGTTAATACACATTATGTAACAACTCTGTTGGTTCCCTTTTTTATTCCACATTATTTAGCCTGAATGTAGAAACCTATGATCGATGTATGTCATCACATAAAAATCCAATATGATAAGACATAATTTGCAATTTATTTCGAAATCTATTTATTGAAATCTGATGAATATCAATCACTTGGATGATTTTATCAACTCAACAATAATGAAGAAAGATCTACTTTAATGCACATTATCGAGAATTGTTGAACAATGCAAAACAGTAATCATACTGATATACCACATTCAACAGAGATCTAGTCAAGGCTGTACAAATACAATATTGTTTCGTTTCATGATCATTCAATTCTCTCGCATCACATCTATTTTGACCTGATGATTTTTTATGTATTCATCATTGAATAATAATAATAGTAACCTGTTCACGTGAAGATAGAACAATGAAATTTGATTAAGTGTGTTATCGCTGAATGCATTGAGCTATTCTATTTCATTGATATTCATTGATTGATCAAATAAGAAGTACATGATTAATTGCAGATTATATTATTAAATAACAAATGAAATGTTACAATTCATTACTTTTTACAATTACAGAATGTTAAAAATGTTACTCAGTCAATTAATGCGTAATATTTTAAACGCGATCGACAATAGTGTTGTTTAATTTTCCTGAATAAAATTCAAATACAACCAATGAATGAGAACTTATGAATTCGTGAAATTCAAATTTATCATTGATATTGTAGTAGTCGTTACATGAATCTCATACAAACCATGTTCGGTTCATTAATGTACTCAATTTTAAACGAAAAATCAAACAAACAAACTAGCCAAAGAACACGTTTATTCAATCATCAAGAAAATAAGTGTTGTTGTAGAGCGTAGAACATTGAAAGCGCTGCTAGTTTCACTTTCAATCACAGTGTGATTCAGTATTGACTACAGATTCAATAATCACAGGTATTGTGTGTATGATCTTGAAACGTTTAGATAAATTGAATTTCGATTTGTCATTTCTAGCATCTCTGTAAAATGTATACAACTTGTGTCATAGATGTCAATGAGTAACCAGTTATAAAATTGTAATTTACAGCTTTTCTGTCTAGATTAAACGCTCTTTTACACTCTATATATATATATATATATATGTATATATACAGTTCATATTTCTCGCACGGAATCGCTAATTTTGCCAGTTAGTCGTAAAGCGTATTCGGATGAATGACTTACTTATTAAATCATTAAGATCTTTTAGTATACTGTATTTGACTGGAAATAAAATACAAAATGGCAAATATTTGTACATTAGATTGAATATAGAAGTAGATTTTGTGGAATGTTCTGTGAAGATGTACTATTGAAATCATCAGTCAATCATTGTTAGACCACCATTAGAAACCTGAAAGCACTGAAACACGGCCGTTTCATCCCGGTATGGGACTTATCAGTAGCAGTATGTATTTACGACTCATGCACCTCTCACGATTTAAACCCACCACCTTCGATCTAGCGCGCGAACCCACAACCTCCGAACCACTGCTTTGGCATTCAACAGTGTTAGTGTCCCATACCTGGACGAAACGGCCACCAAGTACTTCCAGGTTTCTAATCATGTGTTCTAACAATGACTGATTGATGATTTCAGTGTACAACAAACACTTATCTACATTACTCTAATTGACGAATATTTAATAGTTGAGAAGCCGACTGAAACTTTCTTGCACACAAATGATAATCCATTACATTCGGATTAGTATGAGTCGACTGGTTCAAAATTAATTTTTACATGTATACTACTTACCGATTTGATTATTCAGACTGACCTTGAGAGTCAGTTTTGCCTGAATTGCTGATCTCAGTTCAGGCATACCTAAAACAAATGTGAATATTCAACATAAAAAGTCACTGATTTCGCTGTTTGTAAGCTCCTATTGATGTAAACAAACAAATCACTTGTGATTACTTCATAAACACCTCCAAAATAGATCATTATTTTTTTTTAATTAAATTATCCTAATATCAAGAAACGATTGTCATGTGAAAGACGACAATTCGTCTGTCTATTTTATGATTCAGAAATTGAAATTGATTTATTAGAATTCAATGAGTATATTTGCTAATCCATAGAATAATCAATGCATCAATATGATCAATGTGTGTTTTGAACATTGAAGTTTGAATAGATAAAATGATACCTTTAAATATTCAATTTTTAATTACTCGATTCATTTCACGTAACGGTAATTGTTCCAAATCAAATGTAGTTTTAGTAATACAGGCAACATTTTCACAAAAATTTTCTTATATATTATATTTGATACTACATATTAAGTATGAAAATATTACCCTCTGTTATAGGTGGTATATAATTATCACATTGTTCAATAGTGTTATTCCCAAGTAAATCTGATGAAAAAATAATCGCAAATAAATTTTGATGCATATAACTTTGAATGGTTATGATTGATTGTTAAATGAAATGTCTGTCATCCATCCAGTAAATAACAAGAAACAAACAAGAAAATCTCTACACAATACTGAAATTGTTTCGAAAATTCACGCCAACTCTTATTTGTTTGTGTCAATGATTGAACACTGAACGATTTCAATTGTTTTTTTCATTGGTATGATTGAGGCGAATGAATAATAATCAGTTCATCAAGTGGTTGACAAAAATACCAGTTATTATGTTGGGGGCATTCAGTAACTATTTATAATCGCGAATAACTGAATAAAATAATCTGGTAAAAATAGTCTTGTTTAAAATGATTTCTTCAAAACTTTCAATGTTATATGCATGATTGTGATTTAGCTTCTTGGTACAGTCGACTTGAACCTGATTCTGAGAATCGTTTACATGATGAATGTTTTCCAGTTAAAGAAAATGTCAATGAGAAATTTGTTATATCCTATGAATATGATGAGTTATTTTTGACAAGTGAAATTTTCCGCAGAATAACAAATGAACTAGAATGGGATAAGTGAATGATTTGCAATGTTGTTTAAAGTGATGTTAGAACTTACTCATGAAGAAATCAGCCTTCTGATTGATACATGATTCTTTTCTTTCCCATTTGATTGAAACAATTGTAAGTCGCTTCTCCTGTATTAAATCTAATTAAATATCATAATTACAATAGCATGAATATTCTGTACACATAAACATAGTAATGAGTTTACATGCAAATATTAAATACTGTCTATACCTAACAATAATACACACACACACACCCACTTTCAATTCGTTTAGAATGCTTGTCTGACATCGATTCTATGATTGATTTCAGTGATGAACACAATTCTCATGTCCTATATATATATATATATATATATATATATATATATATATATATATATATATATATATATATATATATTTATCACATGAAAACATGCTGACTGATTCTGATCTGATTTCATGAACATTATGCATTATGCACAAATGCAATGATCTATTTCTTCGGTTTCATGTTTGTACTGGTTGTAGATATATTGTTGTCACATAAAACTTATGCATAACACAGTAATTGATGTTTTGAATATGATATTCTGAATATGATATTCATGATATCTGTACATTAGAAGGGAAAGTAGGAAATGTTATCATGAAACGTACGTACACTTGTAGTCAGTTTTCATATCTCGAATAAAATTTTTCAATTCTGAGTTGTTGTTGTTGTTCATAGAGGAAAATGTCACATTCAATAATAATAATAATATTAATAATAATAATAACAGAAAAATATTCAATAAGTCATAATCGTACAAATCTGCAAGAAAACAATCAAAAACACTTTGTACTTGGAACTACGTTCACAATACCAACTAATTGAGTGACGTAATGAAAGTATCATTATATATATATATATATATATATATATATATATATATATATATATATATATATATATATATTCCAGTCTTGTTTCATTTTATAAATTTCCAATGACCACTAGCAGCTCTACACAGTATTACTTGAAAAGGCCTGTGTTCCGAAGCACATACATTCATGTACATATATGTTCATGAGAGAGCTCTCAGTATTTGAAATCAATAACATTGGTCAATACTAATGAATCATATTTGTTTATAAGTAAATGTTAACACGTAATGGTTATGTTATACAACACAGTTGATGGATTTAAATGTGTGTAAAACGCGATGAATATAAATGAATCATATTTATTATATAGAAATTAATTTGAACAGTGTTTTTTTTTTCTTACAGACCTTCGACTATAATCAAACCATTCGTGGCTTCGAGACGTTGACTTGCACAGTTCAGATCTACAATTACATATATATATATTTATTTTTCCAGGAAGCGTTTTGGAGGTTTGTGTTTTTTACAAAATCCGTAGATCAATCAGAGTTAGATTATTAACACTGTTGGATGCCGACCCAGTGGTCCGATTGGTTAGGCGTTCGCGCACAATACCGAATGTGCCGGTTTCGAAGCCTGCAAAGTACAGGAGTCATGGATGCGCAGTGCTACTGACGATGATTCCCATTCCAAGGCGAACCGACCGTCTTTCAGTTCTTCCAGGTTTCTAATGTCTGTCTAACACTGATTGATTGATGATTTCAAATATATACATATATTTATTTAGTAATATGAGGATACTTCACATACACTCATCAATTTTCTTATTTTCAGGTTCTAGCATTCGGTTAATGGCATCTGAACAAAAAATGAAATAAAATACAGAAATGATTATGAAAGTTGATCGTCTTTCATATTTTTTTATTAAAAAAACAAACAATCAATTTAGATATTTAGAATTAAATGTCAACTTCATTTGTTTTACAGGAGGAACTAGTCAGTTGCAACGTAGCACTTCGTACGTATGTACATAAGTTCAGGTTGACATACCACATTAGCACAGAGACGCAAGTGTCAAATCAAATCCCATAGTGATAGAGATAGTAAAGGTAATAATTGTAATGAAGAAGACTAGGGTTTGAAGATATCATTCAAGAAGTATAATTCAGTGAGATAAGGTTAGAAAGACAAAGGTAAGAGGTGTTGACGAATCTAAAAGATTAGGATTTGAGAGAGCACTACGAATGCATGCATTTGCGCCATTGCAAACGATTTTGAGCCATGTCGTTCAAGGTCTCTAACCATTGGTGACTATCGTCTCGCGGACACCAACTACATCTACCGAAATGACTCAGTCCACTTGTCAGTGACTTCATGGATTTGTGCCATGTTTCGATCTGGCCGTCCCTAGCTTTTACAATGAACTAACACACTGATGATGCGTTTGGTCGATTGTCGCTGAAATTATTCATTACACTAATCGTCAGTTAAGTCATTTGAATTTGAATTTTTTCGCCTGAATTCTCATCTTTTTTAATTTTCTCCGATATAACGATGTGAATAGTTATGTATCAGCATATGATGAACATTTCATAATCTTGACACTGATAATAGTAATAGTAATAATAATAATAATAATAGTAATAATAATAATAATGAATGGAACTAGCAGCCTAATATAACTTGATATATTTTTCGTTTCATTTGGATAATATATCTTTCTAAGTTTACATTAATTCTTTTTTACCATTTGCTCATATTATATAAAACCTTTCATATTGTAGTGCTTAATTTTGATAAGATAAATTATTCACAAAATTATATAAAGATAATGTGAATAGATCATAGTGTACAGTTGACTGAATGTCATGTTTTTTTTTATGAGTTTAATGATGATTTCTGTGGTAATTATCACTTCTATAACTGAGTCCAGCATGTTCAATTCTCAGTTAGATTTCGTTAACAGAGGAGTAATGATGAAATGGAGTGTTGAAGAAAATAAAACAATACCTCTTTCCGTGTTCACATCCGTTACCGTTTGCCTTAAATCTTCGTATTCATCTTCAGAAACTGAATTAAACAACGGAAAAAAACGTCAGTTCAATTCAAATTGTATGCATCCATGATTTAAGAAATATATATATATATATCATAGTTTAATGCTTACATCTTGGATTGTCTATGTAATTTTGCAATAGTTCCATCTCCTCTGACACGGGATTTGCTACAAATGAGGAAATAATATTGAATGAAAATATCTTATTTCTCAAAAAGTTTAATCATTTCATCAACATATGTATGTATGTATCTTCATGTGTAACGCAACGAAATATAAACGAAATATTCACAACCACAGTTATCAATCACATATATATATATATATATATATATATATATATATATATATATATATATATATACAAGGATTTTTCTGTCGTCAATCTTTTATAAAAACACACATGCATTCCTGTGATGTGTGCTACTTATACGAATGATATAAGTAGTATAAGAAGGGAAGTGAAAGAAAAAGTCTCACGGTCAGAAGAGGAAAACGGAAAGCAAATGGAGCAAAAGCAACAAGTAAAAAGAGTACCAACAGGAATGATAGGATCCAACAACAGGAATAGAAGAAGAAGGATGGAGCGTTGGAAGTCACGACTTAAAGATGGTGTGCAAATAGAGTGTTGAATGTAGTGTTTTCGTTTTTAATTGACTCAGAGTGATGATGACATGATATTAATAAACAAACTGTGGAATATTTCAATGATCTGCAGGCCTGCCTGCCTGCCTGAATGCCCAAATGTGAAATTTTTCAAAAGTCACTCTGTAACTTACCTTTCTGTATAGATGCATCAATAATCAAGAAGAAAATGTAAAATACCAATAGATAACTCATTTTTCTTTTTTACTGAAACAAATAACTTTATTTTTCTGCTTTAATATTATTTTTATATCATTTAAATACTTTTTCTGAAACTTATTGTGATTAGTCAGTGTAGTTTGATAGAAAATTTCTTGAAAATGAATTAATTATCAAACACAAAACAGAATAAAATTCAATTAACTCATGATTGATCCAATGAATTGTAATGTGTCATTCTGATTCGTTCCATTAGTATACGTTGTCTGATGAATTATTGCTTACTTACTTAATTACTTACTTACTTAGTTACGCCTGTCGCCCCCAATGAAGCAAAGGCCGTCGACCAGCTTCCTCCAACCAACTCTGTCCTGGGCTTCTCTTTCCAATTCTGTCCAATTTTTCTTCATTCTTCTCATGTCTTACTCTATTTCTCGGCGTAATATGTTCCTTGGCCTTCCTCTTTTCCTTTAGCCCTAAGGGTTCCAAGTGAAGACTTGTCTTGTGACGCAGTTAGATGCTTTTCGTAATGTATGGTTGATGCATGTTGTGTTGTATGGGGGAATCTTGCTTTTCCGTTTGTGTATGTTGAGATCTGCTGCTGCTGCTTAGACGGATGCTACACTGGTATTCTTCTTTTACATTTGTTTTTGCGTGTGTGATGGATGCAGAAACAGTAGATATGTGTAATTAGTGACGTAGGGTAGTAGAGTTAGGTAGGTTCATAAACAGAATCATCTTGATTAAAATATATATGAAATATATATACAGAGTGAATCTATCATGAGTTGGATTTTAACTTCAAGCATTTTGTGTTGATTCCTTGATATCATCAATTAACTGGCATTATTTGTCCCGTTTACCTAACTATTCACTCTGAAGAATATGAAAAATATGAAAATTTGTGGCAACAAATGCACGTCAGTAGAACAAACTGTCAGATGGAAGGGAACTATACAGTTTGTTTAGTCAGTAACATTCGAAAATGTATATTGTCATTATTTGTACGAATCAGTAGATAATGTACTGAAAAATGATTCCTTCACAGTACACTCCATTTCAAGCACATGACCATTATTGTGTAAAGAATACAAATTCATTGAGATCTGTATCAACTGTACTTGCGAAAAAAAGAATTCAGTCACTATGATTATAAAATAATTGTCACAATTGTTTTCCGAATAAAAAAATCCTTACTTTGCATTTCAGTATTCCCGATAAACAAACTTTGAACAAACAATCACTGAATGATTTAGATAGGTGCATGATAAACTAATGTGTCAGCAGATATTGTGTCAGTTGACGAACATAGTTGGCTTAAATTTTTCCAGTTATTGCAGTTTGCTATAAAAATGTTTGCTAAAACACGCAAAGATTCATTTGCTTCGAATGTTATCAATTAATTAGGTATAATAATGTTAGTTTATTAATTGATAACGTTTATTGAAAACAGGATGAAACCTATCACGATTTTAATTTTCATCTAAAGCATTATTTCTGTGAGTTATCTATGTATTTACTCTGAAGAAGTGACTTGCATACAGTCAAAAAGCGCGCCTCAAATTCAAATTGTTACGCATTGTGATATTACTTTATAGTAACAATTATTTCATAATTCATAAACTACTCCTTCTTCGGCTTTCATCACGATATCCACGTAATCAAACAACGGAATTTCATTTTTTTTGCAATATTAGTGTTGTTTTAGGTCAAATATTTCTACAATAGTAAACTGTCATTAACAAAATACTCAATGCACACAAGATATGATATTGTGCACATACATACATTGACACAACCACATAATCAGATTCAAACTGATCTAATCATGCACACACAGTTAGCCAGTTTGTGGTAAACATACTGTGATAACTGTGTAGCATTTGAATAGTGAGATCGATGGACAGAAAATGTGAACTTTGCATCTGATTATAGGATCGATATTTTTTTCGCTTTTTCTCTCTTTCTATGATCAGCAAATTCATTTATGGCTTTTTGCTTCACAATATTGATTATTGACTTGAAATCACGGAAACTCTGAAAGATGGGATTTTTCATTTAGATGAAATCATTACATTGTTGTGGAGCAGTTACGATGACCGTATTTTGGGATAAATACATCTAAGGAATAAAATGCGCATAATGTGAGAAGAATTGATGCAAAATTTTTCATTCAACTTCCAATGAGATGGTTGATGTGAACATAGCACTGTAGAGATTTCGAATAGTCATATGAAATAAATCCGATCTATAAGTATTGTGAATGAAGAGATTTTCCTAAAGCCTTAATAAGTGTTGAATATAATCTCGACTAGAAACTTACTGTAGGAATGCTCTGTTGTCATTAATGAGTAGTATCAGATATTCTGTCTGAGTGTAGAACTAAAAATCGGGACCAATTCGTGATGGAATTTTGTAAGATGACCAATAAGCAAACACACAAGGTACTTATCTTTCATGTTTTACACTGATAAGAAATTATCTACAACATATCTGTTGTTGATTAGAAAACAAAAGTTTATACACATTATGTAACAACTCTGTTGGTTCCCTCTTTTATTCCACATTATTTAGCCTGAATGTAGAAACCTATGATCGATGTATGTCATCACATAAAAATCCAATATGATAAGACATAGTTTGCAATTTATTTCGAAATCTATTTATTGAAATCTGATGAATATCAATCACTTGGATGATTTTATCAACTGAACGATGATGAAGAAAGATCTACTTGAACGCATATCATTGAAATTGTAGAACGATTCAAAACAATTTTCATACTGATATACTACTTTCTACGCAGAAATAGTCATGGATGTCCAATTAAACAAATGATTAATTAAGGCCAATTTGTTTTGAACATTCATCTTTGAATTTAAAATAATGCTTTTCAATATTCAATTTTTGATTACTCGATTCATTTCACGTAACGGCATTTACAATTGAAATGTAGTTTTAGTAACACAGGCAACTTCTTCACAAAAATTTTCTTATATCATATCTGAGATATATTAAGTATGACAAATCCAAAATATAAAGAGTTTGCATTGGTATTTCTATGTTTACGGAAAAAGTTGGTCTGCAACTTATCACTGTCAACCATTCTACTAAAAATTAATTATAAACAATACTAAAACTTGTTGCCCTATAAATTATTTCTAAATGAGAATTTATCCCTTCGAATAAAATGTGTTACAATTATTAATAGAAGCCAGATAGTTTTTGTATGTAAAATCCAATATTTTTAACTTTCAGAATTTATCTATGTTTTTCACCTAACAAATTGAACACATTGAAATGATAGAGCGGTTTTCCTACTCAATACACAACAACATTTTGTGTGGATATCCTTTCATTTATTTCATACGATATTATTTGTTAAGGTGAAACAAACGATGAGAATAAGTTCATTGTTTCATTGAATAATATCATCTATCTTATAAATGCGGGTTTTATACAGGATTCATCATACCGGTATCATAATGATACTTCAAAAGCCGTGAAAGTCATGACAGATTATTTGGTTTTGTTTCAATTAATAAGTAATTTAATATAACACAATGTTACTAATCATCATTTCATCTCTACTTGAACTCTTACATACTTACACTTGTTCCTATTCGGTAGAACATAGGCCACCAACCAGTATTCTACAAACCACTCTTTCTTAAACTTTTTTTTCTAGTTCTTTCAAACGGTGGAAATAAAAGTAATTTAGACAAATTTATCCCAAAACTATATATTCCAGTCTATAGTTATGAAGGCGAGTTCATTGTTCATCAGTTTCACTAGTTTCCTGAGTTCAGAAAATAATTTTAGACATCGACTGATTTTTGGAGAAATGTTTATTCTCTGAAGTGACTAGGGGTTCAACTGAACTGTGCAGATAATCTATACCAGTGTAGTATCAATGAATTCAAGAAACCATCCATGGAATTTTACAACCATTAGATAATTATAAATCATTATCATTACTAATCAGATGTCAGATTTACGCTGTTTATCATTTTCACGTTGAGATAGTTTACTGATATGATGTGATGTTTAGCACTGACTGCCAATTATTTAATTTAATTATGTGTAAATCCATACTGAACACCATATAAGGTGCATTCAGTACTTTTGTAAATTACAATGCATTACAAAAGAACTAATTGACCTAAAAGAATATCGATTTGCCGAAAAGTGAAATTCTTTAGTCCAATTATGTAGTCATGGCAATGAAAGAACCTTGAACAGTTTGTAACTAATTGGTGAAATCAAAATGAATGAAAATTTTCTTATATCTCACCATTGATAACTAAATGCAAGTCATTTCATTTGAAAAAAAAAAAAAAGATCAATAACTAAGAAAAATTAACACAAATTTTATGGTATTACACATTGAAATCATCAGTCAGTCATTGTTAGACCGCTATTGAGAAACCTGGAAGCACTGAACGGCTGTTTAGTGCTGGTATGGGACTCATCATCAGTGTGCATGCTGGTCAAACAATGATTGGTTGATGATTTCATTGTGTAAAAACAATAATCTCCATAACTCTTAATGAAAAATGGTATTAGTTCAATCCAAATCATGATAGTTCTGAAAATAGCACTAAGTGTCGCTTTCAGAAGATGCTTGACATGTAGGATGTTTGGAATGGATTCACGAATTGTTATATTTGTTATTCCTAACAACGTTTCTTTTAGAAATTGACGGCAGTGGCATATCCTACTTCTTTATTTCTAATTTTTGTTGACTGCTGTAGTGTTTGTTAGAAATGAATTTCTATATTATTGCCTAATGTTGTCTGACTATCATCACTCACTCTGTTTCCATACGGAGTTGGCTCACTTGATTTCAACACTTTGCTTTGCATTTACGCGCCATAATATTCTGCCTGTAAGAGGTGAATCCATTCAGGGGCTAAATTACAGCCGTTGCATAAACAGAGATAGCCGAAAATCTTAAACAGTTTTTTACCGTCTTTTCAGATGCTCTTTCATTTCTCAAAACTTCGCCAACTGGCACTGACAGATTATTTTTCGCTAAGCGCGAGTTTGATAGTTTACTTGCTATATGCATTATTTTGTCTTCCTCGCAGTCCTTACGCCTCCGCTCTCCACTCGGTTCGTAAAATGATGACGCCAAAATAACTTTCACTATCTTTATTTTACGTTGTCATAGACATATCTATAGGGATAACACTTTCTTCTAATGACTTTTCAGGAATCGAGTTTCAGATGGGAGGTTTATGTGTTCACGATGTATAATCAGACGATAGAGTTGTGTTTGGAGAAGACGCTGACGAAATACAGAGTCTTCTGACCACCTTGAACAACAATATAAACATGTTTCGAATGCGATTCTCGCATTCAAAATGTTATTTCAGAATTGGCTTGCATCGGCTACTGAATCACCGTTAGGGATTGAAGTAGTTGAGCGTGTCAACCGCTCCACTTATCTCGGTAGTCTCGTCTGTGCTGATGGTCGGGTGTGTGACGACATCTCAGCACAGATACAGCATGCTTGACTGGCTTTTGCCAACTTGCATCACTTATGGCGTTGGCGAGATGTCGGTTTGCGAAACGATGGACGAGTTTACTGTGCATCAGTTCACTTCGTCTTACTTTATGGCTATGCATCGCTCGTATATCCTGGGACAATCGGGTGAGCGATGCAGCTGTTGGGAAATAAGCACCAGTTAAGGATGGCAAATCATTTTTCTAATCTTAAAAAATATCTCACTAGATTATACTTCTTGAATAATATCTTGGGACCGTGGTCTTTGCGATTACTGCTCACACTTTAACTACCTCTATCACTATGTGGGTCAATAGCAACAAATCAAGATCGAAGTGAAAAGAATACGCTATGAGTTTTACATGTAGAAATCTTAATACTTCACTTACATCTGAAGTTTATTCTGATGATATTGTTCAGAAGGACAGTGAGAGCGCCAAAACCAAACTATCATCCACCTAGGCTACAATTTTTCTCCACCATCTCAAGCAGACAATCAATTGGTTATCCAGCAGTTGGTGTTGACACTAGCAAACATTTTTAATAGTAGTGACCTTTGAATCAAGTCAAAGGCAGAAACGTGGTCTGGAAATGTGTATCAAGCATAATTTTTACCCTTTTCTTAACTAAACAGTACATGATTCAGAATAACATCAGTATCTAACGAACTTCTTTTGTATTTGTCAGCAAACTATTAGATCAATCTGCCTTTTTAATTCTGTTTGAAATGGGAGAAGCAACAGTTTTTGCATTGTTTTGAGAAAGGAAATTATTGTTGTTAGTATAAATTTTGCATTCTTATCATCAGATACTTTCTTTAGCAATGGGATTATCATTACTTTTCTCCGTTTTTATGGGGCGAAACGTTTTGGAAAGGATTCGTTAGAGATGCTTATGAGTGACTGACTAAAAAGGTCGGCTCACTTATTGAAAAGAAAGCTTGGAATTTCATCAAATACCAAACACTGAGGATAAGGTAAGCTACTAGAGATATTTCGGGCATCACGCTCAGTGAAAATTAAAACACGACTCTTTTTCCAGTTTGTCGATTAAAGAAATATGATATCATATGATTGATGCGCAAAAGATTTACTCAAGTCGCAAATATTCATTTATCTATCGTCACTAATGTTTTTCTTTTTGCTTTATTTGTGGTGGTCAAAACTTACAAAAACCGTTTCACTGTCCCCACAAACTTAAAAGCAGAATCTAATGCAACAAGTAACATCGTCAACGTGTTAAAGGAAACATGTTTTCCAGATCGTAGATATATTATTTTGTCATATATAAGAGTGTGCTTTTTCAAGAAAGCAACAATGATCGAAACTAAGCATCACAGCACGTTTATGACAGTCCAATATCACTGGCGAAAATCACGTTTAGGTTGGCATCCGAAAAAGTGGAATAATCCAACACAATTTGTTGACCTCCTGATTACAGAACGCTACAATCACCTTTATTAAAATCACGAAATATATATGAAAGTTGCCATTTGAAGGTAGCAAGTGAAAATATGGCAAGTCAGCTATCAAAAATGAATAATGTAGATGAGGTGCAATCTGGAGTTTAGTAAATCTTGGTAACATCAGAATACTTGTACTTGTTTAAGTGTTTTGGGCGCCATTTGAAGGTTAAATAGGGATTGAGACCGTTCGGAAACTTAAATCATGTAGAATTAGACCGACATTAGTTTACATTTGTAAAATATCAACACATTTTTACTTACTGCTTCATTGATCTCGTTCAAAAAGACCATGTAGTGATAAGAAAAAATCGTCTGGGACATCAGTTAATCAGGATTCTTGACATTTGATCATAATACAATAGCGATATCTATTTAGACTTATTAAACATCTGGTGAAGTAGTGATAAGAACTTTAAAGTTATCGCTAAGGGGTCGACATGCGATTGGTGTTCGTTTTGTCAAAGTATATCAATGGCCACTTCACTGTCTCTGCTCGTACGTTTCTGTAACTTATATATGTGCCTGCTCAAACATTTACATGGTAGAAGGAAGTGGTAGCTCAGATATTCAAGTAGACCAAGTGCAACCTTTTAGTTTATTCCGTTTGATCACGTTGAGTAAATCTGTCGGTGGTGTGATTGAATTCCTAACTGTGGGAAACGTCTGTTTTAGATAGATATTTTTTCATTTGGATGCTATTTGATTAATGATAAGTTTATCATTACAGAATAAGAAGTTATTCCCAGCTTTTCAGGAACCTATTTGTTTATTTTCAGCTGATCTTAAAAGCTTTTATTGTCACAGTAATTGTACCAGATAGAGATATCACTGTTCAGTATGACTCATCTACATGGTTATGTATGGCTCTCCATATTATTATTCAGAAGTTACTTCTCATTAATTACTTCTGATATACTTAAAATCAGTAACTTCACGTTTCTCCTCTCTAGGCAGATACAATGTTGATGTTAATTTCGTTGGATTCGCCATATCAGTTGCAAATTAATTTTGATTAAAACTCATTATATGTTTTCATATGTGAGTTGCATTGTTCAAATGTAGCGTCCTTCATTATTTTGAGTTGTAGTTGCTCATTGTTATCAAGCTATTCGTATCTTATCAATGATAATAATCAAAGTATCCAATATCCAATATCTTTTTCACGAGCTAGTGTAAACCAATTTGATTTATTCGCGCTCGATTCTTGTTCTTTCGGTACGGTTCCAGGTGTTCGGTGATGTCCAATCGATGGAGGTCTAGCTACTTGACTGTCTAATTCTAGTCAGTTGGCAGTTGGTTGTGACTTTTTATATCTCGGGATTTGAATGAAACGTTTGTTTCAGGGCAGTAGGATTTCTGGATACTAGCAGCCGTCACATTACCAGAACGGAGATCAGTTAGTTGGAATGTGGAGAGTAATAAGGGTAATAAGGATAAAATTCTAATGATAATATGAATAAAATTTCGGAACTGAGTAATACATAGATGAATTTAGTTTGTTAATTGGTAGTGAGGAATGTGAGAGAGGACCGAATTGTAAGCAAGGGCAAGGAAACAGAGATAATATGCGAGATAGAATAATTGAGGGATCTGAGGAGATGGCAATGGTAACAACTAGCAGGTCTCAAGATATGCATCAGACACAGCTTGTCCAAGAGGGAGATGATAGTCCGCATGTGAGTACGTGATTATCAAGTCTCTTCTTAAAGCAGTCCACTGAGGGGCTGTAACTACCTCGGCTGGGAGAGCATTCCAAGTTGCGACGACTCGCATTGAGAAAAGTTGTGCACGAATCTGAGTATTCGCCCTTTGCTGTGCAATCTTTCAAGGATTGCCTCGAGGGGAGTGGTGGTGATGCATCGGTAAGATGCTCACGTTGGGATGGTTTGGCGTGTTTAATATGGTGTGCGCCATAATCAGGTCACCTCTGATTCTCCTGTAGCTCAGTGGGAATAATCACAAGAGCTGAAGTCTATCGTCATAGGGTTTATTTTTCAACCCTATCACCCATTTGGTTTCTCGTCTCTGCACTCGATCCATGAAATTTATGTCTCCTTTAAGCAGAGGGGGTGCGATGACGTTGTGAACCTCCAAGTGTGGGCGCGCGTATGTCTTAAACAGGGTTAAAAATGATTTTGGGGTGATAACACCAAGCTGTCTTCGCATAAAGTGAAGAGTCGCATTTGCCTTGGCTGCGTCCCCTACATAGTTTGGACTGGTTTGGAGGCTTTCTGTGGTTATCAAACCTAGGTCGCGCTCTGAGGAGACATTAGGGAGCGGACTTACATTGAGAGTATAGGTCGTTTGCGTTATATGAGGCAGGAAATGCATGACGTGACAATTCGGTTGGTTGAGCTTTAAACCGTTTTTCACTGCCCATTTCTCAATAGATGCAAGGTCCTTTTGAAGCTCAGTCGAATCCTCTTCACTTATAATGGGCCTCCAGATATTCGCATCGTCTGCGTATATCAATGCCGGTGAGCTGACTGAGTCCAACATTTAGTTAATAAATATCAGGAAGAGAAGTGGTCCTAGGATGTTCCCCTGTGAAACTCCCGATGTGGATACTCGCCAACTCGCGTGCACTCTGTTTACCTTGGTGCGAAACTTTCTATTCTCAAGGTAGTTTTTGAGCCAAGGTAGGAGTGGGTCAGTGAAGCCCATTTCCACAACCTTTTCGATTAGGCGTGTGTCGGACACCGTGTCAAATGCCTTTGCAAAGTCGAGGAATATTACGTGTACCGGTATTTTACGGTCTAAACAGGATGTCCAACTGTCAAAACAAGGTGAGTGAGTATTGGTTCTACTTGGAAAAAAACCTGATAAAGCAGCATTTATGTAACTGGAGCATTCCGTAGTAGAGAATTCGAATGATAAGCATTGTGTTTTTTCTGAAAATATCAATTCTATAATTAGAAAGAATATTATTAATCATCGAAAACTAATTCACATGTCAGATTTGAAATATTTAATTGAAAAATGAACAGACATTTTCCCATATGAATGACAACCAGTTAGATAGTAAAAATAAACCTTATAACTACTGTATGTTAAAATGACATTCATGTAACTGAAGCTGGATGTTCTCAAAAGATGGTCATACTAAACTGAATATAAATAACATACTAATTTCATAATGATTGTAAAATGTTGATATCCACTGTAGTGAGAATGTCAGGTTATATCCACTTGCAATTAACAAATATATTTTACAAGACAATTCTTCCTAAAGCAAACTGTTTAACAAAATACAGTGAATTAGAAGTTCAGACCATCCACAGTTTACTTCAAGAATGACTAAATATTCAAACAGACAACAGCAGTCTTCTTTATGCTTCAATTCAGTCCATTCTTCAACTTATTAACTTTGTCTACTAGACATGTCATTCTTACTCTGTCGGATATATAATGTCCTTCTAATAAACCTCTTTTATTGGTGATGTTGTTGGTTGGATTCATATGAGTTTTAGTTCGTGTCTGTTATCTGTATTCACACTGGTTACCTGTATTTTACAAGTTTTTCCTGATTGATTTGCTCTGTACTCACTGATTCTGGTTAAATATCCATCAGTCAGCTTCAACGTAGAACTTCACATGTAGGTGCATCCGTTCAAGTTACCATACCGTATTAGTAAAGAGATATGAGACTGTTACTTCAACCCCATAGGAGTAGAGGTTGCAGCAGTTTGGACGGTAACTGGAAAGATTAGAGATCGAATATATGAATCAAGAAGTTACAAACCAGCTTCATTTTTTAAAGGCATCTAGAAGATTGCAGACGATTTCCAGTCAAGTCATTCAAAGTATCTAGCCAACGGTTATAATGGTCTCGTTGACACCAGCCAGGTAGTCTACAACTACTCAGTTGTAAGCAACTTCATAGATTTGTGTCAGCAGTCACTGAAGGACGGAGAAGACCTGAATCCACAACTTACAATGTTAACCAAGAACGTCAAATCGAAGGAGGACACGGAGTGGTAGCCGCGGGTCTTTATTTGAAAATTAAAATTTTCGAGCTATGTACAGAAGGAATGACGTGTTTACAAAATAGACTTATAAGTCGTCTTGAAGGTTCCGTGCACGCAGAGTGTGCTCTGCTACTTCCAAAGCGTTTATCCTTGGTCGCCCTGCAGTAGAAATAAAAGTCATACATTGTGATTTCAACACTGTTACAATTCCATGTGTTGGTTTGGCCAAATCAGGACTCTAGCTTGCGTTAAGTGCACTGTTCTTAGAATTTTTATTGGAGAATGTTTTGTTGTTAGATTGGCAGCTGTTAATGGGATTGTGATCAGACTTGGCCACCAGTGGTGAGTGGTTGTTCGCTCTGATTATTTTCATCTGAGGTAATGAGTATAGTCCAGAATAGTCCAGATCAACATCACTAGATGTCCTGTCGCCGACAGAATTACAGACATTCTTTTGATTGCTTTACACGGTATCCGCTTGAGGGCTCGCCAAGTGTTTAAGACCAGCGACACAGTTAGATCCATTTCTGAATGCTTTGTTTATGCAAATCCCTCCATGCATCCATTTGTAATTTTTCCTTATTGATTCCTTCAGTTGTACATTTTATTAGCCCGTTCGAATCCATTTTCATATGATAATATGTGTATTTTATCAGTTTTTATTTCTTCTGCCTTTACTGAGTTTCTATGTTTCTTTCTGAACTACATTATGTTGCTTAGTCATGGCGACAGCCATATTGATTTATACCTCCTTTGATTAAGTTGCTTGTATTGACTGGAATTGTTCATCTTGAGTGTGAATTGAAGCAGTCTTCCAGAATAGGAAACACTGTCAAACGAATCTGATCTATCCAGGAGGGATAGAATAACATCTATTAGTGCTGTTAATTTGATTAACTGAACAATTGTTGAAGGAATAGCTGAGTGGTACTATTGTTTACAATCGTTATTTACCCACACCACATGTTTTGGATTTGAGCTGGGCAAGACGCGTATCTAAACTTCCTTGAGGGTTATCCCTCGTCCAAACCTCAGTTTGGATCCTATGACCTTTATGCGGTTATATTCAAAGTAGTCACAAACGAGATGTATCAGAATGATGAGTACGCTTCCTACATTAACTACACTGTGGAAGACTACATGAACATGGAGAAGGGTCTTTAATTTCAGGAGATTGGTGGGGATCACATTGAGTTGTAACTCACGGTATTTTTAATAATAGCTAACATAAGCCACTCAAAACATCATGTCTATGGAAAGAGTTCTCAGGCTAAGCGTTGATTATTGCTGTAGCCCACAAGAAGAATCTGATAGAGGCCTCAAATCTGCTCCAAGGATAATGAGATATTCCCAGACAAAACAAGAAGCCAAAATTCAGTTAGACGCAAAATATCTTTTTCGTCATAACTGAAAGGAATCTTGAAAACAAAGCTGTCAAATTGTGAAGTTCTTATCCATCTGAGAATATCTGGGGACTTTAATGTTGACTCCGGCTTACAGTTGAATATAACTACAAACTCGGAGTACTCCTGAATTCCTGGAATATATCGGATTTACTCTCAGGTAAAATTCATACCACCAGGAAAGTACCCAGGACGCGACAACATCCACACAATGATGTTTTTCTCTCACTACTCCTTACGATTTTGTTAGGTGTTGCTTTCTCGATCTTCGGCTCAGGTTTGCGACCTTGAACTTGTTTCACTTCCTATCAAGAAATCTAATCACAGCCTGAACTAGGCAATTATATTCAAATGGAGTACACTCATGATTTCACAAAAGCAATAGTGATGAGAAGGTGGAAGAAACGAAATATCGTCTGTGTAGCGAAGTATTTTGTCTTTCCCACTACATTTCGTAAATGTACATAATCTTTTGCATTTCACTTCCTATGAATAGCCTTCATTTGCTCAGTCCTTCGTCCATTTGCAATCATACTTTTGCTTCCTTACCCTTATTTGTTTCCTAAAGCATTCGACTTCTAGGCATTAGAATTTTCCTGTTTATTAGACTCCATACTTCAAACATCTGATCTACGGTCTGGAAATGTGATAACTGATAAACTTATTTGCTCAACTCGCTGAACATACAAATAATTAGGAATATCAAGGGATTAGAATTGTAGCAATGGAGTGGCTACACCACCATCTCATGGGCACTGACAAATACGTAGAGCCGTGTCGAAACAAAAAGGTTAGAACTCAAAGATATCTGTTGATTTATACTGTTGTGGGCTAAAACCTTTAGACTATCCTCTCCCAGCTTTGGTTTTCAGATTTTTTTATTCTGAGACTTGCTCTATCGCTGATTCTTGTTCATTACAACCTTTATTGAATGTAAATGCATTTTGTGAACATGCTATGTTCTCAGCTCACTTCATATCTAGTTATTTTCGTTCCTAGTTCTTTCCACTCTCGCTAATTATCATTAATTCACACTACACAATATATATTTTGACTTGTGATAGTCATTGGGAGGGTAGCAGTCATTGGACAGTTTCAATAAATCCTTTAGTTTTGGCGGCGTTTACCTAAAATGTCGCTCTGGAGGATGGCCGGAGTAAAGTTCGTTGTGTTTACTTTGTAGTCCATTTTTGCAGTTACATAAGATACTCCTCGATTTGTGCGAAAGCTGTTAGAGATTGCTTGAAAAGTGAATATAAGCTCGATGCATCTAAGCGAGTTGGGAAGCATTTAAAAATAACAAACTGGAAAGATGGAAAACCAATTAGTAATGTCATTTATATTTTAAACATTCGATTTTTAGAAGACGTTGCGTAGAAAATGCTGTGGATGCTTATGATTTCAACCTTTATCCAGGTAGCTGAAGTAACAAGCCAGTGTTAGAAACTATTTCAATAATCGAATGTTTGATTTACCTGAATTCGTTTTTGTCGTGTTAAATATCTAGTACCCAGCTGACGATAGACCTGATCTTTCCTACAATGGTTAGAAACCACACTAGATTTCGTAGAATGAGTCGATTTTATTGCATGCGATAGTGCATCTAACGTTATAATATTCATATTTCATTAGTATCCGCTTAGCTTTCGTAATGAGTTTTAGGTGTTATTATTCCAAATTTACCACATCTGGTCAGATACTTTCACTTTAATTGCCATATCTTGAGTTCCAACTACCACTGTATATTGACCCCTACTGTCTTGAGCTTCCGAATCATATTGTCTAATCGTATTATCATTGAATCTGCTACTCCACTATCCATCATTGGCATTTTTTCTCACCGTCTCTGAAAAAGTTATAGCAGTACATTCTTGCTAGGTTATATAGCTGACTGGTTAGAATTCGATTACTCGGAGGTTAGACCAAGAAAGTATTTTCCCTATAGGTCATCACAACGTAGATGACAGTTTGTCGAGTTTTAGTCGTTTTTAAGTAGTGTGTATCTGCCACACCATATTTCATTGCTGAATTCTCCATAACACTAAGCGGTGCTGTGAAGTTGGAATTTTCAAACCAAACTATGCTGACAGTAAATTGAGAGCCCTGGCCTAACTAGTACAACTGCAGGCGAGCATAAACCTTATGCTTCGTATTTGCTGCTCCTAAATCTTAGTTTCCAGTCAGTCGTGAATACTTTTGCTAGACTTGTTACCACGTAATCACATGTGAATCTCTACTTTCAAAATAAAGCGGTTAAAACCAGTCGAAGGCAATAATGCCTAACTTCAATACAACAACTAGTGACCCAGTCATCCTGGATCACTGATATCAAGGTCCGGTGCCTACCTGCGCATTCTGACCCAGTCATTCTCAATATTGATGAATTCCAGTCTACATAGTCTTAAGTTTCATCTAGACAGTTAACTTAGCATGCCAGGTGATAGTCTCGTCACGCTTATTCGTATGTTAAATGTGTAAGTAGCTTAATTACGAACTACTCCTAACTCGATCATAACCACTGACTGTTGTCCGACCAGATAATGATACAGGTTGTGTTAACGGAGGTAGGACGCTTTAAATGTATCCCTTATGTACCATGAATTCGTCTGTTAGGCCACTTAGGACTATTTGCCTTCATCAGTTAACAATGTGTCTTATAACTACCACCCAGGTTGCCTCAATACACGGGGAGCTAGATACGACCATGAGGCATTTCGCGCCCTCATTCACAATGCAGTAGAGGACTGTGTTTTACCGTGGTGATAACCCAACCGAGCTATACTGGCTGGAACATATGTTCCTGCAGGTCCTACCATGCCAGGCTGGTCGATTGAACGGTGAGGCTAAAAGCAGCTACCCAAGTTCTGAGGGCGAAGTCGTACTGCTGACTGCAGAGGGGTGTGACAGCAGTAAGGTGTTTCCCTCGGACAACCAGCATCTGCAGCGATGCTGCCTTCTCTCAAGGAAGGAAGGGTTAGAGAAGGTCGACCCTAAAAATGTCACACCTCCCCTAACTCACGGATTTCCGTCTCCTTGGGTAAGGGTGCCCACTAAGGGCCTTTAAGAGCGGAGCTAATCCTCAAAAAACCTATCATAAAAAGGCCGTGCGTGATCAGCCTCAAGCAGTTGTCCCTTGGACTCCGCGGTCACGCTCCCAGGTCTCTAAGACCAACACTAATCTATCTTCCTTTTCAGGTCCCTCAAGAAACAACCTTCCACGGTGTGGGCAGCAGGGAAGTGACAACCGCCCTCATACCCGTAACAGCACGCGAGACCAAATTGGTCAAAATCAAATCCTTCCTACACCCTCTAATACCTCTCTTATCTCAACGACTAACTCTTGTCACATTCATTTATCATAGTGCACAGCTAATGCAGACGACACGAGTTCGCGAAACGTCGTTCCTGGTCTCCATAAACCCCGCTCTAGACTACATGTACGGACATTGTGTCAAATAGGGCAACAGGCATCATTAGCTAGGACTTCAGAATCTCGTGCCATCGATGTATGCTGCGTCTCGGAAACGCGCATACAAGATCCTAGTAAAATTATTAATCTGATTTCACCTTGTCAAAATAAAGAAGCAGCTCGATTTACTCTTCGTGTATCCGGTAGCCCTGATGCTGCTTCCCGGGGTCTTGCTGGCGTAGGCATAGCATTGAGTCGTAGAGCTGAACAATCTCTCCTTGACTGGATCCCAGTAGATAGTCGCTTGTGCGCTGTCCGACTAAACGGGACAGTAAGGACTCGGAAAGATAGGGACACTCGCCGTTGCCTCTTCATCGTATCTGCCTATGCCCCCACTGACTGTAGCTCAGACGAGGTTAAAGATGAGTTTTACAGAAAGCTTTCGGACCTCCTCCAAAAAGCTAGACGCTCTGATATAGTATTAATGGCTGGTGACTTTAATGCTCAAGTAGGTAGACTAAGTGAAAATGAAAGACACCTAGGTGGATGTTATGGTGTCGTGGCTCACAGAAAAGACAATGGCAACTGTGCTCAGAAAACCAACTATTTCTAGCAAACACTAATTTTAAGCATAAGGAAAAACATCTTTTGACCTGGCGACCCTCGAAGTCGTCTCAACATTTGACGCAACTAGATCACATCGCCATCAGCCACCGATGGAGGTGTTCGATAGAAGACTGTCGCTCGTTCTGGGGCACATGTCTAGATTCAGATCATGCCCTAGTGCGAGCTCGTACTTGTTTGAAGCTTACTGGGCGCAGGAAAGACACCGTAAGAAAGCCTCTTAGGGTTTTACTTAATGATTACAGGGCGAAAAGTATATTTCAGGAACAACTAGAAAGACAGTTAGGCGACCACCATCTAAGCGATTCCCATCCGGGGGCAGGTTGGAATGATATCGGAAAGGCTGTGGAAACAGCAGTGATATATGCTAGCAAGGTTGACCATAAGGCTAGAATGAAGCCGTGGATCTCGGTAGCATCCACCGATCTGATGGATGCCCGAAAACTCAGCCCACCTGGCTCTAAACATGATGAAGAACGAAGTCAACTTAGGCGCAGACTTATAAAAAGCCTACGTAACGATCGCGAACAGTGGTGGGTGGCGAAAGCAAAAGTGATGGAAAAGGCAGCGGCGATCGGCAACAGTAGACAACTTTTCCGACTTATCAAGGAAACTGGTATTAGGAATCCTAGTGTAAGTGAGACTATCTCAGAAAATGATGGGCCTATTATTTATTCTCAATCCAGGATCGATGGGCAGAACACTTTAGGGATCAGTTCAACTGGCCTCGAGCCACTCTTCGGTTACCCACGATCTCCAGTCATCCTGAATGGCAAATCGACCTAAGTGCCCCTAGTCTTAATGAAATTGAAAAAGCGTTAGGAAATGTGAAGCGAGGGCGAGCTGCGAGTGCTGATAGACTGACCCCTGAGATATTTAAGGATGGTGGTCCAGTTTTAGCAACCAGGTTGATCGAGATCTTAGGTAGGATCTGGGAACTGGACGTAATCCCATCCGACTGGTCTCAATCTATAAGAAAGGACAAAAGTCTTCTTGTGACAATCACAGGGGAATAAGTCTAACTAATATAGTATCTAAAATATTAGCCTCAGTAATACTTCGACGCTTAAAGAAAGCTCCTGAAGAGCAAACTCGAGAAAACCAATCTTTTTTTTCGACCTGGACTTGGTTGTATAGACCACATGTTCACACTACGACAGGTCCTGGAACACAGACACACATTTAGGCGTCCTACAATAGTTGTTTTCCTGGACCTTAAGGCGGCATTTGACTCAGTGGATCGTGAGGTTCTGTGGCAGTGTCTGTCATTGAAAGGTGTACCAAATAAGTACATTAACCTTATACAAGCTCTCTACTCGAACACCACTGGTCGAGTGAGATCTTATGGCGAACTGTCACCGGAATTCTTCACTTCAAGTGGTGTGCGTCAGGGATGTCCACTCTCTCCATTTTTGTTTAATTTTATCATAGACATGCTCCTAGAAATAACCTTATCCTCATCTGAATTTTCAGGAGTAGACCTTTTACCTGCTGGCTCGCTTATTGACTTAGAATATGCCGATGACATTGTCCTATTTGTTGAAGACGCTGACAAAATGCAGTCTTCTGACCACCCTAAGCAACTATGCAAGCATGTTCGGGATGCGGTTTTCCCCCTCGAAATGCAAAATGTTGCTTCAAGATTGGGCTTCATCGGCACCTGAACTAGTGATAGAGAGTGAAGTAGTCGAGCATGTAGACTGCTTCACTTATCTTGGGAGTCTCATCAGTGCCGATGGCCTAGTGACTGACGAAATCTCAGCTCGGATACAGAAGGCTCGATTGGCTTTTGCTAACCTGCGTCACTTATGGCGTAGGCGAGATATCCGTTTGCTGACTAAAGGACGAGTGTACTGTGCAGTGGTTCGCTCCGTCTTACTTTATGGCTGTGAAACATGGCCAGTGAGAGTAGAAGATATTCGTAGGTTACTGGTTTTCGATCATAGATGTTTAAGAAGCATTGCTCGTATATCGTGGGACACCCGAGTGAGCAACGCTGTTATTAGGAATCGGGTGCTAGGTAAGAATGGCAGATCAATAGATGAAGTGGTGAAACTTCATCAGTTGGGGTGGTTGGGACATGTGTTGCGTATGCCCAACCACCGACTGCCTTGTCGAGCTTTGTTTTGTAGTGTAGGAATAGGTTGGAAGAAAGTTAGTTGCGGCCAAACCAAAACATGGCAGAAATCTATGAAGTCATTGACGGGTGGACTTAGCCATGTCGGTAGTTGCGACTACCTGGTTGGAGTCCGCGAGATGATAATAAGCGACGGTTAGAGACCTTGAATGGATAATAAGACCATCCTTTTCCGAGATAGTCTCACTTACATTCGGGTTCCTAATACCGGTTTCTTTGATAAGGCGGAAAAGTTGTCTACTGTTGCCTATCGCCGCTGCCTTTTCCATCACTTTTGCTTTCGCCACCCACCACTGTTCACGGTCGTTACGTGGGCTTTTTATAAGTCTGCGCCTAAGTTGAGTACGCTCTTCATCATGTTCAGAGTCAGGTGGGATGCGTTTTCGTGCATCCATCAGTTCGGTGGATGCGATTGAAATCCACGGCTTCATCCTAGCCTTATGGTTTACCTTGCTAGCAGATATCACTGCTGTTTCCACAGCCTTCTTTATATCATTCCAACCTGACTCCGGATGGGAATCACTTGCATGATCGCCCAACTGTTTTTCAACTGGCCTCGAGCCACACTTCGGTTGCCCACAATCTCCAGTCATCCTGAATCGCAAATCGATTTAAGTCCTCCCAGTTTACATGAAGTTGAGAAAGCTATAGGAAATCTAAGGAGAGGTAGAGCGGCAGGTCCCGATAGGCTTACCCCTGAGATGTTTAAGGATGGTGGTCCAGTTTTAACGGTTAAACTGACCGAGATCCTAGGTAGAATCTGGGAAATGGACGTAATCTCATCTGACTGGTCTCAGTCGCTAATTGTCCCAATCTACAAGAAAGGACAGAAGTCCTCTTGTGACAATCACAGGGGAATAAGTTTAACTAATATAGTTTCTAAATTGTTAGCCTCGATTATACTTAGACGTCTAACTAGAGCTCGCGAAGAGCAGACTCGAGAAAACCAGGCTTATTTTCGACCTGGACGTGGTTGTATAGACCACATGTTCACACTACGACAGGTCCTGGAACACAGACACAGATTTAGACGTCCGACAATAGTCGTGTTCCTGGACCTTAAGGCGGCATTCGACTCAGTGGATCGTGAGGTTCTGTGGCAGTGTCTGTCATTGAAAGGTGTACCAAAGAAGTACATTAATCTTATACAAGCACTCTACTCGAACACCACTGGTCGGGTGAGAGCATATGGCGAACTGTCATCTGAATTCTCTACATCAAGTTGTATCCGTCAGGGCTGCCCACTCTCTCCATTCTTGTTTAACTTTGTCGTAGACATCCTCTTAGAGTTAACATTAAGCTCGTCAGATTTTTCAGGGGTTGACCTTCTACCAGGAAAGTCGCTTACTGATCTAGAATATGCCGATGACATAGTTCTATTCGGTGAAGACGCTGACAAAATGCAGTCTTCTGACTACCATAAGCAACAATGCGAGCATGTTCGGGATGCGGTTTTCCCCCTCGAAATGCAAAATGTTGCTTCAAGACTGGGTTGCTTCGGCACCTGAACTAGTGATAGGGAGTGAAGTAGTCGAGCGTGTAGATCACTTCACTTATCTGGGGAGTCTCATCAGTGCTGACGGTCTGGTGACTGACGAAATCTCAGCTCGGATACAGAAAGCTCGATTGGCTTTTGCGAACCTGCGTCACTTATGGCGTAGGCGCGATATCCGTTCGCTAACCAAAGGGCGGGTGTACTGCGCAGCAGTTCGTTCCGTTCTCTTATATGGCTGTGAAACATGGCCGTTAAGAGTAGAAGATGTTCGTAGGTTACTAGTATTCGATCATAGATGTTTAAGAAGCATTGCTCGTATATCGTGGGACAACCGAGTAAGCAATGCTGTCGTTAGGAAACGAGTACTAGGTAAGGATGGCAGATCAATCGATGAAGTGGTGAAACTTCATCAGTTGAGGTGGTTGGGACATGTGTTACGTATGCCTAACCACCGACTGCCTCGACGAGCTATGTTTTGTGGTGTAGGAGTAGGTTGGAAGAAAGCTAGGGGCAGCCAGACCAAAACATGGCAGAAATCCATGAAGTCATTGACAAGTGGACTGAGTCATGTTGGTAGATGTAGACTACCTGGTTGGGGTCCGCGAGACGAAAGTCATCAATGGTTAGAGACCTTGAATGACATGGCTCAAAATCGTTTGCAATGGCGCCGGTGCATTTATTCTTTGTGTTCTCTCAAATCCTAATCTTCTGGATTAGCCAGCACCTCTACCTTTATCTTTCTAACCTTATCTTACTGAATTATACTTCTTGAATAATATCTTCAGACCCTAGTCTTCTTTATTATAACATTAATGCCTCTACCATCTTTATCACCATGGGATTTGATTTGACATTTGCGTCTCTGTGCTAATAATGTGGTATGGCAACATGAACTTATGTACATACGTACGAAGTTCTACGTTGCAACTGACTGACTGACTGAGAGACCTTGAATGATATGACTCAAAGTCGTTCGCAATGGCGCCTTTGCATTTATTCTTTGTGTTTTCTCAAATCCTAATCTTTCGGGTTCTTCAACACCTCTAGTTTTGACTTTCTAAACTTTTCTCATTTAATCATACTTCTTGAAAAATATCTTCTCATCCTAACCTCTCCGATTACTTCTAATACCCGTACTAACTCTTCTTCTATTGGATTTGAATTGACAATTACATCTCTGTGCTGACGTGGTATGGCAACATGAACTGATGTACTTACGTACGAAGTTCTACGTTGCATCTGACTGACTGATTCATCGTTCCCCTTCACTAAACGCTTTATCGTTATTAATGCAAAATTTCCATGGGACTACTCTCCATTATTGGGCTCAGATAACCCTTCTAGTTGTTTTACCTATGTTGACAAAGGGCTGCGCATATGCTTACACAGTAGCCTTGATCAAGACGAACGTTATGTTCTATCTTCAAAAATACCTGTAGACATTATTATCCATGCTAAATATTTGACCAACTTTCTCAAGCCAGAAGTCAGTATTTTCAGGTAGTAACTAGTGAATAAAATGTCAGTTGGTCAGCTACGCCGTGCATTTGTCAATTCACATCACATAGTATTATAGATAGTAGAAATATGAGCGAAATAGAGATTAGGGTACAAAGATATGGTTCGAGAAGTATAACCCAGTGAAATAGAACAGAAAAAAGTCATGAGAATTCGACAGAGGATGAATGCATCTGCACCATTGCAAACGATTTTGAGCTGTCATTCAAATGTGGTTATTAAACAGAATCATAAAAGTTGGGTAGTTATGAGTATTACGTCCCGGCGAAACTTTGATTCGGATACCTTTTGAACAGTGAATCTGTATGTTGGCTTAGCCTGATACTTGGACAGTTCTTGGCAAGATCAGTTATCCACATCGTCCAATTTACTGCTTGGAATCGCTTACACTGACACGAAAGTATACACCGCTCATATGTGATCAAACGGCTTAACAGATATTCAGGAACTAAATAAGCTGAAATGAGGTATTACGCCTCAGATGGCTTGAGTTTCTTCATAACCGATTTTATAACTAAGTATTTGCCTAGTTAAGTTACGACAATCTTATTTTTAAGTGTTGCGATCATTGTCTTACCATCTCTATGGAGATTCGGCTGAACAGTTATGGTAGGGAATCTCGGACATTTTTTCGGCAAATAAGTTGAGGACCGATCATACTGTATCCCACTTGAACACAAACTATATGGGCTTTAAATACAAAATAGGCTTTTATTCAATAATAAACAGATAGTGTTTCTATGAAAAACTCGAGGTCGTTTTGTTAATTTGCTTTTAGTAGCTTCAGTATATTCATACGCAGATGGTCTGGGGCGACGTCCACTGGTGTTTTGCCATCCTGAAAAACAACAAATGATAGGTTGACTTAAGAACATGAATCAAATACGCATATAATCAAACTAGCCTTGGAGTTACAAACTGTTGTCAATTATGTAATACACCAATCTATCTAATAACGTTACAGTTAGGAGGCTATTGTTATCCATGTATATCTTGATTAGATTTCAAGTGGTTTAGTCCCGCATCCTTGGGAGATAATTTTGACGTTTTGTCTTGATAATGCTGTAAACCACATGCCTGTTTTTTGTCGTGGCATTTTGGAAAGGTCAGCCATAGACATTCAAGAACTCAGGTAACGATCGTTAGCTCTGAAGGAAACTTCGTGTCAGTTTTCTAAGCCCGGCAGTAACTGCTATCTTGACGTGGTGGTCGGTCTTGCATATTGTGATGACTCAACGAGGCAGTATTGGCCGGAACATATGTCCCTTTAGGTCCTGCCATGCTAGCGAGGTCGATCGGAGAATAGTAAGACCAAAAGTAGCAACTTTAGGTCTGAGGGAGAAGTCGTACTACTGATAGTAAAGGGGTACAACGGCAGTGGGGTGTTTCTGTCAGACAACTGAAATCTGCGACGGTGCTGCCTTTATGCACCTTACCCTACGGATAACCATTTCCGGCGGTAAAGCTCCTTTGAAGAGCGGAGCCTGCACTGCAATATTCCCCATGAAAAGACCATGCACGAACGGCATCAAGTAGTTGTCCCTTGGGCTCAGTGGTTAGGCTCTGAGGTCGCTAAGAACAATACTAATCCTCAAGAAGCACCCACAGTGTGGGCAACCGGGAAGTGACATGTGCCCTCATAGTCGTCACATATCTATCTACTTTAGGAGTTATGCACTTTCTAAAGTTTTCATCAGTATTTAATTACGTGGTGTTAGTGAGAAATGATCCATAGTGATGTAAAGAAACACAAAGTTCTATTAAACGGTTACCATCTGATCAGATGTTTCAATATCCAAAGATGCTGATAATAATATTTCATTGTTTCTGCTACGTTTTATTAGGCAATTTTAGGAATCCAGTTGTTTAGAATAGATTATTTGTTGAATATATATATTCTGTATATATCAGTCTCTTGCTATGAGTTTGGTAAATGTCATCGAACTGCTGGATTTATTTTGTTGTAAAAAACTGACTGAGATATACAAATTGAATTTCATGTTGTTGTATCGAATGCAGTTAAGTTTGTACGAATTCTGAAAAACGATTAAGTTGTCGAATTACGTGAAAAAGTAAATGCATTTTGTTTTACTTTTGAGTTATTTTGATTTGACACATTTAAAGCAACAAGATAGTGATTTTTATCGAAATAAGTGTATAGAAATAAACATCTGTTCATGAATTGGAGTGCAAGCACAATGTTTGACTGAAATTGATGGTCAGGAATAATGGTATCGTGAAATCGCAATTGCTCTAATTGGACTTTCGAGTTATGAAAATTCGATAACGTTTTAAGATAAGTAGACATTGATACGAAAAATTATTATTGAACTAAGGTGAAAACCAGAATAGCACAACACTTGATGTATAGAACATAATAATTATTACCGTCATTAACCTTAATAGATCGATGAAGATAAAATGATAACGTTTGTTGGATAAGTGCCTGAACACAACTTGACTATTGAAGTAAAGTAAAAATGACTGTACTTGGGTCACAGACTAATAGTAACTACATGACGGACGAATTATCTTTGAGGATAAAGCAAAGTGAAGTATTCCCAGTAAGCAGTTAGTTTCAGTTTAGGCACCACAACCGATACTTTTCTTTAAATCAATCAATTGCGTAGTTTTCTGTTTACATTTGAAAGAGATAGGTAGTTGAAATTTATTATCACGTTACTTTTGATCGATATTAAGGATGACAGGCTACGTAAGATACATGTGTAAAAGGCGAAAATATGTTTGCTTTTAAACTTCTGAGATGGTAATTCTCATACTACTATTGCGCTGAATTAATAACATGTACACATAGCTTTAAAATATTGGCTGACCAATGACGTTTAGGACCAAACATTCGTGTATCTTCTCGGTTATCGCGGAACTATTCTTAGTGTATTCGCTTATGTACACGACTTGTACAGTGATAAAAGAGATGATATTTTAGTAGGTGGTCAATATATGGGAAAAAGCCGATAAGTTGAGTATACTTACCGTATCCTTATGATTTAAAGAGGCACCATAATTCATCAGTAAAGTTACTGCTGGGAAGTTACCTTCTTCGCATGCATAATGTCTATATCAGTAAGTATAAGAAAACAAATGGTATTGATGCATTACAAGTGATGTGGTTTTCTTGTTGTAAAGTGAAGTATATTAGCAAATTTAAATGCTGTGCGATAACTAGTTTTAAAACTAAACCAGTGGCAACACAGACAATGTGGTTAAATACTTAGGATACAGTTCTACACTCAGTGATTTGTATTGTTGTGATATGGCTACAAAGGAAAGTTGTTCACGGTTGACAGTATGATGAACTAACTCAGTGAAAACTTTTCCTCTTACTACTTTAGACGTCAGTCATGGACCAAGAGACCTAGTCTACAAGGCAGTGGAGCAACGTTAGGAGTTACAGTCCCATGGTAGTCTGTGACTAACAATAAGTTTATAAGTCATTTGTTCAATCAGGTACGAAAGCCTATGTGCACCATTGGTTTGGAATGAATGTTTTCCAACCCCCACGCGTGGACCCTCCGTTTCCATCAAACCGGTCAGTTTCGTAAACATACCCTCCACGGTGATAGTGAGTAGGATTATCTTGGTAGCGGTTATATGCACATGGCAATGTGACAGCATTTCGACAGAGAGCTAACTCTTCCCACTCTTAACCGTGCCAAGGCATTTAGGGGTTCAACTGGTTTGTTGTTTAATCATCATAGTAATACTTAAATAAATCATAAGTAAAGCTACTACGTACTGTTATTAATTACATGTTTTCGATTATCAACACTTGAGAACGAGTTGATATATCACTCGAAAGTATATAGAATTTTGGGATGGAAAAGAACAGGCAATGTTAATGACCAGTCGCAAGGAAAATTTAGGCATTACTAGAATCCTATATAAAGAAGCAGAACGCTAAAAATTGACAAAACTACCATTTATTCTGTGAAATGATTGCTTTACTATTGCTATTTTTAATGCCAGTAAAAAGTTATTTGTATGGACCAGGAGGTGTAATAAGTTGCATCCTGAACAACCAATGCAGTATTGGAACATCGCAATAAATCGATACAAATTCGAGATGTACATTTAAATGTTGAGAATCCAATTATTAGAGGGAAAAAATTACCAACAGATGATCTTAAAAACAGATAAATGGTAGGGAACATCTATTTTCGAGGCTGAATTTGAGTCAAAATCTGTGCAACCGTATAGTGAAATAATCATATAATGTGCTTGGTGATAAATACGAGTTCGCAGATTATAATTGCGGAAAAAGAAACAGAAAATGACGAGAACAGATCCTTGTTTGTTTGTTTCTATATAAAAACTTACAGAGGTGTTTGGCCTTGTTTATCAGTTAAATTAACCAGCGTTGAAAACAATGTTTTGTGGTCTTCTTCATCACCAGCATCTTTTTCAGTCACTGTACGATCTAGGAGAAGTTTAGCTATTTCTAAATTTTCTGTAGCGACTGCACGATGAAGCGGTGTAACTCCACCCCAATCTTGTACAGCCGGTTTCGCACCAGCATCCAACAGCTGCTTAGCTAACTAGAAAGATAATATTCAGCAGTATGAGGAATCAAATAAGCTTGGGACAACGAGAATAAACCCATTATTTTCATCATGATTAATTATTAATCTTAGAAAGTGGTGGTAAATTCGACAGGCAAGAAAATATTCGCCACTACCAACGTAATTTTCAAGTGTGTTCAGACTTTTTAAAAACACCTACGGCATAATAAGCTTGGATACCATTTTTTCGAGAAATTAAAGTTCTGGTTCTACGCAGCCTGCTCTTATCATAATACCACATAAATATCGATACATTTTTAGCATACTTTTTAACACTGGACAGCGACATGGTGATAGTCAACGTCACTGATTGTTAGTTTGACGGATAAGAATAGTGGGAACACAATCAGAAGCAATTCATTGGGCCAAGTCTCGTCAGTTACTACAAGATTGGATCTGACATTGTTGTGCGATATGAAGCCCTATGAAATGGATAGATTAGTCTTTGGAGTACACCCCTTGGTGGAATGTGAGCAGTCTTTTAGCTTAGTGAACGTACAACTAATAATTAGTTCAAAAGATGCGTCCGTGTGATCATATTAAGCTAATGACTATTGAATTAAGCTGTATGAGTAGGCACGAACAAATTTGTTTGGATTCGTATAGTTGAAATAGATATAGTTAGGCATATGTAAATGATTGAACTTATATGCACAAAGTATACGTAATGTAATGAATAAGTTTGAAACATTCGACTATCCTAAAAATTACTCACCTGAAGGCGATTTTTGGAAGCACAATAGTGAAGACAACATTGACCTGTGGAATTTATTACGTTTACATCAGCATGTTCTTGCATTATGAGATATAAAGCTACATCTTCGCGTCCAGCGGAAATAGCTATCATAAGTGGAGTCCAGCCAGACTACAGAAAGTAACGACAAAAATACGAGTCCACAACGTTCTTCATTTACGAAACTTGAATCATATGTTGATGATAGAGAACTTTTAAATGATTTTACAACTAGTGAATTTTGATAAAATACCGAACCCATGTTTGGAATACTCAGGTACCGTCATCACTGTTGTAAAACTTGAGGATATCTGAACAGAAGAACAATCCTAGGAAAGTGGAAGCTAAACATTTACTCTCATCAACAAACCTGTAACGAAGTTAAAAAGATAGTGGCAGTATACGTGCTTGCCAACATTACCTATCATTGTCAGTACAGAGTTGTGCAGATTGTTGAATCTTATTGAAATCATAAGTTGATCAATGTTAATGATTAACATTTCGCACATTTACATTAATAGCCGTCACATAATTATCTACAGCCTGAAATAAGGAGCTTGATCACTCACAAGATATTCTTGTTCAATCAAATGTCAAGTTTTTGGTGATTCCTATACGCTGCTGTCAGGTGACACTAGTACAACATAAGTTTGAAAAATGAGTGACTAGTGCATTAACCAGATAAATCAAAATGAAATTTACTCAGAGAAAGACATTCATGTTAGTTTGAGCGCTTAGACAATGTCCCCATTCTTATAGTAAAGAACGAAAAAAGAGGTGACATTTTTATCTTATTTCACGAAGACATGCAAGCCAAATATTTCTTCATTTGGAAGCTTATGTGAGTCGGTTATATGATGGTAGGCTGAAAATTTTAATCAAGGTTAGAAGTGACTAGCAAAACAATTTTTTAGTTCAGACAGAACCAACACATCAGTTCATTTGGCATTCAGTTTCGGTGTGTAAGTAAAGCTATAATGTTTCCTTAATAGGCTCGTAAAAAATTGTCATGTTACTTTTTGTTTATCAAAAAGTGGAACTGTTTAAATGAATGTTAAACATATTTCTTACCTGATCCTTGCAATCTTTATCAAATCCTCTAGATAGAAGGACTTTTATCAATTCTAAATGACCTCCACATGCCGCCCAGTGAAGAGGATTTCGCCCGGCCTACAAGTCCAGAATGAAAAATATTCAAAAAAGACCTGGTCAATAAAAGATTTTCCCTCATCTGATTCCAACATTTTTACTACTGCGGTAACAACTCCATCGTACGCAAAGCGGCATACTGCTAAATCAGACATCAGAAATGCAGTAAAGTGGATAGTTTTGTGCTCTAAACCTGTGACGAAAGAGATCAGATGGTGCAATAATTCGTAAATTAGCAAGTCATTCAACCAAGGAACTAACAAAATCTTATTAACAGTCCATATATTGTTTTCACAAACGTCTTAGTTTTTTAATGCATCCATCGTAGTTAACAATGGGAAAAAATAGAACTACATGAGTAGTAGCTGAATGGAATAAATACTTACTGATTAAGAATTTTACTAACTGAATAAAGAGTTTTATAAAATTACTGATGGTTGTGACATAGACAGGGGTTAGGCAGATAATATACTTTGGTTAGGAAAATGAGTATTTTAACGAATCGTAGTGGAAATTCGTGGTGGAATTAAGCGAACACGCCCTACAACACCTGGTGATGTACTAGTAGAATGAACACATTAGGAACATATTGCATTCATCAGACACTTAACAGTAAGGAATATTTTGCCTTTTAATAGACAGCATCGAACATTGTTTTAACAAGTGAATATACTGACGATGAACTGTGCTCATCGTTATGCACTGACTACCATAGCTGTTGGGTTTAATTTTCAAAGGTAAAACTATGAAGAGTGATGTTAAGACATCATTTGGCTTATAAACATAGGCCATTATATCAGAATGGATTCTGAGTTCAAAGTTATCTACAAGGTGAGTGGAAAGCAACCTAAATCAGTTAGTAGTTGTATGCGCAAAGGTAGGCTTTGATTATGTAAGCGTTTAGTCACAATGAAACGCTTTGTTTTTTCTCTTTAATTTATTGGATCTGAAGTAAGTCTGATAAGCTAAATCTGATTATGACAGTAATTTCGGAGTAAATAGAGGTGAGTAGATATTTCAGCAACATTTCAAACATACGACAGCATAAGAACTTACATCGCACTGTTTATAGTATTAGGAGGAAAATGTGAAAAGTTTAGAAAACTACCGACACTGAAATACAATAAAAACGAATGAATGCTACAGACGGGACGACGACGTACCACGAGGTTTGAAGAAAAAACGCGACTCACTCAGCTGTGACTTTGAAAATAGGTCTCAAAAACAAGCACAGACGTCCAATATCCAATATCCTATTCTTGTTCTTTTGGTACGGTTCCAGGTGTTCGGTAATGTCCAATGGATGGAGGTCTAGCCACTCGACTGTCTAATTCTAGTCAGTTGGCAGTTGGTTGTGGGTTTGTATTTCTCGAGATCAGTTAGTTGGAATGTGGAGAGTAATAAGGTTAATAAGGATAAAATTCTAATGATAATTAATATGTATCAAATTTCAGAACTGAGTAATATATATACCTTTTTTAACAAGCCAGCATAAAGTGAACGATTTCTTTGCTCTTGATTCTTGTTATTTCAGTACTGTTACAGGTATTTGGTGAATTTCAGTGGACGGTGATCCAGCTACTGAATCTAACAAATTCTAGTCAGTTGGCAGTTGCTTATGGGCTTGTAACTCTCGTGATTTGAATAGGTAAGTTCGTTTTCAGGTGAGTAGGGTTTCTGGATAACAGTAGCTATAGCGCTTCTAAACCAACGATTAGGCAATTGCAATGTGGGCAATAATAAAGAGGAAATTTTAATACCAATAATATTTCGGGTCTAATTAAATAAATGGATTAGCCGAGAGGACCAAAGTGTAAGTGAGGGAAAGGAAATAGAGATGACAGACAACATAAATTTAGTTACTGATCTGAAGAAATGACAGTCTTAACAACCAGCAGGTTTTCAGAAATGCATCAGGCACAGCTGGTCCAAGAGGGAGATGATAATCCGTATGTGATTATGTGTTTATCAAGTCTCCTCCTAAAGCTATCCACTGTAGAGGGTGTGGTCACCTCTGCTGTAAGAACATTGTAAGTAGCAACAATGCTTGAGGATAAAAAGTACTCTTGAACCTATGCATTCACCACTGCGTCACTTGTCTAGTGTTCTCTATCTCATCGGAAGATTGTCATGACTTTGATTTGGGATCCGTCTGAGAGCACATATTCTTGATCTCTTCCTGCTTACCGCACAGTTCACTTACGTTGTTTTAGGGGAAAGTGATGGTTTGTCTGATCAACTAGTACAATTATGAAGCAACAATCGTTCTCTGATTATTCAACAACTTGATCAAACCGAGTTGGGCAATTTTGTGGGGACCTGCTTCTGTAGGCTCTTTTTTGACATGATAAGACCATGACCTTTGAATGCTGGGCTGTCGACTGAGGTCAACTTACATTGACGCATGCCCGATTCTACCTCTCTTCTGTCGTGTCACTGATCTAGGTTGGCTCTTACATCTAATGTGAATTGGGGGGATCTTTCTTCGAGCAGCTTCAAGTCTGAAACGCCTAGCTTAGGTCGTATCAGTTTCTGAATTTTTAAGCCATCAGACGGGGAGGGTTAACAAAGGAAGGTGTTTACCTGTAGCTACATTCGAACCATTGGACACAGAATAGTTTTTCTAGGGTACAGCTCATCTTGCACTCACCCACTTCTCCTTAATATTACCATATAGTGAGGAACTTACAACCATCGGTGATTTTGTCAGTGTATTAATACTGGTTTTGGCCGTCTTTTCCACCTGTTTGATTGATATTTTGTCCGGCAATTAAGGTTTACCAGTTGGAATGGGTAGGCTTCATTAGGATGAAGCCTTTTGCTTCTCTGTATTTCGTTTAGTGAATAATTCTAAAGTGTGAAAAAAACAGGACCGCTGACAGGGGTTACTTGACATGTATCAATAGTATTTTCCAGGCAATAATAATTATGTATTTATTCTGAAATAACAGCATGTTAAAAGAGACATGCCAATTTACAGGCTATGTCAAACAGTCACAATTGCTGCCACATTTGGTGCAAAAGTTATCTCAGTTAGAGAAAGCATGAGGGCCTTTCGCTTCGCCGTAGTTAATTTCGCTTAGTGAATGATTCTAGACTGAGAACAATAGTCATAAAAACCCGGACAGGAGTGACTTAATATGTATCAACAGTAATTTCCAGGTATTACAGGGTCACAATGACAGTAAACCAATTGATGGTGATCTTGATTCGCTTAGGATTCTAGACCATTTTCGGAGCAAAATACAAGATATATAGGCACCCAAATCATTGTTCATCCAACGCATTCGAGAGTTCCAGAATTTTACCAGAACAAGTGTCAGATTTCGCGAGGAATTATGTGCCACATATGTGTGAAAATTCTCTCAGATCAGATCACTTGTGATACTACTTCTTTCTCTCTGTTCCACTTAAGGGTTTGCACCCATCGCTCTCTGTATTCAATTATGATTTTGTATATATGTCAGTTTGCTATTGATCATTACCATCATGCTGATCACAATCTTTAAATTCAAATTAATTGCTTGACTTCAGTATGAATTCGAATGCTGCTTCAACTTTGTTTTACTGAGCATTGTGATGTTTGGAGGCTACTATGTTCAAAGTGCTACTCGTTACTGCATTCTTTGCAGGATTTAGGTCTAGGCTGTCGATCATGCACTTATCTATGCTACTGTGACAGCCGATTTATCGTACCGTAGTTGAATTACTAATATGTGGTGACCTAATCTTTGATACCGATCATATCATGGTTTATGCTGACTAGTCCTATCATGACAGTTGACAGTGTGCATTTTAAAGTTGTTGATTTCATATCCTAGGACTTGGAAGCTTAGGTTCACTCTGATATTTCACTCCAAGCACCTGCACAAAGTCACATACCTCTCTTGTAACGTGGTCCCCATCGAATGTACGTATATAAACGAAGTTCATGATAAAGTCTTAACGGTCTAAATTGAGTTGGATAATAGGAAATTCAGGCAGAACTTCTTCCTAAGTATGCACTCTCATGGAACGGCCTCCTCTCAGAAATACACACGGCAGATGGATTGTATCATTTTGTACGGCTTCACGATGTAGTCTTCATTTTCGCTGTTTTCACTGGATACGTAATCTCACAGGCACCTGAACATGTTCATTTGCCCTCCATACATTAAAGTGATGGCATATTCAGAGCTGAGCAATCTCATTGTTACAGATCGGCGGCTCCAATAATCAAAAAGAGACAGAAGTAGGCGAAGCACCCTCTCCCACAAACATGGGTGGATTAAAGTAATGGCCCTCACCATCAATGCTTTCTAGTCAGTAACAAAACCACTCCTTCTTTTGTCATGTCGGGCTTAACTTTGAGTAGTCGTAAGATAATAATAATAACTTACTGTGACAGAGAAGAAGCCAGTGTTTGACTGAGGAAGAGATTAAGTTTAAACGCTGAATGGAGATAGAATATATATTCTGATGAGCAGCAGACAATGTCTAAAGCAGACCATCGTCGGGAACCATTATGACAGTGTGAAAAGGGAAAGGCGCAAGAACACAGTGTGCTTGGAACTGGAGGCGGACAACAAAGGAACGAGTAGCGATTGTGATTGATTGGCATGTTCAGCTGAGGACGGAATATTTTGTAAACTACTGATTGTTGTTAATTAGAAGAAGCACTTCTGAATGGTGGGAAATGGCAGCTGTAGCATTAAACATAACGGGAATGTTATTTGCAACTCGATGAAAGTCTTCCAAACATGTGTTCATCTGAGTAGACGGGTTTTCAGTACTTCGAATCATCACTGCACGTACTTCTAGCAGAATAGAAACTGTTTTTAACTGAACGCATGGTTTATCGATCTTGATGACTCAATTCACAGCATCGACTGAGCGAAGCATCAGAAATTGTCACTGGTTGAAAATAAAAATTCTTTCAGGGCCTCATAACTTCAATTTTTTGATTGAACTCTCAGATTTCCGGATTTGTTTTTTTCGAAATCCGGATATTCGTTGGAGCAAACAAGCAATCATGAAGTTCGATGTTCGACTGTTAACTGAGTTTGCATTTCTCAACCTATTTGTTTTTTTCAAGCATAAATTAGTTAATTTTTTGGTCATTCTGTTCCAAGATTCCTTGAAATGCAGACCTTTCCTAGATTTCAAATTCAGCTCACTCCATCTGATCAGGTCGTTACTCGTCTTGAGATACTATGCTAATTGAATTCGCTTTCTTTATGGCAAGCCCGATTATCTTAAAGGTTATACGCATCTGTGCCTAGAACTGTCATGAAACGATATGAGACTTTCACGTACGTGATATCGTTTCCGGTCGTGCATAAGATTTCAAACAGCACCGTAACTCTATGATATCCCTATTTGAATCAATATACAAAGCCAGCATCATTATGTAAGGTAATTTTCTTCTATATACTAACTAGTAGCTGCTACCTTAACGTGCTGGTCGGGCTTGACTATCGTCATGACCCAACCGAGCTATATTGGCTGAAAGTTCTACCGATCCAGGCAGGTCGATTGGAGAAGAGAGATGAGACTAAAAGTAGCTACTCAAGGTCTGAGGGCGAAGTCGTACTGCTGACTGCAGAGGGGTGTGACAGCAGTAAGGTTTTTCCCTCAGACAACCAGCATCTGCAGCGATGCTGCCTTCTCATCACAAGGAAGGAAGGGTTAGAAAAGGTCGACCCTAAAAATTTCACACCTCACCTTACCTTACGGATTTCCGTCTCCGTCGGTAAGGGTGCCCACTAAGGGCTTACTCAAAAAACTCATAAAAAGGCCTCGGGTGACCGGCCTCAAGCAGTTGTCCATTGGGCTCTGCGGTCACGCTACCAGGTCTCGAAGACCAACACTAATCTATCTTCCTTTTCAGGTCCCTCAAGAAGCACCCTTCCACTGTGTGGACAGCAGGGAATCGATATCCACCCTCATACCAGTAACAGCAGGCCAGACTAAATTTGTCAAAATCAAATCCTTCTTCACTCCCTCAAATTTCTCTTATGTTCGCAACTAACTCTTCTCACATCGCTTTATTACTTTGAACCGCTAATGCAAACGATGCGAGTTCACGAAACGTCATGCCTGGTTTTCTGAAACTCCATTCTAAACTATTTGTTGGAGCATATAATCTATGGATATTGTGTCAAATAGGGAAACAGGATTTTTTAGGCATGACTTTAGAATCTCGCGCATTCGATGTACGCGCGTATAGGGTCTTAGTAAAATCAATAATCTGATTTCGCCTTGTCAAAATAAAGAAGCAACTCGATTTACTATTCGTGTATCTGGAAGCCCTGGTGCGCAGTCACATTGAACGGGGCAGTAAGGACTTTGAAAGATAGGGACACTCGCCGCTGCCTCTTAGTTATATCTGCCTACGTTCCCTCTGACTGCAGTTCAGATGAGGTGAAAGATGAGTTTTACAGAAAGCTTTTGGTCCTCCTCCAAAAATCTAGGCGCTCTGATATAGTAATAACGGCTGGTGACTTTAATGCTCAAGTAGGTAGACTAAGTGAAAAGGAAAGACACCTAGGTGGATGTTATGGTGTCGCGGCTGACTGAACAGATGATGGCAACCGTCCGCTGCAGTTATGCTCAGATAACCGCCTGTTCCTAACAAACACTAAATTTAAGCATAGGTAGAAGACCTTTTGACATGGCCATTCCCAAAGTCGTCTCAGCGCTGGACACAACTAGATCACATTGCCATCAGCCACCGATGGAGGGGTTCGATAGAGGACTGTTGCTCGTTCTGAAGCACACGTTTAGGTTCAGATCATGTCCTAGTGCGAGCGCGTATTTTTTGAGGCTTACTGGACGTAGGAAAGACACCGTAAGGAAGCCTCATAGGGTTTTATTCAATGGTAATAAAGCTAAGAATATATTTCAGGAGCAACTAAAAAGAGAGTTGGGCAACCATGTAAGCGATTCCCATCCGGAATCATGATATCAAAAATGTTGTGGAAACAGAAGTGATATCTCATGGTAAGGTTAACCATTAGGCTAGAATGAAGCCGTGGATCTCCATAGCATCTACCGAACTAATGAATGCTCGAAAACTCATCCTACCTGGCTCCGAATCCGATGAGGAGCGGAATCAGCTTAGGCGCAGGCTGGTAGAAAGCCTTTGCAAAGGTTGCGAGCAGTGGTGGTTTGTGAAAGCAAGGGAGATGGAAAAGGCAGCCTCGATAGGCAATAGTAGACAGTTGTTCCGCCTTATCAAGGAAACTGGTATTAGGAACCCGAATGTGAGTGAGATTATCTCGGCAAAGGATCTTCTTATGATTCATTCTCAATCCAGGAGACTGGACCTATGGGCAGAACACATTGGGGATCAGTTCAGCTGGCCCTCAGCCACACTTCGCTTACCCACTATCCTCAGCTATCCTAACTGGAAAATCGACGTAAGTCCCCCTACTCCATAAAGTTGAGAAGGCTATAGGAAATCTGAAACAAGGGAGAGCAGTGTGTCCTGAAAAATCGACTCCTAAGATTTTTAAGGATGGTGGTCCAGTTTAAGCAGTTAGATTGACTGAGATCTTAGGTAGAATCTGGGAACTGGACGTAATCCCATCTGACTGGTCTCAATCACTGATTGTCCAAATTTGTAAGAAAGGACAAACGTCTTCTTGTGAAAATCACAAGGGAATCAGTCTAATTAATATAGTTGTAAATGGATTTCTACGGTGGCCGTTCCAATAGGTTCCAATAGGTGCACTCCTGAACTCGTTTCTCCCAGTCCAAGGTCCCGATAAAGCAAAAATTCTAGGAGAAAGTGGTCTTTATTAATAAAAACATGGAAATACAAAGCAGTACCTGGAATTGATACACCTTCCAGGTTACAATTACTCCAAAGAGTATCCAAAACAAAAATAGATAAGTGACGTTAAGTCCAACCGCCACTGTATCAATCCAAATATGGCTGTAGCCATATTAAAGATCAAATTTAAACAACATATATACAGATCAGAAGCAAACACAAAAACTTCAATATAAGTACAAAATATAGAAATAATAACAATATACAATGATAAAATCTCAAATTGGAATCAAATAAAATACCAAAAATGTCAACAGAAAAAGTCCGTCATGTCATAACAAAAATATGTAAACATGGAGGGATTTTCCAAAGAACAAAACATTCAAAAAGGATTCTACAATAATATCTAAAATATTGGCCTCAACTATACTTCGACGCTTAATGAAAGCACGTGAAGAGCAGACTAGAGAAAACCAGTCCGGTTTTCGACCTGGACGGGGATGTATAGACCACATGTTCACAGACACACATACAGGCGTCCTACAATAGTTGTCTTACTGGACCTAAAGGCAGCATTTGACTCAATGGATCGTGAGGTTCTGTGGCAGTGTCTGTCATTGAAAGGTGTACCAGAGAAGTACATTAACCTGGTAAAACTCTCTACTCGAACACTATTGGTTGAGTGAGATCTTATGGCGAACTGCCAAAGGAATTCCTTTCTTTATTGGTGTCTGTCAGGAATGTCCACTTTCCTCATTCTTGTTCAATTTTGTCGAGGGCTTATTAGCCGTTACATTATTCTCCAAATTTAATTATATTTCATTAAATGCTTTGAAAAAGAGGAGGCGGAATTTGGTGGGAACGTTTTACATACCAACTACTCTGTGCAGTCACCACAGAACTTTTTAAACCCTCTTTTAAAGGATATGTACAGCCAGGCATGGAAGCTTTAAAATGCCTTCGCGCCACCAACTCTAATCTACTGGATCGAATTCAGAGATGTGCCACGAATTTAGTGATATCGCTGAAGAATTAAGCTAACGAACACAGACTCCAACACTTAGGATAATTCCTACTGAGGAAATCTTGGAATGGCATAAAAGCATGTCAGACACGCCAAACACTTAGAATTCTACTTAAAATTTTCGCATCAAGAATTGTTGTTACTTACAATGTTCTTACAGCAGAGGTGACCACACCCTCTACAGTGGATAGCTTTAGGAGGAGACTTGATAAACACATACTCACATACGGATTATCATCTTCCTCTTGGACCAGCTGTGCCTGATGCATTTCTGAAAACCTGCTGGTTGTTAAGACTGTCATTTCTTCAGATCAGTAACTAAATTTATGTTGTCTGTCATCTCTATTTCCTTTCCCTCACTTACACTGTTTCATCATCCGTTGGACTACATCAAATACCCGGAATAGTACTGAAATAACAATTATCGAGAGCAAAAATTGTTCAGTTTTTGTTTACTCGTGGAAAAGATATCGTATAAATGATTACCATTCAAAATCTTCTTGAATTTTGTTTTCGTTACTAGATGTTCAAGGTTATGTAAGTTTTTCCTGTTCGTTGCTTTCAAATCTGCCTTGGAACAACTAGTTATAGTTCAGCAGCAACACACATACGTGGAGGAATTTTGACAGTTTTCCGAAATGAAAAGCATTCTTAAAAATAGATGCGTTAACAGTAAGTAATACGTTTGTTTTCAAATTTCAATGCACCCGTTAAGCGTATAAAAAATTAGAAATTATTGTCGAAATCGAAAATACTTTCAATTTACTTTAAAATATTTTTGAATGAAACGATATTGACGCATGAAACGTATAATATGTTATTGTTTTGTACTTTACAATGTATACTGAACAGTGTGTTAGGAGAATCATTTGATATCACAGTCAGATTATCGAATAATATTTTTTGATCTTCGGTACGCCGAAGAACAATATTTTTTGTGTTTACATGAAGTAAGAGTTCAGTTTCCGAAAATTCCTACCAGTAAGCCACTGAATCTATTTTTAAATTTCTCATGTTTTTCTATCATCATTTACTTGTTAAGGCCTAGAACGAGCAGTTTTTCCTCATTTCGATTGTTTGAACCTTATTTGCATATTCTTTTATATGTTATTGCTATTTGAGGCAGTAAAGTAGAAGTATATGAAAATAATACTCTTGAGAACTACTTTTCTAGCACTAAATGATAAATCGAAGAACGTTAGGTTGGTTTTAATTGCAGTTTTCAGAGAACATTTTATTTAAGTACTGTGACAGTGCTGTGGGTTTTTGAAAGTTATATTCAAGAGTTTGAAGTTATTTTTCTATGATAAATAATTCATTTCCTCAGCTGAATTTATATACTGCGAGACAATAAGCTTTTATGATAGCCTTGGGTCTTATTTTGACAATTTTTCTCATCGTTTCAGTTCTTGGTTTTAACTTTTCTGCTTTTTCAGCCTTACATTATTTGGGTTTTAATTAATCTGAAATGGAAACATCTTGTTTTGATTGGTATAACTGAGGTAAACTTGTATTGTTGTTGTGGATTATTCACAACGTTTCCTTTCTGTAGAACATGAATTACAGATAGGTGATCCTTACATGCACATAACATGTTGGGTAGTATGAAATATTTATGGTTCTAAACAGTCACTAGCTATATTTAACTTAGCATCTATACTTGTTTATCAAACTTTTGATACGTAGGTTGTTCATATAATGAGTAAAAGGCTACTATACTGTAAATCAAATATTCTTCGAGTTACGATCCCGCAGTTGGTTTGGAAGGCAAGCATTTTAAGGTCGATTCGGAAATGCATCACTGTGAAATATCAAAAAGTTTAGACTTATTATGACATCTTATTAAACTGATGGTCGCATACAGTCTGTTAAGTATTGTAGTTTATAATTTTTGTGATAATAGGCTGTTGTATACTATAAAGGAATCAATTAGAAATGATATTTAATACTCTTCTAATTGTACAATAAACTTTTATGAAATTAATGAACCTGATGATGTAGTAAAGCCAATAGTTTAGAGTGAAATAATTATTCGGGACAAAATCTTAAACTTTTATTACGGAAATAGCCATCTTCAGAAAGATTTTTTGAAATTACTGAGTTTCATTTAAAAACACAAACTGATTCAACTTAAACATAGATTGCGAAACCTAAGGCACTAAATTGCCGTTTTGTCTTAACAAACGACTCAGTGGTGCATACTCACACCACTAAAACAAGCGGGCCATCTGGTGCCAACACATTTTCAACAATTGTTTAACGTGACTCACTTTGTTATTTTAAAGAAATAACTATATTTGTTAGTAGTTTTATCGACTGATTATTGATTTGAGACAGTGAATTTCTCTGAATTTAGGTTTAAACTACCATGTTCTCTATCTTTATTGAATTGACTTTTGTATTTATGCATCAAAATATTTTCTAACTCATTTAGTTATCAAACAAAATTCGCGATTTTGAGACTTTATACAGATAGTTGTACTCGCTTTATAAGTTGGTAATGCTTTATTGCCTAGTAAAATGGACGTTTATTATTCCAATTTAACACTGCTGATTCATGACGATGATTCGAGTAATATTCCATTTTTTTTTACTGAACACCACTTCAATAAGTCACATTAAACTGCTTAAATTGCATTTAACTAAAAAAACTATCTAGTGGATAATTTTTAAGAATTCCTATAATCAGAGAATAATACTTTGGTATTATTATCCTAAGATTATGTCACATATGTTTTTACTGTAAAAATTCCAGTTTATACATAATGCTTAGATATAATCCATATAGTCATCACAATGTAGTTAAATGTTTATTTCGCTTAAACAGGTCAACAAGGTTTTTAAGTCAGGAATACTTTTCAACAGTATATTAATTATGAAAACATATAATTCTTTCTTTTAAACGTATAACTATCTTATATTGTGTATACTTCTTTATTGATATGATATTGTTTTCTAGATTGATAAATCATTTTGTCTTCTTATTTAATACTAGTCAAACTGTTATCTCTTTAGGTTATTAACATAAAGAGAGTTATCTATAACGATATGAACTGTTAGTTCAGATAACTAATTTTTATCTAATGGGTTACAAGTTCATGTTCTGTTTTATTCTCGACCGTAGCCGATGGCCTAGTGACTGACGAAATCTCAGCACGGATACAGAAAGCTCGATTGGATTTTGCCGACCTGTATAACTTATGGTGAAGGCGAGATATCCGTTTGCTGACTAAAGGACAATTGTACTGAACAGTAGTTCACTCCATCCTACTTTATGGCTGTGAAACATGGTCAGTCAGAGTAGAAGATATTCGTAGGTTATTGGTTTTCGATCATAGGTGTCTCCGAAGCATAGCTTGTGTATCATGAGACAGCCGCGTAGGCAATGCTGTTATTAGGCAACGGGTGCTAGGTAAGGATCGCAGTTCAATAGATGAAGTATTGAAACTTCATCGATGGAGGTGGTTGGGACATGTGTTACTTATGCCCAAACACCGACTGCCTCTTCGAGCTATGTTTTGTGATATAGGAATAGATTGGTCGAAAGCTAGTGGCGGGCTGACCGAAAAATGGCAGAAATCCATGAAGTCGCTGACGAGTGGACTGAGTCATGTTGGTAGGTGTCGACTACCTGGTCAGGGTCCGCGAGACGAAAGTCAACGATGGTTAGAATGCTTGAATGATATGGCGCAGGTGCATTTACTCTTTGTGTTCTGAATTCCTCATCACATCTATCTTTCTCTTTCTAAATTTACCTCATTGAATTATAATTCTTGAATAACATCTTCGAACCCTAATCTTTCCGATTACTTCGAATACTTTTACTACCTCTACTACTATGGGATTTGAATTGACAATTATATCTCTGTGCCAATGTGGTATGGCAACTTGAACTACTGTACGTACGTACAAAGCTCTATGTTTCTGCTGAATTGCATTCTATCAGTATTATATTTACTCCTGTCATTTTAAAAATCAACAATCATTCAACTGGTATCACAATTTCGTAGCAATAGTGCAAAATTGTTGTAAAACAATAACTGTCACTTTTATTTAGTTAGTTTTGAAGTTCATGTGTTCTATAAAATATGTTGTAATTAGTAAGGTTTTTGATGATGTCTATAACCAAAATGTATTACTCATCAGTAACTTGCTTTGACATGAAGTTCCAGTGGGAAGTCATGTATGACGACATTTAACCAATTCGAATTTGGGATGTTCAACCGTTGGTCTATATATATCATGCTCCCCGCCAATCCTATAGCTTATAAATCTTATCATTAAGGTTATAAATACGCATGACTGCAGCTAAACAGCTTTCTCCTCCTCCTCCTCCCTATAACTTAAACTACTGTAGTGAAAAAAAACTTCAACTTCCATTATTACATTATTGATTTGGAATTTGATCTTTTTAGCCAATAATTTAGAAATGAATAAGTATAGATAACCAGTAGTTTATTTATTTGATAAAAATCAATTCAGAAGAGTTTATATTTTTTTTCCTGTTAATGTGAAAGACTACAATTAGCCAATCTCTGTTCGTATATATCTTGGAATACTATTTTATTTAGTCAGGATTCATTGACACAAACAATGCTTGCTCTACTGAGAGTTTTAAATTTTAACAACTAAAAAATCTTGCATTTAAACAAAACTAATGCAACAAACTCATCATCCAATCGTTTCTTTCCACTTTTTTCGTTAAATATTCAATTAAGATTTTGTTGGGGATGTTTGATCCCCAGAACTCTAGCTTGATAAATATCTTTATTTTGGATTTATTTCATGGGCTGATCAGTTAGCTGACCTTGAGATCACATTTCCCACCAGGAAACTCCTTAGCTGTGATTGGTTACTGTGTCATTTTAGTGTGTGCTATTTTTGTGACTATCCCAGGGACGTCTCTATAGAGTATAAATAAACGCAATTTGAGTGCTTGGATCCATTGTGTGTGCTGGCTTGGTGTTTGTAGAATACAATTTCTACACTATATCAAGACTTCTTACTGATTTAATTTGGTCAAGTGATCATACAGTAGCCTACCTGAACTCTGGTTCATTGTTTTGCTCTGGTTTATCGACTAAGGTGAACTTGTAATAGTTTAATCGCATATACCTACAGACAAGCGTAACAGATTTATTTAATTTTATTTTTATTGGAACAACTTACTTGTTATTAGTAGTGTTGTATATGTACCTGAAACAAAATCAATCCTTTTTAATAAATCCATCAGAGAATAGTTTCAAAAAATGAAACCAAAAATCAAAATGTAAAGGAACTTTAACTTGCCTTGAATTATGCAGTATATATATATATATATATATATATATATATATATATATATAATTGTGATTTTAATTAATTACCTAATTAAATAATTAAATAATTAATTAATTGAAAATTAATTAACTAATTACTTGGTCGGCTGTCCTAGTGCATTTGGTGTTTCTTTTTTATTTTTATATGTGTTTGCAATTTGATGTATTGATTCTTTTCCTCTCTCTATGAGAGATGAACATGAAAAAAAAAATGGAGCAAGCAGGAAGGGAAGAGAAGAGAAGCGAAGCATAGGCGGGTTTTTTTTCCTCTAAATCTATTCTGTATTCATATAAACACTACTATTAGTACTACTATTGGTACTACTACTACTACTACTACTACCACTACTACTACTACTACTACTACTGTAGTGAACGAGAACACAGGTGGGGCAACCGAATTGTATATAACGAAAATTACAGAGTTACTCAGTAAAATCGGAAAATCATATCGTAAATTGTTCATTTGCAAAATATCAGTTCATCCTATCGAACTGGGCTGTTCCTGTTGCCAAACATCAATCCATTGTCACTATTCATACGTTTCATACAAATTCCATTGTTTTCTAACTCTTCCTTTCTTGATCTCTCCCTATCTTCCGCTGCCAGACATTACGTTGACACTCACGTCATATACTACTTATAAGTAGCTCACACCACACTACTACTACTACTGCTACTACTACTCCGACTACTACTACTACTACTACTACTACTACTACTACTACTACTACTACTACTACTACTACTACTACTACTACTACTACTACTACTACTACTACTACTACTACTCTTTTTACTAATTCATAATAATGACCAAAACAAAACAAAATTGATTAGACCAACTGTAATGAATTAAAAAAGTAAACTAGTCTATTCTTTCTGTTCATGTAGAATAAATATATTTACAAAAATAGTTTAGTGGTTGCTAAGGATTCGCATGAATATTCAATTCAATTTGAAGGTCATTCACTATTTAATAATTGTTAATATTATTTGAACAGAGTGGATTAAAATGAGAAGGTGATGGTCAGATATATGTAGTGTTAATATCTATCGGTTGATTTGATGAGCATGCTGATTAGTGACGTAATAAGGTTGCAACTCAGTAGTTTATGATGTTATCATCAGATATGATAGAGAATAGAAGCTAAAGGGGATCGTACTCTAGTATTAACATTCTTTTACAAGAGTTAAAAGAATACGCTTTGTTGACTATATTCTTGGTTCTCTTAATTTGTATGAGTTTTATAAATTTTTGATATTCAGTTGTATCAGATTTTGTACATACATATTAAGTAAAAATGTAAGGACGTTACTTTATACGGCTGCTTGTACGTGTTCAGTTGGGTTTGGTACCAAAAATCCACAATTATAAAAATGTTAATAATCTCAGCGGTATAACTATCCGTAGAATAGCATATACATATGATTGCAGTTTATAAATGTAGACAATATATGTATTAGAATCCAGTTAACGCATTGATGAACAATGGAGAACATGAGACATGTGTATAAAGTGTATTTGTTAGGAGAAGACAGTTAGTGTCATGCTCTGTGTACAACAGAACGGAAATGTGCAGTAGTCAAAGCGCCTGGTATCCCAGGACACACACTTAAAACAAAATGTACAACCATTTTTTAGAAATGTACAAGCAGTGAAAAATTAACAGAATGAATACAAAATAAGTTTGTCATACCTATATCTCCACAAACTGAATTAATCAGTCAGAAATGGAACTTAAAACGTTTAGGCTTTATAGTGATCACTCAACTTATGAAATACTGAATTAGAATTCGGTAGCTTACATTTACAACCTTAGTTATTTCAAAATGTTACTCTTTCAATACGTTGCAGTGATAATTGATTACGGATTTTCACTTGAACTTTGAAAATCATCTCAATCGATCAATCACTAGCAACGTAGAACGTACGTAGCTACATCAGTTCATATTTCCATACCACATTATCACAGAGATGTAATTGTCAATTCAAATCCCATAGTAGAGTACTATAGGAATATATGGTTGGGACATGTGTTACAAATGCTTAGTCACCGACTGCCTCGTAGAGTTATGTTTTGCGTTATAGGAGAGTAGTCTGGAAGAAAGCCATGGTTGGCCAAACCAAAACATGGCACAAATTCATGAAGTCACTGGCAACTGGACTGAGTCATGTTTGTAAGCATGGACTACCTGATCGAAGTCTGCGAGATGATAGTAATCAATGGTTAGGGACCTTGAATGACTGTTTACATTGGCGCAGGTTCATTCATTCTTTGGCTTATCTCAAATCCTAATCCTCTTGATTCTGGATCACCTTTATCTTTCTCTTTTTAAGTTTATTTCGTTATATTATACTTCCTCAATGATATCTTTCAACCCTAATCTTCTCTATCACTACTAATACTTCTACTACCTCTACTACTATGGGATTTGAATCGACAATTGCGTCTCTGTGTTAATGTAGTATGTCAACTTGAACTGATGTACGTACGTACGTACGTACGAAGTTCTACGTTGTAACTGACTGACTGATGAATGAAATGTTGGATTTGATTTTGACCAATTTGATCTCGTGTGCTGTTAAGGGGTATGAGGGCGGTTGTCACTTCCCGGCTGCCCACACCGTGGAAGGTTGTTTCTAGAGGAACCTGAAAAGGAAGGTATATTAGCGTTGGTCTTAGAGACCTGGGTGCGTGACCGCAGAGTTCAAGGGACAACTGTTTGAGGCCGGTCACGCACGGCCTTTTTATGAAGGGTTTTTTGAGTATTAGCTCCGCTCTCAAAAGCCCTTAGTGGGCACACTTACCACCGAGGAAAGAAATCCGTGAAGTAGGGTGAGGTGTGACATTTTCAGGGTCGACCTTTTCTAACACTTCCTTCCTTGTGATGAGAAGGCAGCATCGCTGCAGGTGTTGGTTGTCCGAGGGAAACACCTTACTGCTGTCACACCCCTCTGCAGTCAGCAGTACGACTTCGCCCTCAGACCTTGGGTAGCTGCTTTTAGTCTCCTCTCTCTTCTCCAATCGACCTGCCTAGCATGGTAGAACTTACAGGAACATATGTTCCAGCCAATATAGCTCGGTTGGGTCATGACGATAGTCAAGCTCGACTACCACGTCAAGGCAGCAGCTACCGTTGGGGAAATGTTGGAGGATTTGCATATATATTTTGAATTAACTTGCTACGTATTAGTTAAGTGTAGTAGTAAATTTTTATTGTCCAGTGATTATATATGACAATCATTGCCAACCTAAAACGGATGATGCTAGTTGGATCGAAAGATAACTAGAGATGCACACAACTTTTCATTCTATTTCCTTAAATCATACATAGTCTCATTGTTTGTGACCTGTATCAATATCACTTACACTACTATTATTTAAACGTTTTCTAATTAGTAATGAAGTGACAACTGAATATATTGACTTAATTTCAAGAGATCAACTTCTTGAAATTACATACATATTTCAATTCGTAGTGCAACATCATCCATTTAGCCGGAATGCTTTGACATTGACTTTGTGAAACGCTATTTCGAACCTGTTACATTTTTACTTTTCAATTTTATACGAATTGTTTTTTTTTTCATTGTTTCTTGACAAAAACTTCTTTTTTGTTTTGTCTTTCATAAAATATTTCTGTAGGAAAAATTTTTTTTCCTCCAACCATATTTTGGTTGTTACTTGTAACAGAAAATCAATTAACGTCAAATATGTTCGCCTAACTATACAAGCCTATTCATTTCTTAAGTTGACATGTAAATTGACCTTCTTATCCATGCCAATTTAATGTGTGTGTCTCTGTGTGTGTTTGTGTGAGCGTGGAAAAAACACGGTATTCTGTGAACAATACACAAGAGATCGATTTAAAAAATTCCACCCATCTCCTCCTCACCCTCTCCCCACCACCGGTTTCTAGGGATAAAATAGTTCATTTTACATTATAAAAGAAAGTAGTACCCATTAAATAGAAAAACACGTTCATTCACTTTCTACTTCATTTACTTTGTTGATTTGCTGTTATCGATTTCCGTATGTATACCTTGAAAATTACAGAGTTACTCAGTAAAATCGGAAAACCATATCGTAAATCGTTCATTTGCAACATAACAGTTCATCATATCGAACTGGACTGTTCCTGTTGCCAAACATCAATCCATTGTCACTATTCATGCGTTTCATACAAATTCCATTGTTTTCTGACTCTTCCTTTCTTGATCTTCCCCCCATATTATGCTACCAGACTTTACGTTGACACTCACGCTATATACTACTTATAAGTAGTTCGCACCACACCACCACATAGGCAGTGTCTATCGAAGACTGTGTATGAGGTTGCGCAACTCTGTGGATTTGATCAAGTTGGACATTAACACCGCTAGATACCGGCTCAGTGGTCTAACGGTTAGGGCGTTCGCGCACAATATCGAGGGTCCTGGGCTCGAATCCTTGCGGGGTGCAGGAGTCGTGGATGCGCACTGCTGATGAGTCCCATACTAAGACGAAACGGCCGTCCAGTGCTTCCAGGTTTCTAATGGTGGTGGTCTAACATTGATCGATTCATGGTTTCAAAAAATGTGAAGGTATTATTGTTGAATCTAGAAAATATTATATATTTTTTAACGCTTACTGAATTTATAAAAGTAACATTTTCAATTATTTCCTGACAAATGTTACATTAATTTGTTTTTAACGATTGGTTTCTTTGTTTGTTTGTTTGTTCTCGTTACTCCTTTACATTGTTGTTGAATGCTACTATTTTTTTTCCCAATTAACTTAAAATTATTTGACTGATTGATCACTTCTGTTTTAAGGGCAAATAGGCTAATAGAGATAGATGTATGTCGATAGGTGTATGTGTGTGCATGTTGATGATCGAATTGTCTTAGGTTTTTGGATGTTTATTCTAGTGAACTTCGCATTCATAGTTGTTCATGTGCATTCATTCATATCAATGTTAATCAATCATTTCGTCTTATTGTGATCAATTTAGCTAAAAAAGCTTTCAAGTTCGTATCAGTTGCAATGCACAAGAAACTGGAACAAACCTTTGGATTTGCAATCTCATGGTAGTGATTGACCAGTTAGAGGTTCATATGCCACTTAATCCGCCAGGATTGTGGATCCCATGTGCACTAAGATCCTCCGTACTCACCAGAAAATTGTCTTTTCATTTGAGAAAATGCGATGAATAGGTAGTAGCTTTTCATGCATGGTTATTTCAGAGCATTTGGAGAAACAGTACGTGTTCTCTGTACTCTCAAGCACACCAATGGATCTGTACAGTGTAAAGTTGATATAAGTGGGGCAAGGTATTAATTTCATGGATAAGTGATCGATATTCATGATTGATATTTCCCAGTTGTTTATGAGAATGGCCATTTTGTGTTCATATTTTATCATATGAATAACTTATTCAACTTGGTTATTTTGTCTTTGAAAATTGGAAGTTAGGAGGTGATAAATAAGTGTTTCGTCCCAGGATGGGACTCCATAGCCTCATTGTGAACGGGCCTAAGCCTTCAAACCTTCAAACCCTTTTTAAAAAGTACTTAACCTTTGGGTCATTAAATGGCGACCTAATAGGTCAGTTACTTCAAAAAATTTCGCACTTGTTTCCAAACTCTCACACCAGATTTGGCTGAATTCCGCTGTTCATTAGAACTTCCCCAATCAACTTTCGAAATTGGTCATTAATGAGTACATAATTATTTGTACACATTGAAATCATCAATCAGTCATTGTAAGACTACCATTAGAAACATGGAAGCACTGGACAGACATTTCGTCCTAGTATTGAAGTCATCGGCAGTGCGCATCCATGATTCCTGCTGCTCGCAGGATTCGAACCTAGGACTTAATGTCCAAGAAATCAGTCGAGTGGTATATTTACATATTGCATTACACATAACTTATTTATTTAACTAATATACAGATTATTTAATCGGTGATATAAACAAATGAACCATAATTGTGAAGTGGCTAGTATTGACTGTTTTTCTTGTCGGACATTCACTTGGCTGGATCAGTTTTTGAGTGTGAATTTTATTAGTCAGTCAGTCAGATGCAACGTAGAACTTCGTACGTAAGTACATCAGTTCATGTTGCCATACCACATCAGCACAGAGATATAATTGTCAAATCAAATCCAATAGTAGAAGAGGTAGTAAAGGTATTAGAATTAATCAGAGAGGTTAGGATTAGAAGGTATTATTCAAGAAGTATGATTCAATGAAAAAAGTTTAGAAAGTCAAAAGTGGAGGTGTTGAAGAATCCAGAAGATTAGGATTTGAGAGAACACAGAGAATAAATGCACCGGCGCGATCGCAAACGGTTTTGAGCCATGTCATTCAGGGTCTCTAGCCATCGATTATTATCATCTCGCGGACCCCAACCAGGTAGTCGACAACTACCAACATGGCTAAGTCCACTCGTCAATGACTTCATGGATTTGTGCCATGTTTTGGTTCGGCCGCCCCTAACCTTCTTCCAACCTACTGCTACACTACAAAACAAAGCTCGTTGAGGCAGTCGGTGGTTAGGCATACGCAGCACATATCCCAACCACTTCAACTGATGAAGTTTCATTACTTCATCTATTGATCTGCCATTCTTACCTAGTACCCGTTTCCTAATAACAGTGTTGCCCACTTGTTAGTCTCAGGATATACGAGCAATGCTTCGAAGACACCTATGATCGAAAACCAGTAACCTACGAATATCTTCTACTCTGACTGGCCATGTTTCACAGCCATAAAGAAAGACGAAGCAAACTGCTGCACAGTACACTCATCCTTTAGTCAGCAAACGGATATCTCACCTGCGGAATTTAACTAGTAAGTAAGAATGAATGGTAGAAATAGCTTCCTTTCTTGATTCTTTACAAGATTTCGATATTGTTCCGACCAACACTCTTTATTTTTTGACTAGCTGCGTTTATTTTATCTGATTTAAATGAAGTTTTCTAATTGAACACTGAACATTTTACTTTCATCAATTTTTGGGGCACAGTTTTGGAGGTTTGCGTTTTTACACATTTGAAATCATCAATCAATCATCGTTAGACCACCATTAGAAACCTGGAAGCACTGAGAGACGGCCGTTTCGTCCTGGTATGGGACTCATCAGCAGTGCGCATCCACGACTCCTGCTCCTCGCAGGATTCGAACCCGGGACCTTCGGCAATGTAGGCGAACGCCTACATCCATACATACAACGTTGATTAGTCCCATACGAGGACGAAACGGCCGTCCAGTGCTTCCAGGATTCTAATGGTGGTCTAACAATGATTGATTGATGATTTCATCAAGTTTTTTTAAGTCATACTAAATAACCTTGTGAAATTTTCAAACAACAACTCATCATCTGCTAAGCTATTAAATGAAGTAACTTACATATCAAAGCTTCAGTTTGTGTTGACTGGGTGTTTTAATTGTCTAGTGGTGTTAACATATGTAATTTAGCAGTCAATTAAACTACTAATTCCACTTAATTAGACATAAAAATCAATTTCCGCGCACTTTTTTCTTGTAAAAACAAATCAATCAGAGTTTAAAGTTTTTTCCTCCTATATTATAATCCCTCTGTACATAATACAGGTATTATTCTGTCATGTTTTTTCATTGTTACGGTGAGTAATTTTCTACTAAAAAACTTTGTAAATAATAGAATATTTTCAATTAGTAAATTCTTGTAGAAATGTACTTTTGTTCAATGTGTTCAATATTTCACATGATAGGAAATTTAAAAATTATATATATATATATATATGATGAAAAATGCGTACATTGTGTTCACTAGTGACTGGGGCTTCATTAGAAAATTCTCAGAGTTCCAGTGAGAAGATGTGACTAGTGGATTTCAACCGTATCGTGTGTGTAGACAGGAACTACCTGAAGACAGATGGGTGAGATCGGGTGAATTCGTTAGATTGATCAGGGTCAGACATTAACACCGTTGGGTGCCGGCCCATTGTTCGTCCACAAAACCGTAGGCCTTAAGTTCATATGCTTCGAGTATCAGGAATCATGGATGCTTAGTGTTGATGAATCCTGCACCACAGGACTAAACTATCATCCAATACTTTCAGGTTTTTAATTCAGATCTAACAATCGGAGATTCATGATTTCAGTAGTAAATTTTCATAGTGTATTTCAAAAATTACCATTGATCATAATTAAATTTTCATTCTAGAATTTCCAAGTTTTTCTTTTACATAAAGATATACTTTGTAACATTTTCTCTCTCTCTCTCTCTCAGTTTATGGCTAACATGGAGCTGTTGTAATTTATCTAGTGGACATTGTACATTGAATGAATGAATTAGCAATAAAAATTTTATATTTTCATTAGATTTGAAGAAAAAAAATAAGAGAATTTAGTTATAATCCAACAAACAGAATGAGATTTACTTAAAAACAGCAATCAATATTTATATATGTGTAAGCAATAAACTATTTTGAAGAAAGCAATTTCATAGGAAACGAACTAATTTCACTTGAATGACTGACTATTAAAAAAACTAGGTTAAAATTCAAGTGTTTTCACTCGGATGATTAGAAATTTGAGGAAATAAGGAACAAAGTCTTACTGATAACGTATACTAGTTAGTGGTGAATTATGATTACTCGAAATCATGATGTTGTGTTTTCACGAAGTTCAGTGACTAGATATCCGTAGAGGTAATCTACAGGCTGCTTCAGTTTCCTTCTGAAGTGAGAATTTGGAAAAGAAGCTGGAGGTGAAAAGGATATACACATTAGGTAAATCATCAAGCTGCATTAGAAAACATGCACCTACGCCGAACTCGATCAGAGCTGCTACCTTGACATGATGGTTAGGCTTGTCTGTTGTAATGACTTGACTAAGGTATATTGGGTGAAACACTTGTTCTTTTAGGTCGTACTATACGAGGCAGGTCGACTGGTGAACGATAAGACTAAAAGCGGCAACTTATTGTCTGAGGACGAAATCGTAATGTTGACTGTAGATATGTGTGATAGCAGTGAGGCATTTCCTTCGGACAACCAGAATCTCTAGCGATGCTG
>OX103975.1:12128742-12159140 GCA_944470395.2 Schistosoma turkestanicum
TATCTCGTAAAAGGATGGTCTTATTGTTCATTCTCAATCCAGGAGATTGGACGGATGAGCAGAACACTTTGGGCATCAGTTCGATTGGCCTTCAGCCACATTTCGGTTGCTCACAATTTCCATTCATCCTTAATGGCGAATCGATTTACATTGTCCGACTCTTTATGAATTTGAGAAAGCTATAGGAAATCTGAAGCGAGGGAGAGCAATAGGGCCTGATAGATTGACCCTTAAGATTTTTAAAGATGGTAGTCCAGAATTAGCAGTTAGATTTACTGAGATCTGGGAATTGGATGTAATCCAATCTGACTGGTCTGAATCTCTGATTGTCCCAATTGATAAGAAAGGACAAAAGTCTTCTTGTGACAATCACAGGAGAATCAGCCTTGCTAATATAGTTTCTAAAATGCTAGCCTCGATTTTACTTGGACGCGTAGCTAGAGCTCGTGAAGAACAGACTAGAGGAAGACAGGCTGGTTTCAGACCTAGACGTGGATGTATAGACCACATGTTTACACTACGACAGGTTCTGGAACACAGACACACATATAGGCGTCCTACAATAGTTGTCTTACTGGACCTAAAGGCAGAATTTGACTCTGTGGATAGTGACAGTATGTGGCAGTGTCTGTCATTAACAGGTGTACCAGAGAAGTACATTAACCTGGTAAAACTCTCTACTCGAACACTATTGGTTGAGTGAGATCTTATGGCGAACTGTCAACGGAATTCTTTACCTTAATTGGTGTCTGTCAGGAATGTCCACTTTCCTCATTCTTGTTCAATTTTGTCGTAGACATGCTTTCAGATTTAACATTATCTTCATCTGACTTTTCGGCAGTGGACTTTTTACTAGGAAAATCGCTTGCCAATTACATAGTTCTGTTCGATTAAGACGCTGACCGAATTCAGACTACTGATTACTCTTAGCAATAATGCAAGTATGTTTATGGCGCAATTCTCCTTCTTGAAATCCGAAATATTGCTTCATGACTGTCTTGCATCGGCACCTAAACTAACGATAGAGAGTGAAGTAGTTGAGCGTGCTAACTGCTTCATTTATCTCAGGATTCTCAGCAGTCCTGATGCCATGGTGTCTGACTAAACCTGAGCCCGAAAAGAGAATGCTCGATTGGCTTTTGCCAATCTTCGTTACCTATGGCATAGGCGAGATATCGGTTTGCTGACTTAATGACGAGTACACTGCGCAGTAGTTCGCTCCGTCCTACTTTATGGCTGCGAAACATGGCCAGTCAGAGTAGATATTCGTAGGTTTTCGATCATAGGTGTCTCCGAAGAATTGCTCGTGTATCCTGAGACAACCGAGTGAGCAGTGCTTTAGTTAAGAAACGAGTGCTAGGTAAGGATGGCAATTCAGTAGATGAAGTTTTGAAACTTCATCAGTTGAGGTGGTTGGGACATGTGTTACGAATGCCTAACCACCGACTGCCTCGTCGAGCTATGTTTTGTGGTGTAGGAAAAGGTCGGACGAAAGCTAAGGGAGGCCAAATTAAAACAAATCCATGAAGTCACTGACAAATGGCTTGAGTCATATCGGTAGGTGTCGACTACGTAGTCGGGGTCTGCGAAATGATATTAACCGATGGTTAGAGACCTTGAACAACATGGCTCAAAACCGTTTGCAATAGCACAGGTGTATACATTCTTTGTATTCGCTCAAATCCTAAATTTCTGAATTACTCATCAGCTGTATGTTTTTCTTTCACTAGATTGTACTTCTTAAATACTACTGTCTTCAAAGCCTTATATCTTCAATTACTCTTAATACTTTTACTAATTCTACTATTATGAGATTTGAATTGACAATTACACCTGTGTGCTAATGTGGTATAACAACTTGAATTGATGTACGTATACGTACAAATTTTTACGTTGCTGTTGATTGATTGATTTTAAACAAACTCAATAATCTCCACTACCGTTTACTGATGAATAGAAATAAGATGAGAATTCTTTTTATCTTAATCCTATCGATAATTGTGGAGATGGATTGAATTTTGTCGATAATCAATACTTAATTTAAGCCAGGTTTTTTTAATGACAAATTTTTTAATATTAAATGAAAATTCATTATCAATGGATGTGATTGTTACTGAATTTACCAAACGCCAATTTCTTATTGCCTAAGGGTAAATTGCTGATACAAGTTGTGTTATTTTCATTTGTGACAGTTTTTTTGTAACTTCTTTTGGGTTTTAAATAAATTTGGATGGAGGTTAGCAGTGAAATATGTGGTTTGCATTCTGTTCTATTTAACTTATTTTGCCACTATCGAACTCGACTTAAAATACTTTTCACTGATCAGTTACAGTCTTGAACTGTAATGAAACGATTTAAAAAACCAGTATATGTAAATATACTATGCTCACTAGTGATTACCTTCTTGAGGAATCCTCTCTGAGTTCTAGTGAGAAGTCGTGACCAGTGGGATTCAACCCTGTCAGGTGTAGGCAGTAACTACCAAAGACAAATGAACGAGGTCGCGCAAAATCCATAGATCAATCAAAGTTAGACATTAACACCGTTTGATGCCAGCCGGCTCAGTGGCCCAGAGGATGTGCGTTCGTGCGCAACATTGAAGGTCCTGGGTTCGAATCCCGAGAGGTGGCGGAGTCATGGATGCGCACCGACACTTAATTTCTATCAGTAACTATGAAAAGATTTATTTAGTTGAGCACAAAGTAACACCTGCATATATATATATATATATATATATATATATATATATATATATATATGCCCCATACAAATATTCGAATTTGTGTCAGTCCTGGAATGCTGCATAGACACCCAAAAAGAAGCAGGTAATTTTATTGGAAAGCTACTCGCCAAGCATCCAACCTAGAGGTCCAATCCATAAGAACGTGGAATAACCTTAGGTTATGTGATCTCATGATAATCGGTGGTCAATAAGATGTTTTCACATGCCATTTGTTTCGTCAGGATCCTGAATCGCATGTGCACTAATGATTTGGGATCAAGATTTTCCAACTCCTGTCTTGTGTTGAAAAATGTCTAGTGATAAAATATTATACTCGAGAAAAGAAAAGATAAAGATTACCCTCCGAAATGTCCACCATGTGACATTACTGTCTACATGTATACATATATTTATGATATTTCTCCATCCACGCCCATATAAAAATTTCCTGTCTCACAACAAAATGTCATCAATCGTTTAGTGTATTTATGAATTAAACAATAACAGTTTTTTTAGCCTGTTTATTTGAGGTTGAAATAAACTAATCATAGTAACATCTATTTATGAAGCCATACTTGTTGTATAAATAACTGAACTTATTGTGTGACAACGATTAGTACAAAAATTTGTTTTAAACTACCTCATTGTATTGAATGTAGTCAAGTAAATTGATTATCTGTGAAATGTATACAGTTGCATACTTCATTACATTCTGTTATGATGAATAAGTCCGATATCTGATCGTGATACTTGATAACCCCATTAAAACTGGCTGTTTGAACGATAAGACAAGACTGAGATAAGTGTATTCGGCTACTGGATAATATGTACCGATATATATTTGTATATATATATATATATATATATATATATATATATATATATATATATATATATGTATTCCACCTTAGAAAAGGAAATCTTTTCCTGACCAATGAATGATATGTATTCATCCATTAGGACATTTTTAATGATAATCGAATGACCTTCTCATTTGGCCACTTCTGATTGGACCACTATGTCAATTTCACATATTGAAGTTATTGAAAATGATAGTCTGATTTTTTTCAATAACTATATGTTACTGAACTCGTGTTAGGTTAGAACAAGGATTCACAGAGTACAATATTTATGTGCATATATATATTCCAATAAGCCAAAAAAATTCTATAATTATAACAATATTCAAATTTATATAGAACTAACACTAAAATCTTCTTGCATTATCTCTATTACATTGACCATATAATAAGAGGGCATTACTGGGTCGTGAAGATTATTAAGTTGCACAATTGAAATCATCAATCGATCAGTGTTAGACCATCACCATTAGTAATCTGGAAGCACTGGATGGCCATTTCGTCCTGGTATGGGATTCATCATCAGTACGCATCCACGACTCCTGCACCTCACAGGATTCGAACTTCGAACCTTCGATCTTGCACGGGAACGCCTAACCGATGGACCACTGAGCCAGTATCTAACGGTGTTAATGTCTAACTTCAATCAATTCACGGAGTTGTACAACCTCATACACAGTCTTCAGTAGTTACTGTCTACACTTGAACAGGTTGAACTTCACTGGTCACGACTCCTCAGCTAGAACACGGAGAAGATTCCTCACGGAGCTAGTCACTAGTGAGAACCAATACTTCCAGGTTTCTAATGATGATCCAACATTGATCGATTGATGATATCAAATGTATAACAAACAGGTTATTTAAAAAACAATTGACACTAATTTAAACCTAATCGCAATATGAATTAAGTCCCACTCCTTATTTACAAAATCAATAAATATTGTTGTTAACAACAATTGACTACCTCTGTCTGAAGCCATTTCATGGCTATTGTCAGTTCCAAGCTTGGATCAATGAAGATGGTTGGGCATGGAGTTAGCCACCTGATCCTGTAGAAATTCAACTTGGCAGACTATGATGCTTGCTCCATGAGCAGAAATAGGCATTCATTCAGCAAAGTCAAGCAAGTGAATTTAAGATCATGTTCAAATTATTATAAAACCATCGGTTGGTTCAAGTTGGATTTTCGCAATCGTCGTGGTCAAATGGTTTCTAGGTTTTAATTTTTTTCTGTCGAGCTGACAAAATCTCAGCACGGATACAGAAGGCTCGATTGGCTTTTGCCAGTCGTAGGCGAGATATCCGTTTGGTGATTAAAGGACGAGTGTACTGTGCAGTAGTTCACTCCGTCTTACTTTATGGCTGTGAAACATGGCCAGTGAGAGTAGAAGATATTCGTAGGTTACTGGTTTTCGATCATAGGTGTCTTCAAAGCATTGCTCGTTTATCCTGGGACACCCGAGTGGGCAAAACTGTTATTAGGAGACGCGTGCTATATAAGAATGGCAGATCAATAGATGAAGTGGTGAAACTTCATCAGTTGAGGTGGCTGGGACATGTGCTGTGTATGCCCAACCACCGACTGCGTCGACGAGCTTTGTTTTGTAGTGTAGGAATAGGTTGGAAGAAAGTTAGGGGCGGCCAAACCAAAACATGGCAGAAATCTATGAAGTCATTGACGAGTGGACTTAACCATGTCGGTAGTTGTCGACTACCTGGTTGGAGTCCGCGAGATGATAATAAGCGATGGTTAGAGACCTTGAATGACATGACTCAAAATCGTTCGCAATGGCGCCGGTGCATTTATTCTTTGTGTTCTCTCAAATCCTAATCTTCTGGATTCTTCAACACCTCTAGTTTTGACTTTCTAAACTTATCTCACTGAATCATACTTCTTGAATAATATCTTTTAATCTTAACCTCTCCGATTACTTCGAATTCCTTAACTACCTCTTTTATTATTGGATTTGAATTGATAATTATATCTCTGTGTGCTGTTGTGGTATGGCAACATGAACTGATGTACTTACGTACGAAGTTCTACGTTGCATCTGACTGACTGATTATTTTTGTCTAGCAAAACATTACCAGTTATTGATTTTCTCACTAATCAATAATCAACATAAAATGAATTCTGAGATTAAAAAAATTTGACAATAAGTTAAAAAAAAAGAAATCATAACCTATTTTCTTTCATCCTTTTTTTTATTTTTTCTGTTTTCGAATGAAACATTGAGAAAATTACATATTTATTAAGTACAGAGAAATGAAATCGGTAACAAGAGCAAAAAAATTAATAGGCTGTTGTAAATTCAGTTCATTAAAATAATAGTCCAATGTATTTATATGTTTATATATATATATCATATATAAATGACCTTATTGTTTCATTCTTTTAATTAAACGGTTTGAACTGTTTTTCTTGTTCTTTGATTTATTGAATTGGAAGAGAGTTGACATGATTTTTTTTAAAAAACGTTTTTTTTTGTTTATTGACGATTGAACACAGAAATTGTATAGGATCGATTAAATATTTTACATTGCGGGGTTGTTGTGAAGATTGTTCAGTTTTATTTGTAACCATGTATCGATCAATGTTAGACTACCACCATTAGAAACCTGGAAGCACTGAAAGACGGCCGTTTCGTCCTGGTATGTGACTCATCAGTAGCAGTGCGCATCCACGACTCCTGCACCCCACAGGATTTGAACCCAGGACCTTCGGTATTGTGCGCGAACACCCTAAACGTTAGACCACTGAGCCGATATCTAACGGTGTTAACATCTAACTTCAATCAATTCACGGAGTTGCGCAACCTCATACAATGTATACATCCGGACAGGTCACGACTTCCCGCTGATGAGTCCCATACCAGGACGAAACGGCCGTCCAGTGCTTCCAGGTTTCTAATGGTGATGGTCTAACATTGATCGATTCATGGTTACAAATAAATATTTTACATTTTGAAATGATGGAGAAAAAAACTGTATATATAACTCTCAGTTGGATGATTGTGATGATGCTTCATTCACTGTGTTGGTTGGATATGATTTACTTGTGAAATTTTCATTGTTCTTCTTCTGTTGAACAATATCTCATCATCAGTACAAACTTTAGATAGATGAAGTGAAGTATTGGAATTTCTTCACTTATGAACTTGTAGCTTATTCTGTTGATATCGACCTGCTGTTGGCTTTAAACCTGTTGTTGTTTACACCTTTGATCTGTTTCTCAATCCAATGTTGGATTAAGCCTTCTCTGACTGGTTGATAAATGGAAGAATTTTTCAATGAGAGCTATGGAGATTAGTGTTTTTCTTTGCACACTGAAATCATCAATCAATCAGTGTTAGACCATCATTGGAAACCTGGAAGCACTGGACGGCCAATTCGTCCTGGTATGCGACTCATCATCAGTGAGCATCCACAACCCTTGCACCTCTCAGGATTTGAACGCAGGACCTTCGATCTAACGCGTGAACGCCCAACCTTTAGACTACTGGGCAGGCATCCAATAGTGTTAATGTCCAACTCTAATAGATTTTGCGCAACCTCACTCATTTGTCTTTTTTGTAGTTACTGTCAACACCTGACAGGGTTGAACTTCACTAGTCACATCTTCTTACACGAAGCTAGTCAATGTGTAAAATGGAAGAATAGTTTCTAGTAGACATAGTTTACTAACAAAATGTGTACACCAGATCTTTAAACTTTCATTTATAAAACAAACAAATTCTTATCTATCTTCGCTCACATCGTGTGGTGTGTGCTACTTATACGAACGATATAAGTAGTATAAGAAGGGACATGAAAGAAGAAGTCTCACGGTCAGAAGAGGAAAACGTAAAGCAAATGGAGCAAAAGCAACAAGTAAATAGAGTACCAACAGGAAGGAAAGGAAGCAACAGCAGGAATAGAAGAAGAAGGATGGAGTGTTGGAAGTCACGACTCGAAGATGGTGTGCAAATAGAGTGTTCAATGTAGTGTTTTCGTTTTTAATTGACTAAGAGTGTAAATTTGCGTTTAACACAATTTTCCTCGCCTATGCCTAAGTCTTCTCATTAGTATCTGGACTTCAAAATACCTTGTCTCAGTTGTTTCATTCACATTTGAAACTCTTTTCTTCTCTGGTAACTTTTGCAAGACACCTTTCATTGTATACTCTACTTACAAACCATGCCATTCATTACCTTACTTACTATCTTTGTTTCATTGATCTAAAACCAAACTTCATTATTTGGTAAAATTGATAATCATACCATTTCCTAACAACTTGTCTGGATTGATTTTACTCACGACATTTTTTTCTACTTCATTTTTGCATGCATTTTCAATCTCATCAAGATGGAGTTTTACAATTGCGTTATTCTACTTAGGAGATTTATATATATATATATATATATATATATATATATATATATATATATATATAAATTCAATAAAAACAATTTTTCACTATACAAATATTTATTTATATATATATATATATATTCCATTTGATTAGTATGTAATTTGATTATTTCTTGTGTAAACATAGTTTATTCTTAACTGTCTCTACTTTCTATACGTATCTTCTATACGTAAATATCAATAGAGGAGAGATTGTAAGCCAAACATTGATCAGTTGATCTTTGAGAATGAGTTGATATAATTTGTTGTTGTTGATATAAACATCATTTCAAATAGTATATATATATATATAAGTAGGAATGGAATGACTTATCTTAGGCTGATCAAATGTGAAACATATACAAGTTGAAGTTTGGTGCGCGTGGTAATATTCATTTTTTCGGACTTAATGAATAGAAAGACCATTGCATGTGAATTGATTTAAGATCGATTTTTTATTGTTTAACTAGGTAGTGTAGTGTTTGTTTCAATCAATCAATCAATCAATCAATCAATCAATCAATCAACAGCAACGTAAAACTTCATACGTACATACGTACATCAGTTCATGTTGATATACTATATTAGCACAGAGATGTAATTGTCAATTCAAATCTCATAATAGTAGAAGTAGTAAAAGTATTAACAGTAATTGAAGATATAAGGCTTTGAAGACAACATTCAAGAAGTAGAATCTAGTGAAATAAACTTAAAAAGAAAAAGATAAAGCTGATGAGTAATTCAGAAATTAGGGATTTGAGTGAACACAAAGAGTGGATGCATCTGCCCCATTGCAAACAATTTTGATCCATGTCATTCAGGGTCTTTAACCATCGATTATTATCATCTCATGGGCCCCAACCAGGTAGTCTATACATACCGATACGACTCAGTTCACTTGTCAGTGACTTCATGGATTTGTGTCATGTTCCTACACCGCAAAATACAGCCTAACAAGGTAGTCAGTGGTTAGGCATACGTAAAACATGTTCCAAACACCTCAACTGATGAAGTTTTTAATACTTCGTCTATTGAACTGCCATTCTTACCTAGCACCCGTTTCCTAACTACAGCATTGCTCACTCGGTTGTCTGAGGATACACGAGCAATGCTTCGGAAATACCTATGACCGAATACTAGTAACCTGCGAGTATCTTCTACTCTGACTGGCCATGTTTTGCAGCCATAAAGTCGAACAGAGTGACCTACTGTGAAGTAAACTCGTCTTTTAGTCAGCAAACCGACATCTCGCCTACACTATGAGTAACGTAAGTTGTCAAAAGCCAATCGAGCTTTCTGTATCCGTGCTGATAATTCTTCACACGGTAGGCTGTCAGTAGTGATGAGACTCTCAAGATAAGTGAAGTGGTCTACACGCTCAACTGCTTTACTCCCTATCATGAGTTGAATTGCCGATACAAGCCAATCCTGAAGCAAAATTTATTTGTTTAGATTTTGGTTTTTTTCCAATTATTTGACCTCAGTGTTAACCAACTACTGAAATCCGCGACATATTAGATAACTGAAACCACACAGTGTAAGGAGATCCTCATTATTGTGCACCCATCACACGACCAAGGTATCGAACCCAGAAACGAAATATTTGTCACCGATCACTTGAACTTTGAATCACTAAGCGTTTATATTTTGAACTTGAATTACAACCTGAAGTGTTTGACTGTATATATGATAAATAAATAAAAACACTTTCGACTGAAAAAAGGTTGATAATTGAAAGAAAATTTTAAATTTGAAACTCAGATTAAACAGTGTCGCATAGTTAGAGGGATAAACAGTTTATATATACACTGGAATTACTGACAGCTTCTAATATACTTTATTATCATGTATTTCTGCTTTCTTAATTATCCGTCAGCCGACCGCCACGACGTGAAATGTTTTGTGGTGTACAGGTAGGCTGGAAGAAAGCTAGTGTCGGCCAGACTTAAACATGACACAAATTCATGAAGTCACTGACAACGGAAATGAGCAGCGTTGCTAGGTGTAGACTGCGTGCTTGGGGTCCACGATATGATAGTAATTGATGTTTGGAGACGTTGGATGACATGGCTCAAAATCGTTTGCAAAATCGTTATCTTTAGCGCAGCCTCATCCACTCTTTATGTCCTGCTAAATTCTAATCTGAATTATTGATGACCTTCATCTTTCTCTTCTCAAATGTATTTCATAAGAATATACCGCTTAAATATTTTCAAACCCTAATCTTACCGATTACTATTCATACTTCTACTCTGTCTACCACTGTGGTATTTGAATGGACCATTCTCCATTTTTGTTATCGTGGTACGGCAACTGGAACTGATGTATATACGTACGAAGTTCTACGTTATTGCTGACTGACTGACTACTTTCAAAATGCTTATTTTTATTCATTAAAGATTGCTTTTATCTCGTTTAACATAAAAGTGTATGTTTAAAAAGAAACCAAATATCTTTCAGATATTGTCACTTTGACTTTTGCATTGATTTTATTTTGAATGTATCATAATAAGTTACTCTTTTTCATTTGTTAGTAGTATATAGCTATTATCTGACAAATGTGTTTAATAAGCTTTAGAAAAGATTAGTGTTTGGTGAAAAATTATTCAAACCCTTTGGAAGTACTAGATATATGCTTTATTTGAATTCAAAACTATTTATTAGTAAGTAGTTAACTGTGACGTAGGAATTTTAATCTGCCCAGCTTACAAAATACCGTTAGATTAATTCTAATATAATTGAACATCATCATATGTCATAGAGTGTCGTACTAGAATTTGAAATGAAAATTACGTGATTGTTAGTGCATATGTGCTGCGAGCTACTTATAAGTAGTATATGACGTGAGTGTCAACCTAATGTCTGGCAGCAGAAGATGGGGGAAGATCAAGAAAGGAAGAGTTAGAACACAATGGAATTTGTATGAAACGCATGAATAATGACAATAGATTGATGTTTTGCAACAGGAACAGTCCAGTTCGATATGATGAACTGATATTTTGCAAATTAACGATTTACGATATGGTTTTCCGACTTTACTGAGTAACTTTGTAATTTTCGTTAAATACAATTCGGTTGCCCTCACCTGTGTTCTCCTTCACTACACTTATACCTAGATTTCATACCAATTTTTACTGAACAGTATGACATACTTGAAATTTTGAACGAACTAATATCCCCTGGTGGTATTGTAACTTGATTCCCGGTTTCATCGGAATTCTTTACTTCAAGTGGTGTCCGTCAGGGATGTCCACTTTCTCCATTCTTGTTTAATTTTATCATAGACATGCTCCTAGAAATAACCTTATCCTCGTCTGAATTTTCAGTAGACCTACCAGGTGGCTCGCTTATTGACTTAGAATATGCCGATGACATAGTCCTACTTGGTGAAGACGCTGACAAAATGCAGTCTTCTGACCACCCTAAGCAACAATGCAAGCATGTTCGGGATGCGGTTCTCACCCTCGAAATGCAAAATGTTGCTTCAAGATCGGGTTGCATCGGCACCTGAACTAGTGATATGGAGTGAAGTGGTCGAACGTGTAGACCGCTTCACTTATCTTGGGAGTCTCATCAGTGCCGATGGCCTGGTGACTGACGAAATCTCAACAGAAGGCTCGATTGGCTTTTGCCAACCTGCGTCACATATGGCGTAGGCGAGATATCTGTTCGCTAACCAAAGGACGGGTGTACTGTGCAGTAGTGCGCTCCGTATTACTTTATGGCTGTGAAACATGGCCAGTCAGAGTAGAAGATACTCGCAGGTTACTAGTATTCGATCATAGGTATTTCCGAAGCATTGCTCGTGTATCCTGGGACACCCGAGTGAGCAACACTGTTATTAGGACACGAGTGCTAGGTAAGAATGGCAGATCAATAGATGAAGTAATGAAACTTCATCAGTTGAGGTGGTTGGGACATGTGCTACGTATGCCTAACCACCGACTGCCTCGTCGAGCTTTGTTTTGTAGTGTAGCAGTAGGTTGGAAGAAAGGTAGGGGCGACCAAACCAAAACATGGCACAAATCCATGAAGTCATTGACAAGTGGACTTAGCCATGTCGGTAATTGTCGATTACCTGGTTGGGGTCCGCGAGATGATAATAATCGATGGTTAGACACCTTGAATGACATGGCTCAAAACCGTTTGCAATGGCGTCGGTGCATTTAGTCTTTGTGTTCTCTCAAATCCTTATCTTTTGGATTCTTCAACTTTGTAAACTTTTCCCACTGAATCTAACTTCTTGAATAATATCTTCTAATCCCAACCTCTCCGATTACTTCTAATTCCTTTACTACCTCTTTTACTATTGGATTTGAATTGACAATTATATCTCTGTGTGCTGATGTGTTATGGCAACATGAACTGATATACTTACTTACGAAGTTCTACGTTGCATCTGACTGACTGACTGACTTCATAATCTGAAATTCAAAATAAATGTGTACTGTGCATAATAGCAATAATGTTATTATTTTTGAACGAAAGTAATACTATCGAGTATTCTGTTCACTATATCAACTTTCTAATGTATGGCCTATCAGTATATCTATGAACTAAGCTTTCAGATCTGTTCACAGTGTGTATTATCCTGACGATCAGTCAATTAGACTGTACTTTACCCGTTACTTCTGTGTTTCACTCTGACATTAATGGTATGTTTTTATTTGACTACCAGTAGGATTATATATGTACTGTGTCGACAATAACATGCTAGTTAGCAATCAATCTACTGTTGATTGCCTGAGATCAATTTATGAATGAAAATCCATAACATAAAAAGTACATTGGCATAAATGTGAAGTTTCATTTTGGAAATTTTTAACCGAATCATTTGCATGCACTTATTGAACGGTTGATCATGAAATTCTGTCAGTTGCATGACAAAGCATTCAGTCAGTCAGATGCAACTTAGAACTTCGTACGTAAGTACGTCAGTTCATGTTGCCATACCACAACAGCATAGAGATATATTCACAGTCACTAGTTAATTGGATAACGTGATCATGTTTGAAGCGAACAGTGGAAGGTTTAGGTCTGAGATTGAACGTCAACTCTAGCATACAGATACATCCATCTAAACACCAGTTTCAAATAAGATGCAATGTGTGTCTTTAGTTGCACTGCTAACCACTAGTCATTGCTACTGATAATGCTTGTCATCAATTAAGTCGTGAAATTTGTTAGTGTTTTCATGATATTACTTTTATTTATTTAAGTAAATTGTTGATTTATTTGAAATTTTTTTCATTTCAATAATGGTGGTTTTTCTATTAAATTCATTTAGTTCAAAGAAGTAGTAGTTTAGATGCGAAAAATTCAAATAATGACTCAAACAATGAAAGCAATAATGATCATATCGAAACTGACAAAACAGGGACTGTTGGAAAGAAACGTGCTTTTATTCTTGATGAATATGGAGTTTGTAGACCTGGTGAATTAGATGAAGATACACTGATGACTACACATCATGAATCACGATCATCAGTGGTAGATCGTACAGCTGCAGAACGAATTTCTTATCGTTTAGTTCAACAACGTAGTTTAGATGTAAGTCAACTGAGAAGATTGATATTATTATTATTATTCTTTTTTTCTTGCGGTTAAATTATGATCTTACAAACATTTTAATTATTCTGCTGGAATAGATCATGTCAGATGCTTTAAAAAAAGGCGTCGTTTTTCTAAAGCAATGTGCCATTCAATTGGTTATCAAACTAAGGGAAGTGAGATGACTTACTTACTTACGCCTGTTACCCCCAATGGAGCATAGACCGCCCACCAGTTTTCTCCAACCAACTCTGTCCTGGGCTTCCCTCTCCAGTTCTGTCCAATGTTTGTTCATTCCTCTCATATCTTTCTCTATTTCTCGGCGTAGTGTGTTCCTTGGCATTCCTCTTTTCCTTTTGCCTTGAGGGTTCCATGTGAGGGCTTGTCTCGTGATGCAGTTAGGTGCTTTTCGTAGTGTATGTCTTATCCACTTCCACGACTTCTTCCTGATTTCCAACTCCACTGGAATCTGGTTTGTTCTCTCCCACAGTACGTTGTTGCTGATCATGTCTGGCCAACGAATACGAAGTATTTTGCGTAGACAGCTGTTAATAAACACTTGTATCTTCTGGATGATGGCTTTCGTAGTTCTCCATGTTTCCACTCCATACAGTAGAACTGTCTTGACATTTGTATTGAAAATCCTGATTTTGGTTGAAAGTTGTTTGGAGTTCCAGATATTTTTTAACTGTAAAAATGCAGTCCTTGCTTTGCCAATCAGCGCCCTCACATCTGGCTGTCGATGATGCTGCCAAGATATGTAAAGGTGTTAACGTCCTCCAAGGCAAAGTGAGATGACAAACTTGTTTAATTCCTTGAAATTATCTATTTGGATCAAATGGGTGTTACTTAGTGTAATTGATTCTCATAATTTTGATGTACCTTGTTGAAGGCATTGAATTTAAAAATGTAAAACAAATTGTTGACACTAGAATTGTAACAGCTTTTCAACTGAAGCCCAAAGTCAGTGTTAAGAAAAACTGGATCTTCCGAATTTCTCCTCATTACGGTTATTATTATTTCCGATTCTGTTCTCATTATTCTCAAACAGACAGTTATCAGTTTGATTTCTCAGTTCAAACTGGTTATATTTTACTGTCGCTGAAAAGATTACGAAACATTGTTTTCAGTTATCAAGTATTGTGGTCTGATGATTGATGAGTTTCATTAAAATCACAAATAGAACGATACTATGCCATCATTAGGAAACCTACACACACTGAACGTCCATCTTGTCTTAGTGTGACACTCATTAACAGTGTGCATTCATGTCCCATGCCCGCAGGACTCGAACCCAGAACCATGGGCCTTGCACACTAACATCGAACCTGTATATGTGTTACGCTCGTCACTAAGTATGCTTGAGGCAATTACGAGTTTACCTTAGTTGATAAACGCGAACGAGACTTTTACCAGAGTCCAGGTAAGCTACCTTGTAATCCCAAACTGTAAAACAGAAGTCTTGGTAAGCATAGAAAGTATATTCTACAAACACCCAACAATCACAGTACAATCGAGCATACAACTCTCGTTTGTTTATACAACATAGAAACGTCCTTGAGACAGTTAAGAAAATAGCACACTAAAATACACAGCAGCCAATCACAGCGACGGATTTTCTTGGTGGGAATTGAAATCTCAAGGTCAACTGATCAGCCCACGCTGGCAAACGTGAAAACCAAAATAAGGCATTTATCAAGTGAGTTTTGGGGATCTAACATCCCCAACAATATGCCTGCGTTTCCATACAGTGAAACTCAGAGATCTCCATAACTATATGGTGAAAACTGCAGATTTGATTTGTCCGATACTGAGGCTGATGTAACATTCTACGAAGAAGCGGATGAATTGATCGTTGATACACATCAATCAAAGTGGTAAAATTAGATAGCTTATGTCTATAGTTTGTGTTTGTTTGTTTTTTTCACACTTACATTTGGATGATTAAAAAAATGATTAATTAAGATCAGTTTCTCTTAAATCTCTTCTGTTATTTTTGTTCCATTTTGGATGTATCAAACATATAACAATTTCATTTATTTTTTGAAACCATGAATCGATCAATGTTAGACCACCACCATTAGAAACGTGGATGCACTGGACGTCCGTTTCGTCCTGGTATGGGACTCATCAGTAGCAGTGCGCATCCACGACTCCTGCACTCCGCAGGATTCGAACCCAGGGCTTTCCGTATTTTGCGCGAACGTGTTCTAGTGGGAAGACGTGACCAGTGAAGTTCAACCTGTTCGTGTGTGGGTAGTGTCGACCGAAGACTGTGTATGAGGTTGCGCAACTCCGTGAATTTGATCAAGTTAGACATTAACACCGGTAGACACCGGCTCAGTAGTCTAACGGTTAGGGCGTTCGCGCACAATACTGAAGGTCCTGGATTCGAATCCTGCGGGGTGCACGAGTCGTGGACGCACACTGCTACTGATGAGTAGTCCCATACCAGGACGAAACGGCCGTATTTCAGTGCTTCCAGGTTTCTAATGCTGGTGGCCTAACATTGATCGATTCATGGTTTCTCTCAAAAATGTGTAACTTAACAATCTTCACAACAACCGAGTAATGCAAATTTCATTTATATATTCTGTTTTTCAAAACATGATCTACAGTTTGGATTATATCATAAACTCAATAATTTCAACATTGATTCAAACAACAGCCAAGAAGTACAATCTGACAGTCGAACTCTACGCAATAATGATAAGGAATTGCCAATTGTAATGCATGAAATCGAAAAGAATGCGCATGAATCACCTGCAGACAATGATGACCGTGAGAAGAATGATACTTTCAGTGGCAGTGATAATAATCCAACCAATGATGTCGACAATGATGATGATGATGATGATGTTGGCGGAGAATCAGAGCTAGAAGCAGAAGGAGATAACAATAATCCTGCACACGATAATGAATTTTATACAAATCCAAAAATTCATGAACTTTGCAAAGAATTCACATTGAAAGATATTTTAGGTCATCGTGTACCTGAACTAGAAATTGACAGTATAAAAGATGATGATGATGATGATGATGATGATGATGACGAACAGTGTGAACAAAAATAAAACCAACCAAGCTATAATCATTTAAAAATCATGACAACAAGCAGTGATTAGGCAAAACACAAAATTAGTGAGTGTAATCTCAATTAAATATCTATACTATACACATTAAAAAGAAAAACAATCTTCTCATTTAAAACTAATTGATATACACTGAATGCATTTATTTGACGGGTATTTTGTTCTACAATATTCCTTTTATTGATTAATATTATTATTATTATTATTACTGAAATGAAACTTGTAAAATTTATCACCCCGAAAAAGAAACAAAAATTGATCTCACACAAATTCATCATTTTAACATGAACAACCACTGTTCAATGTTCAATATCTGTTTTTTTTTTCTTTTCTCTATATTGCCTTGGAATTGTTTTGGTGTTTGAAAGAAGAAAAATTAAGAATAATCATTTCTTTCTTATTATTTATTCAATGTTCAGACAAACAATGCTTTTTATTTCAAAAATATATATCTACTATTCAATATGTTCAATATTAAGAAAAACAAAACGTTACAATCAATCAATCAATCAATCAATCATTGTGGGATGATTTCCTTTTTGAAAATTTTGTACATTGAACATAGAAAATAAAATCAGACAAACTATTCCTCTTCTTATTCTTCTTATTCTTATTATTGTCAGTCAGTATTGTAGAATGTTTTTGATTTAATTGAATATTATTTATTCATCGGATTGATTGATTGATTGATTGATTAGTAGTTTGTGTAAATAATTTTGAAAATCAAAATAAAAAGGTTAAATTTGTACAAAACATCTAATTGTTTTTTAACATTTTTTTATGGATATTATTTCCTATGTTCAATAGTCAAGTGATGTTTGTATTGTGGTGCGAGCTACTTATAAGTAGTAGTATATGACGCGAGTGTCAACGTAATGTCTGGCAACAGAAGATTGGGGAAGATCAAGAGAAAGGAATAAGATTGGGAACACAAAAATGAGATTTGTATGAAATAGCATGAATAGTGACAATGTGAGACAATGGATTGATGGTGGATTTAAGATATGCAAATTAACCGTTTACGATATGGTTTTTCCGATTTTACTGAGTAACTGTAATTTTCGTTGAATACAATTCGGTTGCCCTCACCTGTATTCTCATTGGTTACATTTGGTGTCGCTGCCTGTACGAAGGAAGTAGCTCCCGTGGCCGAAGGAGTTTGAGGACGGAGATTTGCGGAGCTTCCTGGAGGAGTTTTAGGCCGTGGTGCAACTGGTGGGTGTGAAGGGGCTCGGGGCGGATTTGGTGGTGCTGATGACGCTGCGGGGAGGTGAGGCAAAGTCTGTGTACGACAGCTTGGACGGTGCCGCCGGGAAGACGTCGTGGGAGACGGTCACCGGGCGGCTGACGACGGAGTTCGTCGGCCCAGTGGAAAGGGAGAAGGCGCCGCAGGAGTTCCGGTTGACGAGGCTGTCGGCTGATTGTGGCCCGCTGGTGCCTGCTGTGGAGCTCACCGGATTGTTGCGCCGTGAGTAGTCGTGGGCACAGTTGTTGGCGTCGCAATTTATCGAGAGTGTGCCTGCCGCCGTGTCCCAGCAGCGGAAACTAGTAAACACTACATGTTGGATAGATGCCGTACCCATTGCGGACCAGCGGGCAAGAACAGTGACCGAAGTGGTAATCCGGCATATTGTAGCGTGTCACGGAATACGGAAGGATATATGAACTGACCAGGGTCCCTGTTTTGAAAGTGACGAGTTTAAAGCCCGTCTAAACCAGTTTGGCTTCAAGAGGATACGAACTACACCGTATCATCAGCAGATAAACGGGCTTACAGAGAGAAACAGCCGGACGTTAAAGGAATGGTTAGCATCTAAAGGAGGAGATTGGAGGAAAGAGTTACCATTGATTTTGCTGATCCCAAAGTGTGATGGACCGAACGTTATCATGGAGAGACGCAGCGCGATTTACATGATCCGGAGAGAAGACAAGCAGAAGTGCGTAAATGCTGTCAACTGCAGAGATGGTTTCAAGATTATCAAGTGTATGAGTCACGAAAAGCACCAAAGATGACAACGGTACGGCAATCAGAAAGACTACAACGACAGCTTATTAAAAGGGGGGATGAGTGTGGTGCGCGCTACTTATAAGTAGTATGTGACGCGAATGTAAACGTAATGTCTGGCAGCAGAAGATGGGGGAAGATCAAGAAAGGAAGAGTGGGAACACAATGGAATTTGTATGAAACGCATGAATAGTGAAATATCAAACAATGGATTGATGATGGATTGAAGATTTGCAAATTAACGGTTACGATATGGTTTTCCTATTTTACTGAGTAATTCTGTAATTTTCGTTGAATACAATTCAGTTGCCCTCACCTGTGTTCTCCTTCGCAACAGGCGGCCTATGCACCATTAGGAGTAATGAGCGTTAGTACGTCAGTAAGTAACTATGTATGTATCAACTGCTTATATCTTTGTCCTTGATGCTGAATTTATTTTAGTATTTCTAACGAATGCAGTATATAATTAGTTGAATTTGTTATCGATTTGTTAGCACGATTCTTACTTGAGACATGACCACCAGTGAGAAGCTCAACCCTGATCGGGTGTATGCAGTAATAACCGAAGACGATGGGCGAGATTATGCAAAACCTTATTATATTGGTCAAAATTAGATATGAATACAGTTGGATACCGATGCAGTGGTACAGAGTTCAAGCAGCCATGAGCAAGACTGAATGTCCTGGCTTTCATTTGTGTGAAGAGCAGGAGTCATGTATGCACAGCGGTTTCTAGTGGTGATTCAATAATGATGATTGATTCATGATTTCAGGAAAACAGCATTCCTAATTTATCATCAATTCAAAGAGTTTTTTATCCATGAATGATGTGATTTACAATAATTACGTGATTACTGCACCAACTGTATTCATAAACCAAACGTAGTGAGATTGAATGCATACGACGTTTTGCAAATAGACAGATAAGCAATATAGTAAACATATAGGCTGAACAGTAGTTGTAAGCAGACTAATGTAAATTCAGCACCACAGTAGTACTTGATGAATGATACAGGAACACCATTTGGTACATCGTCATAAAACATTTTATCACGGTTGTAGCTTGTTTTGATGTTGGTTTTGGCTAGATGTTAAGGTGTGACAATCGAGTGTGTAATGAAAAGAGTTTTGGTCTAAGCAAACATCTTCAAAAATGAATTTATGCCTGAGAAAATTGTCACCATTTTGAGCATAACGCTGCAAGTTGGTTATTCAAAAGAGTCTCAAAAAGATGCATTTTAAGTGAAGTTCGGTGTGAGAAAATTCTGATCACTCTCCCTCTCGCTCCTTCTCATGACGGCTGACGGAATAATTCAGTAATAGTTTGCATGCAGGTAGGCTAATCACACTTCGAAAATTACCAAGCATCTTAATTTGGTTAGCATTGCATTAATATTAACACAGTAGGTCTGATGCAAGGCGTTAAGGAGGAGATTGACAAGGCGAAACCTGCACTCGAATTTTTCGAAAACATGTGGAATTTTCTACCAAAAATGAAATTAGAATTTATAATATGAGCTTTGAAACGACTCTATTAATCATTTTAAAATCTTGTAGAACTATTGCAACTTTTATTTAAAATAGTGCAGTTATCTGTGAGCAGTTTTTTAAGCAGTAGTATATGCCGCATCAGTTTGCCGGACATTGTTGACAATCACCAACACTGACAAGGAATGAATGAGCTTTCGTCTGACCAGGAAATTAGTCGAAGACTTATAATAAATAGTTTTTAGGCGGTTCAATTATTATTGAATGTACGTAACCAAGTCAATTGATGTGCTTGAACTATTATGAGTTCACCTTAGTCGGTGAACGAGAGAGAGGATCGATGATCCGGCAACACGACAGGTTACTCTAATCCGAGCGTTCCTAAACCCCATTAAGTAGAAGAAGTCTCAAAATGATGTAAAAAGTGTACTCTTCTAGTATTCAAAAAATACGAGGTGCCAGTCCATCAGAGGTTAAAAATCCCGGACTAGAGATCCGAGTCCTGAAACGTTACAGATAATGCGTATTTATACAGTTAGTTCGAAAAGGAAACAACATTTCTAGTGACACTGATAAATATGACGACCAATAGTAAACAACAATTGAATTATGTGACATTGACAGTTAGGACGACCAATAGGAATTATTCAATAGGAGGGATTAACCAGTAGGAATTGACCAATTGAATTAATAAGATATTGAATGAATATTCTAACAGAAATCTATCTCATTTGTCAAACACTATTCCATTTCACTATCATTCTACCCTTAACTTGATGGGTGAAAATAAACGTTCAATTGCTTGAAGACACAACTTTGTTATTTATTATGTAATTAGGTTGATAATGGACAGTGGAACAATTATATGGTCCTAATTAAATCATGTTGACAATACTAATTATAATTTTGTCATCATTTTTCTAAGTGACGCTTTGTAAGATACCTAAGTAACATTTATCCATTTTAACTACCTGCCGTAATGTTACGCCTGCACGTAAACACGTCAACTTGATATACTTGAACTATTACGAGTTTACCTAGTCGGAAAACAAGAGCGAGGATCGAGGATCCGGTGACATGACATGCTACTCAAATCCCATTATCCCTACCCCCATATTCAGTGAAAATAAGAAGACATGATATGTAGTAGAACCTGTATTCTACAAGCATCCAGAAAGTACGAGGTCCGAATCCAGAAGAGAAACAGGATGCCGGACTAGGGATCCGTGACCGGGTCCTGGTCCTGATCGTGGTCATAAAATGTTACAGATAATGCGTATTTATACCTTTTTGGTCGAATAGGAAACAGCATCGAATTCTGTGGCATTGACAGTTAAGACGACCAATAGGAGGTAACATTTGAAATGACACTGACAGTCAGGATGACCAATGAGAGACAACATTGAAGTATTTGACTTTGACAGTTAAAACGACCATAATTTTGACCAATAGAAATTGACCAATAGGATTTGACGAATAATTCTCTTAGGATATTGGATGCATATCCTAACACGTAAAAAGATCATTAGATATATAGTCCTGTTTGTCTCTAACTCTCTAAGTGTTAGACCGAGGAACTCGCCTAATATTGAACAATGGCGCCACCGTAATCCAAACAGTTTATTTTAACTTTCTTATGTAAAATAATCAATCTGTGTGTAGTGAGGTTGTCGCTGTTGTCAATTGTCAGTCATAATGATTTAAATCTGGAATTCCTAAATATCTACGAGTAATTAATTAGACTAATGATCTGCACCAATAAGACTGAAATTCACACAGTCGCCATATATTTAATGTTAATGAAATGGAGATTACAGATGTGAGGCAGTATTACTCAGAAGGACTATGCACTCATTCGCACATTCGTTTGGAAGCATTGCCAACTATCCATCCACTTCAGCAGCTGCAAACTTCCAAACTGATCAACGAACTAACACTTCGTTTGTTGAATAACAAATAATCTATTGATAGGTAGAGCGTTTATGAATATGAAAATGCGATTTTCAGTGTGCTTCTTCTACAACGACTGATTTCTAAACTAATTTTCAACATAGAACGATAACACCATTGAACATATAGATATTTCATTGAAAATGTTTTTGAGAAACTTTGAATAGTGTAATTAATGAATGATAAAACGAATAATTTCATTGAAATCACAAGTCAACCATTGTTAGACATAATTAGCGGTACATGTTCACAGCCATCGCTCACGAAAATTGAATCCAGAACTGTGAAGAACCTAGCGTGTGAACTTTCAGTTTCTCAGTTGAAACTGTTTGGTCGATTTGCATTGAGAAGACGGAGGCAGGCTCGATAGATTGTATTGGGCTAATCTACACTATTAGTCAACTAAAAACGAAAACATCACATTTAGCACTCTATTTGCACACCATCTTTGAGTCCTGACTTCCAACGCTCCAGCCTTCTTCTTCTATTCCTGCTGTTGCTTCCTTTACTTCCTGTCGGTGCTCTATTTATTTCTTGCTTTTGCTCTATTCGCTTTCCGTTCTCTTCTGACCGTGAGACTTCTTCTTTCACGTCCATTCTTATACTACTTATATCGTTCGTATAAGTAGCACACACCACACTCGTCCCCCCTTTAACAAGTCGCTCTCTCAGCCTTTCTGATCTCCGTACAGCCGTCTTCTTTATCAGTGTTTGTGGCTCGCCCTCTTGGCGCACTTGGAACCACCTTTGGAGTTAACTGGCATTCACGCGTTTCTGTTTGTTTCCTTTCTGGATCGTATACACTGCGCCACGCCTCTCGGTGACGACGTACGGTCCCTCCCACTTCGGGATCAGCTTACCAGACCCTGGCCCTCTTCCTGTGGTATATTTCCGTTCTCTACACTTCACTTGGTCAGTGAATGAAATGAGTTGTGAATGGAAGAACAATTAGCTGATCATAGTGAACATTTGTGTAATATATCTCACGTGATCTGAATCAATATGTGATATATATTATTAGATATGAGAAAATCTCTTCTGATCAGTTTATTATTCAATGCCTTCGTTAGGAATTTAATAAACGCTCATAATTCCATAAAGGAGCTTGCAACGAATACAATATATTTTTCGGATCTGACTTCTCTACTAGACTTTTCAAAAGTCGCATCTGTTTATATGCATCGGACAAACATCGACAACACTTTCTGGAAATTATGTTGTTCTATTTCAAGAATTATCCAATTATCATTATCAATATCGTATTAACGTGACAGAACTATCATTCTTACGCATAATGACGTTAAGTAATGATTATCGCATGACAGATTTTTACGAGGTATTTGTCAGATGCTCTTAACACAAGAACCTTACAGCCGGCTAAGTAAATTGGTTTCATATGCACATGAAAAATCAGCAGTCGAGCGTATCTCCTACACGCTGTTACTAGCATGTTTTCGACTACCTCAACTGTGACAGCTGTTTGCAACGCCATCAGAGATGTTAGTTTGGAGTGTTACAATCTGTGATAGCAACTTATTTTCATCATATGCAACTAGTATTCCGGCATCGAGTTTGTACGCAGCATTGTTCTTCAATTTTTCCACGATTATATGAACCTAACGTCCTGAATATATTTGCAGACGCTTGATTAATCAATGAGCCCTGCCACAATGTTCATATGTTCATCTAATTTCGTCTTAATTGTCAACGCTTACGCAATACTGCTCAATACTGCTTCAATACTGCTCAGAATTTCAGGAGAACTGCAATTATCAGCACTTCTAACTGCACTGTAAATCAGAATGTTGAGTTTAGAGTTAGTCAGTTTTATTCCTCCAACATAAACAATCGTATGTATTGACATTTTATTCAATCATCACTACGATTTCACAATAAACAAGGTCGAGCGCATCTCCTTTCAATAATATATAAACCATACAAGGATTCATGACCGATAAGGAATATATCTCGTCTCCAAAATCACTATTCTGTTTCTGTGAGAATTTAGGCATACCAGGGTAAATGGTTGTTTGTGTGTACTAATAATTTGATTTACACATAAGAGCTAAGATGATTTAAACTTGAACAGTGTAAGGTAATCAGGTATCATAATAATATATTGAGGTTTCGAATGAGAAGTAAATGATTATTGCAGAATATTTATATGATAAATGAATTACAAAAGTTTATACTTGTTACTGTTACAAAAAAAAGTTGAATGTTACTCAGTGAATTGTTTTACAGATTACACAGATTACATTGAAACGCTCGATAACACTTTTCAGATTTATTCAAACTCCATCTGTAATAGAAAAATAATAGGAAAACAGATGTACTGATAGTAAGTAAGAAAATTTATAAAATATGATAACTAAAGTAGGTCAAGGGTGGATGAATAGAATTCAAATAATCATCAAAAACGTCAAAAACATTACGTAATAAGCAAATATGTAAAAATAAAATGAAATAAAAAAAAAATCAAAAATAATAAAAAAAAATATGTCAATCATTAGTTACGTCATATCCGGCCACGGAAGAGATAGGGGTGTCACGAATTTCTTCTGAACACATAAATTAGGGTTGAATGTACATATTCCTATGACTTCTGCAATGTGTAGGAGACGGGATCTAACTCCGTTGGGAAATGATGGAGGTATACGATAGATCACCCGAAAAGATCTAGATTTATCTACAATGTGACCACTATCTACCAGGTGTGCTAAGATAGAACTGCGTATTGTTTTTGACTGACCCTTCGTAAACCATACTCAAAAATGAATTCGAACTTGCGAATTCGTGAAATCCATTCTATCATCTAATATCAATTGATACACTGGGCTCATACAGGCAATTTTCATTTGAGCAGTACACTTGAATTAAAATTTTGTCTTAAGCTCAAATGAATAGAGCTATTTTTTTTTCAATGACTAGGAAGAATAGTGTTGATAGGATTGTGTGATTTTCAATGTCCTGCTTGGTGTTACGTCTAATGACCATGTTTGAAATCATCAATCAATCATTGTTAGACCACCACCATTAGAAACCTGGAAGCACTGAAAGACGGCCGTTTCGTCCTGGTATGGGACTCATCAGCAGTAAGCATCCACGACTCCTGCACCTCGCAGGATTCGAAACCGGGAACTTTGGCATTGTAGGCGAACGCCTTACCATCGGACCACTGGGCCAGCGTCCAACGGTGTTAAGGTCTAACTCTGATTGATCCAAAACTGTGCCCCAAATATATCGATCATGTATTTTAACAAAGTCCGGTGATTCTATAGTTCAGGAGATTGTGTTTTATCTCAAAATAGTTAGATTACTAGAATATCGAATTTTTATTTCTTAGATTAGTAACAAATGAACACCGTCTATTGTAGGTAGCTTAACAAAAGTCAAAATTGATAGTTTCTATGAAATTAAAAAAATTATTTTTTGTAAAGGTATTAATAATTATAATAATCGAACGTTTTTGATGACTTTTTGCTGAGTAAAATTTGAATTTCTGACGATTCAATAGCTAATGAAGTCACATCTTTGAAGTCAGTAGACAGAGATAGTCAAGAGAAATTGACACATGTTAGAAATGTGAAATGTGTCAATTTAGGAAGTCTATAACCGTACGAGATTATCAACAGGTTTTTTGTCTAGCTTAAGTGTACTTTTACGGCAGTCGAAATTTCACAAGAAGACGATGAATTTTTCTAATGTAGGATCGCTTGTTTTCATCAAAAACTCGCTCAATGTATTAAGGTGTTGGACTTACGTGTTTATATGAATACTCATCCGGATTGTAAAAGGGTTGTTAATACCGAAGACTTGTCTGAATATTAAAGGAAATAGAACAATGAACTTTAAGTTCGTATGAACAGGTGAATCAAATTGTTTGAAAGTTATATGAATTTATAATAGTTCAGAAGTCAACTGAAACAATGCATATCATTACTAGTTATTAGTTGCATATGATTTTGTACGAGTTGAATGTTTTACAAATAGGCTTAACATGAATATTGCTTACAGATTTGATCTCGATATATAATCGCAGTTTTTTCATAATTCTCACTTGATTCAACCAGAATATTACTATCTGAAAAAAGGACATTTTTTAAATGGGATTAGAGATGCCGAAGAGGAAATCTCACAAAATCACAACAGTTAACACTGATAAACAAGGAAAAGATAGGTGAATATCATCGATCAACAATTATTCACAGAGGCCAAAATAATTTACCGTATATATCCCAAATATATCATTTGAACATAATTACCTTGCAGATCAGTTGGTTTAATACATTCTTCCACAGGGTTCCTTTCTCTATTTGCTGCCGAAACAAGGAAATACAATGAACTTTATGAAATTTGAATTGTTGCAATAATCATCCTACAGTTTACGTTCCATTCATTAACAAGGAGAATTACTCTTGTCAGTTATACTTGAACAAAACATATCAAAATAGTCAGTGACTGAACATCTTGATGAGGAACGCATTAAAATGTGAAAATACTATACTTCACATACCTTCTTACATACAGCCTAGATATTATTCAGTGTTTCACTAACATAATGATCGTTTTAATTTAGAAAATGAAACTTTTGAATGTTCAGGACATTTTATTTTCCTACGAATATATAAGTTATTCAAGCAAACTAAACTTTCTGCAGAACTTTGGATGAAGTTGATAGTGTAAGTTGATTTGTAACGGTTGATATTATTATTATACATCTCACTTTTGATAGTGCGTGTAAACTCTTCGAATTTTGATTTCATTTGTTGCAACTTTCTCATGATTTTTCGATCTTCATTTGTGTGTAGATGACCTAATTAAAACGTGATTACAATAACATGAACAAATATCAAAGCCGACAACTATACATCCAGTACAGTCTGATCATACAACACCTTACAAGGGGTGTTTAAATGTCAAAACTAACAAACTATAGCCAGATGAATTCCATTGATTGCGATGTATTCATTAGGAATACACGAGAGAAGTACACATAAAAAGACATTGTGAATTTGAAAAGATTCAGTGCTTTTGAAATCTAATAAGGATAACTTCTAAGCAGTTTCAAAGGTTTATTGGTTTAAAATTCAATGTGAAATTATCAGCACATGTTTTAAACATGGTTCGCAAACCGGATTCCCTTTAACTATGTCCAACGTACAAAACAATCCTGATTGATTGTGAAGTGATTTGTGCAAATGTTTCCTGATGGAAGATACATTTATATATATATATTTTTAAATGGAATATAATACCCCATGTACATAAGAGACTCAATTTGAGAATTTTATCAGTAATACATACCGTTCAAGCTTGTTTCCAATGTTTGGTGAAAACTTGTTATGTCTTATTTATTTGCAAGGGAAAATATAACGGGCAGCATTATTGAATAATAAATCATGATATCATAACAGTACTGGAGACTAAAAACACTTACTACATGCTATTTCCTAAATAGCGCTATCTTCTGCAGGACACATATTCATTGAATCAAGCAAAATATTTCATGACAAGATAGTGTGTTATTGTCTCATTTCATTGTGACATTTCTGAAGAGCATTAGCGAAGCATGAGTGAGTTCTACTGGCTCCGTTTTTACTGACGATCTTCGGCACGCAACGGTGACAGTTCTGATTGAGCAACACTGATCAATCTTCCTCGTTTCCATAAAACGACGGACACATGTACAGAGCTTATTTCATACATGCTGACTATTTTTTTTAACAAACTATACGACAACACTTGAAAACACTTATTCAGAAGAAAAACTCAAAATTAGGCATACATCTCAAAGAGAATCGGCGTAGCATAAATCACAGTCAATTACTCAGAACTGTTCCTCACAGCGTATTAATGAACTGATGGTTTTATAACGCGTTTTTAAACTATTACAGTTAGTGATTATGATCAATGAATTTCGTGTTTGTTGAAATAGACTGTTTTTAAATGAGTGTTGACATGTTATATTTATTACACGCATTGTATGTGTTTGTTTTTTTCTCTAAGCTTGTGAATTATATGAAGCACTTTCAGTAATAAAGTGAATAATATAAATTTCAATCGTATCAAAAATTGTTTACTCAAACCTGTTAAATATTTCAACTTTTGACTAACTCCGTATTTTCATTTTACACAATCTACATCTATAATGGCAAATTTTTTTTAATTAAAACTAAGATGCTCACATACAGTTTTGAATTTCCATTTTTCTATTTCCTCCTAATTCGCTGTTAATTTCAGCTAAATAAAATTAAGAAAGAACAAAATGAATGAATGAATGAATGAATGAATGAAGGAATGTTTCAACTGTTTAAAAATATAATCAATCATATTCATTTTGCGTTGTGATTGATTGATATCATTGAGTCACATGTTTATTCGTTGTATATTTTGTATTTCAGTTTGCATGAATTTGAAGAATTGGATAAACAAAATCACTTCGAAGTAGATTATTGTTATTTTAATCACAGAATAATGATTGTAATGCTCTTGCTATGTAATTATTCTCATTATAAAGTTACGCGCACTCAATGTTGGCTGATACAGTTAGATCAGAGAAATAAACAGTTTAAAGTTTAACTTTCAGGAACCAGATTAACAAACATTTAATAAGTTGCCTTACCTATTTTATTATGCAATGAGAGTGCTGCATTGTTTTTGTCTATTGTGGCTTTTAAATTGAATTGCAAAATTCAATGGAAATAAGTCAGTTAAATTGGAAAATTTTATGACATATAACGAATAGTATGGAATTTTATTCACCTTGCGAGATATTTAACTTATTCCTCTCCAGTGTAATTATCTCCTCTGTTACAAAATACGCAAAAAAAAAAAAATACATATATAAATTGATATAATATTTATGAAAAGCATTATAGAAATGACAAGTGGCATCAATCATGCAATCTTACTTGGTTAATATTTAGAAATGAATAATGATGCTTAGGAATATTTTGATTGAAAGCAATCACATTAACAAATGTACTATGTATGACATAGTGTCAATGTTCATTGACCATTTATATTTTTCTGCATGACTAACTTAGCCAAACGATATGTAGACTATAAATCTGCATTACGGACGGGGTTGTGAAGATTGTTGAAAGAAACCATGAACCGATCAATGTTAGACCATCACCATTAGAAACCTGGAAGCACTGAAAGACAACCGTTTCGTCCTGGTATGGGACTACTCATCCACGACTCCTGCACCCCACACGATTTGAGCCCAGGACCTTCGGTATTGTGCGCGAACGCCCTAACCGTTAGACCACTGAGCCGATATTCTGAGGAGAATACCATACCAGGACGAAACGGCCGCCTTGCATTGCTTCCAGGTTTCTAATGGTGGTGGTCTAACATTGATCGATTGATTGGTTTCTTTCAAAAATGTATAACTATAAATCTGTCAGGATATTTTGTGTTCAATGCATTCAACTAAACATTTGCTTTATTTCACATTATTACTAGAAAATATTTTCTCATGCTTATTTAAATTAACAAAACAAATTAGTTTTTCCCCTATACACACACACACACATACACACAATAAGCCAGCATAAAAATCTTTCAAATGTATTATTTATTGACTTACTAAAGTCCATAGCTGATGATTGAATGGGCAAAAAGAAACTGTATACACAAAATAACAAGATGTAATACATGTTTGTTTTGTTTTGTTTTTACTAAAATACTTGACAATGCTCTTCTTCTTTTATACCATTCAGTAGTGAGTGATAAGCTGATTATTGATTTATTATCCAGTAGGCGGCTATACAAAATGGCAAATGAAGAGGAGTTGGCCAAACAACAAGAAAAAATTCTAAATGACAATTTATCCAATCAGAGTTATGCGTGATTTTCATTGGTTTTAACAGGAACCATTACCGAACCAAAATGTTAGATCAATTTTGTCGTAGATTGAAAGTATCAAACCGGGTTAAAAAACAAAAATGTGTTCTCAGATTTTCAAGTTTATTGAGATTCTAATAAGTGACACTGTTAGATCAAGTTATCAGTAATCAATATTGCACAAGTACAGCACAGAAATATTTGTCAGTATTCAAGATAATCAGCACATCATATATCATTTATTGAAGTACTTACTTAATTACTTACTTACTTAATTACTTACTTAATGAACTATGCCTCTACCTGTGGAGGAGCGTAAGCGGCGGACCAGTGATTTAAACTAGTTCAAAATACGTGGCCATTAGATATTTCCAGGAAACAGATGATCATAGACATCAATCACAATGGCTTAGTTCACTGAAAGAATTCACAAACAATATAGAGATGTTGTGTCTCTGTATTTCAGTAATATAAATGTAACTGAATTC
>OX103975.1:12159537-12208324 GCA_944470395.2 Schistosoma turkestanicum
CAGCATTGTTCTTCAATTTTTCCACGATTATATGAACCTAACGTCCTGAATATATTTGCAGACGCTTGATTAATCAATGAGCCCTGCCACAATGTTTATATGTTCATCTAATTTCGTCTTAATTGTCAACGCTTACGCAATACTGCTCAATACTGCTCAGAATTTCAGGAGAACTGCAATTATCAGCACTTCTAACTGCACTGTAAATCAGAATGTTGAGTTTAGAGTTAGTCTCCCAAAAAAACACACCCCTGATCGTCGTATTCAAGTCAGTTTTATTCCTCCAACATAAACAATCGTGTGTATTGACATTTGATTCAATCATCACTACGATTTCACAATAAACAAGGTCGAGCGCATCTCCTTTCAATAATATATAAACCATACAAGGATTCATGACCGATAAGGAATATATCTCGTCTCCAAAATCACTATTCTGTTTCTCTGAGAATTTAGGCATACCAGGGTAAATGGTTGTTTGTGTGTACTAATAATTTGATTTACACATAAGAGCTAAGATGATTTAAACTTGAACAGTGTAAGGTAATCAGGTATCAGAATAATATATTGAGGTTTCGAATGAGAAGTAAATGATTATTGCAGAATATTTATATGATAAATGAATTACAAAAGTTTATACTTGTTACTGTTACAAAAAAAAGTTGAATGTTACTCAGTGAATTGTTTTACAGATTACACAGATTACATTGAAACGCTCGATAACACTTTTCAGATTTATTCAAACTCCATCTGTAATAGAAAAATAATAGGAAAACAGATGTACTGATAGTAAGTAAGAAAATTTATAAAATATGATAACTAAAGTAGGTCAAGGGTGGATGAATAGAATTCAAATAATCATCAAAAACGTCAAAAACATTACGTAATAAGCAAATATGTAAAAATAAAATGAAATAATAAAAAAATCAAAAATAATAAAAAAAAATATGTCAATCATTAGTTACGTCATATCCGGCCACGGAAGAGATAGCGGTGTCACGAATTTCTTCTGAACACATAAATTAGGGTTGAATGTACATATTCCTATGGCTTCTGCAATGTGTAGGAGACGGGATCGAACTCCGTTGGGAAATGATGGAGGTATACGATAGATCACCCGAAAAGATCTAGATTTATCTACAATGTGACCACTATCTACCAGGTGTGCTAAGATAGAACTGCGTATTGTTTTTGACTGACCCTTCGTAAACCATACTCAAAAATGAATTCGAACTTGCGAATTCGTGAAATCCATTCTATCATCTAATATCAATTGATACACTGGGCTCATACAGGCAATTTTCATTTGAGCAGTACACTTGAATTAAAATTTTGTCTTAAGCTCAAATGAATAGAGCTATTTTTTTTTCAATGACTAGGAAGAATAGTGTTGATAGGATTGTGTGATTTTCAATGTCCTGCTTGGTGTTACGTCTAATGACCATGTTTGAAATCATCAACCAATCATTGTTAGACCACCACCATTAGAAACCTGGAAGCACTGAAAGACGGCCGTTTCGTCCTGGTATGGGACTCATCAGCAGTAAGCATCCACGACTCCTGCACCTCGCAGGATTCAAAACCGGGAACTTTGGCATTGTAGGCGAACGCCTTACCATCGGACCACTGGGCCAGCGTCCAACGGTGTTAAGGTCTAACTCTGATTGATCCAAAACTGTGCCCCAAATATATCGATCATGTATTTTAACAAAGTCCGGTGATTCTATAGTTCAGGAGATTGTGTTTTATCTCAAAATAGTTAGATTACTAGAATATCGAAATTTTATTTCTTAGATTAGTAACAAATGAACACCGTCTATTGTAGGTAGCTTAACAAAAGTCAAAATTGATAGTTTCTATGAAATTAAAAAAATTATTTTTTGTAAAGGTATTAATAATTATAATAATCGAACGTTTTTGATGACTTTTTGCTGAGTAAAATTTGAATTTCTGACGATTCAATAGCTAATGAAGTCACATCTTTGAAGTCAGTAGACAGAGATAGTCAAGAGAAATTGACACATGTTAGAAATGTGAAATGTGTCAATTTAGGAAGTCTATAACCATACGAGATTATCAACAGGTTTTTTGTCTAGCTTAAGTGTACTTTTACGGCAGTCGAAATTTCACAAGAAGACGATGAATTTTTCTAATGTAGGATCGCTTGTTTTCATCAAAAACTCGCTCAATGTATTAAGGTGTTGGACTTACGTGTTTATATGAATACTCATCCGGATTGTAAAAGGGTTGTTAATACCGAAGACTTGTCTGAATATTAAAGGAAATAGAACAATGAACTTTAAGTTCGTATGAACAGGTGAATCAAATTGTTTGAAAGTTATATGAATTTATAATAGTTCAGAAGTCAACTGAAACAATGCATATCATTACTAGTTATTAGTTGCATATGATTTTGTACGAGTTGAATGTTTTACAAATAGGCTTAACATGAATATTGCTTACAGATTTGATCTCGATATATAATCGCAGTTTTTTTCATAATTCTCACTTGATTCAACCAGAATATTACTATCTGAAAAAAGGACATTTTTTAAATGGGATTAGAGATGCCGAAGAGGAAATCTCACAAAATCACAACAGTTAACACTGATAAACAAGGAAAAGATAGGTGAATATCATCGATCAACAATTATTCACAGAGGCCAAAATAATTTACCGTATATATCCCAAATATATCATTTGAACATAATTACCTTGCAGATCAGTTGGTTTAATACATTCTTCCACAGGGTTCCTTTCTCTATTTGCTGCCGAAACAAGGAAATACAATGAACTTTATGAAATTTGAATTGTTGCAATAATCATCCTACAGTTTACGTTCCATTCATTAACAAGGAGAATTACTCTTGTCAGTTATACTTGAACAAAACATATCAAAATAGTCAGTGACTGAACATCTTGATGAGGAACGCATTAAAATGTGAAAATACTATACTTCACATACCTTCTTACATACAACCTAGATATTATTCAGTGTTTCACTAACATAATGATCGTTTTAATTTAGAAAATGAAACTTTTGAATGTTCAGGACATTTTATTTTCCTACGAATATATAAGTTATTCAAGCAAACTAAACTTTCTGCAGAACTTTGGATGAAGTTGATAGTGTAAGTTGATTTGTAACGGTTGATATTATTATTATACATCTCACTTTTGATAGTGCGTGTAAACTCTTCGAATTTTGATTTCATTTGTTGCAACTTTCTCATGATTTTTCGATCTTCATTTGTGTGTAGATGACCTAATTAAAACGTGATTACAATAACATGAACAAATATCAAAGCCGACAACTATACATCCAGTACAGTCTGATCATACAACACCTTACAAGGGGTGTTTAAATGTCAAAACTAACAAACTATAGCCAGATGAATTCCATTGATTGCGATGTATTCATTAGGAATACACGAGAGAAGTACACATAAAAAGACATTGTGAATTTGAAAAGATTCAGTGCTTTTGAAATCTAATAAGGATAACTTCTAAGCAGTTTCAAAGGTTTATTGGTTTAAAATTCAATGTGAAATTATCAGCACATGTTTTAAACATGGTTCGCAAACCGGATTCCCTTTAACTATGTCCAACGTACAAAACAATCCTGATTGATTGTGAAGTGATTTGTGCAAAGGTTTCCTCATGGAAGATACATTTATATATATATTTTTAAATGGAATATAATACCCCATGTACATAAGAGACTCAATTTGAGAATTTTATCAGTAATACATACCGTTCAAGCTTGTTTCCAGTGTTTGGTGAAAACTTGTTATGTCTTATTTATTTGCAAGGGAAAATATAACGGGCAGCATTATTGAATAATAAATCATGATATCATAACAGTACTGGAGACTAAAAACACTTACTACATGCTATTTCTTAAATAGCGCTATCTTCTGCAGGACACATATTCATTGAATCAAGGAAAATATTTCATGAAAAGATAGTGTGTTATTGTCTCATTTCATTGTGACATTTCTGAAGAGCATTAGCGAAGCATGAGTGAGTTCTACTGGCTCCGTTTTTACTGACGATCTTCGGCACGCAACGGTGACAGTTCTGATTGAGCAACACTGATCCATCTTCCTCGTTTCCATAAAACGACGGACACATGTACAGAGCTTATTTCATACATGCTGACTATTTTTTTTAACAAACTATACGACAACACTTGAAAACACTTATTCAGAAGAAAAACTCAAAATTAGGCATACATCTCAAAGAGAATCGGCGTAGCATAAATCACAGTCAATTACTCAGAACTGTTCCTCACAGCGTATTAATGAACTGATGGTTTTATAACGCGTTTTTAAACTATTACAGTTAGTGATTATGATCAATGAATTTCGTGTTTGTTGAAATAGACTGTTTTTAAATGAGTGTTGACATGTTATATTTATTACACGCATTGTATGTGTTTGTTTTTTTCTCTAAGCTTGTGAATTATATGAAGCACTTTCAGTAATAAAGTGAATAATATAAATTTCAATCGTATCAAAAATTGTTTACTCAAACCTGTTAAATATTTCAACTTTTGACTAACTCCGTATTTTCATTTTACACAATCTACATCTATAATGGCAAATTTTTTTTTAATTAAAACTAAGATGCTCACATACAGTTTTGAATTTCCATTTTTCTATTTCCTCCTAATTCGCTGTTAATTTCAGCTAAATAAAATTAAGAAAGAACAAAATGAATGAATGAATGAATGAATGAATGAAGGAATGTTTCAACTGTTTAAAAATATAATCAATCATATTCATTTTGCGTTGTGATTGATTGATATCATTGAGTCACATGTTTATTCGTTGTATATTTTGTATTTCAGTTTGCATGAATTTGAAGAATTGGATAAACAAAATCACTTCGAAGTAGATTATTGTTATTTTAATCACAGAATAATGATTGTAATGCTCTTGCTATGTAATTATTCTCATTATAAAGTTACGCGCACTCAATGTTGGCTGATACAGTTAGATCAGAGAAATATACAGTTTAAAGTTTAACTTTCAGGAACCAGATTAACAAACATTTAATAAGTTGCCTTACCTATTTTATTATGCAATGAGAGTGCTGCATTGTTATTGTCTATTGTGGCTTTTAAATTGAATTGCAAAATTCAATGGAAATAAGTCAGTTAAATTGGAAAATTTTATGACATATAACGAATAGTATGGAATTTTATTCACCTTGCGAGATATTTAACTTATTCCTCTCCAGTGTAATTATCTCCTCTGTTACAAAATACGCAAAAAAAAAAAAATACATATATAAAATGATATAATATTTATGAAAAGCATTATAGAAATGACAAGTGGCATCAATCATGCAATCTTACTTGGTTAATATTTAGAAATGAATAATGATGCTTAGGAATATTTTGATTGAAAGCAATCACATTAACAAATGTACTATGTATGATATAGTGTCAATGTTCATTGACCATTTATATTTTTCTGCATGACTAACTTAGCCAAACGATATGTAGACTATAAATCTGCATTACGGACGGGGTTGTGAAGATTGTTGAAAGAAACCATGAACCGATCAATGTTAGACCATCACCATTAGAAACCTGGAAGCACTGAAAGACAACCGTTTCGTCCTGGTATGGGACTACTCATCCACGACTCCTGCACCCCACACGATTTGAGCCCAGGACCTTCGGTATTGTGCGCGAACGCCCTAACCGTTAGACCACTGAGCCGATATTCTGAGGAGAATACCATACCAGGACGAAACGGCCGCCTTGCATTGCTTCCAGGTTTCTAATGGTGGTGGTCTAACATTGATCGATTGATTGGTTTCTTTCAAAAATGTATAACTATAAATCTGTCAGGATATTTTGTGTTCAATGCATTCAACTAAACATTTGCTTTATTTCACATTATTACTAGAAAATATTTTCTCATGCTTATTTAAATTAACAAAACAAATTAGTTTTTCCCCTATACACACACACACACATACACACAATAAGCCAGCATAAAAATCTTTCAAATGTATTATTTATTGACTTACTAAAGTCCATAGCTGATGATTGAATGGGCAAAAAGAAACTGTATACACAAAATAACAAGATGTAATACATATTTGTTTTGTTTTGTTTTTACTAAAATACTTGACAATGCTCTTCTTCTTTTATACCATTCAGTAGTGAGTGATAAGCTGATTATTGATTTATTATCCAGTAGGCGGCTATACAAAATGGCAAATGAAGAGGAGTTGGCCAAACAACAAGAAAAAATTCTAAATGACAATTTATCCAATTAGAGTTATGCGTGATTTTCATTGGTTTTAACAGGAACCATTACCGAACCAAAATGTTAGATCAATTTTGTCGTAGATTGAAAGTATCAAACCGCCTTAAAAAACAAAAATGTATGCTCAGATTTTCAGGTTTATTGAGATTATAATAAGTGACACTGTTAGATCAAGTTATCAGTTATCAATATTGCACAAGCGCAGCACAGAAATATTTGTCAGTATTCAAGATAATCAGCACATCATATATCATTTAATGAAGTACTTACTTAATTACTTACTTACTTAATTACTTACTTAATGAACTATGCCTCTACCTGTGGAGGAGCGTAAGCGGCTGACCATTGATCTCAAACTACTTCAGAATACGTGGCCATTAGATAGTTGCAGGAAACAGATGATCATAGTCATCAATCACAATGGCTTAGTTCACTAGGAGAAATTCACAAACAATATAGAGATGTTGCGTCTCTGTATTTCAGTAATATAAATGTAACTGAATTCAATCAAATCTATTATACAAGAGAAGAATAAATGTAGTTAGGAATGTGGAGATGAGTTTGATAAAACACTAAGAATGAAAGAATGTGCGCTTTCTCGACCGATTTCATCAAACAGTAATGAATGTCTCAATAACAAATAAATATCGTTTACTCGTGAACCGAAACCCGATAGTCCTAACCTACTTATATGTCTAGGCTTTGAACTGATCAAAACGATATCTTGAAGATTATCTCATTTTACTTCATATAATGAATGTCAGAGGATAGAGATATTGTCGCTCAATTGAATTCATTGATGACGTTGACATTCACGAGTTAATCTTGTCAATATGACGTTGATTGTACAATGTATGGTGTTTTGTTAAGTTTCGAACACACAGTTTCGATGTGTTCAGATTGACTTAAATTGATATTCTGTGGATAGTTGATGTGTTGAATTGTTTCAACTGGTAAATGCACCTCCGACGATTATGACACATCACTCAGCATTGAATATTTTGGTGAACGAAGAACGTTTGGAAACATTTTCATCATTCAATTTTTATTTTCAGAGTTATTTTCATCAGTGTGTTCTTATTTATTTCATAGAATTATAAAAATTGAACACAATTTTTCTATTCATAATAAAGTATTTTATAACTAGTTCACCTCTGTCTGATAAGAGAAATCACGCAATGTGTGTGTGTGTGTGTGTGTGTGTGTGGATATAGTTATCCATTCTAACTACTTTGATTAATTACGTTGTTTATAACATATAGAAATTTGCATTATATCAGTAAACCACTACTTTGATAGATTTAAATTGTGTAGGTTTCTATTTATGAACCGTAGTAGTATACGTGGCATTGTGATAGTCATACTTTAGAGATAAAATCAAATCTATATTCATGGTGTTCCTTTCTGGTACATTTTTGCGCTCTTTTTTAAGCATAATTCAGAAATTAATCATATCGACCGAACTAGATATAATATCTCCACTATCTCAGAATTTACAAGATTCACAATATGTCAACTCAGTTTATTAATTGCCTATCCGGAATTGCTGTGATTTCATCAACTTTGAGATAACATATGAATGGTTTGGTGGAGTGTTGCAGTAGGACTGTAAATCTCTATATCACTATCTACTTTTCATTGATTATTTAGCTAAGATGAATCTGTGATGTTGGCTTTTAGGTGCAGCACACATCACAAACAATGTGTGATAAACTTTACGATAATAAAAATTAACTGCTTAATAATCATTGAGAATTTGAACTCTCCATAGAATAAATTAAGTTCGAATCAACTCTATTCCGGTTGTTGTGTAAGATAGTTTTTGATGATTTTGTTTGTGAAAATCCCTTGATGTCTATGTTTTGTAATTCGTTCTTATTGAGATTCGTTCATTTGTACATTTTGTGATGTCTGTTCGATTCCATTTTCGATTGATAATGTTTCTATGTTAATATAGTTTCGATTTCTTTTGCATTTAATGAGTTTGTATGTTTCTCTCTGAAGTTCATTTATGTTATTTAAGGTGATACTTAGTCATGGTGACAGCCATATTGATTTTGTTCCTGTTTTGATTGTGCTGTATGCATAGACTGGACTTATGCATTTTGATTGTGAATTGAAGCACTCTTCTAGAATAGGAAACACTCTGTGTTATAAAGCAACAAAATATTATCTTTCGATCAAATCTGATGTATTCGGAAGGGATAGAATATCAGTAATGTGTTGCTGTTGATTTGATCAATAAATAGGACAATTGTTGGTGGAATAGCTGAGTGGCAATATTGTTAAAGTATTGATGTATATATTTATATTTCTGATGAATATTAGAACCGAACATATCTAAATCGCATATATTGTGGTATTAAACTGGGCAAGGCGCGCATCTGAACTACTTCAACATTTATTCCTCACTACAAACCTCACTTTGGATCCTACAATATACACGCAAATATAATAAGAGAGAATGAACCAACGAAATCTGAGAAATAACAATAATCGAGTTTCAAACATCGAATGAATGATTTCAACATGGTGGCCACGAATTAGAGTGGCAGTTATGAAATCTGTTCGTTAAGAATCCTTCAATCAAGCAAATAAAGTGTCAGTGTATGAATCGTAGTCAAATCAAAAGGAAACCAAATCCATGGAATCTGGAACCTATATATCAATGCAACCTTATTGCCTTTACCACAAAATAGAGACACAATTGACTCAGAGTGGCAAATAACCCGTGTAAAATGTTGGTCTGTGCGCTTTGTATAATTTGAAGAAGTTGTCAACATTGATAATGTGCAGCGATGTGATGATACGTGAACAAATCACAGTAGATTCAGAGGTATGAAGGATGTAGTACACACAGAGTTCCACAACACCAAATCAAATATTAAAGATTGTTTAAAACTGTGGTCAATGTGCATTGAACATTTAAGTGAATAAAGAACGTTTGGAAACAATTTCAACATTCAATTTTTATTTTCAGAGTTATTTTCATCAGTGTGTTCTTATTTATTTCTTAGAATTATAAAAATAGAACAAAATTTTTCTATTCACAATAAAGTATTTTATAACTAGTTGACCTCTTTCTGATAATAGAAATCACGCAATGTGTGTGTGTGTGGAAATAGTTATCCATTCTAACTACTTTGATTAATTACGTTATTTATAACATATAGAAATTTGCATTCAATCAGTAAACCACTACTTTGATAGATTTAAATTGTGTAGGTTTCTATTTATGAACCGTAGTAGTATACGTGGCATTGTGATAGCCATGCAATACAGATAATCATAGTCATCAGTCAAAATGGATTAGTTCACTAGGAGAAATTCACAAACAATATAGAGATGTTGTGTCTCTGTATTTCAGTAATATCAATTTAACTGAATTCAATCAAATCTATTATACAAGAGAAGAATAAATGTAGTTAGGAATGTGGAGATGAGTTTGATAAAACACTAAGAATGAAAGAATGTGCGCTTTCTCGACCGATTTCATCAAACAGTAATGAATGTCTCAATAACAAATAAATATCGTTTACTCGTGAACCGAAACCCGATAGTCCTAAACAACTGATACATCAACGCTTTGAACTGATCAAAACGATATCTTGAAGATTATCTCATTTTACTTCATATAATGAATGTCAGAGGATAGAGATATTGTCGCTCAATTGAATTCATTGATGACATTGACATTCACGAGTTAATCTTGTCAATATGACGTTGATTGTACAATGTATGGTGTTTTGTTAAGTTTCGAACACACAGTTTCGATGTGTTCAGATTGACTTAAATTGATATTCTGTGGATAGTTGATGTGTTGAATTGTTTCAGATGGTAAGTGCACACTCAACATTCATGACACAATATTCAGCATTGATCATTTAATTGAAGGAAGATGGTTTGGAAACATTTTCATTATTCAATTTCATTTTCAGAGTTATTATCATCAGTGTGTTCGTATTTATTTCATAGAATTATAAAAATTGAACACAATTTTTCTATTCATAATAAAGTATTTTATAACTAGTTGACCTCTGTCTGATAAGAGAAATCACGCAATGTGTGTGTGTGTGTGTGTGTGGAAATACTTATCCATTCTAACTACTTTGATTAATTACGTTGTTTATCACATATAGAAATTTGCATTATATCAGTAAACCACTACTTTGATAGATTTAAATTGTGTAGGTTTCTATTTATGAACCGTAGTAGTATACGTGGCATTGTGATAGTCATACAATACAGATAATCATAGTCATCAATCACAATGGCTTAGTTCACTAGGAGAAATTCTCAAACAATATAGAGATGTTGTGTCTCTGTATTTCAGTAATATCAATTTAACTGAATTCAATCAAATCTATTATACAAGAGAAGAATAAATGTAGTTAGGAATGTGGAGATGAGTTTGATAAAACACTAAGAATGAAAGAATGTGCACTTTCTCGACCGATTTCATCAAACAGTAATGAATGTCTCAATAACAAATAAATATCGTTTACTCGTGAACCGAAACCCGATAGTCCTAAACAACTGATACATCAACGCTTTGAACTGATCAAAACGATATCTTGAAGATTATCTCATTTTACTTCATATAATGAATGTCAGAGGATAGAGATATTGTCGCTCAATTGAATTCATTGATGACATTGACATTCACGAGTTAATCTTGTCAATATGACGTTGATTGTACAATGTATGGTGTTTTGTTAAGTTTCGAACACACAGTTTCGATGTGTTCAGATTGACTTAAATTGATATTCTGTGGATAGTTGATGTGTTGAATTGTTTCAACTGGTAAATGCACCTCCGACGATTATGACACATCACTCAGCATTGAATATTTTGGTGAACGAAGAATGTTTGGAAACATTTTCATTATTCAATTTTTATTTTCAGAGTTATTTTCATCAGTGTGTTCTTATTCATTTCATAGAATTATAAAAATTGAACGCAATTTTTCTATTCATAATAAAGTACATTTATAACTAGTTCACCTCTTTCTGATAAGAGAAATCACGCAATGTGTGTGTGTGTGTGTGTGTGGAAATAGTTATCCATTCTAACTACTTTGATTAATTACGTTGTTTATCACATATAGAAATTTGCATTATATCAGTAAACCACTACTTTGATAGATTTAAATTGTGTAGGTTTCTATTTATGAACCGTAGTAGTATACGTGGCATTGTGATAGTCATACAATACAGATAATCATAGTCATCAATTACAATGGCTTAGTTCACTAAAATAATATCAGTGAAATAAATGCCAATCGCTTCTCAATATTTCAATAACTTTCCTGTTCACTGCTTATTGTTTGCTAACATTCTATCACTGTTGTTGATTTTTGCACTTTGCGAAGCAAAATTTTGTCAATTTTTAAAGAATCACCGAAATGCATCATGCGAGTAGTCGATCTGTTATGACAAATTAAAATCAGGCAAGTTATTCAGATATTTCAGTGTCATGAAAACGGATAGCTGAGATATTTAAGCCCACTGCCACTTCATAAGTAAATGAACAATAGATTCATTCAACGATATCTCTCATCTACTCCTACAATGCTTATTAAGTGCAATGATAACTCATCCAATAATTTGGTAAATGAGAATGATGAATGAATGTTCAGAATAACAAACAAATAATGATCGTGAAAATCATCAGTCGGACATTGATGTAATTATATAATATATTGAAATGTATTTGAGGAAATAAGGATAGCACAGTGAGTGTTTATTGTAACTATGTCCATCGATCTGGATTTCTCGAAAAAATCAATATTCATGGTGTTTATTCTGATAACTGTTTTCGCAGTTTACTAATTACATTTCATAAAATCAGTAATCTTGACCGAACAATGCACAACAACATCTTGTCGATCACAGAAATAATAAGCTTCACACTATGGTCTTTCATTCGCCAGCCGAGTAATCGAAGTGGTTGATCGGAATTGCCAAGATTGCATCGAGTGTGAGATAACATGTGAATAGTATGGTGGATCCGTGTATTAGGACAGCGAATCTTCTATCATGCTTCCTACTTTTCAATAATTATTTGGCTAAGACGGATGGGTGATGCTGACTTTCAAATCGTGTACCGATCACATTCAACCTGTAATCAACCTAACGATAATTATTGCTTCCGTGTTATTTAAATTTTTCTTCTTTTTCGGACACACTTTTGAAATGTTTATTAGGGTGGTTATATGTTACACGTAGGTGAATGAAAACAGTTGCGTATTGAAGAATAACATGCGGTTGATTACATTTGTTAGCTCGCAGAAATAATTACTGCCGAAATGGATAGCAGCTTCGTAAAATGTTGAACATTCTAAACAGTTATATGTTTCGTAGTATGTTACAGACAGTTACATCTGTGAAAATATTCGAAATGGATCACACTTCCGATGTTCAACGAACGATATTGCAGCAAATATATTATTTTTGAATCTCATCTGTCGAATGTACCTTCCGAAAGGAGCATTTGACAAGAGAATTCCGCAGAACATCACCTAGAATAGGAACGTTCGTTTGCAAATACGGCTCGTAGTCAATAATGAATCAACGTTAAAAATTGTCTGTTTACAATTACCTTTGTGAAAGACAAAGGTATCCACCCGAATAAATATTTCAAAAGTGTGTCCGAAAAAGAAGAAAAATTTAAATAACACGGAAGTAATAATTATCGTTAGGTTGATTACAGATTGAATGGCATTAGTCCTCGATGTGAAAGTCAGCATCACCCATCCGTCTTAGCCAAATAATTATTGAAACGTAGGAAGTATGATAGAAGATTCGCTGTCCTAATACACGGATCCACCATACTATTCACATGTTATCTCACACTCGATGCAATCTTGGCAATTCCGATCAACCACTTCGATTACTCAGCTGGCGTATGAAAGACCATAGTGTGAAGCTTATTATTTCTGTGATCGACAAGATGTTGTTGTGCATTGTTCGGTCAAGATTACTGATTTTATGAAATGTAATTAGTAAACTGCGAAAACAGTTATCAGAATAAACACCATGAATATTGATTTTTTTAGAAATCACCTATAATTATACATGTGAATGATTGATTGTAAATTTTAGTCTTCTGCATATAAATCAGTATTCTCATCACCCTTAATAGTTAAGGATTCTTGAAGAAAATCATCACAACAGTGGTATTCACTGTGAATTTCTGTTACGTGCTCAGTGGAATGCTCATATTGTCCCGCAAATTGTATGCTTCACTTATTCACATTGAGTTTGTGAAATGATGGAAAGTGGTTACTTGTATTGATTCGATGAGAAGAACAAGTAAAATTAGAAGTTCACTTCAGACTGCAAAACGTGTCTAGTGCTGTTTACTAAACGTGTTCTTGTAATTGATTGTTCTGCCTAATTCACTTTAGATCATGATCGAAAATGATTGCTCTGTACATCGTTTACTGAACACAAGTTACAAGCACTAGCGAACGGTATGTTTTCATATACCGACTGATATTATCAACAATGTGATTTTACTGTTTCTTATTTATTCGTTAATATTTATTCACTTGGATTTTTTCGTACTTATTTATTTTATGAAATTCTATTTGTGAATATTCGGACATGCATCTTTTCTCAACTCCGCCAGTAGAACATTCGGGGCTACTGCAGGTCTTAAGCCTGAATAAAGGAAAAGGGTTAGGTATGGTTTTATCGACCCTATTCCGTCTAGAACTAACTTGCCAAAAAAACCGCTTACCAGAAAAAAATAATTCAAACCATTTTAACTCTGTCCGGGGAGTTGGAAGAAGAATTATGACGTCACGTGATGAAAGCCGAGCTCCCTCGGAAGTCACGGGGCCGATGCTTCCTCTGACAACTAGAGCAACCAATCTTTTAGGTACATGGAACGGTCGAACATTGTAGGAGACTGGAAGACTATTCCAAGTTGTAGCAGAAATGAAAAGATACAATCTCGAGGTGCTCGGCATCAGTGGAACGCATTGGACACAGGTAGGACAACTGAGACTAGCTTCAGAGTAACTGCTGTTATACTCTGGTCATGAAGAGGAAAATGCTTCACATACACAAGGAGTTGCACTGATGCTGTCCGAACATGCACAAAGGACACTGATAGGGTGGGAATCTCATGGACCCAGGATCGTTAATGCATCCTTCAAAACAAAGAAAGAGGACATTACAATGAACGTCATCCAATGTTATGCACCTACCAATGACTACAATAACGACGTTAAAGATCAAATCTACGATAGGCTGCAGTCAATCGTCGAGAAATGTTCACCAAAGGATTTGACGATTCTTATGGGAGACCTAAATGCCAAGGTTGGAATGGACAACACTGGATATGAAGACATCATGGGACGACATGGACTGGGAGAAAGGAACGAAAATGGTGAGAGATTTGCAGTCCTATGTGCCTTCAACAAACTGGTCACCGGTGGCACAATATTCCCGCACAAACGCATTCACAAAGCCACATGGATTTCACCGGACCAAACTACTGAAAACCAAATTGACCATATCTGTATCAACAAAAAGTTCAGAAGGACTATGGAGGATGTGAGAACCAGGAGAGGAGCTGATATAGTCTCAGATAACCATTTGCTGGTCGCTAAAATAAAACTGAAACTCAAGAAACACTGGATAACGGGGCAGACAACATCACACAAGTTTAATACAGCCTTTCTTCGGGATACCGTAAAACTCAACGAATTCAATATAGCCCTCACCAATAGGTTCCAGGCCTTTCAGGATCTACTCAATGGAGAGGAAGCAACATTGGAGAACAATTGGAAAGGGATTAAGGAGGCAATCAATTCAACATGTCACGAAGTTCTGGGTCACAAGAAGTACCATCACAAGGAATGGATGTCTGTTGATACTCTTGGAAAAATTGAAGAAAGGAGGAACAAGAAGGCAGCAATCAATGTCAGCCGAACAAGAGCAGAGAATCTTAAGGCACAAGCTGCATACACAGAAGCAAACAGGGAAGTGAAGAAGAGCATCAGAGCTGACAAACGAAAATATGTGGAAGGTCTATCAATGACGGCGAAAAAGGCTGCAAGAGAAGGAAACTTGAGACAATTGTGTGAAACAACAAAGAAGCTCGCTGGAAACTATCGTAAACCATAACGACCAGTGAAAAGCAAGGAAGGAAAAGTAATAAGCAACACTGAAGAACAGCTAAATAGGTCGGTAGAGCACTTTAAGGAACTCCTGATTCGACCAGCTACACTGAACCCACCCAACATCAAAGCAGGATCCACGGTCCTCCCAATTAATATTGGCGCACCTACAATTGAGGAGATCAGTATGGCCATCAGACAAATCAAGAGTGGCAGATCAGCAGGACCAGATAACATACCGGTAGAGGTAAATTTAATGAAACCCTGTTTGTGAATTTCCGGTCATGCATCTTTTTCTGAAGTATTCCAATACTATTTATACAGTTGAAGTATAGAACTTACACTCTTAGTCAATTAAAAACGAAAACATTACATTGAGCATTCTATTTGCACACCATCTTTGAGTCGTGACTTCCAACTCTCCATCCTTCTTCTATTCCTGTTGTTGCTTCCTTTCCTTCCTGTTGGTACTCCATTTACTCCTTGCTTTTGCTCCATTTGCTTTCCGTTTTCCTCATCTGACCGTGAGACTTCTTCTTTCACGTCCCTTCTTATACTACTTATATCGTTCGTATAAGTAGCACACACCACAGTATTACTGTGCTGATTTTGAATCATTAACAGACAGAACACACCATTAGGCCTTCTAGGGAAAATTTTCAAAATTCAAAATTAACACAAACTAAAAATGTCTCTGAGAAAAAATCACGTCATATCTGTAAGCTGTTTGAATGCGATAGTCGTAGACAGAGTGAACTCTGCTGTCATTTTTTCTTTTATCAGTAAAAACGTTAGTTTTATAATGTTCATCTTATAAGCACAATCAAACTACTTTACTATCTCATACTGAAAGATGAAATTCTCATATATCGATAACATGGTCTAGACAGTTATGGTGAGATTGGGTCTAGTTAGTATTGAATCAGTTTGAAACGTAGTTAGATAACAGTGTTTCAGATATAATAGCTGAAGGTGAAACACTAATGATATGTGATTGTGAGAAATAATTTCAGATAGATGAGTTCATTCCTTGAATTGTACATTCGTCCATGATATGCATATTTCTTAAGTTTATTAGTTGATAGAATATGAGATGAACGGTTGTTGCAATCAGAATAGTTGGTGTTATGCCTGCACGTAAACACGTCAACTTGATATACTCGAACTATTACGAATTTACCTAGTCGGAAAACGAGAGCTAGGATATGCTACTCAAATCCGATTATTCCAACCCCCATATTTAGTAAAAATAAGAAGACATGATATGAAGTAGAACCTGTATTCTACAAGCATCCAGAAAATACGAGGTCCGTATCCAGAAGAGAATCAGGATCCCGGACTAGGGATCCGGGACCGAGCCCTGGTCCTTGTCATAAAACGCTACAGATAATGCGCAAATATACATTTCGGTCGAATAGGTAACAGTGTAGTGAAAGAGAACACAGGTGGGGCAACCGAACTGTATTTAACGAAAATTACAGAGTTACTCAGTAAAATCGGAAAACCATATCGTAAATTGTTCATTTGCAAAATATCAGTTCATCATATCGAACTGGATTGTTCCTGTTGCCAAACATCAATCCGTTGTCACTATTCATGCGTTTCAAACAAATTCCATCGTTTTCTAACTCTTCCTTTCTTGATCTTCCTCCATCTTCTGCTGCCAGACATTACGTTGACACTCACGTCATATAATACTTATAAGTAGCTCACACCACAACAGCATCGAATTGTGTGACATTGACAGCTAAGACGACCAATAGGCAGCAACATTTGAAATGACATTGATAGTCAGGACAACCAATAAGAAACAACATTGGAGCACGTGACACTGATATCTAGGACGACCATACAACTGACCAGTAGTAATTGACCAATAATTCTCTTAGGATATTGGATGAATATCCTAACAGATTTATTTACCAGTGAGAAAATTGAATGTATGCCTTTCAAATGTAATACAACTCACGATATCCTGATCAATTCATTACCCATAATATCTGATACAAAGTTACAATTGTGAATTATATCGCATTTGTTAAATTAGTTGACCTATTGAGATGATATAGTGTTTTTCTACCTCATTTACAATAGATTCCAATGCACATCGATATCGATCAGTTCGGAACAAATGAATGAATATCACATTGAACAAACGTGATTTCATGCAGTCAGTATGATCTACTTAAAGTTTGCTTGAGTTTGACAAAATTGGTTTGAAAATCTATATACTAATAAGTGTGTTCTGGTTTGTTTCAAAATCCGCGTCAATGTACAAGGAAATAATGATACATGAAATGAATTCAACCAAAATTAAGCAGAATTATGCAATATTCGTTCGATGATGAATGAGTGAATGAGAATAGAGGAGACTTATTCCTAGATGGGATATTTTGCTGTCCCTTGGAATTCTAACTGCATTAAACGTTATCGTATTTACTGGCGTTATACATGAGTCAATATGGAATATGGTTTCACCGTGTTGATTATTGGTTCAGTATACTATCTATCCTCTCTCTTATTTTATGTTAGTCTCTTTGACGTTTGTTTCCAGGTTCCTAGTCTAAATTCAATTTTTTACACTCCTTGTCGAAATACACTTTCTCTATCAGCTATTTTAAGGCATTACGAGATAGGGAGATTGGACTTTACCTGCTCTCGGCTATACTTATACTTACAAACAAATTATCAGGGATGGATTGCAGGATATTTTGTCTTTGAGACAAGCATCGCGTACACTTTGTGACATCTAGCAACGATCACTTGACATTAATACGGTTCACTAATGAAATATGTCTAAATATCATATGATCAATGTTGGATGAATGAGTTCGTCTTCTTCTGAAGACTTATTTTCAGTAAGGAAGCCGCGTCTCGTTTTAATCAGCCATGAGTAGAAGTACTTCAGAGTTCTGATGTATAACAGTATCAGTAGGAAATTAATGCATGTCTCAGGATACGATCTTAACAAATAAATCTTTTTCAACGTTATATATTTGCTAAGATCAAGTGTTTATCTTTAGTCTGACTTCAATCACTTCTCTATCCGTTTAGTTGGTTGGTTGTCTATATGTCGATGCAATGGAGGCTGAGTATAATGTATCATCTCGATGATCGTTGATATAGTTCTCAATGATTCAGTAGTAAGCAATAGAGTGATTTCAGTGCTTTTATTAAAAAGTCTGGTTTTATTTTTGGCTTAAAATAGTTTAGAATTTACCAACGTTACTCAGTTCACCTGTCAGCGACTTCATGGATTTCTGACATGTTTTGGTCTGGCCGCCCATAATTTTCTTCCATCCTACTCCTACACCACAAAACATAGCTCCTAGAGGCAATCGGCGGTTGGACATTCGTAACACAAGTCCCAACCACCTCAACTGATGAAGTTTCACTACTTCATCTATCGATCTGCCATCCCTCTCTAGTACTCGTTTCCTAACAACAGTATTGCTTACTCGGTTGCCCCACGATATACGAGGAATGCTTTTAAGACATCTATGATCGAATACTAGTAACCTAGGAACATGTTCTACTCTTAACGGCCATGTATGAAAAGTATACATGAATTATAATACTTTTCCTCAAATACCAGCACATCGATGTCATATTTATATGAGCTTTAGATACAATTTTTATCATTTTGAAAATGAACGGTAATCAAAGTTCTATCTATATTTACAAGATCTTCTCTAAATTTAAACAAATTCATGACCTATTATTGAATATTTTGATGATATGTATTCATAAAACTAATACACTTGAACAAGTTTGAATTGGTTCAGATCGCTATTTATTCAGCATCAGCATGTTATATAAAACAACATGGTTTAATGGGGTACAATTTAAAAATCGTGATTTTAAACATAATTTATGAGTTGAAGGGTTTTTATTATTTTAGGGCAGAGTTTTGGAGGTTTGTGTTTTTACACATTTGAAATCATCATCATTGTTAGACAACCATTAGGAAACCTGGAGGCACTGGACGGCCGTTTCGTCCCGTTATGGGACTCATCAGCAGTGCGCACCCACGACGCCTGCTCCTCGTAGGATTCGAACCCGGGACCTTCGGTATTGTGCACAAACGCCTAAACATTGGACGGACCACTGGGCCGGCATCCAACGGTGTTAATGTCTAACTCTCATTGATCTAGGGATTTTGCGCGATCTCACCCATTTGTCTTTCGTAGTTACTGCCTGCCTATACCCGACAGGGTTGAACTCCATTGGTCACGTCTTCTCAACTAGAACTCCGAGAATTTCCTTTATTATTTCACTGAACTCTAAACTACTGATTCATATTGAGTAGCAATATTCAGCCTACGGTTTAAATTAATCATTTGAATCTTTTTAATTGTATAATGAAAATCATTTAAATGACTTGTCTTTTATCGACATTATGATTTGATTATCACAATCTAGCCAGGCTTATTGTCTGTTAACTTTAACTATGAGTGGATAGGGGATACATTTGTCAAAATGACGATTCTTAAAAATTTATTGATACCGTCCGTATTTAGTGACTAGTTGATCATTCACAAATTCTATCGTTTTGCTATGGTGGATTTTGATCCTCATCTCCTATGCATTTGACAGTTCTTATAGAATTGGAAAACTGAAAATCTAAGACAGTTATTGTGATTATAATGTTTAGAAGCTTGACTGTAAATTTATATGGTAAATTTGATGTCAACAACTTTATTCATCAAATGAATAGCGCATAAACACTAATTCTATTAAAAATGTGATCTTTCAGGTGGATAGTTTAATTTTTAAGACAAACATCACTGCTTAGTCAATGCAAGATTGGTAAGAAACATGGTTAATTAAATTCCTACATTCAATTGACATTGACGTTTCATTTATTATTTTTTCCCTTTCATATACATTAGTAATTGGTTGATTGAAAAAATTATGAATTAATTTTCTACAGGCTGAGAACAACCACAGACGGAAATCATCACGTTTTATATTCTTAACTCAATGAACTAACTGAACAGCATATTGCAAAACAGTTATTCTTCTCTTCTACGAAATATTGACTGAGTCATTTTGATCTCATCATAATCGACTGTTCAGTCAACTCTCAAACTTAACATAGGCATGTTTATTGAAAATTCCCTACCTCATTGTTGCACGCTCCTTATCACTTATAAAACATTTTTGGTATTTGAAAAGCAAATCTATGATATGGAATAATTTCAGTGAATGAGGTACGATATTGTCATTGGTCTAGATGACTATACACTGTTACGTAGTTGAAGGCTATCACAGGTATTTTTGTGTAGAAAACTTTGAAAAGTACCATTCATTTCAAACTTTCTTAAGTTTAATCATTCAGTCAGTGTTAAAAAGCTTTTCTTGCATTTTGTAGTGCACTGATCAATTTGAATTAGTAAATAACATTATGAAATAATAAACGATGTGAATCATGATAACAACTGTAAATAAATGTTCAAGGTATTAAATATCTTTCTTTCTGTAATAAAATGAAAAGAAATTTCATGTGTCCTTTATAAATATGCTGTAATACGTATTACGCTCGACATAATACCATCCTTCATTGACGCAGGATACAACGAACATACTTCAATAAGTTGAAAATCATGAAATTGTACTCATGATGACCTTTATTTGTTATTTATTTTAAACTTAGCACGAAAAATTATTGATGACTTTAAAAACATCATTTCACTACTTATACTGGTGTTTTATCACCCAAACGTAACAGACTGTATCTGAGCACAAAACAAAACAACGTCGGGTTAGGGAAACGTAATTTAGAGTACTGATAACGATGTGAATCAAGTCACAGACTGATTTTGTCTGATCAGCCACAGAATATTGTCAAAAGCTTTTTATTCATTTTAGTATGCTAGTCCTTGAGATTTCACAAGCATAATCGAATAGAGCATGAAACCAGTGATAGCTAGATTTTATTCGAGGAGTAAAACACTTTCTAACCACCAAAACTGTTCTAAACGGATGAGTTAAATCACTAATGACGCTTTAAAATCATCCAGCACTAATTACTGATTTGTCTGCGACGATATAATTAAACGTAACGTTAACCGCCGATACATTTCCTATCCGTTTAGTTATAATATATCAGTAAGTTTCATAATTTTGTACCAGAATGATGTTTTTACTACGAATTTAAGTTGTTTCAAAATTTCAACCGAAGCTAACAATTGTTCATCACTTGGATATATATATATATATATATATATATATATATATATATATATATTCATATTTTACTAATCCAAGACAGTTTTTCAATATTCCACCACAATCCTCAGTCTGTTAGGCAGCTCAATTTCATCCTGACTTACATCAGTAATGAAACATTATTGATGCCGAAATAGTTTTACTCCATATATGTGTGGTAATGTGAACAACTATGGTTGCATGAACCAGAAAAAACAATGTTGATGAAAATCGTTCGGTTACTCAATATTTACTACTTAAAATAAATACCACATTATTCACAGAAAAAAATTATATTAACAAAAAACAATGTATGATCTTTTATACACTGAACACATGTTCATACACATAGAAAAGAAATAAAAAAATTTATACAGTTTCTGAAAAAAGAAAAATAAAACAGAATTCATATTCAACGCAACTGATGTGCAAGTGAAGTTCTGCATGAAACGCTGAAACCGACAAATCAATATCATCCGTCAAATAAATCGATAGAATAAATAATCCATTGACCAAACAACCGATTACTAAATTTACTATCACCTTTGCACAGATATATGTATAGTAGATTTGTTCTGTTGTGCAATTTCATAAATTGTTACAGGTGATAATTTAGGATTATTATTATTATCATTACTATTATTATTGTTAGTAGTATTAGTAGTTGTGACAATTGAAGATGATGACTTACTGAATATCTTCAATAAACAAGTAAACCATAGATTATACAGTTGAAATAAACTATGCACTACAACATATCGAATTGTACACAGAATATATACAAAAACATGAAATACAACAAAGTTGACGACAATGCCATAGAAATATCTGTGAAAATGTTTACAAAAATAACAAACTACTATTAGTAGTATGAAAATGTATACAAAATTAAATTGGGAATTTTTCAAAAAATCAACCATTGATTGTAGAAATAATATTGGCGGCTTGTGAATGAAGAAGGAGAAGAGGAAGTAATTCTTATTCGATGATAAATTAGATGAAATTAAATGACAATAATGTGCATTGTGCAATTTTTTCAATGGATTATAAAATTCAATTGGATAGAGCATTAAACTTTGTGGATGATAAAATGATCTAGGAGATGAAATGAAATAAAACAAAATTTTTTTTAAATTTAATATTAATGCAATGGAAATTAAAACTAAAACGGTGAAATATAAAATATCATCTACAAAATAAATTGCTCAGATTGTGAAAAAACACTACATAGGACAAAGTGGACGGCCTCTTCAGCTTCCTGTACATGAACACCAATTAGCAGTCAAACACCACGATAACGCTTCGCTTATATCAATACACACCGACGAATATGGACACACATTCGTTTGAAACAATGTGGAAATAAACTAGATAGGGAGAGCACAAAGAATACAAGAGAATTTTTAGAAGTTTGGCACTCAGGTCAATCAGCAATCAACAAACACATAGACATTGACACAATTTATCAACCAATCAAAGAAATGATAGGTGATCAAGAAACAGATCAAAAGGGGAATACAATCAAAACAAAGGTGAAAACAACAACAGGTTTAATGTCAGCAGCAACCAATGAAGATCGGGGTTAGCAAAACAAGCTACAGATCAAACGTTGAGAAATTCGAATACTTCAATTTGTCTATCTGAAGTTTGTGCTGATGATGATGTTTACAAGAACAATAAAAGCTTCACAACCGAAATATCCAGCTCAGAGAACGAAACACCACCACGAATTTTCTACACCATCTCAATATGTATATATATATATATATATATATATATATATATATATATATACTTCATAAGGCAAGCAGTGAAATACGACCGAGGAAAGTCATTTGATCGGATGCGATCAATTTGCTTGAATGGCAATGCCGACGTACATGACTGATGTAATATACTGTAAGATCCACTTTGTGAAGGTTTCGTTTGTGAAAATCCCTGTATGTAAACATTTGTAATTTGTCCTTATTCATTCTTTCAGTTGTACATTTTGTGTAGTCTGTTCAATTCCATTTTGAGATGATAATATTTGCATTTTATTATAGTTTCTACATTTCCTTCTGAACTGCATTTATGTTGTTTAAGCTGATACTTAGTCATGGCGACAGCCATATTGATTTGTTCCTCTTTTGATTGGGTCGGTTTCACTGACTGGAATTGTGCATTTTGATTGTGAATTGGAGCACTCTTCCAGAAAAACAAACACTCTTTGTGTTATAAAGTAACCAAATATTATCTGTCGAACGAATTCGATTTATCAATGAGGGATAGAATATCAGTTATGTGTTTCTGTTGATTTGATTAATTGATCAATTGTTGGTGGAATAACTGAGTGGTAATATTTGTTTAGGTAATGATGTACACAATTATATTTATGTTGAATATTAGAACGGTCATTTACCCAAATCACTTGTTTTGGTTTGAAGCTGGGCAAGGCTAAACTACCTAGACAGTTATTCCTCAGTCCAAACATCAGTTTGGATCCTACAATACTGATAGCATAATGCTATTAGACCAATCACTAGAGATACACATCATAAAACCGAGGCTCATCAATTACAGTCATAAATATCAATTTTCACAAAACGACGAAGTCATATCTACAAAATATAGTTTTGGAGGTTTGTGTTTTTACACATTTGAAAAATTCTGCCCCGAAATATTGTAACAGTGCTCACTAGTGACTAGCTTCGTGAGAAAATTCTCGGAGTTCTAGTTGAGAAGACGTGACCAATGGAGTTCAACCCTGTCGAATGTAGGCAGTATCTACCAGAGACAAATGGGTGAGGTCGCGCAAAATCCCTAGATCAATGAGAGTTAGACATTAACACCGTAGGATGCCGGCCCAGTGGTCCAATGGTTAGGCGTTTGCGTACAATACCGAAGGCACTGGGTTCGGATCCTGTGAGGAGCAGGAGTCGTGGATGCGCACTGAGTCAGTCCCATACCAGGACGAAACGGCCGTCCAGTGCTTCCCGGTTTCAATAAAGTTTTGTCATTACTGGATTGCACACTTCAGATATACGAACTACATAATGAAACGCATTGCGTGGGTAGAATCAACTTTATCATTGTAGTATATTTAAAAGTAATAGCGGTGAATTGTAAAAATTATAAGCGACCACCAATTATCAAAATCTGTCAGTATGGTGAAGCAATATCATTGTAGTGAAGGGGAACACAGGTGGGGCAACCGGATTGTATTTAACGAAAATTACAGAGTTACTCAGTAAAATAGGAAAACCATATCGTAAATCGTTAATTTGCAAAATATCAGTCCATCATATCGAACTGGACTGTTCCTGTTGCAAAACATCAATCCATTGTCACTATTCATGCGTTTCATACAAATTCCATTGTGTTCTAACTCTTCCTTTCTTGATCTTCCCCCATCTTCTGCTGCCAGACATTACGTTGAAACTCACGTCATATACTACTTATAAGTAGCTCGCACCACATCATTATAAAAGACTGCAATTGGTCTAATGTTGTTATTTCAACTGAAATATGATTAAACAGATAGAATGTTACTAGCAGTGAAATCCATGGCGTGCAATCCCAACTAATCAGGTCAGCTCATATACCTGTTGCACAAGTGAGCGCGGCTATATGGATAACGCGAACACAATAATAGATTTGAGTGCTGAATGTCGGGATCAACTCTGAGATCCGCTGTGGTTGATCCGATGGATGGATCCTAATATAGGATGAAATGCGCGTTTATGATTAACAATATTATTTACATCATATCAAAGTTTAAACAGTATTGATCAAATTATCTAGAATAGAGTTGAAAAATTAGGACATTTGAAGATATATATAAGTACAATATATGACAAGAACTCCAAATCCTTATTTTATTTTTGTTTATTTGAATAAGACTTACTCATTTGGTTCACTTTCATCAAGTACAATTGAAACTGTTGACACGATATCACATGACTTCATAGCAGATAAATTGTGGTCTTTTTTGATTACATTACTATACAAGTGTAATTCAGAATCTGTACAAAAAAACATCCAATTCAGATGAAAATAATGTTATATCTAGAGTCAGATTTATGACAAAAAAAATTAAACAAAATTGGAGAAAGTAAACATCTCTAACTATCGACCTGTAGTGTTCCAGTAGAGAGATTGGTATACGATTAATAAAGATTCTTCGGTATATCTTTTATTGACAGGCACTGCCACAGAACCTCACGATCAACAGAGTCGAATGCCATTTCTAAGTCGAGAATTACTAACTACTTGTGAGGCGTTTGGACGTGTGTCTTTGTTCTAGGACCTGATTTAAAGTGGAAAGGTGGTCTATACATCCACGTCCAGGTGGAGAACCATTCTGGTATTTTCTAGTCTGCTCTTTACGAGCTTTCGTTAAGAGCCGGAGTATTGTTACGGCCAGTATTTTAGATACTTTATTAGTTAGACTGAGTTCTCTGTGATTGTCACAAGAGGACTTTTTTCCTTTCGTATAAATTGAGACGGTCACCGATTAAGACTAGTCAGATGGAATTACGCCTAGTTCCCAGATTCTACCTAAGATCTCAGTCAATATTACAGCCAAAACTGGTCCACCATCCTTACAAATCTCAGGGGTCAATATATCACGACCCGCTGCCCCCTTCGTTTATACTTCCTATAACTTTTTCCACTTCATAAAGAGTTGGAGAACGAACATCGATTTGACAACCGAAGTTTGGCTGAAGGCCAGTTCAATTGATGCCTGTGTTATGCCCATCGATCCAATCTCCTGAGTTGAGACTGAATAACAGTACCATCTTTCTCAAATAGATTTCTAATACCGGCTTCCTTGATTAGGCGGGACAGTTGTCTACTGTTAACTATCATTACTGCCTTTTCAATCTCTCACGTTTTTACTACCCACCCCTGTTCGCGATCATTGCGTAGGCTTTTTATTAGCCTGAGTCTTAGCTGAATTCGCTCTTCGGCATGTTTGTAGCCAGGTGGGAAGAGTTTTCGAGCATTCATCAGTGCGGTGGATGCTACTGAAGTCAACCGCTTCTACCTAAGTAGTACGGTTAACTATAATTTTGAAAATGGTTAGTGGGCTATCTCCATAGGACAGTCAACATTGGGAGTGATTTAGTATACTACTTTTAATAAGTTCAATAACATTATATTGACATTCGTATACGTGACATTGACTAGTATTTCAAACGATTAGAGAAATTGAGGCAATGAATTATTTAATCAAGACCTAAACTACTTAAGTAGATAGTTCAGTAGTTAATCTAGTTGAAAACAATGCATCAATGGTTTTCAAATACATTATACGTAGATGGAAAAAAATACATTCATATGAAAGAAAGCAGTAGATTGAACAAACTTTTTGAACGTAACGGTATACCCAGTGAAGGATCCATCCAATTGTCTGTATTCGGTGTAAACATTTGTGCAAATAAATTTCGTGGAATTCGTCCCATTTTACTGGTAGAGAATTGAAGTAATGCATCTAACAGCCAAAAACAATCTTTATTCATAGAGAGAGGGAAAAAAATAATAATAAAAAGTTCTTTTTTTAAAAAAAAAATAAGATTAGAACATTGAAGATATTTTTTTAAGTAACGAAGAAGGAAACATGTAAAGCTGCATGCTTTGCGGAGTACTTTTGTGGTGCGCGCTACTTATAAGCAGTAGTATATGACGCGAGTGTAAACGTAATGTCTGGTGGCAGCAGAAGATGGGGGAACATCAAGAAAGGAAGAGTGGGAACACAGTGGGAATTTGTATGAAATAGCATGAATAGTGAAATGTCAGACAATGGATTGATGATGGATTGAAGATTTGCAAATTAACGGTTACGATATGGTTTTCCTATTTTACTGAGTAACTCTGTAATTTTCGTTAAATACAATTCGGTTGCCGTCACCTGTGTTCTCCTTCACTACACTTTGATGTAAGCTTTTGTTTGAAGACATTTTCGTATAGTATAGTATAAAACTGTAAGCTATCATTGAATTCACTCCTCATAAGTGTATGTTTTAAGCGCATGGTAAATGATAGTTAGTTCATGGTATAACTGTTGTACAGTTATGTATCATAAATGTCGATCTTAGCGTGTTCTGCTAGAGCTCGATAATTAGCTCGGCTAGACAATCGTTACCATAACTAGCGTCTGACGATTTATAAATCAGAAGGTGAACTCGTAGTGTTGAATACGTTTATTTTTGGACACACCACAAAGCGAAGCGGAGAAGCAGTGAATAAAACGAATGAAGCGAAGTGAATCGGAGAAGGCTGTTGAGTCAACTCTCAGGATTACAATGTGAACGAATGAAGCGAATGAACAGACGAAGCGCGTTGGAGAAGGCTATTGAGCAAACTCAAAGAGATAGAGCGTGACTAAGAATATATAGTCAGACAAATATAAGACAGACATGTGACAAGCGAATAAAAACGACGAATAGTTGGCAAAGTCAAATGACAAGTGGGACACGTCATGTGAGCTCATACAAACCAGACAATAACAAGAACGAATGGTACTACATATAAATTGTCGCAATACAAATGGCTTGGTTAAATAAATTAACCAAGTTACATGTAAGAGAACTGGAATATATGTGGAGGCACTATATAATCAATCATCCAGCGCGAACTGATTCGATATAGCTATGATGATACAAGTTTATGTAGAACATATAAAATATGGATAGCAGTGAAATGAACGATACACTTTTATTCCTGTTTGAAACTTGTCAATTGGATGTACTTGCGCCACAAAGTTGATGTGTGTATTTCGGGACTGAAATCTATTCACATAAGCTATTGAGTCCAGAGAGCTAATCATTTGTGCAACAGGTATGTGATTTTATTCAATCTGATATAAGTTAGACGATTCTGCTATTGATATGTTTTCCCGAAATTCAGTCTATCTTGCTTGGAATCTGTGCCTCATACGCATACAACCTCAATTATAAAAGACATAACACAATATTTCCTTCGAAGTAACACCATTATTCACCTACATCGAACTAAGCTTAAGGAAAGAAACTGTATTTATGCTGAACGACATTCCTGTACACTTTTAGTCAATGGATTCGCAGATTGCACAAAAAGGTATGTCATAATTGAATCGGATCGCAGAGGACATGAATGGTGTTCTGATTAATAACTTTTAGTCACATTTCTTTACCGCTTATGGTGGTTAAATGTACTATTAAATGACTGTATTTTACTTCACTTGATGTATACTCACTAATTACACCTACACACACACACACACACTTGTTTTCTTCAATATACACACTTCCATTTCATTGATCATGTTAGGATATTCATCCAATATCCTAAGAGAAGTATTGGTCAAATCCTATTGATCGATTTCTATTGGTCAAAATTATGGTCATTTTAACTGTCAAACTCAAATACTTCAATATTGTCTCTTATTGGTCATCCGGACTGTCAATGTCATTTCAAATGTTCTTTCTTATTGGTCGTCCTGACTATCAGTGTCACTTCAAATGTTACTTCCTATTGGCCGTCTTAACTGTCAATGCTACAGAATTCGATGCTGTTTCCTATTCGACCAAAATGTATAAATACGCATTATTTGTAACATTTTATGACCACGATCAGGACCAGGGATCGGTCCCGGATCCCTAGTCCGGGATCCTAATTCTCTTCTGGACTCGGACATCGTATGGGGGTTGGAATAATCGGATTTGTGTAGCATGTCGTGTCGCCGGATCATCGATCCTCGCTGTCGTTTTCCGAATAGGTAAACTCGTAATAGTTCAAGTATATCAAGTTGACGTGCTTAAGTGCAGGCATAACATCATGTGACATGAAAAATTAATTTTTTTTGTTTTAGAAAAAAGTAAAAAATAAACCACCTACTTGAATTTAAATGAGTTGAACTTAAACAATCGGAATCACCATAAATTGATAAACGTCCCATATTGTGAATTACATTTTCAATAGTAGGTGTCCATAGACCAAGTATAGTAGGTGTTGGATCATTTGCGACCAATTGTTTTAAACGTAAATTCAATTCATCAGAATTGACAGGTATTCTGTCAGATTTCAATGATGTTTCCAAATTTGACTTGGAGGACGACAACAACATAGCATTATCATGTTGAATTAATTGACTGCCAATATCAATTAATTTAGCTTGAAATAATGCAGTTCGACCAGTATGATTAGCAATAGTTTGTGTAGGAAATTTTCTTAAACTACTGCCTGAATGATATGTAACTAGAAAGAAACGGGGTTGGGCAATGTTTACATGGTAAAAAAATTTAATGATGTAGTGAGGATAAAAAACTTTGCTCATATGAAAGTTTGATTAAAAAATATTCTGTGAAGTTGTACACATATAATTAACATGACAACTATCATATATTTCGGTTTCAACATTCATACGAACTATCACAACTTATTGAAATAAAGTTTTCAAAGTGAATAACAGAAAAAAGCGGTTGAACGTGAGCGGCATCAGCAATAGTCTTCAGGATAAGATGATATGAGTTGATCAGTATGTGGTTGTGACAGTCGTTATAAGTTAAATAAGTATGGAAAAAACATAGGAGCACTGAACGATCGTTTCGTTTCAGAATGGAACTTGTTGCGAAATATGCATCCATAATCCTGTAGGCCAGAATTGAATCCACGAAAAAACCTAATATTTAGACAACAACTCGTAAAATTCAATGTGCTGATTAATGACTGATTGACAGTTGAACTGTTTCGAGTTCTAATGGACTGTTGTGGTGCGCGCTACTTATAAGTAATATATGACGCGAGTGAAAACGTCATGTCTGGCAGCAGAAGATGGGGGAACATCAAGAAAGGAAGAGTGGGAACACAATGGAATTTGTATGAAACGCATGAAAAGTGAAATGTCAGACAATGGATTGATGTTTTACAAATTAACGGTTTACGATATGGTTTTCCGATTTTACCGATTAACTCTGTAATTTGACATAAATACAATTCGGTTGCCCTCACCTGTGTTCTCCTTCATTACACTGTGACTATTATTAAAGTCAGTGTCAGGTATGTAACAGTGACTCATTAAATACAATAGCAGTTAGATGATAACGTTGTTGGATGTAGGCTTGGTGGTCTTTTAACGATCGTTCGACTTTTAGACCGAAAGCACTGGGTTTGAGTTCAGGGTGCGAAAACGCGGATGCACACTGTTGGGGAAGTTAGATCCACAAAACTCATTTGATTTAGGTCCTAAATTTGGATTTCGCTGTTTCGCGCATGGACTGATCAGTTGACCTTCAGGTTATATTTCCTACCCGGAAAATTCTTGACTGTTAATGGCTGATGTATTAATTTATTACGCTCTCTGAAGGACGTTTCTATGATGTATAAATAAACTCAATTTGTGTGTTTGCTGACCTCATATATTTTGGATGCTTGCAGAATACACTTTCAACGCCATATCAAGACTTCTTTATTTAATTAGTGGGGCCTTGTAACACTCGAATTAGAGTAGCCTATCGTGTCAAAGAATCATTTGTCTTCACTCTCGTTTACCGACTAATGTGAACTCGTAATAGTTTCAAGCATATCAACTGACGAGCATAACACACACCGATGAGCAGACTAATCTTAAAATGAAACGGCTGTCAAGTACTTTCGGATTAAGACGGTGGTCTAACGTAGATTGATTCGTAATTTCAATGAGAGTTCAAGAAGAAAGAATAAAATGAGATGTATGAAATAACACTACACCTGAAAATATAGAAGAAGTAAATGTAAGGATATATCTGCACAACTGAAACCCATTTCGAACAAATAGTTCAATTTAAAAACAATTGATTTACGAATAAAATTCACTGCTCAAAAACAGTTACATGTAACATATATATACTGTTCCTCATAAGGATTGAAGTTACTTTAATTATAGAGAGATTACACTGCAGGCATACGTCGATATATATTCAAATCTCATAGAATGATAACATGAATAATAATACGGAATAAAGGCTATGCTTATATGCGATCAAATAAAATTCTCCCATTTGTTTGGGATTTAATCAATTTTACCGATATACAGCAGACATTATTTGTGCGATTCCAAGAGAGCAATCTATGAATTCACTGTGTGTGATTTAACGTGTTCCGTTGTGTTTCCTTACTAAGTTAATTACTTAATCACTTACACCTGTTACCCCAAATGGACGATAGGCCGCCCAACAGTTTCCTCCAACCAACTCTGTCCTGGGCTTCCCTTTCCACTTCTGACCGATTTCGGTTCATTCTTCTCATATCTTTCTCTATTTCTCCTTGCACTTCCTCTTTTCCTTTTGCCTTGAGGCTTGCAAGTGAGGGCTTGTCTTGTGACGCAGTTAAGTGCTTTTCGTAGTGCGTGTCCTATCCACTTCCACTGCTTCTTCCTGATTTCCTCCTCCACTGGAATATGGTTTGTTTTCTCCCACAGTACGTTGTTGCTGATGGTGTCTGGCCAACGAATCCGAAGTATTTTGCGTAGACAACTGTTAATAAATACTTGTATCTTCTGGATGATGGCTTTCGTAGTTCTCCAGGTTTCCGCTCCATACAGTAGAACTATCTTGACATTTGTATTGCGAATCCTGATTTTGATTTTGGTTGATAGTTGTTTGGAGTTCCAGATATTTTCCAATTGTAGAAATGCAACCCTTGATTTGCCAATCCGCGCCCTCACATCTGCATCGGATCCACCTTTCTCGTCGATGATGCTGCCCAGATATGTAAAGGTGTTACTGTCCTCCAAGTTATCTCCATCAAGAGTGATTTGGTTGGTGCATGTTGTGTTGCATCGGAGAATTTTGCTTTTTCCTTTATGTATGTTGAGACCTACTGCTGCAGAGGTTGCTGCTACACTAATCGTCTTCTCTTGCATTTGTTGTTAAGTGTGAGATAGAAGAGCCAGGTCATCTGCGAAGTCCAGATCGTCCAGCTGCGTCCTAACTGTCCATTTGATACCGTGATTCCCTTCAGATTTCGACGTCTTCATAATCCAATCGATGACCAGGAGAAAGAGAAAGGGTGAGAGTAAGCAACCTTGCCTGACACCAGTCTTCGCCTCAAAAGTGTCTCTTAGATGTCCTTCCTGTACAATTTTGCAGTTGAATCCATCATAAGAATTCCGTATGATGTCAAATATTTTCTCAGGCACACCGTAGTGTCGAAGAAGCCTCCACAGTGTTTTCCTATCCACGCTATCGAATGCTTTTTCGTAGTCGATGAAGTTCACGTAGAGTGGTGAATTCCATTCAATTGATTGTTCCACAATGATCCGTAATCGGATGAGGAACAAGTACCATCAGATTGGAAAGACGGATACCTGATAAAAATACTGAAGAAAGGCGATCTCAGCAAGCGATTCGGTCAATACGCGATAGATCGTTACGAAATCCATCCTGTTGATCTTGAAGTCGGGCGTCTACAAAGTCCTTCATTTTGTTGAAAACTTTGCCAGGTATTGAAAGAAGAGTGATGCCTCTGTAATCTGAAGGGAATCACGGTATCAAATGGACAGTTAGGACGCAGCTGGACGATCTGGACTTCGCAGATGACCTGGCTCTTCTATCTCACACTTAACAACAAATGCAAGAGAAGACGATTAGTGTAGCAGCAACCTCTGCAGCAGTAGGTCTCAACATACATAAAGGAAAAAGCAAAATTCTCCGATGCAACACAACATGCACCAACCAAATCACTCTTGATGGAGATAACTTGGAGGACAGTAACACCTTTACATATCTGGGCAGCATCATCGACGAGAAAGGTGGATCCGATGCAGATGTGAGGGCGCGGATTGGCAAATCAAGGGTTGCATTTCTACAATTGGAAAATATCTGGAACTCCAAACAACTATCAACCAAAATCAAAATCAGGATTCGCAATACAAATGTCAAGATAGTTCTACTGTATGGAGCGGAAACCTGGAGAACTACGAAAGCCATCATCCAGAAGATACAAGTATTTATTAACAGTTGTCTACGCAAAATACTTCGGATTCGTTGGCCAGACACCATCAGCAACAACGTACTGTGGGAGAAAACAAACCATATTCCAGTGGAGGAGGAAATCAGGAAGAAGCAGTGGAAGTGGATAGGACACGCACTACGAAAAGCACTTAACTGCGTCACAAGACAAGCCCTCACTTGCAAGCCTCAAGGCAAAAGGAAAAGAGGAAGTGCAAGGAGAAATAGAGAAAGATATGAGAAGAATGAACCGAAATCGGTCAGAAGTGGAAAGGGAAGCCCAGGACAGAGTTGGTTGGAGGAAACTGTTGGGCGGCCTATGGTCCATTGGGGGTAACAGGTGTAAGTATTTAAGTAATTACGTTGTATATAGTAAATATCTGAACATATATTTCAAGTTTCATGCATAACGATGGCATGATCGTTTATAAAATCACGATACGAAATCAAATGATTCACTTTAAGTGTTTTCACCTAATGTACAACTGGATGGTAGCAACCATTATTAAAATTCATTCTGGTGAATTATGTATGACATGAGAAAAAATGATAAGTTGTGCATACATGTTCAACTGTTTATGAACGACTTTAAATTAGGCTTTAATTAGAAGAGATTTAGGCACAACCGAATTCTTTGATGTTATGACCACATGATTCAATGAGCCAACCTCACGTGAACATCTTGCGGTTAAGTGGCTGCAGATAGTCAAGAGAACATTGTAGATCAACGTTTCGAGCACGTTTGGCGCTCGTTGGCAAAAGCGTTCCTACATAGTTTTTTAAAAAATGTATGTTTGTTGACAACATCAGTAATCTAATTCTATAGTTTCAGATAGTACTCTTATGACGTATAGAGTGTGTTATTAGATTGATCGTTACATATCTAGGGCATTTCTTGGCGTTCGCACACAATACTGAAGGTCCCGGGTTCGAATCCTGCCAGATACAGGAGTCGTGGGTGCACACCGCTGATGAGTCCCATACCAGGACGAAACGGCCGAACAGCGCTCCCAGGTTTCTAATGATGGTCTAACAATGGTTGATTGATGATTTCAAATGCGTAAAAACACAAACCTCCAAAGCTCTGCCTGAAAATAAATTGTTACTCATGCTTCATCAAATCGAGTTGGCCAACTCCGTTTCATTTCACCTATGCTTTCTCGCTTCAAATCACACCAAGTCCGTTTGCGTATTCGATCGCATGAAGTAAATTCTTCCAAATCAAACTGGTATATGACGCCGTTGTACAAAACGGGGTTCCAAACAAGGTTAATATACGGCAATGAAATGGAGAATTTATTGCATTGAGCATATTTAACTGTTCGTCTAAATTGGAGTCAGATATCAGCGAAAATTGTGTTCAAAACATAGAAAATAGAGAATCGACTAAAAGGAAATATGTTTGAACTAGTTACAACATATAAACACACACAGACACACACACACACGATTTTAACGTGTAATTGACGTGTGAAGAACATACCAGTTCGATGTCCAATCACGTAGTCTCCATGGAAAACAGAATCACTAAAACAAATTTTATCAATAAGAAAAAAAAGAAGAAAATAAATGTTAGACTGAAAAATCTCACATTTTAATCCAGTGTAAAATGATACTAATTAGTTATGACAATAATTCAACATAGACAGATCCAATGACAGAGATTCAGATAGACAAAGTAATTCAAGATAGATATACGTTAGAGTGGAAAAGGATAACATCATGAAATGTATTCAAATGGTCGATAGGTACGGAGGGAAGTCATACACAAAACATTTACCCACCACCTTAACTGATGAAGTTTCAATACTTCATCTACTGATCTGCCATCCCTACCAAGCACTCGTTTTCTAACTATAGCATTGCATACTTGGTTTTCACATGTATACTCTAATCTTACCGCCCATATTTCGCAACCATACAGTAAGGCGGAGCGAACTGCTGCGAAGTAGACTCGTTCTTTGGTCAGCAAATGGATATCTTGCCAACGCCATATTTAAAGAAGATTGGTAAAAGCCAATCCAGCTTTCTGTATCCATGCTGAGATTTCGTCAGTCACCAGTCCATCAGCACTGATGAGACTCCCCGGATAAATGAAGCGGTCAACACGCCTAACTACTTCATTTCCCATCACTAGTTCAGAAGCCGTCGCAAGCCTATCGGGAAGCAACATTTTGCATTTCGAGGGGGAAAACCGCATCTCGAACAGGCTTGCATTGTTGCTTCGGGTAGTCAGAAAAGTCTGCACTTTTCAGCGTTTCGCAAGGTAGGTTTTATGGTCGTTCTAGATATCAATGTCATGTACTCCAATGTTGTTTCTCATGGGTTGTCCCGATTGTTTCCTATTGGTCGACTTAATTGTCAATGTCACAGATTTTGATGCTGTTTCGTATTCAACCTAAATGTATAAATACGCATTATCTGTAACGTTTTATGACGAGGACCCGGTCCCGGATCCTTAGTCTCTTCTGGACTCGGACCTCGTACTTTCTGGATGCTTGTAGAATACAGGTTCTACTTCATATCAAATTTTCTTCTTTTACTCAATGGGTGTTAGGACAATCGGATTATAATAGCCTGTTGTGTCGCCGGATCCTCGCTCTCGTTTACTGACTAAGGTGAACTCGTAATAGTTCAAGCATATTAAAATGATGTGTTTACCTTTATGCGTAACAGAAAGGTTTCTGTTTCTTGACCTCGTCTGAACTGCAGACAGTGGGAGCGTAGGCAGAGACAACAAACAAGCAATGGCGAGTGTCGCTATCTTTTCACCACGTCAAGGTAGCAGCTACGATCGGGATAAGGCTCAGTTCATTTAGAAAATATGTACACATAATCTTCAGACATCCATTTACATTAAAGCTTACAGTCAGTCATTTGCAACATAGGACTTTGTACATACATACATCAGTGCTAGTTTCCATACTACATTCGCTCGGAGAAACAATTCTCACTTCAAATCCAACAGTAGTAGAGGTTGTAGGAGTCAGCGCAATAATCGGACAGTTTAGGGTTCGAAGATATTATTCAAGAAGTATAATTCAGTGAAATAAACTTACAAAGGTAATGAGAGATTCAGAAGATTAAAATTAGAGAGAACACAAAGAATGGATGCACTTGCGCCATCAGAAAAAACGAATTTTAGCCATGTTATTCAAAGTCTCTAACTATCGATTACTATCATCCCGCCAGCCCCAATTAGGTAGTCTACACTTATCAACATGACGTAGTTCAGTTGTCAGTGACTTCATGGATTTATACAATCTTTTGGTTTGACCGCTCCTAGCTTTCTTCCAACCTACTCTTACACTACAAAACATATCTCACAATGAACCAAACAGTCTACATTTTGTACAAAAAAGTTAAAATTGGTGTCAATTATCAATAATTAATATGAATAAACTAGGACTAATTGTAATCACAAACAATTCATTCATAATTGAGTAAAATGATAAGTTTCTCACCCGAATTCAATGTCGAACGGTCGAAGTAATTCATTCAATGCAGGTAGGTTAGATCCTCCAGTGTCTGGAGTCCATAAACGTCTAACAAATTCAAGCCAATTAAATTAAAAACAACAAGATTAGAAAACGTTCATAAGTGAATGAATAATGACATGATCACCATCAAAAAATAAAATCAAAGCTCTCATTGTGTAATAAAACAATGAGTTTGGATGATTCTTAAATAGACTAGGCAAGATTTAAGTCACTTTTCTATTCAATGAACTAAACGTCTACATATAACACAATTATTACACAATCGACGTGATGAAACCTACTTGAGGCTTATTCATATGTAATGCAACCAACCACCCCCCCCCCCAAACGGATTACATAATTATTTTACATTTACATGTGTTAAATATTTTGAATTTCCAACTGATTACTATGATCACTTTCTTTCTAATAATCCCTATAATACTTGTATACTAACTAGTAAGGAGTATTGAGGTTAGTAACGAATTGTAAGAGAACTATCTGGCCAACCTTGGATGGTCTATCACAATCGATTAGGTAACATTGTTTCATTGTAAAGCAATCAATAACTAAGAGTTACAAAATATGACTGTACTCTGCATAAACAACTCTCATATTTAGTGGTCAGACAGACAGATACAACGCAGAACTTCGTACATAAGTACATCAGTTTAGGTTGCCATACCACGTCAGCACAGAGACGTAACTGTCAGTTCAAATCCAAGAGTGATAGCGATAGTAGAATTATTAGCAGCGATGGCGAAGATTAGGGAGCAAAGATATCCACTGGCAGGAGAAAAAACTTAGTTTTGAGTTACAGTGTACACTGGCGAGCGAATGAGCGACTGAAGCGAATCGTATGAAGCAGGCGGAGAAGGCTAGTGAGCCAACTCCGTGAGATATAGCGTGACTAAGAATATATTGTTAGACAAATATAAGACAGACATGCGACAAGCGAAATAGGCACACATGAATAAAAACGACGAATAGTTGACAAGGTCAAATGAGAAGTGGGACACGTTATGTGAGCTCTCAAACAAACCAGAAAATAGTAAGAACGAACGGTACTACATATAAATTGTTGTAATACAAATGGCTTGGTTAAATAAATTAATCGAAAGGGCTTAACCAAATTAGAAGTAAGCGAACTGGAATATATATGGAGGCAGGCACTACAACAGTGATCAATCTACAGAGGTCATGTCACCAAATGACTTCAGCTTATGATCTAATAAGTGTAGGATAAGGTTTTCAAAGTTGATGTCATAGTTCAGAGTTCGGTTTTTTCTTAAAAACAAAAATTGAGGAAATTATCACAAACTGAAAGTAGTTATGATGCAATGTGTTAGTTATTCTACAGTTGATGCAACTTAGGTGATCCATAGTTGTGATTTAGAGTGTGTATAAGAAAGAAAGAACAATGTTTAGCCACACTGAACACACTTTTCACAGTGAATTACTTCACAAAATGTACTCGAACACAATCTAACCTGAGAGCATTCCTATTTGCTAGCAAGGTTAAATTCACTTTTCGATTTCACAATATAAATTTCTATTGATTCCAGGAATTTTAGATAACATATATTGCTCATAACTTGATAATGACATGCAGCTTATCTATCACTGTACTTTAAATTTTCAGCCAATTTTTTAAAAGATTCTGATTGGTCCATTCAAGGCCAACTGAATATTTCTTTCTTCCAATCAGGTTTTGTATTTGTTTGAATGACAATTTTAAAATATTGTCAGAATTATAATAATGATATAACTGTGGAGATGTTTACATGATCAAAGATAAATGTTGTCTTTCATAAAATTCCATGCAGGGACCTGAAAAATAGATTTCCTAATTCGGATTGTCTTATCTCAATAAATAAATTTTTATCGTCACAGCCAAAATAAATGGAGCTCTTTTTAAAATGCTCACTACTTGGTTGGAGATTTCTGGTGAGCAAATTATGCATTGTGAAGAGTAACCAGGGTAAGTGAGTAGTTAATAACATTTCCATATTCTATGGAAAATATGCGTGATATGCTGTACAATCAATAAGCGTCAATAATCCAGTTAGGGTTACATAAAACATTCTTTTAACACATTTAAAATCATCAATCAATCATTGTTAGACCATCATTAGAAACCTAGAAGCACTAGACGGCTGATTGGTCCTGGTATGGGACTCATCAGCAGTGCGCATCCACGACTCCTGCACCTAGCAGTAGTCGAGCCCAGGACCATCGGTCTTGTGCACGAACGCCTAACCTCTGCACCACTGCGCCGGCATCCGACGTTGTTAATGTCGAACTCTGTTTGATTTAGGGATTTTGCACGACCTCACCCATTTGTCCTTGGTAGTTACTGCCTACACCCAACAGGGTTGATTTCAAATACGTAAAAACACTAATCTCCATAACTCTAATTGAAAATTTACTTTTAAATAAATGTACATTTAATGAGTAGTAAAAATATTCATAATAACAGTAGTATAAGAAATAACAACAATAACATCAAGATTAACATGATTTCACTAACCTAGTATTTGTGTCATAAAAGCGTAAACTATGCATCACACTAGTATTATACCAATCAGCAAACACAATCAACGATAATCCTCTTTGTGTAACATCGATAAATAATTTATCGACTTCATGTGGAAAGAATTCTTCTTCAGGATCAATTATAAGCAATGTACCTAAAAAAATGAAAACGAATTGAACAATTTGTTTGTTTAAATGAAGTGAAAAAAAAAACGCATTATTCAAGGTCATGTTTCAGTCAGTCAGTCAGATGCAACGTAGAACTTCGTACGTAAGTACATCAGTTCATGTCGCCATACCACATCAGCACAGAGATATAACTGTCAATTCAAATCCAATAGTAGAAAAGGTAGTAAAGGTATTAGAAGTAGTCGGAGAGGTTATGATGAGAAGATATTCAAGAAAAATGATTCAGTGAGAAAAGTTTAGAAAGTCAAAACTAGAGGTGTTGAGGAATCCAGAAGATTAGGGTTTGGGAGAACACAAAGAATAAATGCACCGGCGCGATTGCGAATGATTTTGAGCCATGTCATTCACGGTCTCTAACCATCGATTATTATCATCTCGCGGACCTCAACCGGGTAGTCGACAACTACCGACATGGCTAAATCCACTCGTCAATGACTTCATGAATTTCTGCAATGTTTTGGCTTCGCCGCCCCTAACAAACTTCCAACCTATTCCTACACTACAAAACAAAGCTCGTTGAGGCAGTCGGTGGTTAGGCATACGCAGCACATGTCCCAACCACCTCAACTGATGGAGTCTCACTACTTCATCTATTGACCTGCCATCATTACCTTGTAACCGTTTCCTAATAACAGCATTGTTTACTCGGTTGTCCCACGATATACGAGCGATGCTTCGGAGACACCTATAATCGAAGACAAGCAACCTACGAATAACCTTTACTACTACTGGCTATGTTTCACAGCCATAAAGTAAGACGGAGCGAACTACTGCACAGTACACTCGTCCTTTAGTCAGCAAACGGATATCTCGCCCCTACGCCATAAGTGAAACAGGTTGGCAAAAGCCAATCGAACCTTCTGTATCCGTGCTGAGATTTCGTCCAAGCTCATGTTTAGTTTCTCTTTTCACATTTGAAATCACCAAATGTGTAATTAATGGATGAGATTACGATTTAAGAACAGTTGAAACAATCGATTTATTGACACAACAACCATAACCTTCAATATATATATATGTTACAAATGATTACATAACAAGAAACACATTTGACAGGATAATTAGATTTTTACAATGGACTACTACTAAGACTTACCATAATTAGATGCATTGAAACAATTGAATGTAGAAGTTAATATTTCAATAAAATAATTTTTTCTACGAAGATGTGTATACAAATCAAGAAAATTTGTATGAATATGGTCACCTAACCTAAGAGAAAAGAAAAATTTTTCTTTTCCGGAATTCATCATAGGTTAAAGACAATAAAAATTATAGAACAAAAAAAGATAGCACATTTGGAAAACGAATAACCTTATACTGTGGTGCAAGCTACTTATAAGTAGTGTATGACGTGAGTGTCAACGTAATGTCTGGCAGCAGAAGATGGGGGAAGATCAAGAAAGGAAGAGTTAGAACACAATGGAATTTGTATGAAACGCATGAATAGTGACAATGGATTGTTGATGTTTTGCAACAGGAACAGTCCAGTTCGATATGATGAACTGATATTTTGCAAATGAACGATTTACGATATGGCTTTCCGATTTTACTGAGTAACTCTGTAATTTTCGTTAAATACAATTCGGTTGGCCCATCTGTGTTCTCGTTCATTACAATACTAACTAACTTGTTAGGATATTTTCAGTCAATATCCTAAGAGAATTATTTGTAAGTCTAATTCTATTGGTCAATTCCTATTAGTTGTCCTAACTATCAATATCACATACATTAAATGTTGTTTCCTATTCGACTGAACTGTATAGATATGCATCATCTGTAACGTTTCATGATCCGGATCCTTATCCTTATCTAGACTCGGACCTCGAACTTCGTGGATGTTTGTAGACTACAGGTTCTACTTCATATTAAGTCTCTGTCGTTTACTCAATGGCGGTTCGGGAGGCTCGGATCAGATTAGCCTTTCATGTCGCTGGATCATCGATCCTCGCTCTCGTTTACTGTGAACTTCTAATACTTCCAGCATATCAGTCTGACGTGGTGACGTACATTCGTGGCATAACTGTTATCAAGTGTACATAGTATTTTATAGAATTTACAGATAAGTATTTTGAATGGAATGAAATGGAACAACCACAAAGATCTGGGTACCAAATATCCTGGTACGACTGACAGTACAAAGAGCCTGCTTTTCCTTACCAAATACTCTCACACCATTTGTGTATAGCCATTACCATGGAAGTCCAACTGATTACCTTCTCCATGAAGAAGTGTTGTGCAGGAAATTCAGATAATGAAGAGTATCGACTGGCGTGGCAGGGGAGTTGGAAAATCATAAATCTAAAACCTATAGTGTACAGAGACTCCACGATCCAGTAGGAATCACAGGATTTTGTCACCTAATGTTGCCCAACTGCTATGTGGATTAGGCATGTAAGTCACAAGCTGGGGGAATGGCCCATTAATGAAATCATTTGCTGCGTCTTGCACATCCGGAGAGTCTACAGGCCCATTCGTGGTGCACAAATATTTAGGTGCCCTTTTGTACCAGATGTTTGTGTTTCAAAAAAAGAGATAAATTAATCTGCCTTCACTGAACGTATTGTTACAGTTAAGTAGGATGTATGTCCTTTCTTCATCTTGATATACATATAAAACGATTACTGGATTACTGAATTTCTTCATACACACCATTTGATTCTATCTTTTCGTACTGCATTTCTAATGTACTGCACTTAACGTTATCATCTCTATGGAAAGTGTTTTGACCATGTTTGAATTTGATATACTCGTCAATTGATAATGCTTGAAACTATTGTAGTGAACGAGAACACAGGTGGGGCAACCGAATTGTATTTAACGAAAATTACAGCGTTACTCAGTAAAATTGGAAAACCATATCGTACATCGTTAATTTGCAAAATATCAGTCCATCATATCGAACTCGACTGTTCCTGTTGCAAAACATCAACAATCCATTGTCACTATTCATGCGTTTCATACAAATTCCATTGTGTTCTAACTCTTCCTTTCTTGATCTTCCCCCATCTTCTGCTGCCAGATATTACGTTGACACTCACGTCATACACTACTTATAAGTAGCTCGCACCACACTATTACCAGTTCACCATACTTGGTAAACGAGAGCAAAGACAAATAATGCAGTGACAACGATAGGCTATTCTGATTCGATTGTCCACGGCCCTACTAACAATATCAAAAAGTCTTGATACGGCGTAGAAAGTCTATTCTACCGGCATCCAGAAAAAAATATGAGGTTGAAAAACACACAAATCGAGTTTATTTACACACAATGATAGAAAAGTCCTTGAAGAGCCACAAAAATTGCATACTAAAATAATACATCAACCAATGATGAGAGTCAAGGATTTCCGAGTGTAATGTAATGTAATCTCTCAAGGTCAACCGATCAGCCCATGCGCGAAAACACAAAATTAGGGCGCACTTTCCAAGTGAGGTAGGTCTAGGGATCTAACAACTCCAAAAGAATTCATCTTACCAAGACGATGTGACACTCCAAGTTCGATTTACGCACTTTATATGTCAGTTCGTCAATTAATTGTGACTGAAATGAAGATGTTGCGGAAAAAAAATATGCGCAAAAATAAATTGGAGAAAATTAACCCGAACATAATGCGTGAGACAATGAAACTCTTACCAATCTAAAGGTTCTTTTGATCGAGTCAAATCATCTCGTGGAATAAAACCGGAAGGATAATGAATACTATGAAATTGGTCGAATAAAATTCGTTTACTAAATAAAAAACCGAAGAAAAATGCGTGTGAAAGGTAGGTGATATATAAGTAAAGAAAATTAAATTGACCATGAATAGGGTATTCATTGAGATCAAGAACTGAGATAAGTTAGAAGGAAGGTAGGGGGCGGCCAGACTAAAACATGGCACAAATCCATGAAAACACTGACAAGCGGACTGAGTCATGTTGGTAGATGTAGGCTATCTGGTTGGTGTCCACGAGACGAAAGTCACCAACGGTTAGAGACCTTGAACAACATGGCTCAGAATCGTTTACAATGGCGCAGGTGCATCCACTCTTTGTGTTCTATGAAATTCTAACCTTCTGAATTCCTCATGATCTCTATCTTTCTCCTTCTAAATTTATCTCACTGAATAATACTTTTCGAATCATATCTTCACTCTCTAATCTTCTCCATTACTGCTAATACTTCTACTATAGCTATCACTCTTGGATTCGATCTGACAGTTACTTCTCTGTGCTGACGTGGTATAGCAACCTGAACTGATATACTTATGTACGAAGTTCTGCGTTATATCTGTCTGTCTGATATAAGTTAGAGAAATGCCGAACACTACAAAGTACTGGTTAGCCGTCACGACTTATTAGGAGATTCATCAGGGTAAATCTATGACGAGACTAACTAGTTAAGAGCTTAAGAAGTCACAAGTGAACAGAAACAAACATTTCAGCCTATATCACAAAACACCATCACTGGTCATAGGAATGTCCCAGGATATACGAGTAATGCTTCAAACACATTTTACAATCGAATACTAGTAACATACGAATATGCCTTATTCTATTCTGGTCATGTTTCACGACTTTTTTCCAAGTGATAAAAAAATTAAAAGAAATATCAATCAGTAAACTATCTGAAAATATGTGGTTGGCAGCTCAATGCATTTTTTTTAACATTCAAAAGTAAAACTTACGATCGATGCGGAGTAGGCACAATATTAGCTTTAATTGGTAGTCGTAAATTTGTAGTTAATGATAGATTTCGAATCTGTGCAAATATAAAACAGTAAATGTTAAATCGCATATTATTGACATTTATAATAGGTCGAATACTGTTAAAACGTGAAGAGTATTGGATAGCTGTTTTGACCCATATTAGCAGTCATCAGCGGGGTACAACTATGAATTCATGAAGAATACAACATATTAACGTTATGTCTCACATTAGGCAAATTCGCATCAGGTTAGTTGATTTTCAACATACATATCAACATCTAAATAGAAAAAGGCGCTAAACTCCGAAGACATTATCGAACTACTGGGTTATTTCAAAGGTTTGCAATATAAATGATTTATTTATTTAGATGATGACGTAGAACGTTTTACGTACGTACGAACATCAGTTCAAGTTGCCATAACACATTAGCACAGAGAGAAATGCAACTGTCAATTCAAATCCCATAGTAGTAGAGAGATTAGGGTTCGACGATTTTATTCACGAAGTAGAATCTAGTGAAATAAACTTAGGAAGAAAAAGATAAAGGGGATGAGGATTTCTGAAGGTTAGGATTTAAGAAAACACAAAGAATGAATGCACATGCGCCATTGCAAACGGTTTTGAGTCATGTCATTTAGGGTCGCTAACCATCGATTATTATCATCTCGTGGACCCTGACCAGGTAGCCTACATTTACCAACATGACTCAGTCCACTTGTCAGTGACTTCATGGATTTCTGCCATGTCTTCGTTTGGCTGGCCTTAGCTTTCGTCCAACCTATTCCTACAACACAAAACATAGCTCGACGATGCAGTCAGTAGTTAGGCATACGTAACACATGTGCCAAACACCTCAACTGATGAAGTTTCACTAATTCATCTATTGACCTGTCACCTTTATCGTGTAACCGTTTCCTAATAACAGCATTGTTCAGAGACATCGATGATCGAAGACAAGCAACCTCCCAATCACTAGTTCAGGTGCCGATAAAAGCAAATTCGAAAGCAACATTTTGCATTTCGATGGGTAGAATCGCATCCTGCACATGCATGGATTGTTGCTCAGTACAGTCAGAAGACTCTGCATTTTCACCTAGTAGAACTATGTTATCAGCATAATCCAAGTCAACCAATGAATCTTCTAATAGGTGTACTCCAGAAAATTCTTTCAATAATACGCATTTCATTATCAGTCCATAGAACAATTACTTTCACCTGTATGATTTGTCAATCAACAAATATAAGTGCTTGGTTAATAGAAAACACAGTACATCACTCATTAAGACAAGAAATCATGAAATTCAAAGATATGTGAACTCCACTTATTTTCAAATATTATGAATAAATTCATATCAATCAAGTGAACAGATGACTTACATTATCATAGGATTCTACAACTAAACTGAGATAACCTTGAGCAATACCAGAAAAATGTGACGATGCTATACCACCGTCGTGCATGGAATCCGATGTTACACTAAGATGTACAGCTATATATCCAACCCATGGCCAAAGATATTCAGAATAAGATACAGCAACATGTAGACGGTGTCCATGATGATGAATATATGGATGATAAATAGGCGGTTGTATGATACGACCAATAACATTCATTGAATTTAAAATTGTTATCTTTGTATGTGAATGATCAAAAAAAGAGAGAATGAAATGATACAACATCGAATTGCTCATAGAAGGTATCGAGCATGTTCTGCATGATTCAATATGTTTCACAGAGACGAGAATACACTTATCCCGTCAACAGTGACCGAGTAAAGGAGAATATATATATATGTTATGCTCGTCACTTGATATGCTTGAAACTACCACAAGTTCACCTTAGTCGATAAACGAGAACAAGACAGTGAAGCAGTGATACAGTAGGCTATTCTAATCCACTGACCACCGACCCGATGTTAGGATATTCATCCAATATCCTAAGAGAATTATTGGTCAAATCCTATTAGTCGATTTCTATTGGTCAAAATTATGGTCGTTTTAACTGTCAAAGTCAAATACTTCAATGTTGTCTCTTATTGGTCATCCGGACTGTCAATGTCATTTCATATGTTCTTTCTTATTGCTTGTCCTGACTATCAGTCTCACTTCAAATGTTACTTCCTACTGGTCGTCTTAACTGTCAATGTTACAGAATTCGATGCTGTTTCCTGTTCGACGCATTATCTGTAACGTTTTATGACCAGGACTAGGACCAGGACCCGGATCCCTAGTCTGGGATCCTGGTTCTCTTCTGGATTCGGACCTCGTACTTTCGGAATGCTTGTTGAATACAGGTTCTACTTCAAATCATGTCTTCTTATTTTTACTCAATAGGGGAGGGGTTGGGATAATCGGATTTTAGTATGTCGTGTCTCCGGATCCGCGATCCTCGCTGTCGGTTTCCGACTAGGTAAACTCGTAGTAGTTCAAGTATATGAAGTTGATGCGTTTACGTGCAGGCGTAACACCCGACTAACTTGATATGGCGCAGAAAATGCATTCTACAAGCACCCAGCATATACAATGATCTCAAGCACACAAATCACTGTTTATTTATACAACATAGAAACGTCCTTGAGAGAGTTACAAAAATAGCACACACTAAAATAACACAGTAACCAATTAAAGCCAAGGATTTTCCTGGTGGGAAATATGATCTCAAGGAAATTGATCAGCTCATGAATAAAATTCAAGCGAGTTTTAGAAATCTAACGTCCCCAACAATATAATATTTTCCCTGATAGTCACTAGCTGAATCCGAACTATAGAGTGTACACCGGCAAACGATGTGTCTGTAATTGACGAAGACTATCAATATTGTATATTTTGATTTTTTTATAGGTTTCATGCATAGAATTAATTAACTAAGAATGTTCAATGTACGTACTTGTGTGATTTGATAGAAAACATACAAATTATCCCAAAACTTTATACTCAAACAGAATTACATCAATGAAAGTTGCTTCTTTTTATCAATCGATTGATACGATGAAACGTGTGTTAGCGGGATATAGATTGGATTGCGTTGTTGCACGCTGATTGGCTCCTTCATATCGAGCAATCAGCGCTAATCGATACTGAGAGAACATTCTAGAACCTTCTTCTTCTCATGTTAAAACTATAAGTATACTTGTAGTGAATGAGAACACAGGTGGGGGCAACCGAATTGTATTTAACGAAAATTACAGAGTTACTCAGTAAAATCGGAAAACCATATCGTAAATCGTTCATTTGCAAAAGATCAGTTCATCCTATGGAACTGGACTGTTCCTGTTGCCAAACATCAATCCATTGTCACTCTTCATGCGTTTCATACAAATTCCATTGTTTTCTGACTCTTCCTTTCTTGATCTTCCCCCCATATTATGCTACCAGACTTTACGTTGACACTCACGCTATATACTACTTATAAGTAGTTCGCACCACAGCACCACACTCGTCCCCCCTTTTAATAAGCTGTCGTCGCAGTCTTTCTGATCTCCGTACAGCCGTCTTCTTCATCAGTGTTTGTGGCTCGCCCTCTTGGCGCACTTGGAACCACCTTTGGAGTTCACTGGCATTCACGCGTTTCTGTTTGTTTCCTTTCTGGATCGTATACACTGCGCCGCGCCTCTCGGTGACGACGTACGGTCCCTCCCACTTCGGGATCAGTTTACATGACCCTGGCCCTCTTCCTGTGGTATATTTCCGTTCTCTACACTTCACCTGATCTCCCACTTCAAACAATCTCCAGTTCTTTCTCTCCTGTTCTGACTTTTCCATGTCTGATGTTTGTTTCTCTCTCACATTCCTGATTGCTTGTCTCCGCTCTGTTCTCAATCTTGTTGTATTCCATCTCTGTTGTTGCGGCCAGGTTTTATCATGCGTTGGTAGTCTCGGCCGTCTGCCGTACATCAGCTGGAACGGTGACTTCCTGGTTGTTCCCTGTGCCGAGGCACGATGTGCCAGCAAGATTAATGGTAATTCTTTCTCCCAGTCACCCCCTTTAGATGCTAGCCATTCCTTTAGCGTTCGGTTATTCCTTTCCGTTAACCCATTCGTCTGTGGATGATACGGCGTTGTTCGTACTCTCTTGATACCTAACTGCTTTAGACGGGACTTGAACTCATCACTCTCGAAACAGGGACCTTGATCGGTTAATATTATCTTTGGTATCCCATGGTCCGCCACAATGTGCCGCATTACCGCTTCCGTCACCGTCCTTGCACGTTGGTCCGCCATCGGCACGGCATTTACCCATCGTGTGGCATGCTCAGTCATCACCAGCAGGTACTGGTTACCACTTGTCGTCTGCGGGAACGGTCCCAATT
>OX103975.1:12208819-12431596 GCA_944470395.2 Schistosoma turkestanicum
GATTCTTCATCAGTGTTTGTGGCTCGCCCTCTTGGCGCACTTGGAACCACCTTTGGAGTTCACTGGCATTCACGCGTTTCTGTTTGTTTCCTTTCTGGATCGTATACACTGCGCCGCGCCTCTCGGTGACGACGTACGGTCCCTCCCACTTCGGGATCAGCTTACCTGACCCTGGCCCTCTTCCTGTGGTATATTTCCGTTCTCTACACTTCACCTGATCTCCCACTTCAAACAATCTCCAGTTCTTTCTCTCCTGTTCTGACTTTTCCATGTCTGATGTTTGTTTCTCTCTCACATTCCTGATTGCTTGTCTCCGCTCTGTTCTCAATCTTGTTGTATTCCATCTCTGTTGTTGCGGCCAGGTTTTATCATGCGTTGGTAGTCTCGGCCGTCTGCCGTACATCAGCTGGAACGGTGACTTCCTGGTTGTTCCCTGTGCCGAGGCACGATGTGCCAGCAAGATTAATGGTAATTCTTTCTCCCAGTCACCCCCTTTAGATGCTAGCCATTCCTTTAGCGTTCGGTTATTCCTTTCCGTTAACCCATTCGTCTGTGGATGATACGGCGTTGTTCGTACTCTCTTGATACCTAACTGCTTTAGACGGGACTTGAACTCATCACTCTCGAAACAGGGACCTTGATCGGTTAATATTATCTTTGGTATCCCATGGTCCGCCACAATGTGCCGCATTACCGCTTCCGTCACCGACCTTGCACGTTGGTCCGCCATCGGCACGGCATTTACCCATCGTGTGGCATGCTCAGTCATCACCAGCAGGTACTGGTTACCACTTGTCGTCTGCGGGAACGGTCCCATAACATCTACTGACCACAAATCACCAACTGCTGTTACTGGAATTGACTGCAATGGCGGTCGTATGCATCGATCTCCTTTTATTAGTTGACATCGCTGGCACGCTAATACATATCGTGCAACATCGTCTCTCATACCTGGCCAGTACGCACTTTGTCGCAGCAAATCAGTTGTCCGTGCAATACCTGTATGCGCTACCTGGTGACATTCACGAATCATCTCCTGGCGTAGATCTTTTGGGATTATTGCTACCCAATTCTCGTCATCATCCCGCCAGGTCAAGGCTCCGTATCCGTTCACTCTCAGTCTCTCCTTCTGCCTCAGCAACACTGTTAATTCCTTATCTGTTCTACTCTTGTCAACATCTTCTCCCTCTTTTATCACTCTGATTACCTCCCGAAGATTAGGGTCGGCTTTCTGATGTCGGACGAGTTCTAGGGGGTCTCCCTCTAGGCCGTTAACTGCACACGCTATCTCTGGAAGTTCGGCTTCGGTGTCCGGTCTTGACAAATAATCTGCCATTACATTTTCCTCCCCTGGCACATGCCCGATGCTGAAATCATACTCCTGCAGACGTAGCATCCATCGAGCCAACTTCCCCCGAGGGTCTTTTGCTGTTTTCAACCATTGTAGGGGCTTATGATCCGTCTCGATGTGAAATCGTCTACCTAAAAGGTACGGTCTCCATTTCTCTACTGCCCACACGATTGCTAGGCATTCCTTCTCGATCGTTGAATACTTTTGTTCGACGGGTGTGATAACGCGACTTGCGTATTTCACCACTCTATTAGCCTGACTCAATACCGCACCTATACCATGATCACTTGCATCTGTGGCCACTGTAAACAGTTTACCGGGTTCAGGCAGTCGCAGCGTCATCTGACGATCGTCTAGCATGTTTTTGATTCGGTTGAACGTTTGTTCGGCAGCCTCAGTCCATGTAAACTTGGTGTTGCTCAGCAACTTATATAAGGGCGCTGCTATTTCGTCGAAATTCTTGACAAACCGACTATAGAACGCCGCTCTTCCCAGGAACTGTCTCAACTTCCTTTTCGAATTAGGTACTGCAATATTTTTTATGGTAAGAATTTTCTCTGGTAATGGCTTTATTTCTCCGTTTCCCACTTTATGTCCCAACAATATGACGCTGTTTTTCGCTATCTGCGACTTTTCCTTATTAATTCGAAGCCCAAATTCGTCAATTCGCTTTAAGACCGCTTCCACATGCTTGACGTGATCTGTTTCCGTCAGGCTGTATACAACTACATCGTCGCCATATACCTCAACATTATCTAGATTCTTAAGCAGCAGCGTCATCAATCTTCTGAACGTGAACGGTGCACCAGCCAACCCGAACGGCATTCTTTTAAATTGATACTGTTTATCCCGTATAGTAAATGCTGTCTTTTTGCGATCGCTATCTTTTATAGGTAGTTGCCAATAACCTGACCGTAAATCCAGCACTGTAAACACCGTGGCATTCTGTAATCGATCTAATGTTTCTACTACTGTTGGCATTGCGCACGGTTTCAGGTCTGTTATATTATTCAGTTCTCTAAAGTCGACGCAAAATCTATACTTTCCATTGGGTTTCTTTACCAAGAGTACCGGTGAGCTATACGGGCTGTCTGCTTCCTCAATTATACCTTCCTTCAACATTTCCTGGACCTGTCGATTTACCTCGGCCTCTAAATGCACTGGGACACGACGTGTTGTAAATATATTTACTCGGTCGTTCTTTATAGGAATTTCATGCTTTACTTTGTCACAAAATCCATACGGCTCCCCATCTCCAGTGAACAGTTTCGCATACTTTGCGCATAACTCGTTAACGTTAGGTTTCTTGGTCGAGACGTCCGTTGCCATCCTTATTTCAGCCACTTCGCTACTTTCATGTATTGGCAATGAACCGTACTTTGTGACCATTTTCCCGCTTTTCAAGTCAATTATTGCTTTTACCTCTCTTAGGAAATCTGCTCCTAATATTGGTCTCGATAAGCTTGTGGTTACCACGAACGGAAAATTTATCTCAGCTCCACTCACTTTTAGAATACTGTTAGATACCCCGAACACCTCTAGCATATGCCCTCCTATGGTGTGGACAGCTAATGTACATGGTTTAATTGTCTTACATTGCTCTTTGCTTATTAACGATATAGCTGCCCCTGTATCAATCAAACACACTAACTCCCGTTCATTTATGTACACTCTGGCATAAATTGCCCCTCTATCTACTAGTGCAAGAACCTCCCAATTCCTAGGGTGGAAAGAAAACACGTTATAATGTTTAAAATATCGTCGTCGTCGTCTTCTTGGACAGTTTATCTTCCAATGTCCTGCCTCTCCACAAGCGTAACATTTATCGTTCCTTTTATGATTTACTCGTAATGCTGCTATCTCACGCTCTAACTCCTCAATCTTCTTCTCGAAAGTATTTATCTCCTGCTTTTCGCACCCGACCGGAGCTACTGTTCGTGTCATCAGCTGACGAGTCACCTCCGCCAGTTCACCGATGTCCATAGGTTGTGCTGCATTTACTAATCTCAGCTGCTGGGACACAGCGGCAGGCACACTCTCAATAAATTGCGACGCCAACAATTGTGCCTCCGACTCCTCATCGATATCCGGCAACGCACGGCGCAGCAACCTTTTGAGTTCCACAGCGAGCACCAGCGGGTCACCATCAGCCGACAGCCTCGCCAACCGGAACTTCCGCAACGCCTCCTCCCTGTCCACCGGGCTGTCGAACTCGGTCATCAGCCGCTCAACGACCGCCTCCCATGGCGTCTTCCCGCCAGCACCGTCCAAGCCGTCATATACGGCCTTCGCCCTTCCTCTCAGCAGCGTCCCCAGCACCACCAGCGTGGCCTTCGGTTCCTTCACCCCCACCAGCTCCGCCACGGCCTCAAACTCCTTCAGGAAGCCCCGCACATCCCCGTCTTCAAACTCCTTCGGCCATGGAATCTTCATCCTTTGCGTAGGCAGCGACACCAAATGTAGTGAATGAGAACACAGGTGAGGGCAACCGAATTGTATTTAACGAAAATTACAGAGTTACTCAGTAAAATCGGAAAACCATATCGTAAATCGTTCATTTGCAAAAGATCAGTTCATCCTATGGAACTGGACTGTTCCTGTTGCCAAACATCAATCCATTGTCACTCTTCATGCGTTTCATACAAATTCCATTGTTTTCTGACTCTTCCTTTCTTGATCTTCCCCCCATATTATGCTACCAGACTTTACGTTGACACTCACGCTATATACTACTTATAAGTAGTTCGCACCACAGCACCACATACTCATGTTTTGCACTTCTCTGTCTTTTATATAACCTTGTTATTGGAATATATAATCTCTTTCCTCATTCAACCATGTTCTGATTTTGTGAGAACGTTTCAAGTGAATTGGTGTCCGACAATACAAAGCATTAAGAATAGTTGGGTTGAAATCATAACACACTGAAATTCAAGGATCAGATAATATGTTGGATGTATGGATGGATGGTAAACGTATTTAACAGTCTACATAATTTCACATTGTTCAATAATGAATCGATTAGGTGAATTAATTTATCCGTTGGTTAAGTTATTAATAAAACAAACTTACATTAATGATAATTGGTTGCATAGAAAAGTATAACGGTTGAGAACAATATGGCCACATATATGGACATTGAGTTAAATCTAAATAACTAGGCATTAAACTTGCTTGAGGTTTCATACGTTGTACAATCTATCAAAAATGCGATATAAAGAAAAGAAATAAAAATATATATAGTATTCACTGAATTAATCAATTGACAATTGATAATGCTTGAATGCTATTACAAGTTCACTTTCGTCGGTAAATGAGAGAGCTAAGATAAATGATCCAGTGACACGATAGGCTAATCTAATCCGAGCGTCCCAAGGGCAAGAGTAGAGGACTTTCGTAGGTTACTAGTCTTCGATCATCGATGTCTCCGAAGCATTGCTCGTGTAACATTGGACAACTGTATAAGCAATGCTGGCGTTAGGAAACGAGTTCTAGGTAAGGATGGCAAATCAATAGATGAAGCATTGAAACTTCATCAGTTCAGGTGGTTGGGACATGTGTAACGTATGCCAAAACCACCGACTGCCTCGACGAGCTATGTTTTGCAGTGTAGGAGTACGTTGGACGAAAGCTAGGGGCGGCCAAACGAAAACATGGCACAAAACCATGAAGTCACTAAAAAGTGGACTGCGTCATGTTGGTAGATGTAGGCTACCTGGTTGGGGTCCGCGATAAGAAAGTCACCAATGGTTAGAGACCTTGAACGACATGGCTCAGGATCGTTTGCGATGGAGCAGGTGCATCCACTATTTGTGCTCTATGAAATTCTAACCTTCTGCATTCCTCATAATCCTGTCTTTCTCCTTCTAAATTTATCTCACTGAATTATACTTTTCTAATCATATCTTCGCTCCCTAATCTTCTCCATTACTGCTAATACTTCTACTATCACTCTTGGATTTGAACTGACGGACTTACAAAATAATTTTTTAGGATATTCATCAAATATCCTAACATCTATCTCCAAAGTTAACTGAATACTACTAAAATTATCTATAACATAGTGAAATCCAGAACTAGTTTATATCATTCTTTGTCATTTTTCACGATGTCAGTCTAATTGCAAAATGTCAGATATGAAATTAGTTGTTGAGATCAGAGTTACACTCTACAGTTGTGAAACAAGGACTTCTTTAAGATGCAGATGTTAAGTAAGTCACCATCTTTGATCATTGCTCTCTTCGAAAAACTACCTATTTTACTGCAAGAAGAATGAACATTTTAATAATTATGACGTCAAACAGTGTATTCTAACGGTCATGAAAATTCATCTGATAGTCACTCTATCATTAACTTCGATGGTTAAATTGTGTTTTCGATGAACATCGTTCCAGAGATCTATCGATGCATAAAGATTACAGCTGGTTGGATTCCCATAGATTTTGCATTTCAATGGTATAAAACCATACATATGTAATGTGGACTGTAATCGATAAGTTTCTCATATATATGATCATCCTGTGCGGATTAACTCGATATTGATTTCAGGTTATAGGTAGAGATGGATAGTGGGGCTAGCAATAGAGTCTATGATATATATATATTTAGCACTTGTCAACTGAATTTAACTGTATCTCAGAGTTCCAGTCCCATAGTTAACAGTAACTTTGAGACTGCCGATTACATTTGAAGCTTTTTCAAGTTCTTCACGATTATAATACTAAGCAATGCATTCGTGTAGCGTAGATTTCGCGAACCAACTCTCATACATCAAAGATATTACAGTCAATTTAGTCTAGTATGCAACTATACAGTTTTGTGTACATGACATGAAATAATATACCTCAAAGAATGTTAATTGTTAGTCAGTCAGCTATAACATAGAACCCTATTAAGTACAGACAGTTAGGTACAGTTCAACTATTTCAAATGAATTCAATGCATGCAAAAATTAATTGTCTACCTCTAGAGCAGATTGAAGATTTACTAAACCAGCACCTTGTTCAAACATACTACTTTGATCGGTTTCTTGTAACCATTTAATTGAATTTGTACCAAATACACGTATTGAATCGAGACGATTTGCACTGGCTAGTAAAGCTTGTTTAATACTGATTGGATTGATAGGTACTAATGGATAATTATTGTCTGCAGCAATATGACTGTCATTTCTGTGATGCAATAACTTGGCATTATGATTTAAAGCAGCACTGAAAATTAATGTCAAACAAAAAAACAATAGAATATCTATGCCAAATTATTATTGATTTTTTACATGGAATTATCAATATGATGTACATCATATAAATGGGATTGTATTGATATTCCCCACCCGCCTATTAGGTTCTAAGTAAGGTGGTATTATGCCTGCGCGTAAACACGTCAACTTGATATACCTGAACTATTACGAGTTTACCTAGTCGGAAAACGAGAACGAGGATCTGGCGACACGACATGCTACTCAAATCCGATTATGCCAACCCCTGCATTTTGAGTAAACAATAAGAAGACTTGGTATGAAGTAGAACCTGTGTTCTACAAGCATTCAGAAAGTACGAGGATACCGGACTAGGGATCCTGGTCTTGGTCGTGGTCATAAAACATTACAGACAATGCGTATTTATACATTTTGACCGAATAGTAAACAGCACCGAAGTCTGTGACATTGACAGTTGAGACGACCAATAGGAAGCAACATTTGAAGTGACATTGATAGTCAGGACCACCAATAAGAAACAACATTGGAGCACGTGACATTCATATCTAGGACGATCAAAAAATTGACCAATAGAAATCAACCAATAGGAATTGACCAATAATTCTTTTAGGATATTAGATGAATATCCTAACAGATGAGTGGATGATGATTAGCAGTTGTACATTATCTTATACTGGATTCATCAGTTGATAATACATACATGAATCCTCAGTATTGATGTGAATCAATCCTGTCACTCATAGTTTAATGGTCTCTTTCAAACAAAACATTGAATGAGTTATGCAGTTGACTTGATTGCTTTCTACATACGTTGAATGATATACAGTACAATGAGAAGTGTGATGTAATAACTTATTCATACATGTGTGACTATATTACTTAAATATCAAAAGCATACAATTGACTGATTAATCAATACAGAGCATCAAAAAGCGAGAATCAACTGAAAAATATTTCGAACTGACTAGTGAGTAGTAATTAAAGATTACAAGATTGAATCAGTAAGATATAATAATTTTAATGACTGATGCTAAAGACCGATAAAATACAGAATAAGAGAAGCAAACTACAATGATGAAAATGTAAACTGTAAAAATCCATCGTCTAAGCAATACACCGATGTGAGTGTGGATATGATGAAGTATCACATTTCATTTTATTTGGCATAGCAAAGAAATTGCTGTAGACCAACGGATGTGTTAACATTAACGATACAATAACGTTTGAAGAAAAAAAATGTCAATTGTTATACAACAGTCAGTCAGTTACAACGTACGTACGTAGGTACGTACATCAGTTCAAGTTGCCATACTACTATAGCACAGAGATGCAATTGTCAATTCGAATCTCGTAGTAGCAGAGGTAGTATAAGTATTGGCGGAAATCAAAGTGATTAACGATCGAACATATCATTCGAGGAATCATTTAAAAAAACAGAAAAGATGGTCATGACGAACTCAGAAGATTACGATTTGAGAGAATACGAAGAGTGGATGCACACCTGCACCATCGCAAACAGTTTTGAGCCATGTCATTCAAGGTCTCTAAGTATCGATTACTATCATCTCGTGGACCCCAACCTGGTAGTCTACACTTACCAACATGACACAATCCAATTGTCAGTGACTTCATGGATTTGTGCCATTTTTGGTTTGGTCACTCCTAGGTTTCTTCCAACCTACTCCTCACACCAGGCATCATCACTTGTCGAGGCAGTCAGTGGTTTAGCATTCGTAACGTATATCCCAACCACCTTAACTGACAACTTTTCCCTACTACATCCACTGACTTGTCATCCTTATACAACAAAACATACAATTTTACTTACTTAATTAATAAACTAACAACTCCTGTTACAATTGGTGATGCTACACTAGTTCCAGACAGTACACGACATTGTCCATCTAGGCTAGAACTGATAACACCAGTGGAAAAAGTAACTATATCTGGTTTTACACGTCCATAACCAGTCGGGAGCTCCTGGATTGATGAACACATCGTGAATGTGAAAGAAAAGAACAATATGAAGAAAAATAAACTAAAGAATATTCAATATCCTCTGATAAACAATGGTGAGAGAGAGTGTGTAGAATGAAGTTGAGTGTTACTCAAAAGCTATTATTGACACGATCAAAGTGTTTTGCAGATAAAAAGACTGCCAATAATCTGCTTGTTTTGTTTTTTTGAATAGAAGTGTGACGACTAGGTGCGCATGTTTTGTTTGTAAACTGTGTCTTTTCTGTTAGTGGGACATAGATTAAATTAAAGCATGACTACGTTGCTGCGCGCTGATTGGCTAATTTCCTATCCAATCAGCGTCTGATCGAATCTTGGAGAACACGTAGAAGATTCTCGTACTGTTAGCTGCGTACTGATTGGTTAAATCTAATCCAGTCGATCACGTGAATATCTATCCAGAAGCTTCTCATGTAAATGCTATAAATAAACTAACGTTGTATCTATTTTCGCCGTCGCCATCACCTTTGGCTTCTTATTTCCATTTAACTTTGCTATTTGGAATATAATCTTTCCTGTTCAACCGTGTTTTGATTCCTGGGAACTTGTCCAGTGTATTGTGGTCAGAGAATACTAAGCAATAGGATTTAGCTGGGAATTATTTAAGCAAGCGTTACAACACTTTTTAAATACATTACTATATCATCTGACCTCGACGTTTTCGTTCATGACAATGGTACTATGCATAAATAATTCATGTTATAAATACTTATCACTTATGGCAAACAACCAATTCTGCTTACAATTCTAATAATGTTCAAAACTTTGTTGAAAGTAAATTCTAACAAGAGAACTGTCCGTCTCGTTAATCTTATTCATAAAAAACCATCAAAACTTCATCTCTGCGTTGCGTTGAATTAATTTGGCAATTCACCAACTCATAATTGAAACAGTTCAGTCACACGGTTAAAAAAAGTTATGTTTTTCTTTTGCATGAGGAAAACCTTTCAGGACTTACCCAAGCAGTCATTCCACGTGAAGAAAATCGTGCAACACGACCTAATGCATCGACACCGCCAACGCCTAATACATCCATTTGATCAGCTGGATTATTTAATGTACCAAATAACGGCCCATCATTACCGATTGCAGAAACTAATAATATTCCATTGGCAGATAGCTCTAACACCTTGATAATGATAATAATAATAATAATAATAATAATAATAATAATGTTACTAAACTGCATGATGGGGTGGTGGAGATTGTTAAGTTACACATTTTTTGAAACCATGAATCGATCAATGTTAAACCATCACCATTAGAAACCTGGAATCACTGGACGGCCGTTTCGTCCTAGCATGGGACTCCTCAGCAGTGCGCATCCACGACTCCTGCACCCCGCAGGATTCGAACCCAGGACCTTCGGTATTGTGCGCGAACGCCCTAACCGTTAGACCACTGAGCCGGTGTTAATGTCTAACTCGATCAAATTCACGGAGTTGCGCAACCTCATACACAGTCTTCGGTAGACACTGCCTACACCCGAACAGGTTGAACTTCACTGGTCACGTCTTCCCACTAGAACTCGGAGAAGATTCCTCACCAAGCTAGTCACTAGTGAGCACAGTTAATTTGCATTAAGGGGTTGTGAAGATTGTTAAGTTACACATTTTTTGGAACCATGAATCGATCAATGTTAGACCACCACCATTAGAAACCTGGAAGCTAAATTAACAAGACATAATATTACTAATCAATAAATTGTAACAAGTAGGAAATATATAAAGTTTCTATGATTTCTTATCGCTGTCCATAGCACACAACGCTGACTTATAGAGTTCGAATGAGAATGAGTTGATATAAACTATCATGGTTATTGAAAGAAAGAAGGAAATTATATTATCATTTGATACATCATGTATTTGTTTTGGCCTTTGATATTGTCAGGGATGTTAGATCCCCAAAACTCGCTTGATAAATGCCTTACTTTGGATTTCACGTTTGCCAGAATGGGCTGATCAGTTGACCTTGAGATTTCATTTCCCACCAGGAAAATCCATGGCTGTGATTGGCTGCTGTGTATTTTAGTGTGCTATTTTCTTAACTGTCTCAAGGACGTTTCTATGATGTATAAATAAACGAGAGTTGTGTGCTTGATTGTATTGTGATTGCTGGGTGTTTGTAGAATATACTTTCTACGCTTACAAAGCCTTCTATCTTAAGCTTGGGAATCAAGGTAGCCTATCTGGACGCTGGTAATTGTCTCGTTCGCGTTTATCGACTAAGGTTAACTCGTAATAGCCACAAGCATGCTAAGTGACGAACTTATCAACCGAGGACAACAATTCGTGTCCGAAATATTTTTCTTGCCAACTCGGCTGCTTGGTACGGAGCGCATACGCACTAGCGCCTACCACCCAGCTTCGAATGGTTTAGTCGAAAGTTTTCATCGCCAACTCAAAAACGCTCTTCGAGCACACGAAAACAACAATTGGTACGAAACCTTACCGCTCATCCTCCTAGGCATCAGAACGAGCTTAAAGGCAGATATTCAAGTTTCCGCCGCTAAATAGGCATACGGCACGACATTGCGTCTGCCTGGGGAATTTTTCACACCACGGAGCAGTGAATTCATAATAGCTTCAAGCGTACCTAGTGACGAACTCTACAGATATTTCTGTTGTACTCTAAGTACGAGTGTTGGCTGTGTTTGATTCAATGTCGGGATTAACACTTTGTTACGCTATTCAATTCGTTGTAGGGTGTGCACATACACATAAATAACAGTAACGCAGATATGAACGAATGAATGACAAGGTAAACAGATAAGTGAACTGATTAATTTGTCTAAAAATTAGGACGAGACCTGTGAACTAAACATAACAGCACTCACTACACGAGATTACGCAATGTTAAGGAAAATGAAGAGAGCAGTATAATGGCATCAGGGTTAGGGGGAATCATATATTTGAGGCTTACAAAACAGACTAATTTTAGTCAGACATTTTTTAAAAACCGAGAAGTATTGAACAATTGTTTCGTGCTAATATGATTCAGTCAGTCAGTTAGTTTCAACGTGGAACTTCGTACTTATGTACATAAGTTCAGAGTGCCAAACCGCATTAGCACAGTGACGCAAATTTCAAATCAAATCCCATAGTGATAGAGATAGTAGAAGAATTAATGGTAATGAAGAGGACTAGGGTTTGAGGATATTATTCAAGAAGTATGATTCAGTGAGATAAGGTTAGAAAGACTAGGATAGAGGTGCTAACGAATCCAGAAGATTAGGATTTGAGAGAGCACAATGAATGGGTGCACTTGCGCCATAGCAAGCGGTTCTGAGCCATGTCGTTCAAGGTCTCTAACAATCAGTGACTTTCGCTTCGCGGACCCCAACCAGATAGCCTACATCTACCAACACGACTCAGTCTACTTGTCAGTGACTTCATGGATTTCCGCCATGTTTTGTTCTGGCCACCCCTAGCTTTATTCCAACATACTCCTACACCAAAAAACACAGCACGTCGCGGTGGTTAGGCATACGTAACACATGTCCCAACCACTTCAACTGATGAACTTTGAGTACTTCATCTATTGATTTGCCATTCCTACGTTAAACGTTAAACGAGAATGGGGACAGTGGACAGCCCTGACGGACACCACTTGATGTAGAGAATTCAGATGATAGTTCACCATAAGCTCTCACCCGACCAGTAATTTTCGAGTACAGTGCTTGTATAAGGTTAATGTACTTCTTTGGTACACCTTTCAATGACAGACACTGCCACAAAAACTCACGATCCACTGAGTCGAATGCGGCTTTTAGGTCCAAGAAAACAACTATTGTAGGACGCCTAAATGTGTGTCTGTGTTCCAGGACCTGACGTAGTGTGAAAATGTGGTCTATACAGCCACGTCCAGGTCGAAAACCAGCCTGGCTTTCTCTAGTCTGCTCTTCACGAGCTTTCGTTAAGCGTCGAAGTATTACTGAGGCTAACAATTTAGAAACTATATTAGTTAAACTTATTCCCCTGCGATTGTCACAAGAGGACTTTTGTCCTTTCTTGAGGCTTGGGACAATTAGCGACTGGAGGAGGTCCGAAAGCTTTCTGTAAAACTCATCTTTTACATAGTTTGAACTGCAGTCAGTTGGGGCGTAGGTTAATATGACGAAGAGGTAACGACGAGTGTACCTATCCTTCTGAATCCTTACTGTCCAGTTTAGTCGGACGGCGCACAAGCGACTATCTACAGGGATCCAGTCTAGGAGAGATTGTTCTGCCCTACGATTCAATGCTTAAAGAGACTAGGAATAACGTTTCGTGAACTTGCTTCGTTTGCATTAGCGGTGCAGTGAGGTAAGGGAATGTGAGTAGACGGTCTCGTGTGCTGTTACGGGTATGGGGGCGGTTGTCACTTCCCGGCTGCCCACACCGTAGAAGGTTGTTTCTTGAGGGACCTGAAAAGGAAGATCGATTAGTGTTGGTGCGTGACCGCAGAGCCCAAGAGACAACTGCTTGAGGCCGGTCACGCACGGCCTTTTTATGAGGTATTTAGAGGATTAGCTCCGTTCTTAAAGGCCCTTAGTGAGCACCCTTACCCAAGGAGACGGAAATCCGTGAGGTAGGGGAGGTGTGACATTTTTAGGGCCGACCTTTTCTAACCCTTCCTTCCTTGTGAGAAGACAGCATCGCTGCAGATGATGGTTGTCCGAGAGAAACACCTTACTGCTATCACACCCCTCTGCAGTCAGCAGTACGACTTCGCCCTCAGACCTTGAGTAGCTGCTTTTAGTCTCATCGTTCTCCAATCGACCTGCCTGGCATGGTAGAACCTGCAGGAACATATGTTCCAGCCAATATAGCTCGGTTGGGTCATCACGATAGGCAAGCCCGACCACCACGTCAAGGTAGCAGCACAGCTACGGTCGGGACACCTTGAAGGTATCTATAACCTTTAAAAGTTCTCTATATTTTTTATAGACCACATTATATTACGAACCTCCAGATGATATTAGAAATGAAACAAACGAAAAAAATCTAACCACCTTTAAACAATCCTCACTTAAATAAAAACAAAACACATCACAAACAAACAAAAAAATCTTCACAATTAACTAACCTTATCAACAAAAGGTTTATCTAAAAAATCTGGTCCACCAATACTAAGATTGATAACATGCAATTTTTTACTTATAGCATAATTGAATGCATCTAAAAACCATGAAGTATATGATATTTGTGTACCAGTGAATACACGAAATATAAATAAATCTGCATTTGGTGCAAATCCCCAAGGTGGACAATTGCTATGTGTTGTATATGATGATTCGTGAAAAGAATTCATAAATTTTGAATCATATAAATTAGGATTTTTTGCAGCAATTAAACCTGTCACATAAGTTCCATGACCATGTCGATCTAAAGCTTCAATATGATCATTATTATTATTATTATTAATAGCATCAGAATAAGATTTCTAAAGGTAAGAGACAGAGAGAGAATAATTTTCAAAATATTTTTTTAAAATCCAATAAATAATATCAACTTGAGTATTATGGGAATCAAAATACCTAATATTATTGTCAGTATCGATTATGGTATATGTGACTGTGTGTGGATGTCTGACTATAAATACTTAGTTATTGTTCAGTGCATACAGGGTTGATGTTACGCCTGCACGTAAACACGTCAACTTGATATACTTGAACTATTACGAGTTTACCTTTGGTCGGAAAACGAGAGCGAGGATCGAGGATCCGGTGACACGACGTGCTAATTCAAATCCGATTATCCCAACCCCCATATTCAGTGAAAATAAGAAGACGTGATATGAAGTAGAATCTGTAATCTACAAGCATCCAGAAAGTACGAGGTCCGAATGCAGAAGAGAAACAGGATCCCTGACAAGGGATCAGGGACCGGGTCCTGGTCCTGATCGTGGTCATAAAATGTTACAGATTATGCGTATTTATACCTTTTTGGTCGAATAGGAGGAAACAGCGTCGAATTATGTGGCACTGACAGTTAAGACGACCAATAGGAAAGAACATTTGAAATGACATTGACAGTCCGGATGACCAATAAGAGACGACATTGAAGTATTTGACTTTGATAGTTAAAACGACCATAATTTTGACCAATAGAAATCGACTAATAGGATTTGACCAATAAATCTCTTAGAATATTCTAACAGTTGACTCACTCGCCTCTTCCGATTCACTAGGTTTTGCTTGTACACTTTCTTATTCTCAAGTTTGTCTGCATCAACGATTGTATGAAATAATTTCATCCATGAAACCGTAGTTTGCTTCTTACTACCTTTGTCGCACAAACGTCAATTGCCTATGTATGTGACTTTGCACACTCAATCATTCGTCCACACTGGAGTCCAGACGTGAGCCGATAAAACATTGCAGATGTTTAACTTTACAGATGTGTACTTATACAATCAATATTGTCACAGTTCGACATCAATGTCAAAAGAATGTTCATTAGAATGATAACTAAGAGGTTAAACCATTTGGTGCTGGAAAAGTTCAAAACCTATTCAGCTACATTTCTTTTGGGAAAGTTACATGGTATTACACTACAAACTGTTGCATAAAACTATGTTAATTACAGTAATGTAGGTGAAAATGTCTACTCAACTATCGAGTTCGATGCATTTGGTATCTTTTTTACAAATCAACCGGAATGTAATTAGAATTTCATAATCACTGAGACATTTAGTCAACAACAACATAGAGCTTCGTACGTACGTACGTATATCAGTTCAAGATGCCATGCCACATTAGAACAGAGATGCGATTGTCAATTCGAATCTCATAGTAGTAGAGGTAGTAAAAGTATTAACAGTAATCGGAAATCTAAGGGTTCGGAGATATTATTCAAGAAGTAGAATCTAGTGAAATAAATTTAAGAAGAAAAAGATAAAGGGGATGACGAACTCTGAAGGTTAGGATTTGAGAGAACACAAAGAGTGGATGCACCTGACTACCATAAGCAACAAAGCAAGCATGTTCGGGATGCGGTTCTCACCCTCGAAATGCGAAAAGTTGCTTCAAGATTGGGTTGCATCGACACCTGAACTAGTGATACGGAGTGAAGTAGTCAAGCGTGTTGATCGCTTCACTTATCTGGGGAGTCTTATCAGCGCTGATAGCCTGGTGACTGACGAAATCTCAGCTCGGATACAGAAAGCTCGATTGGCTTTTGCCAAGTTACGCCGTTCATGGCGTTGGCGTGATATCCGTTCGCTAACCAAAGGACGAGTGTACTGCGCAGCAGTTCGCTCCGTTCTCCTATACGGCTATGAAACATGGCCGCTAAGAGTAGATGTTCGTAGGTTACTAGTATTCGATCATAGATGTTTAAGAAGCATTGCTCGTAAGCAATGCTGTCTTTAGGAAATGAGTACTAGATAGGGATGGCAGATCAATAGATGAAGTGGTGAAACTTCATCAGTTGAGGTGGTTGGGACACGTGTTACGTGTATGCCGAAACCACCGACTGCCGCGACGAGCTTTGTTTTTTGGTGTAGGAGTAGGTTGGAAGAAAGGTAGGAGCGGCCAGAACAAAACATGGCACAAAACCATGAAGTCACTGACAAATGGACTGAGTCATGTTGGTAGATGTAGGCTATCTGGTTGGTGTCCGCGAAGCGAAAGTCACCAATGGTTAGAGACCTTGAACGACATGGCTTAAAATCGTTTGCAGTGGCGCAAGTGCATTCATTGATTGAGCTCTCTCAAATCCTTATCTTCTGGATTCGTCAACACCTCTACCTTTGTCTTTCTAACCTTATCTCACTGAGCTATACTTCTTGAATAATATCTTCAAACCCTTGTCTTCTTCATTACCATTAATACCTCTACTATCTTTATCACTATGGGATTTGATTTGATATTTGCGTCTCTGTGCTAATTTGGTAAGGCAACATGAACTTATGTAGGTACGTACGAAGTTCTACGTTGCAACTGAGTGACTGACTGGATGCACCTGCGCCAGTCCAAACGGTTTTCAGCCACGTCATTCAAGGTCTCTAACCGTCGATTACTATCATCTCGCAGACCCCAACCAGGTAGTCCACATCTACTAACATGATTCAGTCCACAAGTCAGTGCCTTAATGGATTTCTGACATGTTCTGCTTAGGCCACCCCTGCATTTCTTCCAACCTACTCCTACACCGTAAAACATCACTCGACGAGGCAGTCGGTAATTGGGCATTCGTAACAAATGTCCTAACCACTTCAAATGATGAACATTGAATACTTCATCTACTGATTTGCCATCCTTGCCTAGTACTCGTTTTCTGAGCTCAGAGAACGAAACACCACCACAATCATCCACCACACCTGAGCTACAAATTTTCTCCACCATACTCGTTTTTTTTTAACAACAGCATTGCTTACTCATCATAATATGTACAACAATAACTTACATTGCTTATATCTACTGTCCAATCAGTTCTATCAATAATATTACTGAATAAAAAGTGTTTATGATCAATTGATGCCAGTCCAGTATCAAATATACCCACACGTACACCTTCACCACATAGACCACGAGACCAAGCATAGTCTGCTTGTAATAATTTCCATGGCTAATTTTAAAACAAAGCAAAGATAAACAAACATACAAAGTTCTATGATAATCTCAAGTATCAATTTTGTTTATTTTATTTCAAAAAGCATATGCATCTGTGCACGAATTAGTTCGAAGCTGAGCGGTAACAATGAACGCACGCGATCGCATCGCAAATCGGCTGAATTACTTTGGTGATATATATTGATACATTACAGGGGTTGTGAAGATTGGTGAGTTACACATTTTTGAAACCATGAATCGATCAATGTTAGACCACAACCATTAGAAACCTGGAAGCGCTGGACGGCAGTTTCGTCCTGGTATGGGACGAGTTCTAGTGGGAAGACGTGACCAGTGAAGTTCAACCTGTTCGGGTGTAGACAGTAACTACCGAAGACTGTGTATGAGGTTGCGCAACTCCGTGACTTTGATCAAGTTAGACATTAACACTGTTAGATACCGGTTCAGTGGCCTAACGGTTAGGGCGTTCGCGCACAATACCGAAGGTCCTGGGTTCGAATCCTGCGGGATGCAGGAGTCGTGGATGCGCACTGCTGAGGAGTCCCATACGAGGACGAAACGGCCGTCCAGTGATTCCAGGTTTCTAATGGTGGTCTAACATTGATCGATCCATGGTTTCAAAAATATATTGATACATACCAATGTATGTGTATATATGTATATTCTGGTTCGTTTCAGCAATCTATCGCTTTTCAGCTATTGTTCATTTAAGATTGGAGTTAACTTCATCATCACATGGGAAGTGTGTGTCTATTAGTACTGGCGTAGAATGATTGAACTACTATTATTATAATTAATTATGAACGTCTAATTGAAAACAAATTTTATTATTGATCTCCATTCAACCCTTTATCTGGTTTTACATCAAATTTTGTCTAGAAAAGAAGCATTGAGATTCAATGAACTTTTAGGCATAGATAGATAATAAGTTTGATTGGGTTTTATTTCGCTGTATTTGAAAACAGCTTAAACCTATACTGATAATTGTGATGGTGTGTTTCGTCCCCTGAGCTGGCTGGATGTTTTGGTTGTGGAGCTTCCTTCATTGTTCTTCTTCTTCTGAACAACAACATTATCAGCATAAACTTCATATAGAGGTGAACTATTTGAATTTCTCCACTTATGACTCGTAGCGTATTCAGGTTTTGGGATCAATAGCAGTCAATCAAGATCGAGGTGAACAGAATAAGCTATAAGTTGTACATGTAGAAATGCTAATACTTCACTTTTATCTAAAGTTTGTTCCAACAATGTTGTTCAGAAGGACAGTGAGATGTTACACAACCAAAATATCATCCATCTGAGCTTCAAATTTCCTCCACCATCTCAATTATGCACATACATTCGATTGGAACAATGTGGAAATATACTGGATAGGAGAAGCATAAAGAACATTGGAGAATTTTTAGAAGCTTAGCATTCAGGTCAATCAGCAATCAACAAACACGTCAACATTGAGACAATTTATGAACAAATCAAAAAAATCATTGGCGAACATAGGATCAAGAAACAGATCAAAAGAGGGATACAATCAAAACAAAGGTGCAAACAACAACAGATTTAAGGTCAATAACAACAACCAATCAAGAGCGAGGTTCACAGAACAAGCTACGGGTCAGCAGTGGAGAAATTCGAATACTCTTCACTTCCATCTGAAGTTTGTGCTGACGATGATGTTGTTCAGAAGAAGAACAATGAAGGAAGCTCCACAACCAAAACATCCAGTTCACAGAACCAAACACCACCACCACAATCATTCCACCTGAACTACAACAACATTTTTTTCTACCATCTATACTGATAATGTTTATTCTAAATGTCCATATTGAAGTAATTCATCATCATTGTAAGACTTTCTTTCGTTGTTGTATTCTACATAAAATTCATCTGCTCCTCCATTCAAATTGCAGTGTCACATCGTTAATGTTCGGGTAATTTTTCTTTTCTTCAGTACGCTATCATCAGTTCATGATGTGACATAATGATAATAATGATAATAATAATAATAATAATAACAGCAAGAATTACCTGTTTCAATGGATCCAATGGTAATGTTCCAGATGAAGATTTATGTGAATTTCCAAACTGATTAATGTAAAGAACAGAAGAGGTAGTTTTAAAATGAACTATTATATTATGTATTTATATATATTTTTCAGTCAGGGTTATGGAGGTTAGTGTTTTTTTACACATTTGAAATCATCAATCAATCATTGTTAGACCACCATTAGAGAAACCTGGAAGCACTGGACGGCCATTTTGTTCTAATATGGGACTCATCAACAGTGCGTATCCACGACTCCTGCACCTAGCAGGATTCGATATGTATATATATGCTACTTGAAAGTGATTAATGTGATTTCAGTCAATCAATTCAAACTATGCACTAAATCTGTTGGTTTACTTCATTCAACTATTCCATGCATCCACTAAACCACCGAGGTATACAAAGATTAAAAAAATGAAACACAAACATACACACACACACACACAATAATTATCAATGCATAAAACAAACTACATACCAATTTTAAATTTCGTCTTGAATTTGAATGACGACTAGCTAAAAAGTTAATATTTGAACGCAGGAATTATCATTGTAATTGCAGATTAAAAAAAAAACTACGCATCACATTTTAGTAAATTTTACTTTCAAAACAATCACAAATAAAGTTTCCTCAAAATTAGAAAAAAAAATCAGTGATCATTTTTTTGTTGTTCGTGTTAGGATAACCATAACCTCATACAAGCTCTCTAGTCTAAAACTACTAATCAAGTGACAGCTTATGGCGAACTGTCACCGGAATTCTTTACTGCAGGCGGTGTACGTCAGGGTTGTCCACTCTCCTCATTCTTCTTCAATTTTGTCATAGATATGCTCCTAGATGTTAAGTTAACGTCGTCTGAATTTTCAGGAGTAGACGTTCTACGATGAGAATCATTGGTTGACTTAGAATATGTTGACCTAGTTCTATTCCGTGAAGACGCTGACAAAATGCAGAGTCTTCTGACCACCCTAAGCAACAATGCAAGCATGTTCGGGATGCGGTTCTCACCCTCGAAATGCAAAATGTTGCTTCAAGATTCGGTTGCATCGGCACCTGAACTAGTGATTGGTAGTGAAGTAGTCGAATGCGTAGACCGCTTCACTTATCTGCGGAGTCTCATCAGTGCTGATAGCCTGGTGACTGACGAAATCTCAGCATGGAAACACAAGGCTAGATTGGCTTTTGCCAACCTGCGTCAATTATGGCGAAGGCGAGATATCCGTTTGCTGACTAAAGGACGAGTGTACTGTGCAGTAGTTTGCTCCGTCTAACTTTATGGCTGTGAAACATGGCCAGTGAGAGTAGAAGATATTCGTAGGTTATTGGTTTTCGATCATAGGTGTCTTCGAAGCATTGCTCGTATATCGTGGGACACCCGAGTGAGCACCGCTGTTATTAGGAAACGAGTACTTACTTACTTATGCCTGTTACCCCCAATCGAGCATAGGCCGCCCACCAGTTTTCTCCAACCGGTGGATTAGGAAACGAGTGCTACGTAAGAATGGTAGATCAACAGATGAAATATTGAAACTTCATCAGTTGAGGTTGAGTTCGACTGCCTCGTCGAACTAAATATTGCGGTGTAAGAATAGGTTGGACGAAAGCTAAGGGCGGCTAGACCAAATCATTGTAGAAATCCATGAAGTCATTGACAAGTGGACTGAGTTAGGTCGATAGGTGTTGACTACCTGGTTGGGGTCCACAAGATGATAATAATCGATGGTTAGAGACCTTGAATGACATGGCTCAAAACGGTTTGCAGTGGCGCCAGTGCATTCATTCATTGTGTTCTCTCAAATCCTAAACTTTTTAATGCTTCATCACTTTATGCTTATCTTTTTAAGTCTACTTCACTAGTTTCTACTTCTTGACTAATATCTTCTAATCCTAACCTCTCCCGACTATTGCTAATACCTTTACTATCTCTACTACTACTAGATTTGAATTGACAACTACATTTTTGTGCTAATATGGTATAGCAACATGAACTGGTGTACGTACGTACGAAGTTCTACGTTGGTATTGATCGATGATTGATTGAGACACTGTAGTGCATTCAAATGTGGCTGAATAAAAAAAAGTACATGAAATTTTATTGGTTACGGACTTCAAATAAAATTCTCAATGAATTTCTTGCTTTTCCTATGCATAATTTATGGTATCCAGTAAACGGCTGTTTTGTTCATGTACGGAAGGAAAAGCGAGGCAAGTAGTTAGTTTATTACGAGTTCATTCATTCCTTGAACCTTTGATTTAAGTGTAAAGTTCATGAGAAAATGCAACAAGCTGAATAAAAATCAATTTATGTTAGCTGACGAGCAAAACTGTTTATTACATAATTCATTCTCACAGGATTCTAAAGTACATCTATTCGATTGGTTAAAAATCAGTACTTTCCAACCTTCTTAGATGGATTTTCCATAACCATTAATCTGGCATGAATGAAAGAAATTCACTTTCCATCCAATCACTTCCTCAAAAACATCTTTGTCTAGTGTGAAGGAAGTGAGTAGGCTTCCTTACAATAGATTATAAACTTATTATTATATGAAATCGATCACAGACAGAGAGAGAATGAACTCTCCACGCCTTTGGTTATGTGCTAAGGCATTTTGAGTCACTATTGAATGATACATATAATTCAAAAATCCAATTCATTTTTATTAACAAGAAAAATCACCAGCACAAAAATTAAACATCATTAACTTACAATTATGCAGAGATACTTCATCATTTGTACCATAGTTTAGAAGAACACGACTTATTTGTTTTTGTGGTGAAACCGATTTTATTTGACTGATATTAGATAAGTTTTGAATAAAGTTTAATATATCCGTTTTGTTGAGATTGAATATCTAGAATTGAGAAACTCTTTAACTTCAGCTTATATAGAGAGTGAAAATTGAATTTTAAACGTTAACAGAATTATATAATGTCATGATAACAAGCTAGTTAAACTCACTTATCTATACAGTATAGAGGTAATTTGCGTAATTTAAACTGTACTAAGTGTAAATACAATGCCACCTGGATCTCATCCAGTATAACTACAAGGTACCAAGCCCTGATAAAGAAAGAGAATTGGGCATGTGGTGAGCGATCCCACATTGTTGAAAACAAACTTGTTGGAAATGCTAACCGGAGCTGGTGTCAGTCAGTCAGATGCAACGTAGAACTTTGTACATAAGTACATCAGTTCAGGTTGCCATACCACATCAGCACAGAGAAGTAGTCGTCAATTCAAATCTAATAGTAGAAGAGGTAGTAAGGGTATTAGAAGTAATCGGAGAGGTTAAGAATAGAAGATACTATTCAAGAAGTATGATTCAGTGAGAAAAGTTTAGAGAGTCGAAACTAGAGGTGTTGAAGAATCCAGAAGATTAGGATTTGAGAGAACACAAAGAATAAATGCACCGGCGCCATTGCGAACGATTTTGAGCCATGTCATTCAAGGTCTCTAACCATCGACTATTATCATCTCGCGGACCCCAACCAGGTAGTCGACAATTACCGACATGGCTCAGTCCACTAGTCAATGACTTCATGGATTTGTGCCATGTTTTGGTTTGGCCGCCCCTAACTTTCTTCCAACCTACTCCTACACTACAAAACAAAGTTCGTCGAGGCAGTCGGTGGTTCGGCATACGCAAGACATGTCCCAACCACCTCAACTGATGAAGTTTCACCACTTCATCGATTGATCTGCCATCCTTACCTAGTACTCGTTTCCTAACCGGAGCTGGTGAGAAGAGATTGCTTGCCGATGAACTAAACTCAACGAGGTGCGACAGGGCATAACTATGTCAGGTGAATACTCTTTGCACTAACACTTTGTCATAGAATTCGAACAAAGCAAATGGGACAAGAATATGAATTTATCTATTATTCTTCTCTATTCTCAGACGTTCAAAGTTTAGGAATAATGACATGAGCTGTAACAATATTAGTAATAACGATACAAACATAATCGTTGTTAAACACAAAAGTAGCTACTTGGACTCATTAGCTAAGTGAATAAAAACTTGCCATCTGAATTGAAAAGCACTGGGTTGCAGTCCTATTGTTAATCGAAATCTCACTATTACAAAAATAATACACGTTAATTCATTTTTGAAATAACCAATCAGCATCATTAGCATTCACTAGAAAACTATCTTGAGTACAGAACCTGTACAGAGTTAGTTTACTAATTTGATACATCTTCCAGTGCCACAGAATCTCATGAACAACAGCTAAACGCCGCCTTCACATCGAGAAATACAATTACTGTTGAACGTTGAAAAGTGTGTCTGTGTTCTAGGACCTAACAAGTGTGAACATCCACGACTATGTTTGAAACCAGCCTGCTTTGTTCGGATCTGCACTTCACAAGCTCAAGTTAGGCATTGAAGTATTCATGAAGCTAATTTTACATCAGTTAAACTGGATTCTCTGTGATTGTCACAAGAGGACTTTTGTCTTTTTTTATAGATCTTGTCAGTCAGCTATTAAGACCAGTAAGATGAAACTACGTCCAGTTCCCAGATTCGAACTAAGATCTCAGTCAATTTCACTGCTAAAACTAGACAAACAGCCTATAGCCTTTTCAACCTCATTAAGGGTACGGCGACCGATCACATCAAACTGCCATCGTGGGTAACTGAATGGTGGCTGAAGGCCAGTCGAACTGTCGCTGAAATTTTGTGCCCAATCTCCTGGATCAAGAAAGAATAATGAGCCCACCCTCTTCCGAAAGAGTCTAACTAACAGTCGGATTCTTAATACCAGTTTCCATGATAATTCTGAACAGTTGTCTACTGTTAACTACCACCACGCGTCTTTCCATCTCTCTTGCCTTCGCTTCCAACTACTGCCCACGATCATTTAGTAGGCTTTTTATCTAACTATTTCTTTAGTTGCTCTCGAAATGTACTTTTGGCTTTTTATCGTTAAGTAGAACTATAAGAGGTTTCTTTGTGGTGTCCTTCTTATGTCTAGTAAGCTGCCGACTAATACGCGCTCGTACTAGAGTATGGTCTGAATATAAACCTGTGCAGCAGAATGAGCGACAGTTTCCGGTAGATCCTCTTTATTGGTGGCTGATAGCGATGTAATCTAGTCTGGTTCAGCGTTGAGTCGATTTTACCATGTCAAAACATGTTGTTCCTTATGTTTAAAGTTGGCATTTGCCAGAAATAGGCACTTGTCTGAGGATAGTTGCAGCAGATGGTATTAATTATCTGTTCTTTGAGCCATGACAGTATAAGATCCAACCAGGTGTCCATTAAGAAGTGGATTAATGGTTAAGGCATTTGAATTTCAGCTACTAAATCCTAGGTTCAGAACCTGCTTCACCTGTTTCGATCTGAGCCAAGGGGTAGTATTAATGGTACTCACACAGATTGAAGAAACTGGACATTGAGTTAATTTGAAGGTTAGATGAATGTAGAGACTTGAATGTACATAGAAACTGATATTAAGAAGATGATACATTATTTTCATTTAAAATAATACAACACCTAAATGAGGTGGGTTACAACATAAACCTAAAAGACAACAACATCATCGTCAAGTTAGACCGTATAAAATTTGATATTAAATAGATAACATCTATACCTAGTTCTTAAGTTGACCTTCTACCGGGAGACTCGCTTAAAATATGCCGATGACTTAGTTTTGTTTGGTGAAGACGCTGACAAAATGCAGTCTTCTGACTACCTTGAGCAACAATGCAAAATGTTGGCTTGCATAGGCACCTGACCTAGTGATAAGAAGTGCAGCAGTTGGGCGTGTTGACTGCTTCACCTATCTTGGGAGTCTTTTCAGTGCTCATGGCCTGGTGTCTGACGAAGTCTCAGCACCGATTCAGAAGGCTCGACCGGCTCTTGCCAACCTGTGTCATTTATGGCGTAGGCAAGATATCCGTCTGCCGACCAAAATACGAGTCTAATTAGCAGCCGTTCGCTCTGTTTTACTATAAGGGCGTGAAACATGACCAGAATAGAATAGAGCATATTCGTATGATACTAGTATTCGATCGTAGATGGCCTCGAAACATCGCTTGTATATCCTGGGACAAATCGTGTAGGCAAAGCCGTCTTTAGGAAACGAGTACTTGGTAAGGATGGCAGATGAATTAATGTAGTGAATCTTCGTCAGTTGAGATGGTAGGCACATTGTCTAAGGTATCCCCAACCACCGACAGCGGTGCTTTGTGGTATAGGCTGGAAGAAAGCTAGGAACGGCTAAACCAAATCATAGCACAAATTTATGAAATGATTAAAAAAATGGACTGAGCCACGTTAGTAGGTGTAGACTATCTGGTTAAGGTACATGAGACAAGCTACCACTGGTTAAAGAGACTTTAGATGATATGACTCAAAATCGTTTGCAGTGTCTCAGAAGCATTCAATCTTTGTTTTTTCTGGGATTAAATTCTTCTGGATTCCTCATGACCGTTTTTTCCTCCTTAAAATTTATTTCACTGGATTATAACTTCTCGAATAATTTCTTCGAACTCTTATGTTCTCCATCACTGACACTACTTCTACAACAGTTACACCACTATGGGATTCAAACTGACAATTAGATCATTGTGTATGGCAACTTGAACTGGTGGTGTACATACGTACGCTTACTGATATTTGATTTCTTTTTAAAGCGTAAACTGACTAGAAACATTCGGTCAGATAACTCACTTCCAAGTACAGATCAATATATCATTGGCATTAAGCCACGCTAGTAAAAGAACCTACTTTACCAAACTGATGTAGGTAAAGTTGGATTAGAACTTGTGGCTTACTGACTGAATAGTCCACTATATATAAAACTATTGACCTGCCACTTGATGTAGTAGAAAAGCATAAAAATAACCGAACAAACAATATCTTCAGATCAATTCTCTCGGTGTGAGAATAAACATGGAACAGGTATGTATTCATGAAAAAGACACGGATATTCGCTGATGAATAAATAGGGCATAATTTTGATTTATTGTATATATATTCATCAGAAAATAATGTTCAACACAAAAGATATTACAGTTAACCTACACAACACAATAGTATTGTCATAGATTCATATAATTTAAATACTCAGTCAGTCAGTCAGTACGTCAGATGCAACGTAGAACTTCGTACGTAAGTACATCAGTTCATGTCGCCATACCACATCAGCACACAGAGATGTAATTGTCAATTCAAATCCAATAGTAGAAGAGGTAGTAAGGGTATTAAAAGTAATCGGAGAAGTTAGGATGAGAAGATATTATTCAAGAAGTATGATTCAGTGAGAAAAGTTTAGAAAGTCAAAACTAGGTGTTGAAGAATCCAGAAGATTAGGATTTGAGGGAACACAAAGCATAAATGCACCGGCGCCATTGCGAACGATTTTGAGCCATGTCATTCAAGGTCTCTAACCATCGATTATTATCATCTCGCGGACCCCAACCAGGTAGTCGACAATTACCGACATGGCTAAGTCCACTCGTCAATGACTTCATAGATTTCTGCCATGTTTTGGTTTGGCCGCCCCACGATATACTATAAATTATTTATTCCAAGTAAATTTACACATAGTCAATTCAACAATTTACCTTGATTACATCAAAATCACTTGTTTTTTCTTTTGCATTAGATGGTGGATACCATCGGTCTATGATAGAATAATTCAATGTGAACCATTTGAATGTAGACTTCAAGAAACGATAACGAGATTGTGCACGAAAATGTTTATAATAAGTGATGATGAATTCTATGAGAATATAAAACAAGTGTAATGAATATAGGCTAAACAAAAGTTTATTTATTGGTCAAACAATGAATTATAAATATTTATTTACATGATTCCAATTGAAATCAAAATTATTAGTGATAACAACAAAATGACGAAATTATACTAAATATTTATTATAAATGCTGTATTATTTTTGTCAATACTATCTTGGGTACAGCTAGACTGCATAGGCGTCTCGCAGTGAGTAAATGACCCTAACCCAGCTAGTAACCTGTTCAAACAATCAGAACACAACCTACATGACATGAGTGATGCTAAGTTATCTGCTGAGATTGTTCATTTCATAATCGATAGACAACATAGTGTTTTTATAAATGCCATATGAGGTTTTAGTGTGCTTGGAATGCCTTAGCCAAGGTTCGAGCGTAGTTTCAGGCGACCAGGAATAACTTTTCGTGTACTAAAATCATTTAGGTTAGCAAAGCCAGGTGATATTGGAATGTGGGGTTTCGTCATGAATGTAAGAGGGTTATTAAGTGTGCTGTTACGAGTATGAGGGCATGTGTCACTTCCTGGCTGCCAACAACATACAAGGGTGTTTCTTGAGGAATATGAAAAGCGAGTTGGATTAGTGTTGGTCTTAGCGACCAAGGAGCGTGACCGTAGAGCCCAAGAGATGACTCAATGGGGTCGGTTATACACGGCATTTTTATAAGAAGTTTTAAGAGTGTTAGCTCCGCTCTTCAAATGGCTCTACGGCCGGAGAGGGGTAAAGTGAGGTGTGACACTGTTAGGGTCGGCCTTTGCTAAACACTTCTTTCCTTTTGAGAAGGAAGCATAGCTGCAAATGCTGATTGTCCGAACGAAACACTTTACTGTTGTCACAGCCCTCTACAGTCAGCAGTAAGGCGTCACCCTTAGACCTCAAGTTGCTGCTTTCAGTCTTATTGTTCTCTAAACGACCTGCCTGGCATGGTAGGATGTACAGAAACATACGTTCCGGGAAATATAGCTCGGTCGGATCATCACAATAGGCAAGTCCGAGCACCATGTCAAGGTAGCGACTGCGGTCGGACGGTCTTTGCCCAGCTCCTAAAGTTCAGCTTTAGTATCAACTGCATAGAAGCTTAATTGTCTTCGGATGAGGAATAAGTTCGATGATAATACATGAGAAGAATATTTAGTGAATCATAACCAAACTATCAATTGTAAAGTTTCAACAATAACCATACGTTAATTTGTAATGGTGAATGATATTGGGATTATTTAATGTTATCTATTCTGTGAATAGCTGAACCCAGCCGATTGAAAGTTGATCAGATCAACTCTACATAGTTGCGCTAGTTATGATGGCTTTCAAGCTACTGGAGTGTAAATTAAAAGAAATATATGAAAACCAGATAATATAATGACAAGCTATAATTCAGGATGCTATTGTGTATGGAACGACTGAATAGACCAAAAATCTAAGCGACAGTTCAACACTGAACATTTTATTTATCAAACAATAGTTTTAAGCAGGTGAGACAAACCAAATATAATTATGATAGGTTTGAATTTTTCGACTACTTAAATGTGATACAAGAGTAGGAGAAAAACTTTCAACGTATTATTTCAGAGCAGCTACAGAAACTCGCCCAAACGTAAAACAAGATGGATAGGAACTGGGCGTGATATATTCACCTTTCCAAGTAAATGGTTTCGAAAAGCGGACTTAACTCGCAATCCTGAAAATTATTTTTTTTGTTTACTTTATGTAAGTGATACAATGTCTAAAATTTACTCCAAGCAATCACGCCTTAATTGAGCGGATAAGAAGTTATCAATAAATTTATTTCATTCAATCACCCATGAAATTCCACATTAGGTTACATGTCATTGTATTCTATGTAGGTATGTAGTGAATGAAGACACAGGTGGGGTAACCGAATTGTATTTAACGAAAATTACAGAGTTACTCAGTAAAATAGGAAAACCATATCGTAAATTGTTCATTTGCAAAAGATCAATTCATCCTATCGAACTGGACTGTTCCTGTTGCCAAACATCAATCGATTGTCACTATTCATGCGTTTCATACAAATTCCATTGTGTTCTAACTCTTCCTTTCTTGATCTTCCTCCATATTATGCTGCCGGACATTACGTTTACACTCGTCATATACTACTTATAAGTAGCTCACACCACAGGTATACCTTATGATACCAAAAAAAAACCTATTTTCTAGCAAGTGATATTGCCTATGATTTCAAATCATTTGGAGGACCAGCCCAATAATATTAGCTATGTGAGCAGTCATTACTAGACTTCACGCCATTTCACTATATTTATTTATTTAGCATTTAAGAACCGAAGAGTTTGTCTTATCGATCATTGAAAACGTTGATAATTATAACAAGCGGATAAGACGTGTTTACTTAAACCCATAATTAAGTTCTAGTCCATCAATATTTTTGTCGTGACAATAGTAGATTAAGAGAAAACGGATGGTCAGTCAGTCAGTTGCAACGTAGAACTTCGTACGTATGTACATAAGTTCATGTTGCCATACCACATTATAAGCACAGAGATGCAAATGTCAAATCAAATCCCATAGTGATAAAGATAGTAGAGGTATTAATGTTATAATAAAGAAGACTAGGGTTTAAGATATTATTCAAAAAATATAATTCAGTGAGATAAGGTTAGAAAGACAAAGGTAGAGGTGCTGGCTAATCCAGAAGATTAGGATTTGAGAGAGCTCAAAGAGTGGATGCACCTGCGCCATTGCAAACGATTTTGAGCCATGTCGTTCAAGGTCTCTAACCATTGATGACTTTCGTCTCGCGGACCCCAACCACGTAGTCTACATCTACCAACATGACTCAGTCGACTTTTCAGTGACTTCATGGATTTCTGCCATGTTTTGGTCTGGCCGCCCCTAGCTTTCTTCCAACCTACTCCTACACCACAAAACATAGCTCGTCGAGGCAGTCGGTGGTTAGGCATACGTAACACATGTCCAAACCACCTCAACTGATGAAGTTTCACCACTTCATCGATTGATCTGCCATCCTTACCTAGTACTCGTTTCCTAACGACAGCATTGCTTACTCGGCTGTCCCACGATATACGAGCAATGCTTCTTAAACATCTATGATCGAATACTAGTAACCTACGAACATCTTCTACTCTTAACGGCCATGTTTCACAGCCATATAAGAGAACGGAACGAACTGCTGCGCAGTACACCCGCCCTTTGGTTAGCGAACGGATATCTCGCCTACGCCATAAGTGACGCAGGTGGGCAAAAGCCAATCGAGCTTTCTGTATCCGAGCTGAGATTTCGTCAGTCACCAGACCGTCAGCACTGATGAGACTCCCCAGATAAGTGACGTGATCTACACGCTCGACTACTTCACTCCCTATCACTAGTTCAGGTGCCGAAGCAACCCAGTCTTGAAGCAACATTTTGCATTTCGAGGGGGAAAACCGCATCCCGAACATGCTCGCATTGTTGCTTATGGTAGTCAGAAGACTCTGCATTTTGTCAGCGTCTTCACCGAATAGAACTATGTCATCGGCATATTCTAGATCAGTAAGCGACTTTCCTGGTAGAAGGTCAACCCCTGAAAAATCTGACGAGCTTAATGTTAACTCTAGGAGGATGTCTACGACAAAGTTGAACAAGAATGGAGAGAGTGGGCAGCCCTGACGGACACCACTTGATGTAGAGAATTCAGATGACAGTTCGCCATATGCTCTCACCCGACCAGTGGTGTTCGAGTAGAGTGCTTGTATAAGGTTAATGTACTTCTTTGGTACACCTTTCAATGACAGACACTGCCACAGAACCTCACGATCCACTGAGTCGAATGCCGCCTTAAGGTCCAGGAACACGACTATTGTCGGACGTCTAAATGTGTGTCTGTGTTCCAGGACCTGTCGTAGTGTGAAGATGTGGTCTATACAACCACGTCCAGGTCGAAAACCAGACTGGTTTTCTCGAGTCTGCTCTTCGCGAGCTCTAGTTAGACGTCTAAGTATAATCGAGGCTAACAATTTAGAAACTATATTAGTTAAACTTATTCCCCTGTGATTGTCACAAGAGGACTTCTGTCCTTTCTTGTAGATTGGGACAATTAGCGACTGAGACCAGTCAGATGGGATTACGTCCAGTTCCCAGATTCTACCTAGGATCTCGGTCAGTCTAACCGTTAAAACTGGACCACCATCCTTAAACATCTCAGGGGTAAGCCTATCAGAACCTGCCGCTCTAGCTCTCCTTAGATTTCCTATAGCTTTCTCAACTTCATGAAACTGGGAGGACTTAAATCGATTTGCCATTCAGGATGACTGGAGATCGTGGGCAACCGAAGAGTGGCTGAAGGCCAGTTGAACTGATCCCTAAAGTGTTCTGCCCATCGGTCCAGCCTCCTAGATTGAGAATGGATAATAAGACCATCATTTTCCGAGATAGTCTCACTTACATTCGGGTTCCTAATACCGGTTTCTTTGATAAGGCGGAAAAGTTGTCTAGTGTAGCCTATCGCCGCTGCCTTTTCCATCGCTTTCGCATTCGCCACCCACCACTGTTCACGGTCGTTACGTAGGCTTTTTATAAGTTTGCGCCTAAGCTGACTACGCTCTTCATCATGTTCAGAGTCAGGTGGGATGCGTTTTCGAGCATCCATCAGTTTGGTGGATGCGACTGATATCCACGGCTTCATCCTAGCCTTGTGGTTTACCTTGCTAGCAGATACCATTGCTGTTTCCACAGCCTTCTTGATATGATTCCAACCTACTTCAGGATGGGAATCACTTGCATGGCCGCCTAACTGTTTTTCTAGTTCCTCCTGAAATATTTTCTTAGCTTGATTATCATCAAGTAAAGCCCTAAGAGGCTTCCTTACGGTGTCTTTCCTACGTCCAGCAAGCCTCAAACAAATACGTGCTCGCACTAGGGCATGATCTGAATCTAAACATGTGCCCCAGAACGAGCGACAGTCCTCTATCGAACCCCTCCATCGGTGGCTGATGGCGATATGATCTAGTTGTGTCCAACGTTGAGACGACTTCGGGGGTCGCCAGGTCAAAAGGTGTTTTTCCTTATGCTTAAAATTAGTGTTTGCTAGAAATAGTTGGTTATCTGAGCACAGTTGCAACAGACGCTCGCCATTGTCTGTTCTTTGAGCCGCGAGACCGTAACATCCACCTAGGTGTCTTTCATTTTCACTTAGTCTACCTACTTGTGCATTGAAGTCACCAGCCATTATAACTATATCAGAGCGCTTAACTTTTTGGAGGAGGTCCGAAAGCTTTCTGTAAAACTCATCTTTTACATCATCTGGGCTGCAGTCAGTGGGGGCGTAGGCTGATATGACGAAGAGGCAACGGCGAGTGTCCCTATCTTTCCGAGTCCTTACTGTCCCGTTGAGTCGGACGGCGCACAAGCGACTATCTACAGGGATCCAGTCAAGGAGAGATTGTTCTGCCCTACGACTCAATGCTATACCTACACCGGCGAGGCCCCATAGAAGCAGCATCAGGGCTACCGGATACACGAAGGGTAAATCGAGCTGCTTCTTTATCTTGACATGGTGAGGTCAAATGAGTGATGCTACTCGGATCCTGTATGCGCGTTTCCGAGACGCAGCACACATCGATGGAACGAGATTCTAAAGTCCTAGCTAATGACGCCTGTTGCTCTATTTGACACAATGTCCGTACATTGAATGCTCCAACATGTAGTTTGGAACGGGGTTTAAGGAGACCAGGAACGACGTTTCGCAAACTCGCATCGTTTACATTAGCTGTGCACTGTAATAAATGAATGTGAGAAGAGTTAGTTGTGGAGGTAAGAGAGGTATTAGGGAATGCGGGAAGGATTTGATTTTGAACAATTTTGTCTCGTGTGCTGTTGCGGGTATGAGGGCGGTTGTCACTTCCCGGCTGCCCACACCGTGGAAGGTTGTTTCTTAAGGGAACTGAAAAGGAAGATAGATTAGTGTTTCTCTTGGAGACCTGGGAGCGTGACCGCAGAGCTCAGGAGACAACTGCTTGAGGCCGGTCACGTACGGCCTTTTTATGAAAGGATTTTTGAGTATTACCTCCACTCTTAAAGGCTCTTAGTGGACACACTTACCCTGGAGCCGGAAATCCGTGAGGTAGGGTGAGTTGTGACATTTTTAGGGTCGACCTTTTCTAACCCTTCCTTCCTTGTGAGAAGGCAGCATCGCTGCAGATGCTGGTTGTCCGAGGGAAACACCTTACTGCTGTCACACCCCTCTGCAGTCAGCAGTACGACTTCGCCCTCAGACCTTGGGTAGCTGCTTTTAGTCTCATCGTTCTCCAATCGACTTGCCTGGCATGGTAGGACCTGCAGGAACATGTGTTCCAGCCAGTATAGCTCGGGTTGGGTCATCACGATAGGCAAGCCCGACCACCACGTCAAGGTAGCAGCTTCGGTCGAGAAAACGAATGGGGCATTAATGTACTGTCTTCTAACACAGAAGAGCATTAAAATAAGTTTTGCAAGCCTTAGATAAACTCAGACAAATATACACAAAACCATAGAGAAGATAGCTTGCATTTTTTTTACATCACTCTTGATTGAGGGATATGGACAACAACCACATTACTAAAAACAGACCCATTAACCTCTAGTAACACCTAATCGAGATAACAGGAAAAAAAACTACTTTCACAAAGATACTCCCTTACCTGTTTCCACAACAGAGGAAACATATTCAAAAGACAACACTGAAGATCCAAAAGATAGGAAGTATGCTAGAAATGTTATTAGAAATAATGATAAATTCATTCCCAAGGGATATGGTTTATAAGGTTCTGAAAAACAGCGGTAAATTCTATCATAATTTTGTGCCAGGGAACACTATAAATAAAAGAATAAAAAACATTCGCATCAACGATGACTGTTCAGTATTGTTATTATTGAAAATCATAGTGACTACAATTAAAAAAACAATTGACAGACAGCTTCGCCTTCTAGCTATTAAGGCACGTTGATCATACGAAAAAACTTTGAAATAATCAGGTTATCAAATGAAGACAAATATTTTGAGCAATCGTTAAAGAAGACATAGTTTAACTTAAAGTACACTAGGAATATGTCAGTGAGTAGAATATTTTACAGAACCAGTAATCAAAGTTTGAAATCTAGTTTGTTCACTGTTCCCGACCGAAGCTGCTACCTTGACGTGGTGGTCGGGCTTGCCTATCGTGATGACCCAACCGAGCTATACTGGCTGGAACACATGTTCCTGCAGGTCCTACCATGCCAGGCAGGTCGATTGGAGAACGATGAGACTAAAAGCAGCTACCCAAGGTCTGAGGGCGAAGTCGTACTGCTGACTGCAGAGGGGTGTGACAGCAGTAAGGTGTTTCCCTCGGACAACCAGCATCTGCAGCGATGCTGCCTTCTCACAAGGAAGGAAGGGTTAGAAAAGGTCGGCCCTAAAAATGTCACACCTCCCCTACCTCACGGATTTCCGTCTCCTTGGGTAAGGGTGCCCACTAAGGGCCTTCAAGAACGGAGCTAATCCTCTAAATACCTCTCATAAAAAGGCCGTGCGTGACCGGCCTGAAGCAGTTGTCCCTTGGACTCTGCGGTCACGCACCAACACTAATCCATCTTCCTTTTCAGGTTCGTCAAGAAACAACCTTCCACGGTGTGGGCAGCCGGGAAGTGATAACCGCCCTCATACCCGCAACAGCACACGAGACAAAATTGTTCAAAATCAAATCCTTCCTACATTCCCTAATACCTCTCTTATCTCCACAACTAACTCTTCTCACATTCATTTATTACAGTGCACAGCTAATGTAAACGATGCGAGTTTGCGAAACGTCGTTCCTGGTCTCCTTAAACCCCGTTCCAAACTACATGTTGGAGCATTCAATGTACGGACATTGTGTCAAACAGGGCAACAGGCATCATTAGCTAGGACTTTAGAATCTCGTTCCATCGATGTATGCTGCGTCTCGGAAACGCGCATACAGGATCCGAGTAGCATCACTCATTTGACCTCACCATGTCAAGATAAAGAAGCAGCTCGATTTACCCTTCGTGTATCCGGTAGCCCTGATGCTGCTTCTAGGGGCCTCGCCGGTGTAGGTATAGCATTGAGTCGTAGGGCAGAACAATCTCTCCTTGACTGGATCCCTGTAGATAGTCGCTTGTGCGCCGTCCGACTCAACGGGACAGTAAGGACTCGGAAAGATAGGGACACTCGCCGTTGCCTCTTCGTCATATCAGCCTACGCCCCCACTGACTGCAGCCCAGATGATGTAAAAGATGAGTTTTACAGAAAGCTTTCGGACCTCCTCCAAAAAGTTAAGCGCTCTGATATAGTTATAATGGCTGGTGACTTCAATGCACAAGTAGGTAGACTAAGTGAAAATGAAAGACACCTAGGTGGATGTTACGGTCTCGCGGCTCAAAGAACAGACAATGGCGAGCGTCTGTTGCAACTGTGCTCAGATAACCAACTATTTCTAGCAAACACTAATTTTAAGCATAAGGAAAAACACCTTTTGACCTGGCGACCCCCGAAGTCGTCTCAACGTTGGACACAACTAGATCATATCGCCATCAGCCACCGATGGAGGGGTTCGATAGAGGACTGTCGCTCGTTCTGGGGCACATGTTTAGATTCAGATCATGCCCTAGTGCGAGCACGTATTTGTTTGAGGCTTGCTGGACGTAGGAAAGACACCGTAAGGAAGCCTCTTAGGGCTTTACTTGATGATAATCAAGCTAAGAAAATATTCCAGGAGGAACTAGAAAAACAGTTGGGCGATCATGCAAGTGATTCCCATCCGGAGTCAGGTTGGAATGATATAAAGAAGGCTGTGGAAACAGCAATGGTATCTGCTAGCAAGGTAAACCACAAGGCTAGGATGAAGCCGTGGATATCAGTCGCATCCACCAAACTGATGGATGCTCGAAAACGCATCCCACCTGACTCTGAACATGATGAAGAGCGTAGTCAGCTTAGGCGCAAACTTATAAAAAGCCTACGTAACGACCGTGAACAGTGGTGGGTGGCGAATGCGAAAGCGATGGAAAAGGCAGCGGCGATAGGCTACACTAGACAACTTTTCCGCCTTATCAAAGAAACCGGTATTAGGAACCCGAATGTAAGTGAGACTATCTCGGAAAATGATGGTCTTATTATCCATTCTCAATCTAGGAGGCTGGACCGATGGGCAGAACACTTTAGGGATCAGTTCAACTGGCCTTCAGCCACTCTTCGGTTGCCCACGATCTCCAGTCATCCTGAATGGCAAATCGATTTAAGTCCTCCCAGTTTACATGAAGTTGAGAAAGCTATAGGAAATCTAAGGAGAGGTAGAGCGGCAGGTCCCGATAGGCTTACCCCTGAGATGTTTAAGGATGGTGGTCCAGTTTTAACGGTTAAACTGACCGAGATCCTAGGTAGAATCTGGGAACTGGACGTAATCCCATCTGACTGGTCTCAGTCGCTAATTGTCCCAATCTACAAGAAAGGACAGAAGTCCTCTTGTGACAATCACAGGGGAATAAGTTTAACTAATATAGTTTCTAAATTGTTAGCCTCGATTATACTTAGACGTCTAACTAGAGCTCGCGAAGAGCAGACTCGAGAAAACCAGTCTGGTTTTCGACCTGGACGTGGTTGTATAGACCACATCTTCACACTACGACAGGTCCTGGAACACAGACACACATTTAGACGTCCGACAATAGTCGTGTTCCTGGACCTTAAGGCGGCATTCGACTCAGTGGATCGTGAGGTTCTGTGGCAGTGTCTGTCATTGAAAGGTGTACCAAAGAAGTACATTAACCTTATACAAGCACTCTACTCGAACACCACTGGTCGGGTGAGAGCATATGGCGAACTGTCATCTGAATTCTCTACATCAAGTGGTGTCCGTCAGGGCTGCCCACTCTCTCCATTCTTGTTCAACTTTGTCGTAGACATCCTCCTAGAGTTAACACTAAGCTCGTCAGATTTTTCAGGGGTTGACCTTCTACCAGGAAAGTCGCTTACTGATCTAGAATATGCCGATGACATAGTTCTATTCGGTGAAGACGCTGACAAAATGCAGAGTCTTCTGACTACCATAAGCAACAATGCGAGCATGTTCGGGATGCGGTTTTCCCCCTCGAAATGCAAAATGTTGCTTCAAGACTGGGTTGCTTCGGCACCTGAACTAGTGATAGGGAGTGAAGTAGTCGAGCGTGTAGATCACGTCACTTATCTGGGGAGTCTCATCAGTGCTGACGGTCTGGTGACTGACGAAATCTCAGCTCGGATACAGAAAGCTCGATTGGCTTTTGCCCACCTGCGTCACTTATGGCGTAGGCGAGATATCCGTTCGCTAACCAAAGGGCGGGTGTACTGCGCAGCAGTTCGTTCCGTTCTCTTATATGGCTGTGAAACATGGCCGTTAAGAGTAGAAGATGTTCGTAGGTTACTAGTATTCGATCATAGATGTTTAAGAAGCATTGCTCGTATATCCTGGGACAACCGAGTAAGCAATGCTGTCGTTAGGAAACGAGTACTAGGCAAGGATGGCAGATCAATAGATGAAGTGGTGAAACTTCATCAGTTGAGGTGGTTGGGACATGTGTTACGTATGCCTAACCACCGACTGCCTCGGCGAGCTATGTTTTGTGGTGTAGGAGTAGGTTGGAAGAAAGCTAGGGGCGGCCAGACCAAAACATGGCAGAAATCCATGAAGTCCCTGACAAGTGGACTGAGTCATGTTGGTAGATGTAGACTACCTGGTTGGGGTCCGCGAGACGAAAGTCATCAATGGTTAGAGACCTTGAACGACATGGCTCAAAATCGTTTGCAATGGCGCAGGTGCATCCACTCTTTGAGCTCTCTCAAATCCTAATCTTCTGGATTAGCCAGCACCTCTACCTTTGTCTTTCTAACCTTATCTCACTGAATTATATTTTTTGAATAATATCTTAAACCCTAGTCTTCTTTATTATAACATTAATACCTCTACAATCTTTATCACTATGGGATTTGATTTGACATTTGCGTCTCTGTGCTAATAATGTGGTATGGCAACATGAACTTATGTACATACGTACGAAGTTCTACGTTGCAAGTGACTGACTTGTCAAGTGACAGACGAACACGACCAGTACGTTATTACATCACTTATTCAGGAAAACTAGGATGTGTTATTTTATTCACACCAACTGATTTTAGATAAGACTAAAGAAACGAAAGCGATGTTATGAGTAACGACTAAAATGCAAAATACGAAACAGTTGTAATATCTACAGAAATCCGCACTGGTAAAATTGATGAACTTCTACGCCAACAAAGACACTTACAGCATATCGCTAAATTTCAGTCCTTAGGTAGATAGCCAAACATGATTAACACGAGGGTTTACTTTCGGAGTATACCTACTTGGTTTGTGGAAACGGGAACGAGTTTCGTGAACAAATGTGAGTACCAAAAAAATCCAAAAAAAACGACGAGGATCATAATATTTTTTGACCAATTAAAAATAAACTGAATTCTTTGTACTCACCTGTTGTTGTTTCTGTACAGTCTCATTAATGATCATCACTCAAAGCATTATAACACGGTTATAATGGCGGTGAATAAAATTTAGGACTATGGATCACCTTAAAAGACTTTCAGGTCCACGAGAAAAGTTTTGAAGTTTTAATAAAGACAGTCGTAATGTAATACAATTATGGCTAATAGACGGTATTGACACGAACGTTTTTTGATTGAATTATCAACAGTTTCATCGATAAAGAGACACTATTATAGAGTGAATGTTGCACAGTTATCATTGGTTCGTAAATGAAAATTTCGCCTTACTAACGTGAGAATACCAGCTAAAGCCTGACAGCCCATTAACTTGATTTTCTCGTCAAGGTCGTCCATCATTCAATACCTTTATCGTACTCCGCTTTAAATCATTTGATTAATTCACGCTCGCTTCTCGCTATTTCACTTGGGTTCGGAGTTTTTCCTGATTTTCAAATTGTAGATCTCTACTTAATAAACCGTAGTAATCCCTGTCACAAGACTTACACTAAATTTGCAATTCCAATGACTTCAAATATCCAATATCTTTTTCACGAGCTAGTGTAAACCAATTCGATTTCTTCGCGCTCGATTCTTGTTCTTTCGGTACGGTTCCAGGTGTTCGGTAATGTCCAATGGATGGAGGTCTAGCCACTCAACTGTCTAATTCTAGTCAGTTGGCAGTTGGTTGTGAGTTTGTATGTCTCGGGATTTGAATGACTGCCGAAAGTAGGATTTCTCCGGTATCTCCAGTATATTTTAAATGGGCTAGCATAAATTTCTTGATTTCTTTGCCCCCGATTTCCGTCCTTTTAGTAAGGTTCCAAGTGTTTGGTAGTGCCCAGTGTATGGGGTCTATCCATTCGATTGCATTATTACTAGTCTGTTGGCAGTTGTTTGTGAGTTTCATGCCATTATCAGATCACCCCTGATTCTTCTGTGACTCAGAGGGCAAAATCCTACGAGCTGGAGTCTCTGTTGACGATAGGGAGTGTAACGACGTTGCGAACCCCAAGCTACGAGCATCCAAATGTTTTAAACAGCTTTAGTAAGAATTCTGGGTTGATAGTACTAAGTTGTCTCCACATAAAGTGAAGAGTTGCCTCATCCTTGGCTGCATTCCATATGGCTACAACTGGCGTGAGGGATTTCGGTTATTGTTAAACAAAGATCACTCAATGAGCAGACATAAATGAGCAGACTTCCTTTGAGGGTGTAAGTCCTATCTTCTGCTTTAAAGATTGCAGGAGTATAGCTTGTTTTTATTCATCTGGGGATCGGTGTTACTCCAGTAAATGCCTGAACAGGGGCTTTTACAAAACTTCAAGACTATGGGGCGAATATTGTGACAACCTAGTGACTTGTCTGGACTCAAGGATTTTAGTTTTCTTCGTACTAAGTCAGGCCATTATCTGTCAGTGGCATGAGTAGTACTGTGAATGTTTGGATGACTGATTTGACTGACCGGTGAAGATTTTGTTGAAGATCTCAGCCATATGTAGGTCGGTTAGATCTTCGCTATTCGGACTTTTTGAGGGAACACACACTCTGATTTGTAGGTTTCCTTTCTGACATGAACCTACACAGATGCTTCGGATTTGCCTGTATTTGGACAGCTAACTTCATCTGAAAGCGTCACCTACCAATTCGAACTTTAGTATTGCACCCGTTTCTCAATGGCAAGTGAGATTTACGATCAGAATCCTTCAGATAGACCTTCCACTTATACTAGGCTCTCCTCTTCGCCAGTAGCAAGAGTATTTGCCATCTCTTCTCTTCCCAGAAGTGTGTTGTGCCTGAGGTACATTGTTTAGGACGGCATTCTATATTATTTCTCTCACTGTTTGCAAGTAACAATATACTGTTAGCCTCCACCATTGAGCATGTCGAACATTCTCTCTCATGTGCGTATAGTTTTCCTAAGTGCCGCAAAGTTATGTCTCTTTTTAATCCTGCCTGAGTGTTTCGTTTATGACCGTGCTAAAGAAGTCTGTGCCATGGTCACTTTGTTCTGTTGTTGTACAGGCGTGAACAGCCTCGATCAGGAGCTGACCACTTTTCAACGAATAATCCAGGTTTAGGGATTTTCCCTCTTTAGTCCATCTAGTGACGCTGCATACATGCTCAGACTTCTCAGAGCTCCTAATGGTTGATCCAAGTCGTCTTTGGAACCAGCCAGTGGAAGATCTACACTATTTGATGAGGTTGCGTGTCGAAATCTCCAGCTAAGGGTATCTAGCCAAATTCAAGAAGTGGAGGCTGCAGAATTGCCCCCGTCAGTTTATCTTTCTGAGCATTAGTATGTGAGGCGGGCCAGTAAGTCCCAAAAATCAAGTGTTACGTTCCATTTGTGTGGTAACAACAACAACATGATTTTATGCCATCGATTAGTTTGGTGTAATGGGGTCTATTGGTTTCTAAATGACTGCTATTATACAAAGCCACTCTGAATCCTGTCCTTTGTCATCAGCAAAGTCGGGGCATTGCTTTGTTTCATTTAGGATTATCGTTTTCAGGTCTATCTGAAAGCATATATTCTTAATTTCTAAAAGCTTACCCTATAGTTCAACAGCGTTGTTATAGAGGCTTGGAGGCCTATGGTGTATGAAAGCCATCGCCACTGCTGAACCATGAACCATGAACTCTTGTGTACCCTGTGATACCTTGACTGCTGCTGGCGATGACCGAAGTTAAAGAGGACAACGTAACTAGGAGCATATCTTCGGCAAGCTGTGTGGGCTTAAAGAATACTCTCGTCAGAAGGGATTTCCTTTTTGCGATGTTCTGACGTTAAAAGGACGGCATACTTTGGCCTGGGTTACTGCTCATTCCAAAGGCTGTAAAGTACTTGTCTCGTTGTTCCTTATGCAAGGCTGCTCTGGCTCCTAGTAAGCTACCCTCCGAAAATGAAACGTCAACTAAATTTAGTGAACTTAGTCTAACGTCCTTGTTATTGATTTGTAACATTTTGAGAGTTGTATAGTTGCCGGTTATGTCTTTTAAACTCACCTGCTGCTCCGTGGTGTCAGTAGATACGGAGGGGTTTGCAACAGCGGCAGGTTTTGTCGGTTTGTTGTTTTCGTTTGTGGCTATTGGTTTCTATTATTTTATTGGTTTAGTACTGGACGATTAAGGTTTACCTGTAAGGTTTTGTATGTTGGCTTTCCTGATGCAAATTTTGTTGTTGTATGTGATGCTACACTGCGGACATTTATAACAGAACCACGGACTATGTTGACTAAGTATGAACCTATCGTACTCTCTAGTTACTGTAATGTCGCCGTGACCATTGACCCACGTACTGCAGAAGTTGCATCAAAAAGCAGAGCCACTGGTTTTGATCAACGTCGATCGGGCCATACAGAGAGCAGTTGGTCGAGACAGCCAAACCTACCGCACATTGGTTGTGATTTGGTATGATTTATCTTGTGCGAACTAATACTCAGATTGTCTACCGATCAATATGGACAACTTTAATATCGTCAAAGATGATTATATACCACAATGTAGTGTACAAAACTGGATTGTTTACTGAAAATGGTTGGAAATCAACTAGGGCTTGCAGACTTAGACATTACCAGCTAACAAATTATCTGGTCATTCGGTTGCATTGCGAGAACTAAGAAATAAAATAATTCTTTTATGTGAATAGTCGAATAAATACATAAGGCAGTCGGCACTGTGTACAGTGTGAGAAGACTTATTTGCAAGGATAGTAGAGGAGACGTAATCATGATTAGCGGAACAGGATTAGGTTACCAATAATAATGATAATCATAATAATAATAATAATAATTTATTCTCAAATAAAAAACATGTCACATGAGGCATACTAAGTTACAGGCAAGATCAAAATGTGAAGTTTGGTAACATATTTCTTTTAAAACGGTGTACAGTTACTAAAATATTTCACAATATATTTTGGCTTCATATAGGTTGCTAAAATGTTTCACATAACACTATAGATAATTTTGCAAACTGTAAAATATGCAATCCAAATAAATGGCGAGAGTTACAAAGGTTGGGTTATGACGAGCTTCTTAATGACTGCGGAACAATGCAAGGTAAAGCCAGGTCCGCATATCACAAGAATTGATGAGATAAATGAGCTAAGATTTGGTGATAAATTAAATAATATGTGGGAATGACGGCAACCGAATAACACGGAACATGTTTACCGCTTTTGCTACTAAAACTATCCACTGAGAGTTCTATGATCATTACAGATGGCAGAGTATTCCATGTAGGCGAACTACAATCGGGAAAAAATGATGGCATACCTTGAAGAAGACATAACTGTTTGTGTCAAATGGAGGTGTGCTATTGGCATGTTTGTTTATGCCCCTACTCTTCATCTAATGCCTAGCCTTGTATTGCTGTTAGGTTTATCCGTAGTTTCAATGGATGCTCTTAACTTCTTATAGGACTCCCGGTCTTCATGTCATTCGAGCTTATTTCATCGTAAACTGATATTAGGTTAATCTATGGCACAAATCGTGAAGACGAGGTCAATTAAAAGGTAGTTTGGAGATTGGATTAATGGGCAGCTGGAGGAAGAATATGAAGATAGATATTGTTAAAAATCCATGGATAGAATGAGAGTAAATAAGAAGCTAGCTGTTTGTGTTGAATCGGAGAGAAAAAAATATATTTAGCTGGTAATACAAAAACTAGAAGCAACTCAATAAAACGGGAAAGTTCGAGTTCCAAGGGATTGACGATAGTTGAGTTGCAACTGTATGTTTTGCAGCATTTCTGATTACCAGAAGTGACAATTAAAAGTAACGTGAAAAATAAGAAAATGGTGATGTCAGATAAAATATTAGGCAAGTTTTGATTGTTAGGAAAGGGAACTTGAAGGATTGACCAACTCATGTTATTAGAATAAGGAGAAACGTGTGAATAAATGTTGATAAATCCATGAATGGTTATGGGGTGCAGTTTTGAGTTGAGCATTAAATAAAATTCATATGCCGCCGTTCTGACAGCGGTTCACACAAAACGCTGGTCATTATCACAAGTAACTTTATTATTCAGAAACAAAATAGTCAACACAATTATCTAATTTACTACAAATATAGAAGGTCAATACTACTGTCGAATTATTACAACAACTCATCAGTTAAGCTAGAATAATAAATGTGTGCTTAAGAGGTGGGCAAACAAGCCCAAACAACCTCAGTAATATTGAAATTACAATGGTGTAGATCGGGTGTTGCCGTTTGAATGATGCTTTAGTAGTACCTCACATACATTAGACTGTTTTATTAACTTATTTAACAGACAGTGTCATTCATATGGCAATAAATTATCAGTGCATTTATCTTTACTGTGTTAGTATGGGCAATTAGGATTTAGCACTGTTTACCGCCCACGTGTATACTCGTTTTACACTCTGAAACGTTACCCTCTTAACTAATTCGATGATTCATTCATTTTCGTACGCGTATAATCTAATCCTGTTCACTCGCCCGCCTGCTTGCACTCGCCTAATAATTTCGCTTCGTGTGCCTATGGTTTTTTGATGTGTGTTGTGCGATGATAAACGTAGTTATCGCTTTGTGTTCATCATCTGATTATTCCACCACTTGGCGCTAGCTAGTCAAGATTATCAGGACGAGCAATATACTAATCGTAGGAATATATCGAATACCTTCCGCTACAGAATTTGTGAGCCCGACTAACGAAAGCAACTCAGATTTCTACTCTTTGATCGAAATACGAAAATGTGCTTACTTCACCTCAATACCATTTATAACTCTGGGTTAATATGATTATTATTATTATCGTATTTTCATTACAAGCTTATTGCTTAATGAACATTGTTGAATATAATGTGGCAATATTAACAACCACTAATAACAACATTTCACATGCAGTTGTAATACTAGTGTGGTTTATCAAGTCTGTTCTGTATTATAAAATTTTACCGCTTGTAATTAGCATTAGTAATGTCGATCTAATTTCCTGTATATTTAAGTTCATTTATTTGTGTACTACTCATTATATAAAAACGTTTCTGAGGGTAGCGATACAGTTAGTCTTGCACAAAAGCAGTCAGTCAGCATCCTTAATTTTTCTCTTCATTCTTTTCTGTAACCGACTCGCAAGTTCATTGATTAGCTTTGAGAATTACTGTTCAGCAAACCGTATTCATTTTCAATGCGAACTATTTTCACAGGCAAGTTTACTACTCGCAAAAGACGTAGCGGACAGTCTATCGGAGGTGGTCGCTGAACCGGACGTGAAAAAGTCGTGTGACGAAATAAAGAAGGCTGTGACAAAACCCACTTTCTCAAACGACTGGTTAAGAAATTTTAATCGAAATCAAATAGTAGAATTAGCAAAGATACCACACGTAGAATAAATATGGTGTTACGGACACATATACACGACCACATACACGTCCACTGATTCCACATTTCCAATGGTGGTCAAACAAACATTCATTGATGATTTCAAATGTGTAAAAGCACCAATCTCCATAATATTGATTGAAAGACGAAATGTAAATCAGCAGAGATACTGCACGTAGAATAAATATGGTGTTACGGACACATAAACACGACCACATAATTTCATTTCACTTAGCCTGATAAAGAACAGTGAGCGAGCTGTGGTTAACATCACGTGATATCTGTGAACTGTGCATATTATTAGTAGCAATGCTTTTTTCAGCTCTCTGTGTCCTAATCAAATTGCTCTTATGATTTTCTGCATACGTGGATATTTTTCATTCAACATTATCTCGAAATGTTCAGTTCAATGGAATTTTGTGAGCATTATTATCTCGTTCTGCGAGATTACTTGTCAAACTAAAACAAACCTGTTGAGAATGACGTTTGCTTGGTGATTGTGAACAATTCACGTCACCAATTTTTGTATCATTTTACATGAGCCCGAATGAATGATTCTAAGCCATTCACCAATTTGACTCAGAAGATAAACATAAAAGACACAGATGGATTTGGCATTTTTAGGGAGTAATATAAAAATGGATTGTGATAAAAATTTCATAACTAATATTGCATTTTCTCAACTCATCCATAGTTAAAGTAATTCAAAATAACTTGCCAATTACTATCACAAATTTTTAAGAAGCATTGGCATTTCTAACGACCGTTCAATTTATTTTAGGCTTGATCATTCTAATTTAAATGTGTCATCATGATAAGCAGCATACACTTATGGAGAGTTCGCGCTCAAATTATAAGTTGCCTGGATCTTCGTAACAAAGTGATTACTTATTTAAACGGACTTGTGTATTCATTCATAGGCAAAAATGATCTTACATCTGCATTAATTAGGCTATAATTTCATCCATTTAGGATTTAAGGCAAACCCCTAATTTGAAATATTCTCTATGTATTTGATGTGATAAACGTTCCTGATGAACTTGTGTCCAGAATGTTACTATGTTCCCATCTATCATCTTGTCAAGGTGCATTCAATGACGAATCAATTACACTAGTTAACACTTTACAACTTGTTTTGAAAAGTCCAGTCTGAACGCTAATATTTGAGTTAACATGGTACTGACTCTTTCTCAACATTTGTTTGATTGCTAGTGTTCTAATCCTGAAATAAGTTAATCTGTATTACAGTCGTTCAGTGACGACGTCTTAAACTATGAAGCAGAATCTCATGCAGCATAAAATTGCTAGTGCGCTTTTCTTTGGAGTACCATTAACCACAAACAATACATCTATGGTTAACTGATAACTGTCTTTTACCATTTAACAAGATTGCAAGTAGCTCTCTCTAACTGAAAATTCTAAATTGGTTTATGCGCATCAATTTCTGTGATGTAATTTAGCTTGCTGATTGAAGAGGTAAAACCATATCGGTTTAGTAGCTCAATAGGTGACACTTGTTACATATGAAATGTTAAGTTCGTGATTTATTGCACACTCTGAACATTCACATGAATGCTAGTTAATCCGTTTGACAAACACGATGTAGGATGGAACCAGTCTTCTGTATTAAAAAAACAATTATAGTAAAACTTTAAGTATTTCTAAATCAAAATCCCAACCGTTATATCATCAAGTGAATGGCCAGGTATTTGGTAAGTCAGTGATCAATATGTTTATTCTCCTATCACCATGCCTACATGACAGAATTGCGAAATATGATTATTTGCAATGAAGACATTTTTTTAAATTGAATATTTTCTCAATAGTGAGTAGCGTATTTGTTACACCTGCACGTAAACATGTCAGCTTGATATACTTGAACTATTACGAGTTTACCTAGTCGGAAAACGAGAGCGAGGATCGAGGATTTGGCGACATGACATACTACTCAAATCCGATTATCCCAACCTCCCATATTGAGTAAAAAATAAGAAGACTTGATTTGAAGTAGAACTTGTATTCTACAAGCATCCAAAAATTACGAGGTCCGAATCCAGAAGAGAATCAGGATCCTGGACTAGGGATCCGGGACCTGGTCCTGGTCCTAGTCGTGGTCATGAAACGCTCCACATAATGCGTATTTATTCATTTTGACCGAATAGCAAACAGCATCAAATTCTGTGACATTGACAGTTAAGACGACCAATGGGAAGCAACATTTAAAGTGACATTGATAGTCAAGACAACCAATAAGAAACAACATTGGAGCACGTGACATTGATATCTAGGACGACCATAAAATTGGCCAGCAGGAATTAACCAATAGGAATTGACCAATAACTCTCTTAGGATATTGGATGAATATCCTAACACTATTGGAACTACTGATCACGAAATGACCAAGTTAAATCATGGTACGGACAAAAATCAAAAGACCAGCTGTGATTGGAGCTGGAGGTATATTTATTGATGATCTCGTGATATCGGACAGATATCGAGATCAAAATAGAACCACAGACGAAACGATAGAGGCGAACCGGGCAGTGTCAGCGACAAGTGACCCCGGAAAATTATGGATTTTTAGTACAGTTAAACAAAAGAATTACTCTAAAACAATCACTAGTACAATTGGTTATCATAATAAATGTTTCCATTTCAGCAATTGCGTTCTCTTCATGAAAGTATTTCAATATAAGTGCATCATAATTTATAAAATAACTGAATGTATATTAAACAATTTTAAGGACACATTCACACCACCTCATGATTATATTTTACTTGGTTAAATAAAGTACATGTGTCCACTAGTGACTAGCTTGGTGAGCAATCTTCTCCGAGTTCTAGTGGGAAGTCGTGACCAGTGAAGTTCAAACCTGTCCGGATGTATACAGGGTATGAGGTCGCGCAACTCCGTGGATATGATCAGGTTAGACATTAACACCATTAGATATCGGCTCAGTGGTCTAACGGTTAGGGCGTTCGCGCACAATACCGAAGGTCCTGGGTTCGAATCCTGCGGGGTGCAGAAGTCGTGGATGCGCACTGCCACTGACGAGTAGTCCCATACCAGGACGAAACGGCCGTCTTTCAGTGCTTTCAGGTTTCTAATGGTGATGGTCTACCATTGATTGATTCATGGTTACAAATAAATAAAGTACAATTAGCAATATGTTTATAATCATCATGTTATTTCTGTGTAAATGGAAGACAGTAAAAACTCTGAATCTATTATCAATGAAAATTGAAACTATCTCTATTGTTATGAAATTCCTTCTATGGTTTATTTTTTACAAACAGCTAGTTTAATTATTCCAAATTATCTTACGATTTTCAAGCTATTTAAATGTTCTGAACTTGTTGTTCATTTATCTGTAACACATTCTTATCAAACTGATTATAACTACCTATGAACCTGTTTGAATCGTACCATTAAACAGTGCACAGTGAAAATCACTCTAATTGTCCACGTTTAATGAATTCATTCATGAAACCGACCACTTCTATTATCATTTTATTTTATTTCTTCTTTGTCCTAAACATATAATTCTAGGCCTGAGACATCCGAGTGAGCAACGCTGTTATTAGGAAACGGGTGCTAGGTAAGAATGGCAGATCAGTAGATGAAGTAATAAAACTTCATCAGTTGAGGTGGTTGGGACATGTGCTGTGTATGCCTAACCACCCACTGCCTCGACGAGCCTTGTTTTGTAGTGTAGGAATAGGTTGGAAAAAAGTTAGGTGCAGCCAAACCAAAACATTGCAGAAATCCATGAAGTCATTGACGAGTGGACTTAACCATGTTGATAATTGTCGACTACCCGGTTAGGGTCCGCGAGATGATAATAATCGATGGTTGGCTCAAAATCGTTCGCAATGGCGCCGGTGTATTTATTCTCTGTGTTCTCTCAAATCCTACGTCTACGTCTACGAATTCCTTCATTCTGTTTACACAACAAATATAAGACATGCAAATCGATTTCATCATTGAATATGTTCACAGAATTGACATCTCTTGTTTGCAAATTATAGTTTCGTTTCTCTCTCTCTCTCTCTCTCTCTCTCTCTCTTTCTCTCTCTCATGTTTATACTACCATAAAAACTTGGCAGTAGATTGACCTTCATCATCTAGTTGATTTTTATTAGTTTTTAAAATATAAAAATTTTCTAACAATTATTTTTTGTGTGTAATCAGTTTTAGTTAGCTCACAATATGAAATATGAAACTAGCTTATTCATTTTATTGATATGTTAAAATGTTAGTTTTCAATATTATTTTGTTCATACTATCATCAATTTTAATTAGTTCTAATAAAAGCAAAAGGTGATGAAAATGTCTTAGAAGAATGTGTTTCATTGATCTATAATCTGAATGGATTATATACAAGTAAGATTTGAGTAAGATTGAAATAAACATATTAACAAATGAACTTATACTATCTACTTTTAATTGTCCTACTTGGTGAAGATGCTGACAAAATGTAGAGTCTTCTGACCAACCTAAGCAACAATGCAAGCATGTTCGGGATGCGGTTCTCAGCCTCGAAATGCAAAATGTTGCTTCAAGATTGGGTTGCATCGGCACCTGAACTAGTGATACGGAGTGAAGTAGTCGAACGTGTAGACCGCTTCACTTATCTGGGGAGTCTCATCAGCGCCGATGGACTGGTGACTGACGAGTTCACAGCACGGATACAGAAGGCTCGATTGGCTTTTGCCAACCTGCGTCACTCATGGCGAAGGCGAGATATCCGTTTGCTGACTAAAGGACGAGTGCACTGTGTAGTAGTGTAGTTCGCTCCGTCTTAATTTATGGCTGTGAAACATGGCCAGTCAGAGTAGAAGACATTCGTAAGTTATTGGTTTTCGATCACAGGTGTCTTCGAAGCATTGATCGTATATCCTGGGACACCCGAGTAAGCAACACTGATATTAGGAAACGGGTGCTAGGTAAGAATGGCAGATCAGTGGATGAAGTAATGAAACTTCATCATTTGAGGTGGTTGGGACATGTGCTGTGTATGCCTAACCACCCACTGCCTCGACGAGCTTTGTTTTGTAGTGTAGGAATAGGTTGGAAGAAAGTAAGGGGCGGCCAGACCAAAACATGTCAGAAATCCATGAAGTCACTGAAAAGTCGACTGAGTCATGTTGGTAGATGTAGACTACCTGGTTTGGGTCCGCGAGATGATAATAATCGATGGTTAGAGACCTTGAATGACACGGCTCAAAATCGTTTGCAATGGCACCGGTGAATTTATGCTTCGTGTTCTCTCAAATCCTAATCTTCTGCGTTCTTCAACCACCCTAGTTTTGACTTTCTAAACTTTTCTCACTGAATCATACTTCTTGAATAATATCTTCTAATCCTAACCTTTTCGATTACTTCTAATACCTTTACTACCTCTACTACTATTAGATTTAAATGGACAATTACATCTCTGTGTGCTGATGTGGTATGGCAACATGAACTGATGTACTTACGTACAAAGTTCTACGTTGCATCTGACTGACTGACTGACTCTGATTCTCACATATGGAACTTTTCTTACTTAATGAATCATTGTAATCATTTAGATTTTGCTGGGTTTTTTTACGTACAAGCAATGAAATTGACACATCCCAATTTGGATGATGTCAATATGAACAATTTAGGCTGATAAAGTATATATTTATCGAATTGAGGTTTACGGAAGAGAAGTCAGTGATAATTGCAGACTATATTTATAAATAGAACAGAAAAATTATTTTTTTTGGTTAATTCATCACTCGTTACAGTTAAAAAATAAAAAGAGTTAATTGTTAGTTAGTTAGTTAGTTACTTAATTGATAATGTTACGCATGACACTGTTATTAATATAATATGTTTGGTATTTCATGTTTTGTTTCGGCAACATCTGTAAGAAAATATATGTGCAAATTCATGAAATTCATTGCGATGGCAAAAAAGTATACATGACGATATCTCTGTTAAATAAATAATATACTTGACGTAAAACTATATATATATGTGTGATCATTTCTAATTTGATCAAGTTAGTGGACATTAACACCGTTAGATACCAGCTCAGTGGTCTAACGGTTAGGGCGTTCGCGCACAATACCGAAGGTCCTGGATTCGAATCCTGCGGGGTGCAGGAGTCGTAGATGCGCACTACCACTGACGAGTAGTCCCATAGCAGGACGAAACGGCCGTCTTTCAGGGCTCCCAGGATTCTAATGGTGACGGTCTACCATTGATTGATTCATGGTTACAAATAAATAAAGTACAATTAGCAATATGTTTATAATCATGTTATTTCTGTGTAAATGGAAGACAGTAAAAACTCTGAATCTATTATCAATGAAAATTGAAATTATCTCTGTTGTTATGGAATTCCTTCTATGGTTTATTTTTTACAAACAGCTAGTTTAACTATTCCAAATTATCTTACGATTTTCAAGCTATTTAAATGTTCTGAACTTGTTGTTCATTTATCTGTAACACATTCTTATCAAACTGATTATAACTACCTATGAACCTGTTTGAATCGTACCATTAAACAGTGCACAGTGAAAATCACTCTAATTGTCCACGTTTAATGAATTCATTCATGAAACCGACCACTTCTATTATCATTTTATTTTATTTCTTCTTTGTCCTAAACATATAATTCTAGGCCTGAGACATCCGAGTGAGCAACGCTGTTATTAGGAAACGGGTGCTAGGTAAGAATGGCAGATCAGTAGATGAAGTAATAAAACTTCATCAGTTGAGGTGGTTGGGACATGTGCTGTGTATGCCTAACCACCCACTGCCTCGACGAGCCTTGTTTTGTAGTGTAGGAATAGGTTGGAAAAAAGTTAGGTGCAGCCAAACCAAAACATTGCAGAAATCCATGAAGTCATTGACGAGTGGACTTAGCCATGTTGGTAATTGTCGACTACCCGGTTGAGGTCCGCGAGATGATAATAATCGATGGTTAGCTCAAAATCGTTCGCAATGGCGCCGGTGCATTTATTCTCTGTGTTCTCTCAAATCCTACGTCTACGTCTACGAAGTCCTTCATTCTGTTTACACAACAAATATAAGACATGCAAATCGATTTCATCATTGAATATGTTCACAGAATTGACATCTCTTGTTTGCAACTCATAGTTTCGTTTCTCTCTCTCTCTCTCTCTTTCTCTCTCTCATGTATATACTACCATAAAAACTTGTCAGTAGATTGACTTTCATCATCTGGTTGATTTTTATTAGTTTTTAAAATATAAAAATTTTCTAACAATTATTTTTTGTGTGTAATCAGTTTTAGTTAGCTCACAATATGAAATATGAAACTAGCTTATTCATTTTATTGATATGTTAAAATGTTAGTTTTCAATATTATTTTGTTCATACTATCATCAATTTTAATTAGTTCTAATAAAAGCAAAAGGTGATGAAAATGTCTTAGAAGAATGTGTTTCATTGATCTATAATCTGAATGAATTATATACAAGTAAGATTTGAGTAAGATTGAAATAAACATATTAACAAATGAACTTATACTATCTACTTTTGAATGTCCTACTTGATGAAGATGCTGACAAAATGTAGAGTCTTCTGACCAACCTAAGCAACAATGCAAGCATGTTCGGGATGCGGTTCTCACCCTCGAAATGCAAAATGTTGCTTCAAGATTGGGTTGCATCGGCACCTGAACTAGTGATACGGAGTGAAGTAGTCGAACGTGTAGACCGCTTCACTTATCTGGGGAGTCTCATCAGCGCCGATGGACTGGTGACTGACGAGTTCACAGCACGGATACAGAAGGCTCGATTGGCTTTTGCCAACCTGCGTCACTCATGGCGAAGGCGAGATATCCGTTTGCTGACTAAAGGACGAGTGCACTGTGTAGTAGTGTAGTTCGCTCCGTCTTAATTTATGGCTGTGAAACATGGCCAGTCAGAGTAGAAGACATTCGTAAGTTATTGGTTTTCGATCACAGGTGTCTTCGAAGCATTGATCGTATATCCTGGGACACCCGAGTAAGCAACACTGATATTAGGAAACGGGTGCTAGGTAAGAATGGCAGATCAGTGGATGAAGTAATGAAACTTCATCATTTGAGGTGGTTGGGTCATGTGCTGTGTATGCCTAACCACCCACTGCCTCGACGAGCTTTGTTTTGTAGTGTAGGAATAGGTTGGAAGAAAGTAAGGGGCGGCCAAACCAAAACATGGCAGAAATCCATGAAGTCATTGACTAGTGGACTGAGCCATGTCGGTAATTGTCGACTACCTGGTTGGGGTCCGCAAGATGATAATAATCGATGGTTAGAGACCTTGAATGACACGGCTCAAAATCGTTTGCAATGGCACCGGTGAATTTATGCTTCGTGTTCTCTCAAAACCTAATATTCTGGGTTCTTCAACCCCTCTAGTTTTGACTTTCTAAACTTTTCTCACTGAATCATACTTCTTGAATAATATCTTCTAATCCTAACCTTTTCGATTACTTCTAATATCTTTACTACCTCTACTACTATTAGATTTAAATTGACAATTACATCTCTGTGTGCTGATGTGGTATGGCTACATGAACTGATGTACTTACGTACAAAGTTCTACGTTGCATCTGACTGACTGACTGACTGACTGACTGTGATTCTCGCAAATGGAACTCTTCCTACTTAGTAAATCATTGTAATCATGCAGATTTTATTGGTTTTTTTTTACGTACAAGCAATGAAATTGACACATCCCAATTTGGATGATGTCAATATGAACAATTTAGGCTGATAAAATATATATTTATCGAATTGACATTCCGGAAGAGAAGTCAGTGATAATTGCAGATTATATTTATAAATAGAACAGAAAAAATATTTTTTTTTGGTTAATTCATCACTCGTTACAGTTAAAAAATAAAAAGAGTTAATTGTTAGTTAGTTAGTTAGTTACTTAATTGATAATGTTACGCATGACACTGTTATTAATATAATATGTTTGGTATTTCATGTTTTGTTTCGGCATCATCTGTAAGAAAATATATGTGCAAATTCATGAAATTCATTGCGATGGCAAAAAAGTATACATGACGATATTTCTGTTAAATAAATAATATACTTGACGTAAAAATATATATATATGTGTGATCACTTCTAATTTGATCAAGTTAGTGGACATTAACACCGTTAGATACCGGCTCATTGGTCTAACGGTTAGGGCGTTCGCGCACAATACCGAAGGTCGTGGGTTCGAACCTTGCGGGGTGCAGTAGTCGTGGATTCGCATTCCAGGACGAAACGGCCTTCCTGCAGTGCTTCCAGGTTTCTAATGGTGATGGTCTAACATTGATCGATTCATGGTTTCAATAAAACTTAACAATCTTCACAACCCCGTAATACAAATCACCTGTGGTCACTAGTGACGACGACTAGCTTGGTGAGGAATCTTCTCCAAGTTCTAGTGGGAAGACGTGACCAGTAAAGTTCTACCTGTTCGTGTGTAGACAGTAACTACCGAAAACTGGGTATGACGTTGCGCAACTCCGTGAATTGACCAAGTTAGACATTAATACCGTTAGATATCTGCTAAGTGGTCTAACGGTTAGGGCGTTCGCGCACAATACCGAAGGTCGTGGGTTCGAACCTTGCGGGGTGCAGGAGTCGTGGATGCGCACTACCATTGAGGAGTCCCATACCAGGACGAAACGGCCGTCTTTCAGTGCTTCCAGGTTTCTAATGGTAATGGTCTAACATTGATCGATTCATGGTTTCAAAAAAAATGTGTAACTTAACAATCTTCACAACAAACCCGTAATGCATTCTATTTAAATTGTATCATTGTAAATACTGTGAAATGTAATAGACCAGTAGCGAAGCTGTATGTTTATAGTTTCAAAGAATGAGTAAAAAGTCGACATTCTGACGATTTTATGACAACACGCATATCACTTCTATCATTGTAAGCAGACAAGCTAGTCCGACAAATACTTATACGTTTTAAATGATAAAATCCGAAACAAATATAGAGAGATTTAATAGTAGTAAAACAATGTCATGTTACACATTCAACCCTTAAAGTGTTTGTTACTAGGATATGTATAAAGTGAACAATAGATTAGTAAAGTTTGATTTGAAGTATTTAAATGAAAACGGAATCATTATTTGCAGAACTACAGTTCTACGCGATTAATAAGGGGTTATTTTGCTGAGCTTAGTAGGAATAATTCTGTATCGCACAATTTTGAATTTTTTTCCCCAGAGATAATTAATTTGTACATGAAATATGAAACATATATTGATAAATTTTGTCAGATAAACAATTACATTACTTACATGTTGAAATTTTTTTCATTATTGAATCATACATCTTTTGTAGTATTTGATTCTCAGCTATATAGGTTGTGAATGAACAATGGAATTATTATTATTATTATTATTGATTGACATATGCTTTTGATCAGTTTCTCATTTTTATTTTAACATAATTGCCGTTAACATACTTACCGTTGTAATAATTATATCTTTCCCGATGTTTCACCAACTTGGAAATGCTATTTCTCAGTTGACGAAAACCTATAAATTAATCAAATGACAATGATTTGTATTGAAGCATGTATAAAAGCATGAAAATCACACGCAACCTATCACAAATACCTTCAATTATATTTATTTTTTAAAAATTTAAAAAAATAAAGGTAGGTTTAGACTTTTTTTTTTTTATCAAATTATTGTGTTGAAAAAAAAATATGGAGATTGTCTACTTATAATCAGGATTTCAAAGTTGAGATATTCTACTTTTTTGAGTATATGACAGTCAATAAGCTATGGAGTTAACTTGTAAAATCTGTTTAATGACGGAATGATAAGTCAAATAAATGAATTTTTAGTTTATGATTATTATTGGTTAGCTTCAACCACTTGTTTGACTCTCAATTTCACCAAAACAAATTGATTTATGATAATGACGAATCGTAATAATTTCCAATTAGAGTTACGGAGATTAATGTTTTTTTACACATTTGAAATCAACGATCAATCATTGTTGTTAGACCATCATTAGAAATCTGGAAGCACTGGACGACCGTTTCGTCCTGGCATAGGACTCATCCACAACCCTTACACCTCACAGGATTCGGACGCGGGATATCATAAAATGTGCTCACTAGTGACTAGCTTTGTGAAGAAAATTTTTCGAAGTTCTAGTGTGAAGACGTGACCAGTGGAGTTCAACCCTGTCAGGTGTAGGAAGTAACCACCAAAGACAAATGGGTGAGATCGTGCAAAAAATCCCTAGATCAATCATAGTTAGACATTAACACTGTTGGATGCCGTCCCAGTGATCCAGAAGTAAGGAGTTCTTGCACAAGACCGAAGCTCTCGGGTTTTAGTCCTACAAGGTGCAGGAATCGCGGATGCACACTGCTACTGATGAGTCCCATACAAGGACGAAACGACCTTCCAGTGCTTTCAGGTTTCTAATGGTGGTCAAACAATGATTGATTGATGATTTGGAATGTGTGAAAACACAAAAACTAATAATGAGAGGCATGAACATTATCCATATAGGTTTTAATAAGTTACAGTTAATAAAATCTATCATTTGCATAAACTTACCTATGGGTTTAGATTTTGAATAGTCATCACATTGTTGTAGAGTGTTTGCCAAAAGCGTATCTGTGAAAAAACATAGAAATTAAAATAATAAACTCAAATACATTTCAATAGTTTCGATAATCATCATAAAAAAAATTTACAATTCATTATTCAATCAATAAAACATGGGGAAATCATTCAAGAGAATTAGAATTGATTAGAATTGAAAAATGCAGTCGTCAATCTTATTTACATAAATATATATTTATATATATTTTGGTTTAATAATTAAAATTTGATCGAATTATATTGATTTATATAAAGAATTTAATGAATGACTGACTAGTCAACAAATGTTGATCAAAAAAATATACTCTGAATAAATATAAGGATATTCAAGGAATTTTAGATTTCTTGAGTAATAATATCTCATAAAAGTCAGTCAGTCAGTACGTCAGATGCAACGTAGAACTTCGTACGTAAGTACGAAGAGGTAGTAAAGGTATTAGAAGTAATCGAAAAGGTTAGGATTAGAAGATATTATTCAAGAAGTATGATTCAGTGAGAAAAGTTTAGAAAGTCAAAACTAGGGTGGTTGAAGAACCCAGAAGATTAGGATTTGAGAGAACACAGAGAATAAATGCACCGTTGCCATTGCAAACGATTTTGAGCCGTGTCATTCAAGGTCTCTAACCATCGATTATTATCATCTTGCGGACCCAAACCAGGTAGTCTACATCTACCAACATGACTCAGTCGACTTTTCAGTGACTTCATGGATTTCTGACATGTTTTTGTTTGGCCGCACCTAACTTTCTTCCAACCTATTCCTACACTACAAAACAAAGCTCGTCGAGGCAGTCGGTGGTTAGGCATACACAGCACATGTCCCAACCACCTCAAATGATGAAGTTTCATTACTTCATCCACTGATCTGCCATTCTTACCTAGCACCCGTTTCCTAATATCAGTGTTGCTTACTCGGGTGTCCCAGGATATACGATCAATGCTTCGAAGACACCTGTGATCGAAAACCAATAACTTACGAATGTCTTCTACTCTGACTGGCCATGTTTCACAGCCATAAATTAAGACGGAGCGAACTACACTACTAGACAGTACACTCGTCCTTTAGTCAGCAAACGGATATCTCGCCTTCGCCATAATTGACGCAGGTTGGCAAAAGCCAATCTAGCCTTGTGTTTCCATGCTGAGATTTCGTCAGTCACCAGGCTATCAGCACTGATGAGACTCCGCAGATAAGTGAAGCGGTCTACGCATTCGACTACTTCACTCCCAATCACTAGTTCAGGTGCCGATGCAACCCAATCTTGAAGCAACATTTTGCATTTCGAGGGTGAGAACCGCATCCCGAACATGCTTGCATTGTTGCTTAGGGTGGTCAGAAGACTCTGCATTTTGTCAGCGTCTTCACCAAGTAGGACAATTAAAAGTAGATAGTATAAGTTCATTTGTTAATATGTTTATTTCAATCTTACTCAAATCTTACTTGTATATAATTCATTCAGATTATAGATCAATGAAACACATTCTTCTAAGACATTTTCATCACCTTTTGCTTTTATTAGAACTAATTAAAATTGATGATAGTATGATAGTATGAACAAAATAATATTGAAAACTAACATTTTAACATATCAATAAAATGAATAAGCTAGTTTCATATTTCATATTGTGAGCTAACTAAAACTGATTACACACAAAAAATAATTGTTAGAAAATTTTTATATTTTAAAAACTAATCAAAATCAACCAGATGATGAATGTCAATCTACTGCCAAGTTTTTATGGTAGTATATACATGAGAGAGAGAAAGAGAGAGAGAGAGAGAAACGAAACTATAATTTGCAAACAAGAGATGTCAATTCTGTGAACATATTCAATGATGAAATCGATTTGCATGTCTTATATTTGTTGTGTAAACAGAATGAAGGAATTTGTAGTCGTCCAACTTTGAGGTGAACAGGCCGGATTTCGTACGGATCGATCGTGTACTGACCAAATTGTAACATGACGGTTCATTGTGGAACAATCAATCGAATGGAACTCACCATTCTACATCAACCTCATCGTCCACGCGAAAGCATTCGATAGCGTGGACAGGAAAACACTGTGGAGGCTTGTTCGACACTATGGTGTGCCTGAGAACATAGTTAACATCATACTGAATTCGTATGATGGATTCAACTGCAAAATCGCAGATGACCTGGCTCTTCTATTTCACACGCAACAACAAATGCAAGAGAAGACGACCTGTGTAGCCGCAGCCTCTGCAGCAGTAGGTCTCAACATACATAAAGGAAAAAGCAAATTTCTCCGATGCAACACAACATGCACCAAACAAATCACGCTTGATGGAGATGCCTTGGAGGACATTAACACCCTTACATTTCTGGGTAGCATAATCGACAACCAAGGTGGATCCGATGCAGATGTGAGGGCGCGGATTGGCAAAGCAAGGGCTGCATTTCTACAACTGAAAAATATCTGGTACTCCAAACAACTGCCAACTAAAACCAAAATCAGGATTTTCAATACAAATGTCAAGATAGTTCTACTATATGGAGGGGAAACTTGGAGAACTACTAAAGCCATCATCCAGAAGATACAAGTATTTATTAACAGTTGTCTACGCAAAATACTTCGGATTCGTTGGCCAGACACCATCAGCAACAACGCACTGTGGGAGAGAACAAACCATATTCCAGTGAAGGAGGAAATCAGGAAGAAGCGTTGGAAGTGGATAGAACACACATTGCGGAAAGCACCTAACCGCGTCATGTGACAAGCCCTCACTTGGAACCCTCAAGGTTAAAGGAAAAGAGGAAGGCCGAGGAACACATTACGCCGAAAAATAGAGAAAGATATGAGAAGAATGAACCAAAATTGGACAGAACTGGAGAGGGAAGCTCAGGACAGAGTTGGTTGGAAAAAAAACTGGTGGGTGGCCTATGCTCCTCTATTGGGGGTAACAGGCGAAAGTAAGTAAGTAAGTAAGTAAGTAAGTAAGTAAGTAATATTTGTTGTGTAAAACAAAAAATCTCATTGAGATTATGCAAGTAATTGGAGCATATCAATTTTAATGCTCGAATTGTTTAATCCATGTTATTATGTTGAATTGAAGCAAATCATGTGAATAGGTAAATTTATATATATATATATATATATATATATATATATATAGTTACATAAAATGATGCTTAGCATTACTATGATTGTTTAGGATATTTAATGAATAAAAAGCTATGTGTAATAATTAATTTCTTGTACAATCTACTGTACATCATAAGTATATATATATATATATATGCGGGAAATATTAGCAACCAAAACGTACTTGTGAAATCTTCAACAATGTCTTTCAGATCTTTCAGTAATTCATCACAAGGGGACAACAACATAACAAATATTCATTAACATCATTTGATTATCAGAGTACAAATCTCAAGAAAAAAAAAAACGGATTCTAATTATATGATCAGCATGGAGAATCACTGAATAATAAATAATTCATTGATATTGACATAGTCATGATAGTTAGTATCTTGTGTTATTGCTAGTCAAGTTTCTAAGAAGCATAGATAGATTGAATGTGAGTGAATAGTCTGTAAATGATCGCTTTCAATGAAACAATTATTCAGTATGTGAAAGAAATAAATGTTCTATTTCTTCTAATGATTTTCATAACAGACAATTGATTTATGTACTCTGAGTATGCAGTTTCACAATGCTAATTATGTATTTTACAGATAACTTTGGAATATTCTGTTTTAAGATCATATATATATATATATATATATATATATATATATATATATTTGAAAGAGATATGATGTATTGTATGAAGTATAGTCAAACATTTTTCAGGTGTATGTACTACTGTGGTGTGTGCTACTTATACGAACGATATAAGTAGTATAAGAAATGACATGAAAGAAGAACTCTCACGGTAATAATATGATATGATAATATGCTTGTTGAAAAGCGTTGAAAAGCCACTTCCCATATACCCTGATTAGAACGTGATGAACTGACACACGGTCGACTGGTTTTCCGGTGAGCAGATGCATATCACATCGACATATTGTATGTGAACAATTAAATCTACTGCTTAGAATTCAACTGCTACAAATCGACACCAAACTATGAGTCATCCATCAAGTTGTGTCTGTCATGATACAGATGAACAGGGATGAGGAAATATGGCCAACCTTGATGAACAGCACTTCAAGTAATCAGTTTCGATGACAGTTCGCCATAGGCTCTCCTTCGACCAATGATGTTCATGTTTGACGAGAATGAATTTCACCAATAATCAACAAAGTGGATGATTAATAGTGAAAGTAAATAAAAAGTAAATTCAAGCAATGTTAAAAAAAATCTTTTGTTTCCTCATACCTTGTATATGAATTAAGCTAGCTAAAGCGACATTCCGTTCAGTTGAACATTGGACATCTAACAATTGCAAATTGTTAATTAGTTAATGATAACATTTCACTTACAATCATCAATGGTCTTATTTTCAATTGCTAGCTCCTGGTTAATTGTATCTAAATGAAAATACGGAAAAACACACACAGGAGGATCAAGAAACAGATCAGAAGGGGGGGGGAGGCAATCAAAACACAAGGTGCAAACAACGACAGGTCAAACGAAGGTCAACAGCAACCAATCAAGTCATACTACGTGCAGGAGAAGAGAAATTCGAATACTCTTCACTTTGTCTATCTGAAGTTTGTGCTGCTGACGATGATGTTGTTGTTCAGAAGAAGAAGAACAATAAGGAAAACTCCACAACCAAAATAACATCCAGCTCAGTGAAACGAAACATCACCACATTCTTTAACTAAAAACTTGCTGTTCCATTTTTCATTTTATAATAGTATTAAATGAATAATAGATTGGAATTGATCATTGTTGATTAAATGATTGAATGATTTTTTCTAATATCAATGCATATTTCACATTATTATTTGACTTAAAATGTTGAAATTTCTATCGTGTGTGTGTGTGTGTATCTATGATCATATTATACATTTCTTTGATGTTCACTATTACCCCGAACACATGGAAAATGTAATGAAGGAATAAAAACCAGTTAGTGAAAAAGATATCTATCTAGTTATCCACACATCTATCTATCTATCTATCTATCTATCTATCCACACATCTATCTATCTATCCACACATCTATCTATCCACACTATATATATTAAAAATAAAACAGTAGTTACTTGTATCATTGTTTACTATCAATTTGTCCTTTTCTACTATTTGTAAATATGCGATTTCATTCGCTAGATAGTTAAATGGAAATAGGTCAGTGAAATATACAAAGATTCATTATACAATAGATAAATGTATAATAATAATAGTCATATGATTTATTGCGTTTACGTTTGGAGTCCTCTGTATTTTCTTTCAATTCTTTGAACATGATGGACAGCATATCTGAAAGAAGAAATAAGACAATAGTTTTGGTGAAAATTTCTTCAAATAGTTAGGTTGTCAGTGAAATAATAATAAGACAGTTAGTTATGCATAGAAGAAACCATTGAATGCGCAGGACGGCCGTTTGGTCCTGATATTGGACTATTCGTCAGTAGCAGTGCGCATCCACGATTCCTGCACCCCACAGGATTCGAACCCAGGACCTTCGGCACTGTGCGCGCACGCCCTAACCGTTAGACCACTGAACCGGTGGCGTTCAACGGTGTTAATGTCTAACTTGATCATGTTCATGGAGTTGCGCAACCTCATACCCTGTATACATCCGAACAAGTTTGAACTTCACTGGTCACGACTTCCCACTAGAACTCGGAGAAGATTCCTCACCAAGTTAGTCATTAGTGGACACATGTAATTGCATTGCAGGGTTGTTGTGAAGAATGTTAAGTTTTATTTGTAACCATGAATCGATCAATGTTAGACCATGACCATTAGAAACCCACAAGCACTGAAGGACGGCCGTTTCGTCCTGGTATGGGACTCATCAGCAGTGGTCTAACATTGATCGATTCATGATTACAAATAAAAAAACTTAACAATCTTCACAACAACACCGCAATGCAATTTCAATTATGCTATTATTTATTATTTTGCATATTTTTCTGCACACAATAAAAAAAAATAAATATACTAACACTTACCATCTTGTATGGATAAATGAATAAGTAAGAAAAAGATATTCACGTAAAACAAAACCAATTTGAAAATCATTTTGATACAAAAACCAACTTATTTATTGCCTTCTGAATTTATAGTTTCTCATTTTTTGATGTGCACACACCTGATTGGTCGAAATGAGGTTTGATAATACAAAGTGTAAATGAAATTGAATTATCCAATGTGCAAAAGAATGATAACTTATCCAATGAATATCATGTGTGATATTCATTGGTTACATTTTGAAAGAGAGAAGTCGAATGAAGACTGATTACTATGATGATACAAGTGGTTTAAGAATAAATATAAAAAAAGAAGACTGATATTAGTCATATTCAATATTAAAAAAAAAGGAATGTTTTCCGACGAAAATGTCATAGAGATCTTATCAAATCGATCTGTTGTCAACAGATTAATTGAACTGAGCTAGTAAAAGAGAATGTACGCACAATTTCCAAATGACAGAAAAGTTGGAAATGTTTCTGATAGTTCAAGTGATTAGGTGATAATAAGAAAAATTATTTAAGGAAACGTTTCGCAAGGATAATAAATAACAATTGGACACATAAATAATCAGCCTAAACAAGAGAGACTGAAAATGCAAAACTAGAAGAAAATAGAAATTAAAAAAAAAGGACCGAAAAAAAGGTGTGATGAAGAGATAAATGACGGCTCAGTGATAAGTAGAATCTTTACAAATTGTTGGTAATATTTTGACTGTAAGGACTTAGGAACAATGTGAAGTTTTCGATGTTTCAGAAATAAATGTTCTAAGAGGAGAAGAATTTCCAATTTTACTCTCTTTCTAGTGGAAATCCAGACACTTACAAGAATAAGTAAACACTTTTGATTCTGTTGAAAGAAAACTGAGACAGCGTGTTGTGAACTGTGAACGTGCATGTTTATTGGTACTTACTGTTTGTCGTCAACAGACAATTACGATAACTAACTCACAATGCACGAGGTTCGCAATATGGAATTTTGTGCCGGAAAGATGTAAATTCAATCATGATTGAGAACTACAAGGCCGTGCGTCACTTCATCGGGAACTGCATCAGTGATAGAAGGCAAAGTCACAATTCCCGTGCTTTGCTGAGCAGCATCAGCTTCGATCTTAGACGGTAAAGAAAACACCGAAAACGGAAACGACAGTGCCGATTCATTCCAAACCAACGCACAATTCCCGAGCCTTGCCGCACTTTCGATTGATAGTATAACCCTTTAAAATAAAGGACCATTGATGATCATACTTGATAAACTGTCAGCAAATATCATTCATCAACAGTTTTCGTAATCAGAATATTATCACAAGCTATGTTTGAATTTCAAAAACATGATGATAGAAGTGTAGATTCGAAATATCTAACAAGAATGGTTGTGGTGATTAGATGAAAGGAAAAGCCGAAATAAATCACTTCATTATTTCTGTCTGTTGGCCTCAGAAACTGAAGGATATGGATTGTTTGGATGTGTTCAACTAGAGACAGTAGTGGACATTTATTGTCTCTCTTAGACAATAGAAAAAATATCTCATCTCCTTGACAACAACAAAGGACATTTTTCGTTAAAAGCAAAATATCAGACATTTGGATGTTGAGAATGTTGGCGACCTGAATGAAGAAATAGTTAAGGATTCATTTGTCTGTTGACCTCAATAGGTGAATGAATTGAAATAACGCAATGTAGTTTTGGTTTGCTGTTATTCTGTCGACTGTTTCTAATCTTTCTATATTTCAACCTTCATTTCGGAGTTATCAACAAAGTCAATAATGGAACACTATTTATTCGAATATCAAAACTAACGAGTATTACAGAGTAAACAATAGGTGCATGCTATAAACTAATTCGCGTATGAATACGTCGAAGCTTCGGATTCTCCTAGGCATCGATAAAACAGTCTTCATTACTTAGAGCTGCGAAATGAATCTAAAGCTACACATAATCTCAATAAAATCATCGTACACGTTCCTAATCGGTAGTCACTGGTACAAGATTGGAAACCTGACTGTCGTAACTATTTCCTCCGATCTTTGACTGATAGATCGCGCGCAATTTTCACTGTTTCACATACAGCGCATGGAATTAGGAGCATTTGCACTAGGTTCACCATAAGAACTATGATTACTACAATAGGCATAATGCTTATTGTTAACTTTTGTAAATGAAACTGCTTTGCTGTGGAAATGTTTTCCCTTCAAAATAGTCGATATTGCAAATGATGAAATGTTATTAACTTGTTACGCAGGGATGCTGCTGGATTATGATCAATTCAGCGTTTATGAATAAACGAATGATAATAACTATCTGATGAGATAGTGACGATGATATTGATGAGTTGAAAATGGAATCCCTGATGATTTGTGGATGAGTGCTCGTCATTTCCGCAGAGTGAATCAACAAATAGCCGGTACACTCCGTCACGAATTTCTCTATTTGAGCTTCTGAAAGGAATATGATTGGAGCTTATTTGTGAACTCTTGAATGAGGAATTCGTCAATTCCACTCAGCTGCTTCTTTTGTCGTCAGCGAATTCGAGGATTCTCAATATTAACATTTTCTGTCAACCCTCACGATTCATTGAGCACGCACAAGCCCTCATACTTGAGATGGTTATCATATGAATTTATGAGGAATGCATTTTGGAATGCTTCGCCAGTAATCCAGATGACTGATACGTGATTCCACGTCAAGCTTTAAAGCAAGAACTTGAAATCCCTTTCTTCGTAAACTAATTCAAATGCGTTCCGGTTTATCTATATGAATATTTATTTCCAGGGATTATCAATTGGGCCTGTGAACTAGAGCATTTCAACCAATTGTAATATCGATTTTTGATTGACTCTACTGCAACATTTAAAAGCAAACATTCCGTTTCTATCCAAAAACGTATTTCAACTTGCCACATATTTAAAAATGTAATTTTTAGGCTACCTTTGATCCCAAAACTGCAAAACAGAAGTCTTGGTAAGGGAAGAAAGTATATTCTACAACATTCTGCAATCACACAATACAATCAAGCACACAACTCTCGTTTATTTATACATCATAGATACACACGCAAAACAGTCAGGAAAATAGCAAGATTACCATTCAAATGCTTGGTACTCACTGACTTTCATTTTTGCATCGAAATGTTTTTCATACATTTTCTATGATATTCATCACACAAGGTGAAGACACAAAGTTCAGTCAGATAATCAACACTTGATTGTTAAGTGATATATACAAATGTTTCTTTTCGGGTTGATCAATTCCGTCATGCGTTATTTATTTGTGGATATGAAGCCGTGCACTGTATGAAGTCTAGGAAGCATTGAATACAGACAACCGTAGAAGTGACAAGCTCACATGTTGCAGATATTTCGTGAGCTCGAGTCTGAATATACCGCAACATATCAATAATTGTTGAACCTGACGTCCAACATAAGTCAGTACATTTACTGCCTATTGTTCGGCTGCAAGCACTTTTAAAAGCAGCTGCTCACCACTGTTCATTTATAACGAACCCGTATTAAGTATAGCCAAGTAACCTGGAAAGCAGGAATATTCATTTCTTACTATTGGACATATCTGAAGCGGGATGAGCTGGGTGTAGCATGGGCAGATTTATTCTGATTAGGGGGCTGCTGTACCAACTGTACTTCAGATCGTCTTGAACTAACACTCTGCACTACAGTTGAGTTTCGTCGTAAGATAATGAGACGTTGGTACTCATAAGCCATGCCAAAAAGGATGAGCTTCGGATCTTGCTCTAACCGACATAGTAGACTTGTTCTAATGTCACTGAACTTAAGAGACTGGAGGCTGCAAATGGGAATAAGGGCTTTAAAATGGTCTTTCGACAAAGATTTCAACAGAAAGCGTTCGCGTCAACAGTTGACGATGCTCACCTGAGTCAGTAAATCATTGTCTTTGTTCATAGCTAGCTTCAAACATCGTGAATAGGTATTAAACAGTGACGAGTTGTCGACAAAGCGTTGGCTCAATGTCTGAACTGTCTCAGAAAACGATCGATCTCGTGAGTTCAAAGGCAGGATTCAATTGCGGTACTTGTTGAGCTTACTAGCACCCAACTTTCGAAGTAGAAGTCGAACCTTCCAAGCATCATCTTGTTTGGTGAAATCAAATTTAAATAAATCTTCAAAACGCTGGAACCACGTATTAAAAGTTCCATTGGAATTAGGAACATAATGAAATTCAGTTATGCTATTTGCAATTCGGGTTTGGCAAAATCAGTGGTTTCAAAAATACCGTCGTCAAACGTACTGTTCGTAACTAGGTGCGCCCGAAGCTATTACGATTTCACCTGAATCGATAAACGTAAACGAGACAATTACCAACATGCAGGTGGGCTACTTTCGATCCCAAAACTGTAAAACAGAAGTCTTGGTAAGGGAAGAAAGTATATTCTACAACATTCTGCAATCACACAATACAATCAAGCACACAACTCTCGTTTATTTATACATCATAGATACACACGCAAAACAGTCAGGAAAATAGCAAGATTACCATTCAAATGCTTGGTACTCACTGACTTTCATTTTTGCATCGAAATGTTTTTCATACATTTTCTATGATATTCATCACACAAGGTGAAGACACAAAGTTCAGTCAGATAATCAACACTTGATTGTTAAGTGATATATACAAATGTTTCTTTTCGGGTTGATCAATTCCGTCATGCGTTATTTATTTGTGGATATGAAGCCGTGCACTGTATGAAGTCTAGGAAGCATTGAATACAGACAACCGTAGAAGTGACAAGCTCACATGTTGCAGATATTTCGTGAGCTCGAGTCTGAATATACCGCAAAATATCAATAATTGTTGAACCTGACGTCCAACATAAGTCAGTACATTTACTGCCTATTGTTCGGCTGCAAGCACTTTTAAAAGCAGCTGCTCACCACTGTTCATTTATAACGAACCCGTATTAAGTATAGCCAAGTAACCTGGAAAGCCTGTAAAATGGAACGTGCAGAAATAGTTTCTCGACAGGATATTCTGTACTTTTTCTAGCCAGCTGTCTATCGTTATTATATTTTGCAAGTCTCCTAATTTTAGTAAGTACGTATGCTTCAGGACAGTATGTCTTCTGTATACTAGCAGCTTTCATGTTACGAATCTGGCAAGCAGCAAATTGCAATGTTCAGATTAATAGAAAGAACCTTTCAATGCTGATGAGGTGAATAAATCAGAAACAAGTAAGTAGATGGATAAGGAAGCTTTTATCAGAAGAAGTTGTTTCGTGCTCTGCAGTCTCTCTTCGTACAGTTACTTCCCCAGTCCTAACAGAATGTTCATGTCGTTATATATTGACCAGTTTAGTTTAAACCCGTTTTCCTAAACCCGTTTCTCCGTATATATCATATCGTTTCGTAGCTCAGATGAAGACTGCATATGGATTTCCATATCCTCGCACCGTCTGCGTAGTTTATAGCATCCAACCGAAATTTATCTAATCAGTCATTAGTGAATATCAGAAAGCAAAGTGTAACTCGGACGTTGCCTCCTGAGAATCCTGATTTTGAGACTGGACAGCTCTCATCCACTTTATCAAGACTGGTAGAAACACTGTTTTCAAGGCTTGTTCTGAGCGGAAATAGAAGTTGGTTGTGGAGGGATATCCTGGCACTTGTAAATTTACGAATAGGTGAGATTCAACCAATACAATGAAAGCGATAATTTTTCTATCTAATCAGATTGTCCAGCTGTCCCATGCCATAGTATTAGATTTGATGTGCACAGCCGAAGTTATGGTTCCGATTAACGTACTCCTTAATTCACTCACTTACCGATATTTATGTTTCCTTCAAAAATAATGGTTGTAATGTGACTGGTCTGTATCTCACCTTCTGTAGATTGGACAGAGAGAAGCTTGTTTTCATTCAGAGAGTAGTTCGTGCGATATTTTCTGAAACGTCGCTGGCACTCACTTTGTGTAGTACTCTGAATGAATAAACAATCACACACTGGTGAAATGAGGGCTTTTTCAAACTGTCTGAAGACATAAGAAGAATATTGTGAAACGTTGGTGACTTGTCTGAAGACTAGATTTTAGTTTTATCAGTTTACCGTCAGGGCGGAGTCGTATATTACCTGGACCGTCAGCTGACAACAGCTTTTTGTAGTACTCTGAAAATGTTTGTACCTGGTAAACCTGATCAGCGAAGTTGAGGGCGTGAAAGTAGTAGTTATTAAGTTTTCCACTATTCATAAACCAAAAAATGCATTTTGTGTTTGCCCGTATTCTGGCACCTTTATCTGGATGTGTCTACTATAACTCGAAACCATGTCATTGCAGCTATCTTTATGTGCAAAGTAAGAAATGCGGTTGGAATGCTGCACTTGTTCAAAGCCCTTCTGTTAGCAACCGTCAAGTATATAATGCCTCGCTTAACACAAGTTCTCTTTTCACCAGTGTATGAGGCACCTGAAATACATTGTTCAGCAAAGCATTCTGAATGATGTCCATCATCGTTTGACAGAGATCAAATACTTTTATAGTTCACTATTTGACTGGAGAATGATAGACGGTTCAAAATAAATAATATTGTTTTCGTCAAACGTCACCCTTTTTACTGAATTTGTGGTTTCAGTGTATCGATAAATTATTCTCGTTTCACTGATTCTTAAAACTTCTCAAATTTTAGTCGCAGTGGAACATGTACGCTGTCTCCACTGTAAATGCGCCTTCTTAACGCCTACGTCTAAAATACAACTAGTATCAAACGACTTCCAATTGACATATCGCAGATACTAAGTTTTTGAATAGTATAAACCACCGGAAAACTGTATTTGAACCTAGCTCATTCACAGTAAGTCACTGAAAAGTCGTATGAATCGAACTTCTCCTTGCAGTAACATGGTGAAAATGTGCAATCAGCAACAGACTCGTAATGATGGACTACTACAAAGACTCTTAATTCAAAGGAAAAACCGTATTGGCCTAATTCATCATATTTGTATATCAACTTCGTCAAGTGAATGATATGCAATGCATCCTGTGAGGCTGACTGAATTGCATTTAGAGAAAATTACAGAGTTACGCAGTAAAATTGGAGAACCATTTCTTAAGCGGTTAATTTGCAAATCTTCAATCCATCATCAATCCATTGTCTTACATTTCACTATTTATGTGTTTCATAAAAATTCCATTGTGTTCACACTCTTTCTTTCTTGGTCTTCCCCCATCTTCTGCTGCGTCATATACTGCTTATAAGTAGCGCGCACCACAATTCTTCAATGAGATGGTAGGATCGACTATAATCTCCTCTATTCTTACATATTCGAGTCCTATCAGTGTAATTGCAGTCTAGTTGTCTATAATGCAATCGTATTTTGCGCAAGATGTTTCGCAGAACAACTTCTGAAATTTGTAATTTCGTGAGTTATATACTAACCATGGTGTCTTGATCATGTTACGTTTTGAGTGACGCGTTTTTCTAGTACTACAAAGGGTTCGATCGATAGACATTTTCTTTGAGTTGTTGTTAACATTATATGTATTTTTAATTTTCTGCGTCTTTTGTGGTGCATTAGTGTGCAAACGCATGAGTTGAAGTTTGTTAATCATCCCGTTGAACAATGATCCATGAAATTGACATTTCATCTTGATATCAGGTAAGAGATGAACAAGCAGGATTTGTGGATTATATCATCTTGTAGTGTGTCGATTTAGTTGACGTCGGGATCACAATTTTGTAGTGTGTCGAATTAATGCGTGTTCTTAAGTTCGGTTTATAAATCAGAACATGATCTCGTAATGATGAATACGTTTATTCGGAACATACCACAAAGCGAAGCGGAATTAGAGAAGGCTAAGGGTCAACTCTTCGAATTACAATGCGAGCAAATGGGTGGAGCGAATTGGAGAAGGCTAAGAGCCAACTCAAAGAGACATAGCATGACTAAGAATATATAGTCAGGCATAAATAAGACAGACATATGACAAGCAAAATAGGCATGCGCAGACATGAATAAAAGCGACGAATGATTGACAAGGTCAAAAGCAAGCGATACAAATCATGTGAGTTCATGTGGAAATTAAGAGATTAACATTAAAGCGAAAAGGATGAGTAAGCGCGTAGGCGTAAACAATGCTCAGTCGTATAAGCTCATACAAACCGGATAATAAAAAATACCAATGGTACATATGAGTTTTTGCTATACAAATGGCTTGGTTAAATAAATTAATCGAAAGGGATTAACCAAGTTAGATGTAAGAAAATTGGAATATATGTGGAGGCACTAAAATCTAAACAAATGCTGGCAATGCAGTTATCATTACCATTGCTGGTTATTCTTTCGTAGTACAACTTACTTGATTTGTAATTTCGGTAGCCATATACTGATACTGGTGTCCTGATCATGTCGAATCTTGAGTGACGCGTTTTTCTAGAAATGCAAAGGATCTAACACACAGGGATGTATCTAGGTAGGATTTCTGATGCATAATTATCAAGTTTAACGATTTCTGGATTAGGCACCGTGGATAAGGTGAACAGAGATTCTCATAAGCTAACGCTGGTATATGTTTAACGAAAATCCAGGGTGACCGAACTTTTGAGGATGTTGCGCAACCGGATATCTTGGTTAAGTAAGGTTTGCACAATTGCACAGGATGTGTTAGATATTGAAAATATTTTTGTTTCTCATTACATTGTAACTTGAAAGTCATGCTGAAGCTTTGTGATTACAGGTGCATGACTGTTGCGTTGTTCTTAAAATGCTGGAATAGGGCAAGCAACAAGAAATCAGACAAGGTTAGAAGATGATAACTGAGAAATGTCGAAACTGTTACAGTGTGAACGTTTAATGTTTATGGTTTGTTGAAGCTGCCAGTGAACTGACACATAATTTCTGGTCATATAAAATGTTCATTGGAAAGACTATGTGAAATAATTTAGGTGATTCCTGTAGACAGTTTCATCAAACCAACACCAGTGATGCAATCATCATTCCTAGTAGAATTGACTGCTCAAGTTCAGTTCGTAATAATAGTTAATATTGTGTGTGTCAGATTGCTTAAGAACCAGATCTATGTAAGAATATACGATGCTTTTGGCGTCGATAATAATCTTGACATTCAAAGTGCAAGCTAGGAAACATTTAAATCAATCTGATCCACAGACGGTCCAAAGCATGGACAATCACATTCATCTAGTTATTATCTAAATTATCTTCCAGTGTGCAATCTTCATCTTGAATTAACAAAGTGATCAATGTTTGACCAACGGCATAAAAAATCATGAAGACAACGACTGGATAAAATACAGTAAATTAAGTAAGCAGACATACTTTCACCAGAACGTTAGCATTTATTTCACGGATGGACAGTGTGACTGAATTTTCGAGAGTGATTCAAAAGAGGATATCTTCTTAAATTTTAGTTTGCACAATTGAACAGGTTGTGTGAAGTATTGAATGGACTGTTGTCTCTAATCTGTCCATCAATTCAGCAATATTAGGATAACATTGAAAACCTGAGAGTTTTTAACTTTTGACTATTGTTACGATGGACACATCAGTAGCGCTGTCCACAGGGCTGTTACCTTAGATCAAATGTAAAACGTCGCGTCTCTTAGATAAATGCCTGTCTTTTAAGACAACACGATGTTGTTCGGTTTTCTTGAGTGAAATGTTATAACTTGGGTCAGTTAGTTGTTTGAGGATTTGACTACAGTGCTGCCTATTAGTCTGGGACATAGAGGAAGGGACCCTTGAGAAACATTCCCTACAAAACTACTCGTGAATGTCACGTGACGGTCACCTAGATGGAAAATAAACCATCATGTATAACAACTAGAAATGAATGAAAGATATAGTAACTTCAGAACGTCCCAAGATTCTGGGCCACATGAAATTTCGAAGTCGAACAGAAAACTGAAAGAAAATCTTATTCCATCAAACTTATCTAGCTACCGAGTGATTTTGAACAATGAGTCAGGGCGCAAACACAAGCTGCCAGACGAAATAGACTGACTTGGCTATATGATGTATTTTCTGCTAACATGTCATCCAACATATCACGAATGTGTTGTATCAAAGGATGCATTGCATATCATTCACTTGACGAAGTTGATATACAAATAGGATGAATTAGGCCATTACGGTTTTTCCTTTGAATTAAGAGTCTTTGTAGTAGTCCATCATTACGAGTCTGTTGCTGATTGCACATTTTCACCATGTTACTGCAAGGAGAAGTTCGATTCATACGACTTTTCAGTGACTTACTGTGAATGAGCTAGGTTCAAATACAGTTTTCCGGTGGTTTATACTATTCAAAAACTTAGTATCTGCGATATGTCAATTGGAAGTCGTTTGATACTAGTTGTATTTTAGACGTAGGCGTTAAGAAGGCGCATTTACAGTGGAGACAGCGTACATGTTCCACTGCGACTAAAATTTGAGAAGTTTTAAGAATCAGTGAAACGAGAATAATTTATCGATACACTGAAACCACAAATTCAGTAAAAAGGGTGACGTTTGACGAAAACAATATTATTTATTTTGAACCGTCTATCATTCTCCAGTCGAATAGTGAACTATAAAAGTATTTGATCTCTGTCAAACGATGATGGACATCATTCAGAATGCTTTGCTGAACAATGTATTTCAGGTGCCTCATACACTGGTGAAAAGAGAACTTGTGTTAAGCGAGGCATTATATACTTGACGGTTGCTAACAGAAGGGCTTTGAACAAGTGCAGCATTCCAACCGCATTTCTTACTTTACACATAAAGATAGCTGCAATGACATGGTTTCGAGTTATAGTAGACACATCCAGATAAAGGTGCCAGAATACGGGCAAACACAAAATGCATTTTTTGGTTTATGAATAGTGGAAAACTTAATAACTACTACTTTCACGCCCTCAACTTCGCTGATCAGGTTTACCAGGTACAAACATTTTCAGAGTACTACAAAAAGCTGTTGTCAGCTGACGGTCCAGGTAATATACGACTCAGCCCTGACGGTAAACTGATAAAACTAAAATCTAGTCTTCAGACAAGTCACCAACGTTTCACAATATTCTTCTTATGTCTTCAGACAGTTTGAAAAAGCCCTCATTTCACCAGTGTGTGATTGTTTATTTATTCAGAGTACTACACAAAGTGAGTGCCAGCGACGTTTCAGAAAATATCGCACGAACTACTCTCTGAATGAAAACAAGCTTCTCTCTGTCCAATCTACAGAAGGTGAGATACAGACCAGTCACATTACAACCATTATTTTTGAAGGAAACATAAATATCGGTAAGTGAGTGAATTAAGGAGTACGTTAATCGGAACCATAACTTCGGCTGTGCACATCAAATCTAATACTATGGCATGGGACAGCTGGACAATCTGATTAGATAGAAAAATTATCGCTTTCATTGTATTGGTTGAATCTCACCTATTCATAAATTTACAAGTGCCAGGATATCCCTCCACAACCAACTTCTATTTCCGCTCAGAACAAGCCTTGAAAACAGTGTTTCTACCAGTCTTGATAAAGTGCATGAGAGCTGTCCAGTCTCAAAATCAGGATTCTCAGGAGGCAACGTCCGAGTTACACTTTGCTTTCTGATATTCACTAATGACTGATTAGATAAATTTCGGTTGGATGCTATAAACTACGCAGACGGTGCGAGGATATGGAAATCCATATGCAGTCTTCATCTGAGCTACGAAACGATATGATATATACGGAGAAACGGGTTTAGGAAAACGGGTTTAAACTAAACTGGTCAATATATAACGACATGAACATTCTGTTAGGACTGGGGAAGTAACTGTACGAAGAGAGACTGCAGAGCACGAAACAACTTCTTCTGATAAAAGCTTCCTTATCCATCTACTTACTTGTTTCTGATTTATTCACCTCATCAGCATTGAAAGGTTCTTTCTATTAATCTGAACATTGCAATTTGCTGCTTGCCAGATTCGTAACATGAAAGCTGCTAGTATACAGAAGACATACTGTCCTGAAGCATACGTACTTACTAAAATTAGGAGACTTGCAAAATATAATAACGATAGACAGCTGGCTAGAAAAAGTACAGAATATCCTGTCGAGAAACTATTTCTGCACGTTCCATTTTACAGGCTTTCCAGGTTACTTGGCTATACTTAATACGGGTTCGTTATAAATGAACAGTGGTGAGCAGCTGCTTTTAAAAGTGCTTGCAGCCGAACAATAGGCAGTAAATGTACTGACTTATGTTGGACGTCAGGTTCAACAATTATTGATATTTTGCGGTATATTCCGACTCGAGCTCACGAAATATCTGCAACATGTGAGCTTGTCACTTCTACGGTTGTCTGTATTCAATGCTTCCTAGACTTCATACAGTGCACGGCTTCATATCCACAAATAAATAACGCATGACGGAATTGATCAACCCGAAAAGAAACATTTGTATATATCACTTAACAATCAAGTGTTGATTATCTGACTGAACTTTGTGTCTTCACCTTGTGTGATGAATATCATAGAAAATGTATGAAAAACATTTCGATGCAAAAATGAAAGTCAGTGAGTACCAAGCATTTGAATGGTAATCTTGCTATTTTCCTGACTGTTTTGCGTGTGTATCTATGATGTATAAATAAACGAGAGTTGTGTGCTTGATTGTATTGTGTGATTGCAGAATGTTGTAGAATATACTTTCTTCCCTTACCAAGACTTCTGTTTTACAGTTTTGGGATCGAAAGTAGCCCACCTGCATGTTGGTAATTGTCTCGTTTACGTTTATCGATTCAGGTGAAATCGTAATAGCTTCGGGCGCACCTAGTTACGAACAGTACGTTTGACGACGGTATTTTTGAAACCACTGATTTTGCCAAACCCGAATTGCAAATAGCCTAACTGAATTTCATTATGTTCCTAATTCCAATGGAACTTTTAATACGTGGTTCCAGCGTTTTGAAGATTTATTTAAATTTGATTTCACCAAACAAGATGATGCTTGGAAGGTTCGACTTCTACTTCGAAAGTTGGGTGCTAGTAAGCTCAACAAGTACCGCAATTGAATCCTGCCTTTGAACTCACGAGATCGATCGTTTTCTGAGACAGTTCAGACATTGAGCCAACGCTTTGTCGACAACTCGTCACTGTTTAATACCTATTCACGATATTTGAAGCTAGCTATGAACAAAGACAATGATTTTCTGACTCAGGTGAGCATCGTCAACTGTTGACGCGAACTCTTTCTGTTGAAATCTTTGTCGAAAGACCAGTTTAAAGCCCTTATTCCCATTTGCAGCCTCCAGTCTCTTAAGTTCAGTGACATTAGAACAAGTCTACCATGTCGGTTAGAGCAAGATCCGAAGCTCATCCTTTTTGGCATGGCTTATGAGTACCAACGTCTCATTATCTTACGACGAAACTCAACTGTAGTGCAGAGTGTTAGTTCGAGACGATCTGAAGTACAGTTGGTACAGCAGCCCCCTAATCAGAATAAATCTGCCCATGCTACACCCAGCTCATCCCGCTTCAGATATGTCCAATAGTAAGAAATGAATATCCCTGCTCCATGCTGCCACTGCAGCTCATGTCACTATGTAAGGAACTGCCCATTTAGGCAACATCGATGCAGAAAGGGTAAGGTCATCTGTTATAAAGATGGTTTTGCCTAAAGTGAAAGCTGAACCGATCCAGAAGTGCTAAGAGGTCTGTTCCTTGATCCAGTACCAATGCATTGGGCCTGATATCTTCTTGTGATCAAGATGACGATGAAATATGTCACTAACGGTTATAATAATAATAATAATTACATATTTATTCTCTAATAACTACGTTACAAGAGTCACGCCAGTTTACAGCCTAGATCGAATTGTCACGAATGCTTTCACGTTCACTGTAAAAGTTATCGCAGCTAAATTAAGTATAAGAGTCAGTTTCTGATGTCATATTTACACCATTTCACTGACAGAAACAGTATAATACAGCCACATTTTCAATAGTAGAGTACAAATAAGGAAGGTACACAATAGGTTCATTTGGAAATTTGCCGAGATCAATAGTGAATTAGCTGGGAAAGGTGAAATGGAACGCGCTTGATGCGAGCTGTGATCCAGACAGTCATGTACATAGGGTTTATGTTTGCTGGAGGCGCCAAGGATTTCCCACCGTGAATGTGGTTCTGAAAAGAAGAAAAGAGAGAGAGAAAAAGGCAGCAGTGTGGCAAGTGTATATATATAACCAAAGCACTACTTAACCTGTAATGTTGAAGTAGTCAATACAGTAGTAAGTCAAGACAAACTTCATACTGACCACTTAAATTAAAGTAAATTATGGGAATATAAAAATATAACCCACAGATAAAAGAGTACAGCAAAACAGAAGGAAGAGTTGTGCGATGTCAGGTGGATAGAAGAGAAGTTGAAGTAAGAAGCTAGTTTTATGTACGTCGAAATCGAAATTTCAGTTGAAACAGTAGAGTTTGTAGAACAAAAACATTGATGATTAAAAGTTCGCACTGTTTTTATTATTTTATTTTATTATTATTATTGATTACCAACCTCTAAGTCATACTGTAAGCGCCTGAGTAAGAATGTTGCGGGTGTCTCGACAGAATAGCGACCTCAGCATAATTTAGAAAACAGGAATCTCAGAAGTAGCAGGCGTATAAGAGCAACGTCAGTGTTACTGATTAGTCGTCTCATCAATCTGAAGAGCCGAAAGCAAACAAAATGTTCTGCCCCACAAACGTGGGTGGTTTGAAGTCGTCGCCCACACCATCAATGTTTGCTGGTTAGTAACTCCTTCCTCCCTCCTTTTGTTTTGTCAGGCTCATGTTAAATGAATAAAAGAAACAATTTTGTTTTATACTTGGTGCTCTATGTTGAGAAACACTATTTCTGCAAGTTCCTTTCACAAACTTGTCTGGCTGTTACAAACTTTCAACTATTGGCTAGGCATCAATGCAATAAAGTTCACAGTTATGGAGAACTGGTATGGATTTTCAAACACTATATAAGCATTCAAAATGTAGAGACGGAGATGTGCTTGTCTAGCTAAGCAGGAGATGTAAAGAGTATCACAGTTAAAAGTGGAGCAATAGATATCACTAAGGGATCAAGGTAAGTCAATAGCGTGTAAGTGAGAACATTATAATTGATAATAGGCAATGTGAAAATCATACAGTTTTGAGTTTTGATAAGGTTGCGCTCAGGAGATTAGAGTGCGTTCTAATCAACCAGTTTAGAGTTGAACAGTGTCGATCGATCCAGTGAGTAGAGTACCCTGTATATGTCAAATAAAAACTAAAGAGATTTATATTCAAAATTGAAAATTGAAAAATTGAATGCTACTTGGCCGTCGAAGAAGTTTGACGGTGACTTGAAGCAGCTGTATCAGCGACGGGAATAACTCAAAATGGCCAGAAATCAACACAGTTATGCCGCCATCTACAACTTTTCCTCACCGAAATTTTGTCTTGAAACGGCATACCAGATGTGATAGCACTGACAATGGCTCTCAATCTACCTCTACCTAATTCCAAACATTATGACGACGGCTAGCCAATAGAAACTTACGCTCGACAGCATACCACACGCAATCGAATGGGCAAGCGGAAATGTTTGTGCATATGTTCAATGGAGCTTTGGTTCAGTCGGAAAAACAGGGGACACCCGCCGACGCGTTAAAACATTACTCGTAAGTCTATGAAACGGGAGTGTTTAGGATGTTTGAACTCTGGAACTCGCTCGGTAAATACCTTGTTTCAGATTTCACGTTTGCGAGCATGGAGTGATCAGTTGTTCTTGGGATGATATAGCTCATCAGGAAAATCCATGGCTGTGATTTTCGGCTGTATATTTTCGTGTGATATATTCGTCACTGTCCTGCGTATGGATCGATGATGTATATTCGCAATTACATTGCGAAGTCTCAACGTAATCGTACGAGTCTTAGTTTGTGGGTTGCAGCTACTGTGTACACTGAAGTGCTCGTTAGTTTTGATATTCGAATAAATAGTGTTCCATTATTGACTTTGTTGATAACTCCGAAATGAAGGTTGAAATATAGAAAGATTAGAAACAGTCGACAGAATAACAGCAAACCAAAACTACATTGCGTTATTTCAATTCATTCACCTATTGAGGTCAACAGACAAATGAATCCTTAACTATTTCTTCATTCAGGTCGCCAACATTCTCAACATCCAAATGTCTGATATTTTGCTTTTAACGAAAAAAGTCCTTTGTTGTTGTCAAGGAGATGAGATACTTTTTCTATTGTCTAAGAGAGACAATAAATGTCCACTACTGTCTCTAGTTGAACACATCCAAACAATCCATATCCTTCAGTTTCTGAGGCCAACAGACAGAAATAATGAAGTGATTTATTTCGGCTTTTCCTTTCATCTAATCACCACAACCATTCTTGTTAGATATTTCGAATCTACACTTCTATCATCATGTTTTTGAAATTCAAACATAGCTTGTGATAATATTCTGATTACGAAAACTGTTGATGAATGATATTTGCTGACAGTTTATCAGTATGATCATCAATGGTCCTTTATTTTAAAGGGTTATACTATCAATCGACTTGTTTGTTTGAATGTATCTCCAATTCAAGCTTAGGATCAGATAGTCGGTAAATGGTGACCGCTAGCTACCGAATGCGATTTCTGTTTGTAGAGCATGAAGAAAAAATTGATTGATAACAATACTATCATCCTATTGAATTTCACTAGTTATGAAGGGCATTGTAAGCGAAAGAAATGTATCGCACCACCATCTACAGACGTAGAGACAAAATATGATTTCGGGCACAATAGTCGTGAGAATTCAAATTTTAGCTTGAAATCTAGTCCGTTAAAATAGTTTTTTAAAAATAGTTTTCATGGTGACAGTTGTTTCTAAATTTGAAGATTCCGAATGTCGGTTTCTAACAAGCAGATTTTATTGTGGGATGCAGCTATTGTGCGAAATTAAGTGCTCGTTGGTTTGGAATGAATCGGCACTGTCGTTTCCGTTTTCGGTGTTTTCTTTACCGTCTAAGATCGAAGCTGATGCTGCTCAGCAAAGCACGGGAATTGTGACTTTGCCTTCTATCACTGATGCAGTTCCCGATGAAGTGACGCACGGCCTTGTAGTTCTCAATCATGATTGAATTTACATCTTTCCGGCACAAAATTCCATATTGCGAACCTCGTGCATTGTGAGTTAGTTATCGTAATTGTCTGTTGACGACAAACAGTAAGTACCAATAAACATGCACGTTCACAGTTCACAACACGCTGTCTCAGTTTTCTTTCAACAGAATCAAAAGTGTTTACTTATTCTTGTAAGTGTCTGGATTTCCACTAGAAAGAGAGTAAAATTGGAAATTCTTCTCCTCTTAGAACATTTATTTCTGAAACATCGAAAACTTCACATTGTTCCTAAGTCCTTACAGTCAAAATATTACCAACAATTTGTAAAGATTCTACTTATCGGAATATATAGTAAAAGCTCACTGTCATGTGCAACATAGTCATTGAATGATAGTGGATCAAAGCCGTTCCATGTGGATGGACCAGATAGTCGGATTCTAAAAGAAGGAGAACTCATATCTTTGAATATCCTTGAATGTTGAGGCATTTGAGTGATGTTGGTAGTGTTTGCGGTGCAGTGCAACCGACTCAAGCAGAAATTCCATCCGAATTCGCATATTCCTGAACATGTTTTATTTCCAGTTGAGCGACAAACATGCAAGTTTATCAGATATTTGCGATTAGGTCCAGACGATTTCAATGCATACAATCGTGCCAGATTTTGATATCCATTAAAGGGATATCCAGCTCAAAATATGACTATTTTTCATTGGTGTTTCATTTCGCAACGTTAGGACGAATAACTGAATTTATTGTACTTATAATTTAAGTTTTCAGAAATAGACGTATGAGTTTGACCAATGAAATGTTCGAATTAGGCACGCAGCTTCTGATTCGTCAGGTTGTGCTGGTGTAGAAAGTATTTAATCACCAGAGTCAAACACACAGTAATTGTCCACAAAATGAGATCCTTCTCAGCATTCTTCCTCATTGCACTGTTTACGGCATTATCAACAGGTAGGTCGACGATAACAATTGTTTTCTGTTTATCATGGGTCGTTTGATGTAATGAATTCAGAAAAGCAGACTTCGATTAAGAAATAACTTGACATTATGAAAAATTTGTTGATTTGCAATCAACGATAAAATGTCAAGTATTTTGATTCGTACCGACACTTGACGCACCCTATTCTTTGTCAGTTGTAACATCAAACGTTTCATCGATAAACAGCGATATGAAGGCTGCAGCTGCAATCTGAAGTAGTATGAAATTAGGCCTCAGTTGATGAACTCCAATGAGCTTAACTATTTTTCACACTCATTCCTAAGGTGGAGTATGTTTATCTTATTCTTTACAGATGTCTTTGCTTTCATTGTTATACCTCACCGTAAGTTTCGGAAGTAAAATTTACCAAATAAATTTACTAAACATGTCGATCAGACTTCACTGTTGATAAGGTACAGAATGGCATGATTGCTAACGCATTGATTTCCTTTCTTCCGTAGATAATGGTATTTCCGGAGAAACCTACCTTGGTGAGCAAAGTGATATTTTGAATATGTAACATTATTTTAAAATTGTCGAATTGCTGTGTTGCGATGATCACTAAATGGAGAACCATACATTCCTTAATATTCGAGATATGACCAGGCGGATTCGGAAAATACGGATTATCGAATTATTCGAAAGATCAACTCTGTCACAAAACCTCAGAACCAGTGACAAAACGCTATGAAGGGGTGAACATTACTTTTATCATTCAATCATATGATCGATTTCGCGAAATGTGACTATTTCTATATCCTTTTGATATTCTGCAGGCCCTTCACTTGATTATTTATTCAGAAACGGTTGGAGTGAGTCAGTCGTTCTTTCTAAACTACATTCAGTCAACTTTTAACAGAAATTTACCTACTCATTTGAAGACCCAAACTATCGTGCAATAAAGACTATACGGATTGAGGAATTTCGGAAAGCCTAACAATTGCACCTGAAAATCATTGAATCACGTTTCGCAATACTGACGTGAATGTATAGACACCGCTAGTATGGTTATCTTAGTTCTCCAACCTTACAGAAGCTTCAGTTCAAGAGCATATTTGTGAACCTACATATTTTGCATACATAAAATGACCGTGTGATGAGGCGTTATTCTCGTTCTTCACGACGTCTCTGTTGTGTTGAAGTCACCGTGTAGACTTGATCTGTGGTTAGTCGAGGCGGACAGGAATTCAGCTGTTGCGTTTGTTTAGTGTAGATATCAAGAGTTTTATACGGGGACGATCTACAAATCACATTACAAGTAGATTTCTGTTGCTGAATGAAACAAGCGTTTTATCCGGTTCGAATGGATGCGATCCATTTTATGTAGGCGATAAGCTGGAGGTTAAGTTGTTTTCCTTCCTTGGTATGATGTTTCACTTTCACTAGTAGTTCCTAATTCCCTCAGCAATCATACTAAACACAAAGACTGAAATTAATTTTTTTGAAGGATATATTGAACGTCAAGAGAGATTCATAAGTGAGTTTTCGTTGATGACAATTCATATATAAATGCCCGTAAATCATATCAATTACCTTCTTCTTCAGTTTGTAAGTGCTTCCAGCGTTTCTCGTTAGCATGGAAATTATACCCCAATATGTTACTTAAATACCTTCACTGTTTAGATGAATGCAGTCAAATTTGATGTGAAACGTGATGAAATGTGTTTATTAACTACCACGCGAAGAAACTGTATGTCAAACATCTCTCGACATCGTGACGTATCTATTTATGACGCTCGTTTGGAAATGCAGAAGACATTGACTAGAGACTGAATGATCGATGTTTCCCTAAAATTAGAAACGCGATCAATAAGTTATGACATGACGGTATTATTCGTTTCGTTCTATGAACACCAGCTTTTGTAAGGATTCAAAATGCTCGTCTTGCGATTTTGTATCATTTTTCTGCGAAATTCACCAGCAACGCTATCAAATTTATCGTTTTCAGAACCAATTTATCATCAAATCTTTTTGTGTGAGTTATATTTCAAACAATTTTGAATACGTTCAGATAGTGAATATCTTATCTCGCCTATGAGAACTGACAGTTGTATTAGGCTTTTTTCTCATGAAATGTGTCTTGTTCCATGACCGCTTATGTATAATAAAATTAGCTGTTTGATTGACTTTTCCTGTTTTTATCATTTATAGATCCTGAAGAAGATTTCGTTCCGGTTACGATGATTTAGATTACTAACGAAAATACAAATTTTCATGCAACACAAGTTGTTCTCTCATTCGATTCAGTGAGCAGCGTTAGAAGGGACGATACTTCATTTTCCATTTCTGCAGGTTGAGATTTAAAACGATTTGAAGTGCTCCTGACGGTAAAATATACAGAGGCGGGTTTAAAAAATTCGAATCAAATGAGGAATTTCGCATATCAGTAGTGTATTTGTGGTGCACGCATTTTATGCACACTTGGAAATTAAGATTTAATGTCACCCCACGATTATTCGTTGAATCTTATAATGACACAAACAAATTGGTCACAAATGCATCATTTGAGTGGATGTTTGAATAATTACAATACATACTTGATCATCTTTTCGGATTTAGATAGTGTAGTTTCACTTCTCATAATAACAAGTGTGTGAAACAACGAGTTGGGATTTGATGATCAAAATTCTAAGATTTCAGGTGGGGTAGTAGAAACACTTGAAATCATTTTGAGATCAGTAAATAAGTTGACAACTACACGTACATCACCACTATGTTAATTGTCACGTATTTCAGCCTTTGAAAATGCATTTTTACGCCAAAAACGCACTTGATTGTTGTGAAAGTCTGTATGTGAATATAATCCATGAATGGACATCCGTGAAATATTTGTTCCGATCAAAGTACGGAAAATATGAACATGACTATAGTCGTTTATTACATTTGCGATCTGCATCTAAGATTAGAAGAGCAGAATGATGGGAGCACATTTGTGAACACATGAATGAGGATTACGGCGAATCGACTCAGCTGCATCTATGTTCGTCAGCGAATTCGAGGAAAGTTGAGAAGTGAAACACCAATGAAAAATAGTCATATTTTGAGCTGGATATCCCTTTAATGGATATCAAAATCTGGCACGATTGTATGCATTGAAATCGTCTGGACCTAATCGCAAATATCTGATAAACTTGCATGTTTGTCGCTCAACTGGAAATAAAACATGTTCAGGAATATGCGAATTCGGATGGAATTTCTGCTTGAGTCGGTTGCACTGCACCGCAAACACTACCAACATCACTCAAATGCCTCAACATTCAAGGATATTCAAAGATATGAGTTCTCCTTCTTTTAGAATCCGACTATCTGGTCCATCCACATGGAACGGCTTTGATCCACTATCATTCAATGACTATGTTGCACATGACAGTGAGCTTTTACTATATATTCCGATAAGTAGAATCTTTACAAATTGTTGGTAATATTTTGACTGTAAGGACTTAGGAACAATGTGAAGTTTTCGATGTTTCAGAAATAAATGTTCTAAGAGGAGAAGAATTTCCAATTTTACTCTCTTTCTAGTGGAAATCCAGACACTTACAAGAATAAGTAAACACTTTTGATTCTGTTGAAAGAAAACTGAGACAGCGTGTTGTGAACTGTGAACGTGCATGTTTATTGGTACTTACTGTTTGTCGTCAACAGACAATTACGATAACTAACTCACAATGCACGAGGTTCGCAATATGGAATTTTGTGCCGGAAAGATGTAAATTCAATCATGATTGAGAACTACAAGGCCGTGCGTCACTTCATCGGGAACTGCATCAGTGATAGAAGGCAAAGTCACAATTCCCGTGCTTTGCTGAGCAGCATCAGCTTCGATCTTAGACGGTAAAGAAAACACCGAAAACGGAAACGACAGTGCCGATTCATTCCAAACCAACGCACAATTCCCGAGCCTTTGCCGCACTTTCGATTGATAGTATAACCCTTTAAAATAAAGGACCATTGATGATCATACTGATAAACTGTCAGCAAATATCATTCATCAACAGTTTTCGTAATCAGAATATTATCACAAGCTATGTTTGAATTTCAAAAACATGATGATAGAAGTGTAGATTCGAAATATCTAACAAGAATGGTTGTGGTGATTAGATGAAAGGAAAAGCCGAAATAAATCACTTCATTATTTCTGTCTGTTGGCCTCAGAAACTGAAGGATATGGATTGTTTGGATGTGTTCAACTAGAGACAGTAGTGGACATTTATTGTCTCTCTTAGACAATAGAAAAAATATCTCATCTCCTTGACAACAACAAAGGACATTTTTCGTTAAAAGCAAAATATCAGACATTTGGATGTTGAGAATGTTGGCGACCTGAATGAAGAAATAGTTAAGGATTCATTTGTCTGTTGACCTCAATAGGTGAATAACTTGAAATAACGCAATGTAGTTTTGGTTTGCTGTTATTCTGTCGACTGTTTCTAATCTTTCTATATTTCAACCTTCATTTCGGAGTTATCAACAAAGTCAATAATAGAGCACTATTTATTCGAATATCAAAACTAACGAGCACTTCAGTGTACACAGTAGCTGCAACCCACAAACTAAGACTCGTACGATTACGTTGAGACTTCGCAATGTAATTGCGAATATACATCATCGATCCATACGCAGGACAGTGACGAATATATCACACGAAAATATACAGCCGCAAATCACAGCCATGGATTTTCCTGATGAGCTATATCATCCCAAGAACAACTGATCACTCCATGCTCGCAAACGTGAAATCTGAAACAAGGTATTTACCGAGCGAGTTCCAGAGTTCAAACATCCTAAACACTCCCGTTTCATAGACTTACGAGTATTGTTTTAACGCGTCGGCGGGTGTCCCCTCTTTTTCCAAATGAACCAAAGCTCCTTTGAACATATGCACAAACCTTTCCGCTTGCCCATTCGATTGCGTGTGGTATGCTGTCGAGCGTAAGTTTCTATTGGCTAGCCGTCGTCATAATGTTTGGAATTAGGAAGAGGTAGATTGAGAGCCATTGTCAGTGCTATCACATCTGGTATGCCGTTTCAAGACAAAATTTCGGTGAGGAAAAGTTGTAGATGGCGGCATAACTGTGTTGATTTCTGGCCATTTTGAGTTATTCCCGTCGCTGATACAGCTGCTTCAAGTCACCGTCAAACTTCTTCGACGGCCAAGTAGCATTCAATTTTTCAATTTTCAATTTTGAATATAAATCTCTTTAGTTTTTATATGACATATACAGGTTACTCTACTCACTGGATCGATCGACACTGTTCAAATCTAAACTGGTTGATTAGAACGCACTCTAATCTCCTGGGCTCAACCTTATCAAAACTCAAAACTGTATGATTTTCACATTGCCTATTATCAATTATAATGTTCTCACTTACACGCTATTGACTTACCTTGATCCCTTAGTGATATCTATTGCTCCAATTTTAACTGTGATACTCTTTACATCTCCTGCTTAGCTAGACAAGCACATCTCCGTCTCTACATTTTGAATGCTTATATAGTGTTTGAAAATCCATACCAGTTCTCAATAACGCATGACGGAATTGATCAACCCGAAAAGAAACATTTGTATATATCACCTAACAATCAAGTGTTGATTATCTGACTGAACTTTGTGTCTTCACCTTGTGTGATGAATATCATAGAAAATGTATGAAAAACATTTCGATGCAAAAATGAAAGTCAGTGAGTACCAAGCATTTGAATGGTAATCTTGCTATTTTCCTGACTGTTTTGCGTGTGTATCTATGATGTATAAATAAACGAGAGTTGTGTGCTTGATTGTATTGTGTGATTGCAGAATGTTGTAGAATATACTTTCTTCCCTTACCAAGACTTCTGTTTTACAGTTTTGGGATCGAAAGTAGCCCACCTGCATGTTGGTAATTGTCTCGTTTACGTTTATCGATTCAGGTGAAATCGTAATAGCTTCGGGCGCACCTAGTTACGAACAGTACGTTTGACGACGGTATTTTTGAAACCACTGATTTTGCCAAACCCGAATTGCAAATAGCATAACTGAATTTCATTATGTTCCTAATTCCAATGGAACTTTTAATACGTGGTTCCAGCGTTTTGAAGATTTATTTAAATTTGATTTCACCAAACAAGATGATGCTTGGAAGGTTCGACTTCTACTTCGAAAGTTGGGTGCTAGTAAGCTCAACAAGTACCGCAATTGAATCCTGCCTTTGAACTCACGAGATCGATCGTTTTCTGAGACAGTTCAGACATTGAGCCAACGCTTTGTCGACAACTCGTCACTGTTTAATACCTATTCACGATGTTTGAAGCTAGCTATGAACAAAGACAATGATTTACTGACTCAGGTGAGCATCGTCAACTGTTGACGCGAACGCTTTCTGTTGAAATCTTTGTCGAAAGACCATTTTAAAGCCCTTATTCCCATTTGCAGCCTCCAGTCTCTTAAGTTCAGTGACATTAGAACAAGTCTACTATGTCGGTTAGAGCAAGATCCGAAGCTCATCCTTTTTGGCATGGCTTATGAGTACCAACGTCTCATTATCTTACGACGAAACTCAACTGTAGTGCAGAGTGTTAGTTCAAGACGATCTGAAGTACAGTTGGTACAGCAGCCCCCTAATCAGAATAAATCTGCCCATGCTACACCCAGCTCATCCCGCTTCAGATATGTCCAATAGTAAGAAATGAATATCCCTGCTCCATGCTGCCACTGCAGCTCATGTCACTATGTAAGGAACTGCCCATTTAGGCAACATCGATGCAGAAAGGGCAAGGTCATCTGTTATAAAGATGGTTTTGCCTAAAGTGAAAGCTGAACCGATCCAGAACTGCTTAGAGGTCTGTTCCTTGATCCAGTACCAATGCATTGGGCCTGATATCTTCTTGTGATCAAGATGACGATGAAATATTTCACTAACGGTTATAATAATAATAATAATTACATATTTATTCTCTAATAACTAAGTTACAAGAGTCACGCCAGTTTACAGCCTAGATCGAATTGTCACGAATGCTTTCACGTTCACTGTAAAAGTTATCGCAGCTAAATTAAGTATAAGAGTCAGTTTCTGATGTCATATTTACACCATTTCACTGACAGAAACAGTATAATACAGCCACATTTTCATTAGTAGAGTACAAATAAGGAAGGTACACAATAGGTTCATTTGGAAATTTGCCGAGATCAATAGTGAATTAGCTGGGAAAGGTGAAACGGAACGCGCTTGATGCGAGCTGTGATCCAGACAGTCATGTACATAGGGTTTATGTTTGCTGGAGGCGCCAAGGATTTCCCACCGTGAATGTGGTTCTGAAAAGAAGAAAAGAGAGAGAGAAAAAGGCAGCAGTGTGGCAAGTGTATATATATAACCAAAGCACTACTTAACCTGTAATGTTGAAGTAGTCAATACAGTAGTAAGTCAAGATAAACTTCATACTGACCACTTAAATTAAAGTAAATTATGGGAATATAAAAATATAACCCACAGATAAAAGAGTACAGCAAAACAGAAGGAAGAGTTGTGCGATGTCAGGTGGATAGAAGAGAAGTTGAAGTAAGAAGCTAGTTTTATGTACGTCGAAATCGAAATTTCAGTTGAAACAGTAGAGTTTGTAGAACAAAAACATTGATGATTAAAAGTTCGCACTGTTTTTATTATTTTATTTTATTATTATTATTGATTACCAACCTCTAAGTCATACTGTAAGCGCCTGAGTAAGAATGTTGCGGGTGTCTCGACAGAATAGCGACCTCAGCATAATTTAGAAAACAGGAATCTCAGAAGTAGCAGGCGTATAAGAGCAACGTCAGTGTTACTGATTAGTCGTCTCATCAATCTGAAGAGCCGAAAGCAAACAAAATGTTCTGCCCCACAAACGTGGGTGGTTTGAAGTCGTCGCCCACACCATCAATGTTTGCTGGTTAGTAACTCCTTCCTCCCTCCTTTTGTTTTGTCAGGCTCATGTTAAATGAATAAAAGAAACAATTTTGTTTTATACTTGGTGCTCTATGTTGAGAAACACTATTTCTGCAAGTTCCTTTCACAAACTTGTCTGGCTGTTACAAACTTTCAACTATTGGCTAGGCATCAATGCAATAAAGTTCACAGTTATGGAGAACTGGTATGGATTTTCAAACACTATATAAGCATTCAAAATGTAGAGACGGAGATGTGCTTGTCTAGCTAAGCAGGAGATGGTGGAGGGTGGAGTTACTGACCAGCAAACATTGATGGTATGGGCGATAACTTCAAACAACCCATGTTTGTGGGGCAGAACATTTTGTTTGCTTTCGGCTCTTTAGATTGATGAGACGACTAATCAGTAACACTGAGGTTGCTCTTATACGCTTGCTACTTCTGTGGTTCATGTTTCCAAAACTACGCTGAGGTCGCTATTCTGTCGAGACACCTGCAACATTCTTACTCAGGCGCTTACAGTATGACTTAGAGGTTGGCATTCAATAATAAAGAAAAAAAAACAGTTAGACAGTGCGAGATTTTATTCGTCAAATATTTATTTTTACAAACTCTACTCTTTTAACTAGAGTTTCGATTTCAACGTACATAAATCAAGCTTCTTACTTCGACTTCTCTTCTATCCACATGACACTGCAAAACTCTCCCTTCTTTTTGCTGTACTCCTTTATCTGTGCGTTATATTCTTATATTCCCATAATTTACTTTAATTTAAGTGGTCAGTATGAAGTTTATCTTGACTTACTACTGTATTGACTACTTCAACATTACAGGTTAAGTAGTGCTTTGGTTATATATATACACTTGCCACACTGCTGCCTTTTTCTCTCTCTCTTTTCTTCTTTTCAGAACCCCATTCACGGTGGGAAATCCTTAGCAACTCTAGGGAACATGCACCCAATGTACATGACTGTCTGGACCACAGCTCGTATCAAGCGCGTTCCATATGACCTTTCCCAACAAATTCACTATTGATCTCGGCCAATCGCCAATTGAACCTATTGTGTACCTTCCTCATTTGTACTCTAATATTGAAAATGTGGCTGTATAATACTGTTTCTGTCAGTGAAATGGTGTAAATATGCAATCAGAAACTGACTCTTATACTTAATTTAACGACTATAACTTTTACAGTAATCGTAAAAGCATTTGTGACAATTTGATCTAGCCTGTAAACTGGCGTGACTCTTGTAACTTAGTTATTTGAGAATAAATTATTATTATTATTATTATTATTATTATTATTATTATTATGTAAAGAGTATCACAGTTAAAATTGGAGCAATAGATATCACTAAGGGATCAAGGTAAGTCAATAGCGTGTAAGTGAGAACATTATAATTGATAATAGGCAATGTGAAAATCATACAGTTTTGAGTTTTGATAAGGTTGAGCCCAGGAGATTAGAGTGCGTTCTAATCAACCAGTTTAGATTTGAACAGTGTCGATCGATCCAGTGAGTAGAGTACCCTGTATATGTCATATAAAAACTAAAGAGATTTATATTCAAAATTGAAAATTGAAAAATTGAATGCTACTTGGCCGTCGAAGAAGTTTGACGGTGACTTGAAGCAGCTGTATCAGCGACGGGAATAACTCAAAATGGCCAGAAATCAACACAGTTATGCCGCCATCTACAACTTTTCCTCACCGAAATTTTGTCTTGAAACGGCATACCAGATGTGATAGCACTGACAATGGCTCTCAATCTACCTCTACCTAATTCCAAACATTATGACGACGGCTAGCCAATAGAAACGTACGCTCCACAGCATACCACACGCAATCGAATGGGCAAGCGGAAAGGTTTGTGCATATGTTCAAAGGAGCTTTGGTTCATTTGGAAAAAGAGGGGACACCCGCCGACGCGTTAAAACAATACTCGTAAGTCTATGAAACGGGAGTGTTTAGGATGTTTGAACTCTGGAACTCGCTCGGTAAATACCTTGTTTCAGATTTCACGTTTGCGAGCATGGAGTGATCAGTTGTTCTTGGGATGATATAGCTCATCAGGAAAATCCATGGCTGTGATTTGCGGCTGTATATTTTCGTGTGATATATTCGTCACTGTCCTGCGTATGGATCGATGATGTATATTCGCAATTACATTGCGAAGTCTCAACGTAATCGTACGAGTCTTAGTTTGTGGGTTGCAGCTACTGTGTACACTGAAGTGCTCGTTAGTTTTGATAATCGAATAAATAGTGCTCTATTATTGACTTTGTTGATAACTCCGAAATGAAGGTTGAAATATAGAAAGATTAGAAACAGTCGACAGAATAACAGCAAACCAAAACTACATTGCGTTATTTCAAGTTATTCACCTATTGAGGTCAACAGACAAATGAATCCTTAACTATTTCTTCATTCAGGTCGCCAACATTCTCAACATCCAAATGTCTGATATTTTGCTTTTAACGAAAAATGTCCTTTGTTGTTGTCAAGGAGATGAGATATTTTTTCTATTGTCTAAGAGAGACAATAAATGTCCACTACTGTCTCTAGTTGAACACATCCAAACAATCCATATCCTTCAGTTTCTGAGGCCAACAGACAGAAATAATGAAGTGATTTATTTCGGCTTTTCCTTTCATCTAATCACCACAACCATTCTTGTTAGATATTTCGAATCTACACTTCTATCATCATGTTTGTGAAATTCAAACATAGCTTGTGATAATATTCTGATTACGAAAACTGTTGATGAATGATATTTGCTGACAGTTTATCAGTATGATCATCAATGGTCCTTTATTTTAAAGGGTTATACTATCAATCGAAAGTGCGGCAAAGCACGGGAATTGTGCGTTGGTTTGGAATGAATCGGCACTGTCGTTTCCGTTTTCGGTGTTTTCTTTACCGTCTAAGATCGAAGCTGATGCTGCTCAGCAAAGCACGGGAATTGTGACTTTGCCTTCTATCACTGATGCAGTTCCCGATGAAGTGACGCACGGCCTTGTAGTTCTCAATCATGATTGAATTTACATCTTTCCGGCACAAAATTCCATATTGCGAACCTCGTGCATTGTGAGTTAGTTATCGTAATTGTCTGTTGACGACAAACAGTAAGTACCAATAAACATGCACGTTCACAGTTCACAACACGCTGTCTCAGTTTTCTTTCAACAGAATCAAAAGTGTTTACTTATTCTTGTAAGTGTCTGGATTTCCACTAGAAAGAGAGTAAAATTGGAAATTCTTCTCCTCTTAGAACATTTATTTCTGAAACATCGAAAACTTCACATTGTTCCTAAGTCCTTACAGTCAAAATATTACCAACAATTTGTAAAGATTCTACTTATCGGAATATATAGTAAAAGCTCACTGTCATGTGCAACATAGTCATTGAATGATAGTGGATCAAAGCCGTTCCATGTGGATGGACCAGATAGTCGGATTCTAAAAGAAGGAGAACTCATATCTTTGAATATCCTTGAATGTTGAGGCATTTGAGTGATGTTGGTAGTGTTTGCGGTGCAGTGCAACCGACTCAAGCAGAAATTCCATCCGAATTCGCATATTCCTGAACATGTTTTATTTCCAGTTGAGCGACAAACATGCAAGTTTATCAGATCTTTGCGATTAGGTCCAGACGATTTCAATGCATACAATCGTGCCAGATTTTGATATCCATTAAAGGGATATCCAGCTCAAAATATGACTATTTTTCATTGGTGTTTCATTTCGCAACGTTAGGACGAATAACTGAATTTATTGTACTTGTAATTTAAGTTTTCAGAAATAGACGTATGAGTTTGACCAATGAAATGTTAGAATTAGGCACGCAGCTTCTGATTCGTCAGGTTGTGCTGGTGTAAAAAGTATTTAATCACCAGAGTCAAACACACAGTAATTGTCCACAAAATGAGATCCTTCTCAGCATTCTTCCTCATTGCACTGTTTACGGCATTATCAACAGGTAGGTCGACGATAACAATTGTTTTCTGTTTATCATGGGTCGTTTGATGTAATGAATTCAGAAAAGCAGACTTCGATTAAGAAATAACTTGACATTATGAAAAATTTGTTGATTTGCAATCAACGATAAAATGTCAAGTATTTTGATTCGTACCGACACTTGACGCACCCTATTCTTTGTCAGTTGTAACATCAAACGTTTCATCGATAAACAGCGATATGAAGGCTGCAGCTGCAATCTGAAGTAGTATGAAATTAGGCCTCAGTTGATGAACTCCAATGAGCTTAACTATTTTTCACACTCATTCCTAAGGTGGAGTATGTTTATCTTATTCTTTACAGATGTCTTTGCTTTCATTGTTATACCTCACCGTAAGTTTCGGAAGTAAAATTTACCAAATAAATTTACTAAACATGTCGATCAGACTTCACTGTTGATAAGGTACAGAATGGCATGATTGCCAACGCATTGATTTCCTTTCTTCCGTAGATAATGGTATTTCCGGAGAAACCTACCTTGGTGAGCAAAGTGATATTTTGAATATGTAACATTATTTTAAAATTGTCGAATTGCTGTGTTGCGATGATCACTAAATGGAGAACCATACATTCCTTAATATTCGAGATATGACCAGGCGGATTCGGAAAATACGGATTATCGAATTATTCGAAAGATCAACTCTGTCACAAAACCTCAGAACCAGTGACAAAACGCTATGAAGGGGTGAACATTACTTTTATCATTCAATCATATGATCGATTTCGCGAAATGTGACTATTTCTATATCCTTTTGATATTCTGCAGGCCCTTCACTTGATTATTTATTCAGAAACGGTTGGAGTGAGTCAGTCGTTCTTTCTAAACTACATTCAGTCAACTTTTAACAGAAATTTACCTACTCATTTGAAGACCCAAACTATCGTGCAATAAAGACTATACGGATTGAGGAATTTCGGAAAGCCTAACAATTGCACCTGAAAATCATTGAATCACGTTTCGCAATACTGACGTGAATGTATAGACACCGCTAGTATGGTTATCTTAGTTCTCCAACCTTACAGAAGCTTCAGTTCAAGAGCATATTTGTGAACCTACATATTTTGCATACATAAAATGACCGTGTGATGAGGCGTTATTCTCGTTCTTCACGACGTCTCTGTTGTGTTGAAGTCACCGTGTAGACTTGATCTGTGGTTAGTCGAGGCGGACAGGAATTCAGCTGTTGCGTTTGTTTAGTGTAGATATCAAGAGTTTTATACGGGGACGATCTACAAATCACATTACAAGTAGATTTCTGTTGCTGAATGAAACAAGCGTTTTATCCGGTTCGAATGGATGCGATCCATTTTATGTAGGCGATAAGCTGGAGGTTAAGTTGTTTTCCTTCCTTGGTATGATGTTTCACTTTCACTAGTAGTTCCTAATTCCCTCAGCAATCATACTAAACACAAAGACTGAAATTAATTTTTTTGAAGGATATATTGAACGTCAAGAGAGATTCATAAGTGAGTTTTCGTTGATGACAATTCATATATAAATGCCCGTAAATCATATCAATTACCTTCTTCTTCAGTTTGTAAGTGCTTCCAGCGTTTCTCGTTAGCATGGAAATTATACCCCAATATGTTACTTAAATACCTTCACTGTTTAGATGAATGCAGTCAAATTTGATGTGAAACGTGATGAAATGTGTTTATTAACTACCACGCGAAGAAACTGTATGTCAAACATCTCTCGACATCGTGACGTATCTATTTATGACGCCCGTTTGGAAATGCAGAAGACATTGACTAGAGACTGAATGATCGATGTTTCCCTAAAATTAGAAACGCGATCAATAAGTTATGACATGACGGTATTATTCGTTTCGTTCTATGAACACCAGCTTTTGTAAGGATTCAAAATGCTCGTCTTGCGATTTTGTATCATTTTTCTGCGAAATTCACCAGCAACGCTATCAAATTTATCGTTTTCAGAACCAATTTATCATCAAATCTTTTTGTGTGAGTTATATTTCAAACAATTTTGAATACGTTCAGATAGTGAATATCTTATCTCGCCTATGAGAACTGACAGTTGTATTAGGCTTTTTTCTCATGAAATGTGTCTTGTTCCATGACCGCTTCTGTATAATAAAATTAGCTGTTTGAATGACTTTTCCTGTTTTTATCATTTATAGATCCTGAAGAAGATTTCGTTCCGGTTACGATGATTTAGATTACTAACGAAAATACAAATTTTCATGCAACACAAGTTGTTCTCTCATTCGATTCAGTGAGCAGCGTTAGAAGGGACGATACTTCATTTTCCATTTCTGCAGGTTGAGATTTAAAACGATTTGAAGTGCTCCTGACGGTAAAATATACAGAGGCGGGTTTAAAAAAATCGAATCAAATGAGGAATTTCGCATATCAGTAGTGTATTTGTGGTGCACGCATTTTATGCACACTTGGAAATTAAGATTTAATGTCACCCCACGATTATTCGTTGAATCTTATAATGACACAAACAAATTGGTCACAAATGCATCATTTGAGTGGATGTTTGAATAATTACAATACATACTTGATCATCTTTTCGGATTTAGATAGTGTAGTTTCACTTCTCATAATAACAAGTGTGTGAAACAACGAGTTGGGATTTGATGATCAAAATTCTAAGATTTCAGGTGGGGTAGTAGAAACACTTGAAATCATTTTGAGATCAGTAAATAAGTTGACAACTACACGTACATCACCACTATGTTAATTGTCACGTATTTCAGCCTTTGAAAATGCATATTTACGCCAAAAACGCACTTGATTGTTGTGAAAGTCTGTATGTGAATATAATCCATGAATGGACATTCGTGAAATATTTGTTCCGATCAAAGTACGGAAAATATGAACATGACTATAGTCGTTTATTACATTTGCGATCTGCATCTAAGATTAGAAGAGCAGAATGATGGGAGAACATTTGTGAACACATGAATGAGGATTACGGCGAATCGACTCAGCTGCATCTATGTTCGTCAGCGAATTCGAGGAAAGTTGAGAAGTGAAACACCAATGAAAAATAGTCATATTTTGAGCTGGATATCCCTTTAATGGATATCAAAATCTGGCACGATTGTACGCTTGAAATCGTCTGGACCTAATCGCAAAGATCTGATAAACTTGCATGTTTGTCGCTCAACTGGAAATAAAACATGTTCAGGAATATGCGAATTCGGATGGAATTTCTGCTTGAGTCGGTTGCACTGCACCGCAAACACTACCAACATCACTCAAATGCCTCAACATTCAAGGATATTCAAAGATATGAGTTCTCCTTCTTTTAGAATCCGACTATCTGGTCCATCCACATGGAACGGCTTTGATCCACTATCATTCAATGACTATGTTGCACATGACAGTGAGCTTTTACTATATATTCCGATAAGTAGAATCTTTACAAATTGTTGGTAATATTTTGACTGTAAGGACTTAGGAACAATGTGAAGTTTTCGATGTTTCAGAAATAAATGTTCTAAGAGGAGAAGAATTTCCAATTTTACTCTCTTTCTAGTGGAAATCCAGACACTTACAAGAATAAGTAAACACTTTTGATTCTGTTGAAAGAAAACTGAGACAGCGTGTTGTGAACTGTGAACGTGCATGTTTATTGGTACTTACTGTTTGTCGTCAACAGACAATTACGATAACTAACTCACAATGCACGAGGTTCGCAATATGGAATTTTGTGCCGGAAAGATGTAAATTCAATCATGATTGAGAACTACAAGGCCGTGCGTCACTTCATCGGGAACTGCATCAGTGATAGAAGGCAAAGTCACAATTCCCGTGCTTTGCTGAGCAGCATCAGCTTCGATCTTAGACGGTAAAGAAAACACCGAAAACGGAAACGACAGTGCCGATTCATTCCAAACCAACGAGCACTTAAGTTCGCACAATAGCTGCATCCCACAATAAAATCTGCTTGTTAGAAACCGACATTCGGAATCTTCAAATTTAGAAACAACTGTCACCATGAAAACTATTTTTAAAAAACTATTGTAACGGACTAGATTTCAAGCTAAAATTTGAATTCTCACGACTATTGTGCCCGAAATCATATTTTGTCTCTACGTCTGTAGATGGTAGTGCGATAGATTTCTTTTATTGCACTTTCGCTTATAACGCACTTTATAACTAGTTTAATTCAAAATATTGATGTGACTGTTATCGATCACTTTTTGTTCATGCCTTGCAATGAATTTTCTGTTGTGCTAGGTATCCGTCTTCTATTTTCACTTGAAATATTCAGACAACTAAGACTTTCTACCGATAATGCCTTATTATTTGTGGTCGATGTAGAATCTATTTTGAAGGCTTTGTTTGTGGAAAATCCCTCCATGTATATATATTTGTGTTATGATTTGACTGACTCTTGTTTTTGATATTTTGGTACTTTGTTTGATTCTATTTTGAGGTTTTATCTATTGTGTCTTATTATTGTTTCTATATCTTGTACTTATATTGAAGTTTCCATGTTTCTTTCTGAACTATATGTGTTGTTAAAAATTGATACTTAATATGGCTACAGTTGTATTTGGATTTGATACTCTAGCAGTAAGTGACTGGACGCAGTTATTCTTCCAGTAACGGAACCTGTTGTGGTAATTGGAAACTCGAAGGTGTATTATTGTTATGGTAGTTGTCTGAATTCCCTTTTTTGATTAAATATGTAACCGTTCCCTCCCAGAATTATCGTTTTTGGACTTAGACTGGGCGGGACGCGTATGAATCTACAACTTTCGGGTTCAGAGCTGTCTGCAAGAGTAATGTTTTCATATTATAGTCATGGATGAGTATCACACTATATTTCGTATCACAATAACAATAAATAAATCTAACAACGAGACACGTGAATGATTGATATTTGGTGCAGATCAGGAAAATGAAATCATACCATGTGACAGATTAAAAGTAGAAAATTCAAGCTTCAAGATTCAAGCGGATTGATTTATTTGCACTCGATTCTAGTTCATTGCTGCACATTCTCAGGTATTTGTTAATATACAACATATGATTATTCAGCCACTTAGGTGAGCTGTTTATAGCTACTTACAAATTTGTTTGCCTCGTTAGATGAAGGAGTACGTATATTTTGGGACAGCAGGACGAGATAAATCACAGCGTATCCACAGAATCGGTTGATCAACAAAATTAATAAACGTGATCCTATGGAGAAGCTTCAGGAATGGATTAAATTTAAATCAGATGAGGCATACAATCCTTTGAAAGTGACAATGAGCCGGTAATACGGATGATGCTGAATTCATCGCATAACGGAAACTTGAAATTTAATCATGAGCAAAAGAAATGACAACAAAATAATCAACGATCATCTACAAGAATTGTAATTCATAAAAAATTAACCTTATGAGAGAGATTCATGATTCGCAAGACCATTCAGTCCACAGCGGGCGCTTTAACTAAGTGTAGATTATCAAACCACGCGATTCGGGAAAAAAATTCTGATCATTATGTACCTGTACCTATCGTTCGCAGTTATTTTGAGATTCGAATAGATAGTATTCCATTATTGACTTTGTTGATAACTCCGAAATGAAAACTGAAATACAGAAAGATTAGAAACAGTCGACAGAATAAAAGCAAACCAATACGAAATTGCGTTATTTCATTTCATTAACGTAATTGGGTCAACAGACAAATGAATGCGCAAATTTTGAATAATTATGGTTGCCAACATTCTCAACACCCAAAAGTCTCATATTTTGTTTTTGTAAAGTAGATGAGACTTTTTTTCTATGGTCTTACAGAGACATTAAATATCCATCTACTGTCTACAGTTGAACACATCAAAATGATCCATCAGTTTCTGAGGCTAACAGACAGAAATAATGAAGTGATTTATTACGGCTTTTCCTTTCATCTAATCACCGCAACCATTCCTGTTGGATATTTCGTACCGCAAGTTCCATCATTTCTTATTTGCTGGCCAAATGAAGCACGTTCTGATGCAAATTGAGCAAATACACAACAGTGCAGATTTGTCGAGAGAGCGATTTTTTTATCCGAATTTATTCAAAAATTATCCTGTGTTTTTTAGCAAAAGTGGACATTAACGAAGTGCTCACCGAATATCTTATGTGATGAAGTTCATAACCCACATAATTTCTGTTTCAAGGGGTGTGAATCCTTTTGAAATCACTGATAAGGAGAGCAGTTCACGTTGTTTGTTTCGACATTCAATAGACTTTGACAGAAATCTTTTGATACCGAATTCAACGTGTCAATTGGCAAAGGCATCATGTTACTCGATTCCATTGCTGTTGTTGTTATTAGGCTGCCAATAAATTTTTTTTTCAACTAACACACTGACTACACCCAGATTTGTTTCTACCTCATCAGAAAATTACTGGAACTGAAAACAAACCATAATGTGTTCACTAGTTATTAATATGACTGATTAAAAACACATCACTCAAAATACGTTTCTATAATGTAAACGAGTATTCTCATAGTGGATTTATGCCTTGTTTACTCATTAGGAAGAAACATATTTTAACTTTTTATCGTTTAATGAAGTGTAGTTTTCAATCTTGTTATGACTAATAATTCAGCAAGTTATTCATTTTCTCGTAAACGGAAAGAAACACTGTTATTTTTCGTACAATTCATAATTATTTGTCGACGTAATAACGCATCAAAAATTAAACAGGCCCACACTTTTCATGCCTAAAAGAATTCACATTTCCCAATGTTCCCGTCATCACTGATTATATCACTGTAAACATATCTAACTCATGACGGTTGAGATATAGTACCGTTATTGTGGTCATGGCTATTCCTCGGAGCTGTCAAATTGTATAATTATTGAAACGAACATAAGCTTGTTTTCGAGTTCACACTTAAATTGTTAGCAGGATAACGACAAGTAATTGGGTATTGCTAGATCATAAAATTTTTTGTTATGTTGTTGCGATAACTGATTGCAAACTGTATTATCGGTACATCTGCTATGACTAGCCGGTGAAAATAACGTTTATTGAGGAAATTAAGACCGGCTTATAGATTAGGCTAAAGTGAGTTTGATTGGGTGTACCCAGGGTATACTGCACACTGGTAAGTTCACAGACACGCAACAGGTTTTTCAGATTGACCTGATCCACCACTCCTAACCATGGTCCTTTCACGGTGCAGCTTGGTATCTTTAAATACCTTCATTGGTCAGGCATCTGCTCGGTGAAAACTCAAGTCTTGAAAGGTCCATGTTATCCTATTCTCATCATTATATCATTAAACAATTCAATTCTTTTGTCTGAAAATAATACGAAATCAGCTTAATCTGTGAAAGAGAGCTCAGACAGATGAAGCAGTAACACCGTTATCTTCTGTGCATCGAGCGCTACAAAGTCTTGTTAAGTAGTTTAGATATCTGGATATGACAACTTAATATATACAACACCGAGAAATTCGAGGTTTGTCGGTCGTAAAAATCGGGCTCATTTAGTCGTCGTAAAAGCTTTGTAGGCTTAGTAATTGGATTTTCTACTCTAACAGTTCACTCCGTTTCTAATAGGTGCAGTTTGGTACGCGCTCCCCCCAGATCCGAAACCAAAACACAATTATTCTGGGAGAAAACGGTCCTAATAATCAATAAAAATGGAAATACAGACAATTACCAAACAATATTACACCTTCTAGTTCCAATTTACTGCGGTGGGTAGTGGAAGAATAAGTGCTTCCAGTCCGTACTGTTAAAGTATCAAATCCAAATATGGCTGTAGCCATAATAAATATCGAATTTAAAGAACATATGTACAGTTCAGAAGCAAACATAAAAACTTCAATATAAGTACAAGATATAGAAATAATGACAATATACAATGATAAAATCTCAAAATGGAATCAAATAGAGTACCAAAATGTCGACAGAAAGAGTCAGTCATATGATAAAACAATTATATATACATTGAGGGATTTCCCAGAAAAGAAAACATTCAAAATAGATACTACAGGATGAGTCACAAAAATAGCGTACTCAAATGACACGTCAACCGTTGTCAGTCAAGGACTTCCTGGTGAGAACTGTTGTTTCAGTTTGAATGATCCGCAACTGATTTTCATGAGAACTAATAATAGGTAATAAGGGCATTATTCCCCACATAATGAAACTCATACAACCCAAGTCACAAACGTTTACTACAAAATTAGTTACACTAAAATCGAAAAAGCTGAAACATCCTTTGAAGGCATCAGAAATCACTTGAAAGTGCGAGCCTGTAAAGTACTGGTTTATACGTTTGATCGAGTTTACCCTCACTCAATATAAAATCTTCGCAAAATTCATCAAATGAGTATTATGTTTAATTTCAAACGAAAAAAACGTATATTGACAACAAGTCGAATTGTTTATCTTAGGTTCACTGAAAAAAAAGGATGGTGTATTGATGTGTTATGTATCATCGCTCCCGAAATCATCGACGGCAAAACACCAGATACTATGTGCCGTCCAAGTGTGTCAACAAGAGATGAAAGGCCTGTTCTGTCAAACTAAATCACGTTTGATTGTTGCTGAAAGTTGTCCATTCATTTTCAACCAAGTGATTGTTAGAATCACGTGGATTCCGAGAATAATGAAGAAGGGTAATGGTTCCTTATTCAGATTGATGCTTTTGCGATTGTTCATCATTAGCTTCATGAACAAAACATTCATCATTATTCGGACAGATGAGCGCGGTAGCAGCAAAGCACATTTGTACGACGAGTGCTCACGTTCTAGTGAAATTCTTTAAAGCGACGCGTGAAAAAATGCAGAGTTATTTCTCAGTTTGCTCAGTACATCACTCTGATACGCCTTACCAATTAATCAATTAGCCAGCGTTAGGCGTTTGAGCGCAAGACCGAAGATTTACAAGTTTTATAAGTGATGATGAGTCACTGACACCGCAGCCGAATCCTCCAGTCCCTCTTGAGTTTCAGTTTCATTATAGCGATCAGCAAGTAGTGATCTGACGCCTTATCAGATCTCTTGGTTTTCTTATCTTTCTCACTGATGGGTGCATAGCATCGGAAGACGTTCATTTTAGTTTCCTCTTTTTTTCATTTTGAAGGATCCTTTAATGATCCTGAATTCATGATACTCCTAAAATATAAGTGCCTTTTGCGCTAGTTTAAACAGCATCCGTGCAACTTCTTTTGTTTGCTGAGCATTTTCCTCTTCATGAATAGAGTATAACAGCAGTTACCTTGAATCATGTCTTAGTTGTCCTTCCTCCGTCCAGTGCGTTTCACTTCCCGGTTGCATCTTCTCATATCTGCAGCAATTCCAAATATTATACTAATCTCCCATAATGTTCAAAATTCTCGTGTACCTAAAATAATAAGCGCTGTTGTTGTATAAGGGCAATCGGCCTAGTGACTCACGAAAGAATTCGGTTTTCATTCCGGACGTCATAGTCCTTCTTAAATCTCATAGTGCAGAGTTGAGGTGGTTTTATTTATGTCTTTTTCAACTCATTAATTTTATATGGTGGGCTGGTGCTGCCAACCCCATCCCTGACGTTCAACATTTATCTGAGCGTTGAACCAGCAGTAGCCCCAAAAGGTCTGCAGGATGAATAAATAGAGGTGTATTATTTCAATGCATTTCCTTACTGACTGTGGTCCGCGACTGAATAGGCATCTGCGATTCGTTGATAATCTCTAATTTCCGTCTTTGTTTGCAAAATATGCTGCACTATTCAGTAATCTGTACTACACAATCAATAAACACGTAAAGTTATGGTCGTTTTGTTGTTGTTGTTTTCTCATGATAATGTCATGCGTTCGACGATAAGGAAAATGAATACAGCAAAAATTTGTTATTTCGTTATTGATAACACTGACGACGAAAAATTGATCTATCCACCTGTTATTCATGCAACGTAAACAATTGTCACCGTAATATATTTATGACTAAACCGACCTTCTATCTTCTTTGAAAAAAAAACATCATGAATGATGCGTCTGAATATGACTGAATATAGATTAATTAACTATTGCGGTGACAAACGGTTGTGTTTGAAAAAAATTATGCATACTGCAAAATATATCACGTACGGTCAGTGAAATGTGTTGATTGTTTCTATTTACAGGTGCAGAAAGGACGAACTTGGGATATTTGTGTTTCGCTCGAATCCATTACAAGTTCACTTGAGACGAATAACGATAACAAACAATGAACCAGCCACCAGGTATGCTACTGTGATCACTTGACCAAATTGAATCAGTTAGAAATCTCCAAATAGCGAAGAAATTGTTTTCTACAAACACTCATTCGGGACACAATAATTCCAAGCACTCAAATTGCAGAAACGTTTGGTCACTGAATTATTAGGCACTGTGAAGACAACATGTAAGAATCTACAACACGGTGTGAGTAGTCATAAATACAGACATTTTGAACATACAATGTTCCTTGAGTGTTCTTACAAATCGAGAAGACGCTTTGTCAGGACGTGAAACATTCAAACTGACAAGTGAACGTAAATAAAATTGTCAACATATGAGTTGATAAAGTCACCAAAATACAAAGAAGAATAATTTTAATGAACAATTTCAATGATTCTATTATTTCAACACACTGAAAAATTATAACGAATGTTTAATGAAAGAAATCTACATGCACATTGAGGGGACGTCTAATATCCTTAATAGTCCAGACACTTAGAAACAAAGTCGTTTCACAACGCTGAAATAACACTCTAAAACGTAATAACGTGAGTGTATTCCTATCGAAAGTGTTACAAGATTACGATAAGCCTTTCATCAATCTAGTCACTCAAAAAGTTTACAGCTGTTTCTCATACCTGCATGCACATTGTGTAGGATTTAATTTGTCCTACAGATGTAATTCTAAAAGATCGAGGTCCAACGCCTTCATCAAAACAATCCTCGAAATTTCGTATGAAACTCCAGTAGTTCATAGGATTACCATCAAACCTCATGATTTCTCGCTTGGGTAGGTCTAAAGCTTTGGATATCATTCCTACCCAGCCTTTTCCTGCGCTATCAGCTGTACGCGAAACAGATGCAGATTCGAACGACATAAACTTTTCGTCCTGAATTTGGTTACAATGTTCTTTTCCTCTTTGCCGTAATCCTTCTAACTCAACTTCCTTTTCTAGATGAGCTAAACGTACTTTAGCTAGTTCTAATTCCAACAAAGGATCCATTCGGATGTTATTTCTTCCAAAATGGTCTTCACTGTGAGTTTCTGAATAGTGTGGAGACAATTCAGGAATCTGATCGGTCTTATGATCCTCCGTAGACATTTGAAGATATTCAGTATATGAACCTTTGATGAAATACTGTCCAAAACTATGTAGGATTTAATTTGTCCTACAGATGTAATTCTAAAACGTAAACGCAAATACCGCCGATGACAGAGTCCCGAGTGAAACTATAGTTAACAGAAGACAATTCGGTTTTAAACTTTATCTGTTTCTAAACAAAAGAAAACGATTAATTTTGTACAATAAATAAGGAAATTACAATTATCAAGCAAGATGAGAAAACGTACCGGACAGTATAGCGTGTCTTTAGAAAATGAAAAAAAAAACATGTGTCACAGCAATATAAATAAATAGCAACATCCTTCAATTGATAGACCATTCACATCAAAGAAAGTTTACAGACAGGTCAGACCATATATAGCATGGTGAGCGCTTAACCAATCTGATTGGTTAGTTGTTTCCATAACTGCAATTAGTTATGGAGATAACTAACACATTGATCGAAGTGCCTACGTGCCCATCAGACAGTACATTTACCAACAACGTATTCTGACTAGCTTCAACCCACCCAACTTAACAAAATTACGTGAATGTATTCTCTTCAAGACTGTTACAAAATTACAATTTGTCTTTTATAGTTTAGTCACTTAATAATTTAACAATTTTTATACATTTGCAATCTGTTTTGTGATTTTAAACTACAAAGAATACAAGATTGGTTTTTGAATTATTTTCTTGCCTGTGAGGTGATGTTATATTCTGCAGTTTGACTACGACTCTATCCCAAATTTCCACTAGAAATCAGCAAACAATTCACTGGACGGGCTGAAATCGCCTAACCATGGATCGCTACAAAAATACACTCTGCTACCCATAGAAATCGTTGCTGGCCTCTTAGCAATTTTAATTCGAACAGCACTGACAAAGCGTCCTCTCAACCTGAGAAGTCATCACCTCTTTCGAAAAGCACGAATTTCAAGAACCACTAAAATTTTTAATACTTCATTGTCTGTCTGCAAATACTACTTTCTCATGCGCCCGATTAACCTTCATTTAATTTAACCTCGTTAATTATTGATAACTAAGATGCCGACATGCTTTCCAGCCATTTATTATAAACAGCTTCACTGATAATTTTTGAATGATTTATCGCAACTCTCATACATTTGGCTTCAGCCTTTTTGAATAACTTTTATTAGAGACAGTCTTCTGTATAGCAACACGTTATCTTAGGGAGATGTCGTGACAGACTTATTTTGTAAATAGTTTTTGATACAATTTCTTTTTCTGTTAATTTTCACAGCCTGTACATTCACTATGCAATTGCTGTACATTTTGTTTAAGTTTGTGTCCTTGAATATATCAGGCGCTATAACTGCTCCACGTTTCCGTTCTGTGTGCACATAGCACGGCACTCACTGCGTGATCCCATCAAATACACTTTATACGCACGTCTCATCTTCTCAATTCCTCAGTAATGCGACAACTGGATTCTAATACATATATTGTCGACATTAATAGACTGCAGTCATACGTATATGCTACTTTACGAATTCCGAATAGGATATGACCAGCCCTATGACGTGTTAAACATGTTCATGTGGGTTAATTGGATAAGGTTTACACTACCGTTAGGTCATGCTTCGATAGATAGGGGAATCACGGATCTGATGGAAATGTACAGGTACATTGGTAGTTTGATAAGTCATATCCATGTTGGAGGGCGGGTAGGCGTACTGCTGTAAGTCCTACTCGCTCTTCCGGTGTTGATTAGGGAATGAGATTGAACCCTTAATTAAAGTGTCAAAAAGGGCTTGCTTTGAATGGAGGGATTTCGCGGGCCGGTGTACAATGTATATTGAATGTTTGTTGTTGATTGCTTGTGATGCAGATACTTGGATTTTTGTTACCTACTGTTGTCGGTGAAAAGAACCAAGGTTCTTTTGGTCGGGATTGTTACGGGAGAAATGAAGACATTTGGTTGATTAAAACCTTTATATAAATTTCATTCATTTCACTGTGTTTTTTCGGTATATTTGTTTTATTTAACTTATGAACTTGTTTGAATTATTATTTTCGGCCATTTTGAATTCCGTTTGTCTTGGTTTGTTCGTTTGCAGTTTTTTGCTCCAGGTACCTATAAAATTGAAGGTAATTGTAATTATTATAATTATTGTTGTTAGAAGGACATTGGTCTTTTATTTGTAATTGACGAACTACATTTTGGTCGATTATTTGTAAAATTAACAATAAACTTTGGTACCTACTTTGGAGTTTCGTTTTGTTATCAATTTGGGTTCATGAATTCCAAATAGATCGATATACCGTACTTCACAAAAGGAAGGAGCAAAACTTAGACGTAAAAATTCTAAGCGACCTGAAGTTGAAGCTAGTCCATGTTCAACTTTACTTCCGAATTTCATTCTCATTCTCTCTCCCACAGAATTTATAACTAGCATCAGCACACCTGATTAGAAGCAGTTAGTCAACAGTTTATTTAGCATAAAAAGTGGTTTTAAGGCTATACTTCGTGTTTCTTTTCATGTTGATGTGATATATAGTATTTCAACTCGTTTTTTAAAATTTTCACAGCGTTTTCTAAAATAAACACAGCGTTTTTTAAAATTTTTTGTAATCCTGAGATGTCCGAAATAAATAGAAAAAAAACAACTTGATTTCGAATGAAAAAAGAAAAAGCCTTATAAAAAAAGTAATTGAAGATGGATACAGCGTCAAGGATGCAGCATTTGTTACAGATGTAAACTATCAGGCCGCTACAAATATTATAGGGTTTTATAAAAAGGAATCGCGAGTTGAGAAGAAAAAAACAGGAAAACCATCAAATAAGAAGATATACGGTGATATTATCAATTTTGTTGAAGAATTGATAGAATTAAACCCGTTAATAACGATGGTAGAAATTCGAGAAAAAATAGAAAACATATTATCTTTAGGCCTTTCTCTTGAATCTATAAGAAGGACAATTTATAGACTTCAGACTACTTTGAAAAAGATTTCTTATACATCGGTCAATAGAAATTCGGAATCCAGTAAAAACAAACGCCAAACTTATGTTCAAAATTTTATGAATATTGAAGATACATTTATAAAAGTTTTTATAGATGAACATTATTTTAGTTTCTACTTTGGAAGAACCTTGGGAAGATGTACAAGAGGAAAACCGGCAAGTGCACTAGTTCCCTCAACGCGTGGAACCAATATAAGTTTAATATCGGCTATAACAATGAATGAAGTTCTCTTTGATAGAACAGTGAGAAGAAGTAACTGATCTGAAAAATGTGATGTATTTGCGCTATACATTACGAACAATCTGGTCACACATATTTACTTGTCAAGGCATTTTATATGAAGATGAATAAAAGGTCAATTGAATAAAAGTTCAAATAGACATAGGGTGATAATTGTAAATAAAGGAGAGAGAAAATTAACGTAATATGAAAAGAATAAGAAGGGGTAGGAAAATTGTCACATTACCCTAGGCTTAGAGATTACCAAGGTAAATTCAAGGTTATGACAAATTGTTTCCGTACACATAAAGGGGGTTTTAATTTTCTAATAGCCAAGGCCTCCATAAACCTCAAAATTCGTCCTTCAACATTTCTATACAATGTTTTGAAGGCTGTCTTGATGTCAATCTTATGCCCTGTCTCAATTATGTGTTTGGCGATCGATGAACATGCTTTTCTATTTCCAACGTTAATCGGCTCATCTGACGTTAACTGATTTTCAAGCCACTTAGGTACATGTTCCACAACCCTTGATTGCAAAGTCCGATTACTCCTCCCTATGTATGTGTGTCCACACAAACATGTAAATTGATAAATACAATGGGATGTGATGTAATCATTAGAGCAACGTTTAGGTATATGCGAAATCATGGACTTGGTCTTTTCAATGATAATCAGTTTAGCAGCGTTGTATGTTTTCTCTATGGCTGCTTTTAGTCTGTGTCTTATTATTAGACCATTTGCTTCACCTCTAAATGGTAAAGTGATATAAACCTTTTTCTTTTCAGCAGAATCAAACACTTGCTCTTGTCTTAACTGATCTCTACACCTATTGATAAACTTTAGCGGATAGCCATTTGAAATCAATGCTTCAGTTAAGAATTTTGCATCGTCGTCAAATGTATCCGTGGTGCAAATCGTTTGTGCCCTATTGAAGAGGCATTTTACTAAACCTCGCTTGTGTTGCAGTGGACAAAAACTGTTGAAATTTAGGTACTGTCCAGTCCACGTCGGCTTTCTATAAACAGATCGCTTTATAGTTCCATTATCTCTTCGGCTCAACAATATGTCTAAGAAAGGCAACCGATTATTATTTTCTGGTTCATGAGTTAATACAATATCATTCTGAAGACTATTGAAGTTTCCCAGTAACTGGGAGACGTTAAGTTCTTTATCACATATAATTAAGATATCGTCCATATATCTCCTATAGAGAGTAAGCTTATTAATGTGCTCATTCCACAAATTTTCAGCATATGCCATGTAAACATCGGCTAAGAGAGGTCCCAAAGGACTACCCATAGCAACGCCATCAACTTGCTGGAAATGTTCATCATCAAACGTGAAATGAACTTTCTCAGTACATAACAAAATTAATTCTCTTAGTAGACTTGACTGAATGGGAAATAGGGGGAAATTACCTAATATATAGTCACAAAGAAAGTTAACAGTTTTCATTAGAGGAACATTGGTAAAAAGAGAGTTTACATCAAAAGAATGCATAGTCTTTTCTTTAATATTAATGTCATCAAGAACACCTATCAGTTCAAATGTATCTTTCAGGGAAAACTTACACAATTTATTACGAATAGGGCTAAGTAATTTAGCTAACCATTTGGCTAGCTTATGCGTAGGTGAGCCACACATAGATAATATCGGTCTCAGTGGAGTGTTCGGTTTATGAATTTTGGGTAATCCATATAAGTTCGGTAGTACAGATCCGGTGGCTTTTAACATATTAAATTCATCTTTATTGATAAACTTCATGTTAAGTAGCTTTATTAGATTGGAGTTAACTCGCGATTATAATTTTCTAACCTCATTATTAGATGAAACATTAGCCAAAATCTTTCTTTCATCACCAAGGATGGATAACATTTTCTTCTTGTAATCACATTTATTCATTACCACTACTCCAGATCCTTTGACAGGTTTGAGAATTACAATATCTGATCTTTTACGGAGGTCCCTTAAGGCAACGAAATGTTTTGATGTTAAAATATTCCTGTGTCTTATTTTGGCACCATGAAATTGGTGAGCGATATCAACCGATTTCGCCTTCAACCAGTTTTGATTATCTTGAGTGATTGGGACAAGAGGGTTCAATTGAGTAAAGAGATTTTCAAACTGGGCGTCAATCGAGCAGTTAGAAGTTTCGGCATGAGGTATGGAAAAGTTGAATCCGAGAGATAGAGCTTCTTTTTCATATACAGAAAGTTCAACGGATGACAAATTTGTTACATACTTATCCGGGTTAAACTGTAAAGAATTTCCGCGATCATCAATAATGAGGGACTTGTCCAACTTTTGCCTCGTAGTATATTTCGTTTTAGAGACCACCGAACTGCAAAAGTTCATAAATTTAATATGACATACGATAGAAACATTCGATAATACACATGATGCACGTGTTTGAAGTTCAATTAGCTTACATATCATTTCATTACATTTTTCCACATGAGATTTCGTGAGACGAAGGAGATTAGAGATATTCTGAATTAATTTATTAGATCGTAGGAATTTATAAAATTGTCTCGGAAACATATGTGTAGTAAGGCACGATTTGTAAAAGTCCAGCTTTACCTTTTCAGATGCGATTTTGCATTTAACAGTAGCAAGTTCATCTAACCGTTTAATGCAAGATGGAGGGAGTCTTCTTTTTAGAAATTTAAAACAATTAGTCCCTTTTATAAATTTTGATAGAACAGTGAGAAGACGTAATTGATCTGAAAAATGTGATGTATTTGCGCTATACATTTCGAACAATCTGGTCACACATATTTACTTGTCAAGGCATTTTATATGAAGATGAATAAAAGGTCAATTGAATAAAAGTTCAAATAGACATAGGGTGATAATTGTAAATAAAGGAGAGAGAAAATTAACGTAATATGAAAAGAATAAGAAGGGGTAGGAAAATTGTCACATTACCCTAGGCTTAGAGATTACCAAGGTAAATTCAAGGTTATGACAAATTGTTTCCGTACACATAAAGGGGGTTTTAATTTTCTAATAGCCAAGGCCTCCATAAACCTCAAAATTCGTCCTTCAACATTTCTATACAATGTTTTGAAGGCTGTCTTGATGTCAATCTTATGCCCTGTCTCAATTATGTGTACGGAAACAATTTGTCATAACCTTGAATTTACCTTGGTAATCTCTAAGCCTAGGGTAATGTGACAATTTTCCTACCCCTTCTTATTCTTTTCATATTACGTTAATTTTCTCTCTCCTTTATTTACCATTATCACCCTATGTCTATTTGAACTTTTATTCAATTGACCTTTTATTCATCTTCATATAAAATGCCTTGACAAGTAAATATGTGTGACCAATTTGTTCGAAATGTATAGCGCAAATACATCACATTTTTCAGATCAATTACGTCTTCTCACTGTTCTATCAAAATTTATAAAAGGGACTAATGATTTTAAATTTTGATGTTCTCTTTGCTAAAACATTTGTTGATTCAGTGAATTCAGATAATTTCATTCAGTTTTTTTATCAACTAATTTAAAAATGAAATCATTAATTTTTATACTTGATAATGCGAGGATTCATCACTCAATTATCACAAAAAACTTTTTTTGATGAAAATGGTGTTAAGGTTATGTTTTTGTCTCCCTATATTTACATGCTTAACCCAATCGAATTCGCGTTTTCGAAAATTAAATCCATTGTTAGAAGATCTCTGACGAGCGGATCCAACGAATCTTTAATATATCTAATACTTTATTCTGTAAATCAAGTAACCAGGGATGATTTACAAGGTTATTCAAGACACATACGTCGCAATTGTGTGAAAGCGATTGCTAAAGAAGATTTTAATTAAAAGTAGTTCTTATTTTATTTTTTTCAAAAAAATTTTAAAAAACGCTGTGGTTATTTTAAAAACGCTGTCAAAAGTTTAAAACACGAATTGAAATACTATATTTGCGGACTGAATTTTCTGCTTATCTTTATTTATGTCTCAACCTTATCTTGATTCAGAAGACGTATTGTTTCTTTTAGATCACTTTTTAAAAATCTACTAAACTGGCTTTTCGGCATACTTTATTCGGCTCTTATATTTTATTTGATTTATGTATGTTCATATTTGAGAAAATCAATCAAGTTTAGTGAGATATCAGTAGGTATCACCCCTGTTTAAGACGTACGCGCGCCCACACTTGGAGGTTCACAACGTCATCGCATCCCCTCTGCTTAAAATAGACATTATTCTCTTGGATCGGGTGCAGAGACGACCAACCAAATGGGTGATAGGGTTGAAAAATAAACCCTCCGACGATAGACTCCAGCTCTTGGGATTATTCCCACTGAGCTACAGGAGAATCAGAGGCGATCTGATTATGGCGTACAGCATATTAAACAAGCCAAATCATCCCAATGTGAGCATCTTGCAGATGCATTACCACCACTCTCTTCGAAGCAATCCTCGAAAAATCGCACATCGAAGAGCGAATACTCAGATTCGTGCACACTTTTTCTCACTGTCAGTTGTCGCAACTTGGAATACTCTCCCAGTCGAGGTAACCACATCCCGCTCAGTGGACTTCATTATGAAGAGACTTGATAATCACGTACTCACATACGGACTATCATGTCCCTCTTGGACAAGCTGTTCATGATGCATATCTTGAGACCTGCTAGTTGTTATCATTGCTATCTCCTCATATCACTTACTTAACCTATCTCGCCTTTTATCTTTGTTTCATCTACCTTGCTTAGCCTACGGTCCTCTCTCACAATCCTCACTACCAATTAACAAACTAAATTCACCTTTATATTATTCAGTTCTGAAATTTTATTTAGATTATCATTTTCAATTTATCCTTATTACACTTATTACTCTCCACATTGCATCTAACTGATCTCCGGTTTGGTAATGTGACGGCTGCTAGTATCCAGAAACCCTACTGCCCTGAAACAAACGTTTCATTCAAATCCCGAGACAAACAGTATCACAACAAACTGCCAACTGACTAGAATTAGACAGTCGAGTGACTAGACCTCCATCCATTGGACATTACCAAACACCTGGAACCGTACTGAAATAACAAGAATCGAGTGCGAAGAAATCAAATTGGTTTACACTAGCTCCTGAAAAATATTTTGGATATTGGATATTGGATTACACTGAGAATAGATGAAAAGATTTAGTTTAGTTCATAGCTTGTTATCATTATCCTATATTCTCCACTGTTTACTTGCTTCAATGATGAGTTGTTTACTTGCTGGTCAATGTATTAGAATCAATCAATCAAACTTTGTCTTCTTAATATACGACAAAAATTTTCATTCTCATCCGTTAAACAAAAAACTCTTGTTTACGTAAGTTCAAAATAACTCAGTAGCCAACGTTAACAATAGGTTTAGATTATTAGGTCAACTGAGCAAGCATAGTTTCAATTAGCTACCATCAGTGTATAATTAAAACCCACAGGCAGAACAGAAACAAACATGCAGAATCTATATACACTTCTGACATTTCTATTATACGGCTTAACATAATAACAATCATGAGTTATTGATGACTTATTGAAAATCATCAGTGTTTTACAAACATTTAAGAATATTTTTAAGTTAATTTGCAGTAATAAATAATCAAGATCATCAAGTCATCTTGGATAATTTAAAGTACACTAAGTTAATTTTTGATTTACTTACTAAAAATCCTCATTTACTCAATAACTAACTAAATCACAATTTTGAGACAATCATGAAAGTCCCTTATATTATTGTTAGAAACCGTAGCAGTTGTATAAATGTGATTTAGTTTTCTACCAATAATTAAGACTTGATTTACCCTGTTCGCTTCAATTACAATGGAATTTTACATGATAAAGTTTTGTTTAACCAAACGATTTATAGTGATTTTGTCATCCCTTTACTGACTTCACTTTTATGAAGAGAATGCAACTGATTATTCGGAAATACTCATATTAAAAACTCATTTTACTTAATGTGGCTCTACCACGTTGGCATCACTGTCTCCGAATTTCGTACATCGTTTTCCTCACGATTTCGGTAGTATTTCGATGACACGAAACCCTAATAAATGTATTCTATATTAGGGTGTAAATGTTCTGTCCCTGATTCTTGAAGGACATCGTTAATGACCATGTGCTTCGACCAGTTTCAAGAAACTCAACACTTACTCATATCAATAAATAAATAAAATCCTAAGGAAATGGGATAAGATGTTGGTTTCATTTTGTAGGAAACAAAACAGGACAGCACCGTTTTCGTAACATTTCATATTAGCATAATCGTCATTTCGGTTCTCTTTAGATAAGACAAAAATTACCGTTTGTTACACTAACTATAAAAACTTTGGTAGGAAATCAAGGCAGCAATATGTTGAATGTGAAATTGGTGAGAAGGAAATATTTCGTTTTATTCACTGGTCGATTTTAGTGCATTTCGATTATCGACAAACTTATTTTTCGAATGATCAAAGAATTCAACCTAAGGAATGTTTATATTTCTAACTATTGTTAATTAAGGCACGAAAAAGATTGTGAAAAGAACCAACCGTGATACTTTTTTTTGAGAGATCGATTGTTTTTAGTTTGTAGCAGGGCATGTTGCATATCGTTCCACAACTTACCATATTAATCGTCCCAACAAACATTACTATTTAATACTCAACGGTGCATAAAATTCAAAAGTTGAATAAAAGGCGTTGATGGATTTCACTATTGTACCAAAACTATCAGACAATCTTGGGTGTACAAAGCAAATGCCAAACGATATGCGTAGAGGTATAAGATTGCGGAAACAAGCGACCATAATTAGTATTCTGTTCAAACGGTTGCATAATTATTTATCAAATAGTCACATTCGAAAGAAAAGAAATTAACGCCCACATGGAATTCAAGATATTTGTCTTCCTTTAGTCATCTGAATATGTTTAGGTGATTCGATGATCATAATTTTATCTTTTCGCTGAATGTTCCTTTTTTTATTACAAAGAATTTTTTCTATATCAACATTCAGGTAGTGTTGTCTTTCGTTTTTCTAGCTTCAACCGAAACATAAGCAAAGGTTTTTTCAAAATTGATTAAATAGAACATTCTTGTTTGTGCAAGAGATTTTACTTGATTTATATTTCATTCAGTCAGTCAAAATTAAGTTCTAATATAATCACCCATTACTAATGTAACAACGAAATATTTACTTAGTTAGTATTTATTTTCTAAGTGCAGATTATCACTCCCATGATATAATTGCAGTGAGGGAGTCCGATAACAGATTGACTTTGCTCACCACTGAATGTTACTGTCATGATTAAAAGCAAAATAAATCCATATTCCAAGGTTTTATTGAAGGAGAACGTTGGAATTACATGGGGAACAGCAAATAGATAAAAATGACAGCAACATGATGAGAACGTTGCGCGCAAGAAGTGATAGCAGTGTTTTTGGTACATTTAAACAAAAGATGTACAATACTGTTTATTTTTTACAAATCGTATTTTCTTCGTAGAAGCGTTCCAGTTCATAATCATCAGGTTTTCAATTAAGAAGTCAGAACTCAGTTGGATAGATTTGTGAATATTCTGTAAAATAAAACTGAGGATTTTATTCACGAGTTATTTCATTTGAAAGATCCATATTTACTGGTTTTAAGTAACTTTTGAATTATTATCATCTGTTGAAATTTGAAAGAACAGTTTTTTAGAAATTGTGCGTCAAGTGTACAAAGTGCAAGTATATTTAGAGATTATATCAGAAATAATATTTCAATCATTTCTAATTTTTGGACTACAAAGCTATAACTATAATCGACTGGTAAGCCTATTTCATAAATCGATACTTGCTGTAAAATATTTAGCTTATAGTATTGTATATACCGTTTCAATGGAAGCCAAGGTCGCTAATCGTTCGGTAAACGGGATAGAAATGCTGTTCAAAGTAAGGAAGTAAAATGTTACCTTGTGTACTTCATGGATTCATCCTGGAGAATGTTTGAAATTTATCAATCAAAATGAAACGAAAAGGAAGCTAGAGGATAGACCAAAAGATCTGAAAAATTACTGTCATTCATTCTGTACTGTATGAAAACATAAGAAGCACTCCAAAAGCAATTTGAAGCAACATAGCAGTTTAGTTTATTACTAGTAATATCAGCTTGTCGACATTGTGAAATTCTGTCCGATAATCGTAAAAAGGTATATAAAAGGTAGAGATTCAGGAATTGAAATAGGCATTAATCAGCTTTGAATTATGTAACTGAGAGGACTGCAGGAATGTGAGGATAAAGTGATTAAAGTAAATAGCCGTAAGGAACAGGTTAAGTAGACAACTTTGAAAAAATCAAACCCCTCTAGTAAGACTTTGTAAAGTAGTATGGCATTCCAGCAGTGAAAGATTTCTGCGCAAGAGTATCAGAGAAATCTGAATTGTCGAGAAGAATTAAATCCCGAAACTACGTAGAAACTTTAGAATAACAGATAAACGTACAAAACACCGTATAAATACCACACAACATGAATGTTAAATGTAGCTAAAAACTTATATTGTTTGATCTTATTTCTAGTCCCCTTCCATTTCATTACCACTCAACAGAGTGATTATTCAAACTTGTCTTTTATTTCCTTGTACCTTGATTATTTGTATTTGGGTGTGTGTGCATGCATAAACTGAATTCATCGAAAAAAATTTATTCCTATATTCCTGTTTCTCGCTTTAACGGCTTCCGCATATGTTTTCAAAAGGAAGATTGGAGGAAAGATTTATCAGGAGACAATAAATTGGTGATCAATATTTCAAATCTAACATGAAAACTGAAGTATTTTGGTTTCTTGATAAACAAAACGATTAGAATATCACTGATTGATGACATAAACTCCAAATGTTCTCCGAATTTTGATAACAATAGAAAGGCATTGCACATACACTCACGTATGTCACATAATGAACTAAATTTTGCTATTCACAAAGGCGAACTAAAGCAAATGAAAGAACGGAATTCTTTCGCATTTTGCTTTTACAGAATCTACAAAACTTGACAAAAAAGACCACTGTATTATGAAATAAGGGATAGATATTTTACATACAATGTTGAATGATACATAGTAATTGAGACTTAGGTTTTTAATATATGAATGTTATTTCTGATGCCATACATGCTCAAGGTTTTTAAGCGAGATTGTATCGAAGAAGTTATTTGCGTTTATTTAATAATTTCGGTGACACTTCGGGTACACTACGCGCAAATATTGACTACCAATCTCACGTAATAAAACATTTTTCGAAAACATTTGAGTAATTTATTCACTTGTTCATCTGTGCTAAGGTAATTGCAATATATATGTCTACTATTCACTATACAAGTATGGACTAGTAAAAGTCTAAATAATACTTCGTGTATATGGTAGTTAAATCAATATGCGAATGAGCTATTAGCATACCGGTAATTGATAGCGTAGTAGATTTACGCTGCTGTTTAAATAATTTGTTAACAAAGGTGCCACCAAATGTATGACATATTATATTCAAAAACTGAACATTCGATTGAACGAACAAATTTGAATTATTGACTGGCAGTGAATGAAGGAACTGTTTTGTAGTGTGCAGATATTATTCTCATTAACTGGACAGAAATACGTCTGACAACCCTGTAGTTGTCTGATGAACTTACTTATTTGTCATAATATACTACTACTAATGACTGTACTTATTTAGTTGACATTATGGCGGAGAAGGTAATCTGAATCTACTGATACATTACACAGTGTTTTCAACGCAGAATAATTTAGTCGATTAAAATATATGATTTAAGACTAACTTCCAGAACATCATAACTGCCGACAGTGTCTTGATATTACTGTCGCACATACTGGAAATATGACAAAAGAGAATGTCTAAAAATTCACGTTCGGGAATCATCTCATCATGTATTACGTAGAAAGCTACCGACATCATCTGCAGTCTTCTTCACTCCGAAGTTTGTGTTCTACCATGGAGTGTACCAGTCTAGTTATATGTAGTTCCTCGGTATTATACTCATGAGATTTGTAGTAAATACGTTAAACGGTGTCATCGTGTAGATGGATAATTTTTTATCCGCGATTTCACCTAGGTTTTATAAGTCGTGTAGTTGACTAGAGGTATCGAATCTGTCTCAGCACGGTTGGCAAGCGTTGATACTAGATCTAACACAGAAATATGTCATCGAAATATATAAACACGAAAACGTTCTTCATTTGAGTTGTTATTGAGAGGATTTTTTTAATTTCAATGTAAGCAGTGAATACTGAAACTTTTCAATTATCATGAACCTATATGCTCTGGAGCTAAGTGTGTTATATCGCGTATTTTACTGAAGATTCTTTCCTTATCAGTCATATAAGACAGATCAGTGGTGTTTGTTGGTGAAATTTGAAGCGCAGAAGAACGTTTAGATATCACCGAACGTTTAATGCTGCTTTGTAACTGAACTCCTAATTGCGATAACTGAGTACGTTTAATTATTTCAAATAAGTCATTGGATTATTATTCTGAATAATTCATTCCGAATGCACTAATCTGAGAATCAAATTAAGATGATAATAACAATAATAATATATTTATTCTCACATAACTACGTTACAAGAGTCACGCCGGTTTAAAGGCTAGACCAAATTGTCATCAATGCTTTCACAAGTACTGTAAACGTATAGCGGTTACATTAAGTAAAATAGTCAGTTTCTGATGTCATATTTACACCATTTCACTGACAGAAACAGTATAATACAGCCACATTTTCAATAGTAGAGTACAAATAAGGAAGGTACACAATAGTTTAATCTGGAAATTTGCAGAGATCAATAGTGAATTAGCTGGGAAAGGTGAAATGGGACGCGCTTGATACGAGCTGTGATCCAGACAGTCATGTACATAGGGTTTATGTTTGCTGGAGGCGCCAAGGATTTCCCACCGTGATTGAGGTTCTGAAAAGTAGAAAAGAGAGAGAGAAAAAGGCAGCAGTGTGGCAAGTGTATATATGTAACCAAAGCACTACTTAACCTGTATTGTTGAAGTAGTCAATACATTAGTAAGTCAAGATAAAATTCATACTGACCACTTAAATTATATTCTCTAAATATTCTAAAAATTGTGTTCGTCGAGAATGTCACAAACAATTAGAATAAGTGTTAGATAACCAACCAAACGAAAAACGTTTGTTGACCATTATCCGATTTGCTTTTTCAACTTTAGTTTCTTTTCTATCTGCAATACAATTTCGAAATTTGTATACCGATTTTATACTTGGTAATGTAAAGATTATCCGTTTCTCATTTCGAACAACAATTTTTATTTTCTAGAAAACTATTGCTTGTACGTTCATTATCGACTTCAAATGCAAGTATCTTTTCTTCCTTTTATTAGTTTCGAAGCAGTGAAATCATTACTAACTCCAAACATCTCGACGCGTGGACAGTCATATACATCACGTTGTTCTATACAGATCTGCCAGTTGAGAGAGCTCTCCTGTTCAAAAATAGCTCTGGCATGATAATTTGATTTGAAACACTTTAACGAGAAATACAGTGGCTATCCATCTTTCCATTTTTTAAACAAAAGTTTCCTATAATTGTATAAATGTTTACAGGTAATGGCTGAATTACAGTGAAATTTCAGCACCAGATACAAAACTGAGAGGGTCAATACATTTCTAAGTACAGTGTACGACAGAAACTGACATTCAATTTCCGGTCATGTGCTATAGAACTAAGCTTGCCCCTGTGAAAAACTCAATATTCACCGATACTACTTTACAGTGAAAAAGCAATGACGATCCCACTGTTTAAAAAACAAGTTAACAGGAACTAGGCCTCCTCAATGATATACTTGACTGAAATCTAGTATGCTATTTGTCTTTCGTAAAACAATACAAGTCGATTCTAACTCATTTATTAAATAGACAAGCAACGAACTCATATTCACTTAAACATCTCACGACGAAAGTCATGGCAATCGCTCTTCAAGACATAGCAATGTGAAACGATGTATAATTATCAATAGGGGTCACAACTGAAGGAGAACGCTATGAGTGGAATAGAATGTTGCTTTGTTTGTCCTGTAATACGCAGGGGGACAATGCAGTGGAGCATGAGGATGACTTTTTCATTACGTTCTTCCCCTGCATTTATTAATCTGAAAAATACAAGTCTGTGTCACAATCAGTGAACCATATCTTGTCCTTTCTGATTATATCTCATTAAGACTATTTGTCCATATCCTCAGGTGGTTCGTTTTATTGCTAATAATTGGTGTATGAGATAAGACCATACCAGAACTGTCACCCTAATATGAGGGCTATCAGGGTTAATGGAACAAAATATGGCTAAAAAACGAATGTCAATTTGTGGATTTCCCAGCCTTTAAGATGACAACGCTTTTATTATGGAATTTTGTATTTGAACAATATTCAAATCCTTATCAAGTAGTTGACATTATGAGTATTTGAACATTGCGAATAAATAGACGACGCTAATCACGTTTTCTCAACTGAGTACACAGAACGGAATCGACCAATCTGCAACTAGGAAAGAATGACCGAGATAGTAACTGCAAAATGTCATAAGATTTTCGGCAACAAGAAGTGTCAAAGTTGGCAAAACTACATCTCACTAATCACATACCTAAAAGAACGGAGTCTTGAGAAATAGTTTGGTTCACAACAGCCTGCAAATACAACTAAAGTTCATCAACAATGGGAATCGATAATAGTAAAAGCATGATATCAGTTTTAAAATATACCACATTTGTCCACAAGAATATATCGCTAATAATTCGTGAAATATGAGATGTTTGTTTCTGAAATGTTTATGAGGTTTTCAGTCAGTAATCCGATTTGTTGCTCCGACAGCCTCATCAAACAATTTTCGAAAGAAAACCAAAATATTCAAAGGCATATCCGTAAGCTGGGATGCAGTTCACCTTTTACAGAAGATCTTATGGAAAAATTATTTTGGAAATGGCAGAAACACAACATGTTGCACACAACTTTGTAATGATTCTCATTCAGACGGACGAACATATCTCAGCTAGTGTGAATCAAGTATCTACTAGATTTTGATACATTGATGTCCACACTATCAGATACGTGAGAAGATAAGTAGATGAAATTTCAACTTAACAAGTAAATCTTACTTTTTGGCAATGCACAATATGCAATCGTAGGGTGACTAGTGTTCTGTAATAAATTCTACGCTACTGAAAATAATCCGGCAGTCTTAAAAGTAATTTATTTAAACATGTTTTAAAATCGTTACCTCAATGTTGTAATATAAAATATATTTGTTCAAATAACTGCTACCAATGACCTCTTATCGAGTCACTATGATTATTAGTCAACAATTATTGTGTTATTTTGCCAAAAGCGAAATACTCATCTTTCTCATTTTGCTTTTAGTTTTGTGCAGAAAACCTTGACTATATCGCTATGAAAAACTATTCCTACGGCTTTGTACTTACTATAAGCATAACTGAATAGAAGTAGGGTACACTAGTATCAACTATTAATTTTAGTTGACACCTTCAAATGAATCAATATGAACATTTCCAGTCTGATCACATCCACCTGGTGGAACATCTCGCTCTTTATACAAACGTCATAAAAAATGATTAGGCTTGATAACTATGCTCACAGCTGAAAAATGGTGGGCTGGATTATGATTTCTGAAGTGTCCCACATCAGCTTTCTTCTAAAAGATATTATGCTTATTCCTAGAATCCAGTCAAATGCATTAATGTTTTCATTTGAATTTCGCTTTTTCATGTCGTTTGATGATGAATTACGATTAGATAGACTAGTTTCATAATTGTCCTTGTCTGCAAGTGAACCAATAACTTGAAAGACATTGAAAGGCACTTGCTTTATAACGAAGAATTCGTCGTTCAATTCGTAGAACGCGCTGTCCCGAATCCAATATCAAAAACACAATAATTCTAGGAGAAAGCGGTCTATTTTCATTATGAAATGGAAATACAAAACGTTACCTAACTATTAATACACCTTCTGATTCACAATTACCACTACGGGTATCCGATTCCAAAAGAATAAGTGTTACCAGTTCTTACTGCAACCGTATCAATTTCAAATATGGCTGTAGCCATATTGATTATCGAATTTAAACAACATATGTACGGTTCAGAAGCAAACATGAAAACTTCAATATAAGTACAAAATAGGGAAATGATAACAATAAACAATGATAAGATCTAAAAATGGAATCAAATAAAGTACCAAAATGTCAACAGAAACAGTCAGTCATATCATGACACAAATATATATACATGGAGGGATTTTCCAAAAAGCAAAACATCCAAAAAAGTTTCTACACCGGCCCGCAAAATCCCTCCATTCGAAAATCAACCCCTTCCTGACACTTCAATTCAGGGTTTACTCTCATCCCTTAATCCACACCGGAAGAACGAGCAGGACTAACAGCATTTCGCCGACCCGCCCTCCAACATGCATATGACCTATCAAGCTAACTAGGTACCTGTACCTTCCCATCAAACCCTTGATTCCCCTATCTATCGTAGCATGACCTAACGGTGGTGTATACCTTATCCAATTAACCCACATGAATATGTACAACACGTCATAGGGCTGGTCATATCCTATCCGGGATCTAAATTCCATATCATGGGGATGAGTCGTCAATCCACCACCACTTGCTCCAAACAGCAGATACAATGAAGTGCGTGATGCCGACTTATCATCAGAAGATCTTGACTCATAGATAATATGCAAGGGTGGGATTTCCAAATTCGATATTACCGCCTCTCGCGAAGACTTTAAGTGGCATAACTTAGGAACAATATCTAACTCTCCATCTCCTGATACAGAGGAGGTTTGATCAGCATTCGTCATCGAAGATGAGTGTCCTTCAACTTCCATCGATCACTGTTACTTGCAGGAGTATCATAAATGCTGTTATCATTAGTAGCCGCAGCTGTACAAGCAGCAGTACACTTCTCATGACATCCATTCGATCAACATTGCTTTCCTAACTAGGAATGCTCTTAACCTCATCTATCTTACCACTGTTGGTAATGCTCATCCCGTTACCTGTAGTACAGGTTAATGATGGTGGAGTGCGACAGGTGGACAATTCCGTGCTCGATTCCTCATGCTGCATATTCAACACAACAGCATGTCCATGAAACATAGATGACTCCTCATTGCACCTGGTGTACCGAATGTTAGCCTTCTCAGTACTGCCATCACTGTGGCTTAAGCTATTGCCAACAACGCCTACATTCTCCACGCTCAAACATCCAATGTCGTCTTGATCGGAAGTACTCAAAGAAGCTACATTAGCAACATTAACCGAAGAAGCAGCACTACCTACAGTGATTCCACTATCATTACCATCACGTTTATTATTTACATCAACTACGCTATTATTAGATACATGGGGTTCCACCTCCACCTTGACGTTAATGTTGTCCACAATGTTGTTCCGACCGTTCACAGTTAATGACGAGTTGCAAGATAGTTGTCATGCAGGCTTTAAAGCTAAGCTACCACTGCTGCTGCCACTTTCACTAACACTATCAATGTTGCTACGACTACTAAGACTAGTATACGACCGTCCATCCGTTGACCATGTACAAACATCAGCAGGACGCGCTAAGCTGCTATTATCTTCCGCTTGAATATAATGATGCTCCCTAGAACTAGATACAGTAGCCCGCAGACATCCTGATTGCTCAGCAACATGTAGTGCTGTGTCAGTATTTACGCTTGTTGTCCTAGGATCAACTCTAGGTCCTGTTAAATAATTTACCCTACGTGAAGGGTCCCGAACATAGGCTTTATTCTATACAGCCAAAACTGTTTTGTCCTGATTCATATTCACTGTACTCATTAACCTCTATTTGCTCGAATCCAAATAACCGTTCCTTGCATTTCGGGCAGTTATGAAGCTTTTACCATATCACACCTCTGATCCGTCTTGATGGCTACCCTTTTTGCCTTTTTCTTTCTTTTCCATACTCAAAAAAACCATCTTATCTGCTACACAAACCGGCTTCTCACTAGGATACACATCAAAGGGTTTAAAACCATCGCGGTCACATACTCGTTCTTCAAGAGGGTATACCTTTCTGATACAATTAACAACTCTCTTAAGTTCCGGGCGTGAGGTAGAAGCAAATGCATTTGTAGAATCCCCATGTCTCGCACGCAGCTTCCGTATCATGTCCTGTTTTCGCGCGATTAGCTAATCTTCCGAATCTACTACTGGCTATCCTAGCACGAGACATAATAAAGTCAGTCAATTAGTTAAAAGTAGGCTCTCTTTCCTCTTCGTCCCATTTAATTCCAACCAATGCTTACTGGACGTGCATTCGATGAGGTAAGAGCCTAAATATTCGTTCTAAAGTTACTTGAGAATTAAGATCTGTAATACAATTTAATTGTTCCGTAGTAAGAGCAACGTTTATCATTTTAATTGCTGAACTCGTCAATTGTTCCAGATCATTGTAGTCCGCCTTCCCAGTTCTAAACAAGTTCTCCAGAGTTTCACGGGCTATTACATGCGATTGTCCGAAGAGCTGCTTTGAAAAAGCCTTAGCTCTTTTATATCCCACTTGCGGTTCCAATATAAGGCAAACTTCAATCATATTTCTTGCCTTTCTCTTACAATAATGAATTAAATGTAATAAACGCAGATTATCATCCCTTACTCTGGGTTCTATAAACGTTTCGAACTGTCTTACGAATCTAAAGTAATCTCGGTGTTTGCCGTCGAAGAATAGGAGTTCAACCTATGGTAATTCCAAGCCTACTACCGGTGTCCTAAACATCAAATCCTTCTCCGTTACCTCAAAGTTTTCGCCCGAATCTTGTTCCTTAGTTCCTTCTAAGGGTGACTTACACTAATAGTATTAAACATAAAATCATTCTTATTGGAGAGTGTACACAATAAACATGAAGCATCATAAACGACTTGCCTTGCATTTCGGGATTTTTCTTGGGCTTCCACCCTCTTCGTATTTGTTTTCTTTCGAGACCTCATAATTAATTGAAATTCAACAGAAAATAATTAACAAATACAAATTATAATATTTCCAAAGGTAAATCTTCTTCGTCAATTAAAATCCAAAAAGATCAAAAGATCGTTTTCCAAAATACAGGTAGCTAAAGGTTAAAGTTAAGTAATCCAAAGTTATTCTTCCATGAAGTTTGATGTTGTAAACGATGAAAATTGCAAATGTTTCGTAGTTATTTTGGAAATGGCAGAAACACAACATGTTGCACACAACTTTGTAATGATTCTCATTCAGACGGACGAACATATCTCAGCTAGTGTGAATCAAGTATCTACTAGATTTTGATACATTGATGTCCACACTATCAGATACGTGAGAAGATAAGTAGATGAAATTTCAACTTAACAAGTAAATCTTACTTTTTGGCAATGCACAATATGCAATCGTAGGGTGACTAGTGTTCTGTAATAAATTCTACGCTACTGAAAATAATCCGGCAGTCTTAAAAGTAATTTATTTAAACATGTTTTAAAATCGTTACCTCAATGTTGTAATATAAAATATATTTGTTCAAATAACTGCTACCAATGACCTCTTATCGAGTCACTATGATTATTAGTCAACAATTATTGTGTTATTTTGCCAAAAGCGAAATACTCATCTTTCTCATTTTGCTTTTAGTTTTGTGCAGAAAACCTTGACTATATCGCTATGAAAAACTATTCCTACGGCTTTGTACTTACTATAAGCATAACTGAATAGAGTAGGGTACACTAGTATCAACTATTAATTTTAGTTGACACCTTCAAATGAATCAATATGAACATTTCCAGTCTGATCACATCCACCTGGTGGAACATCTCGCTCTTTATACAAACGTCATAAAAAATGATTAGGCTTGATAACTATGCTCACAGCTGAAAAATGGTGGGCTGGATTATGATTTCTGAAGTGTCCCACATCAGCTTTCTTCTAAAAGATATTATGCTTATTCCTAGAATCCAGTCAAATGCATTAATGTTTTCATTTGAATTTCGCTTTTTCATGTCGTTTGATGATGAATTACGATTAGATAGACTAGTTTCATAATTGTCCTTGTCTGCAAGTGAACCAATAACTTGAAAGACATTGAAAGGCACTTGCTTTATAACGAAGAATTCGTCGTTCAATTCGTAGAACGCGCTGTCCCGAATCCAATATCAAAAACACAATAATTCTAGGAGAAAGCGGTCTATTTTCATTATGAAATGGAAATACAAAACGTTACCTAACTATTAATACACCTTCTGATTCACAATTACCACTACGGGTATCCGATTCCAAAAGAATAAGTGTTACCAGTTCTTACTGCAACCGTATCAATTTCAAATATGGCTGTAGCCATATTGATTATCGAATTTAAACAACATATGTACGGTTCAGAAGCAAACATGAAAACTTCAATATAAGTACAAAATAGGGAAATGATAACAATAAACAATGATAAGATCTAAAAATGGAATCAAATAAAGTACCAAAATGTCAACAGAAACAGTCAGTCATATCATGACACAAATATATATACATGGAGGGATTTTCCAAAAAGCAAAACATTACAAAACGCTTCGTCATGGCTTAGTTCTGTGAACACTCTTCATCATTATAATTAGTGTTTCCTGAGTTCATCAATTCTTCTTACTTTGATCTGGCTATAACATGCGATTGCACGAAAAGCAGTTTAAGAAGTTCCTTCGCTTTCTTATAGCCGATACACCTTTCCATCATGACGCAAGGTTGCCTGGTTGCTTTCGCTTTACCCTTGCAGTTAGGCATCAGTAAGGCAAATGCAGGGTATCGTTATCGCCTCGAGATTCCACATAAGTCTCGCACTGTCTCAAATTTCCAAAACCAACGTGATTGTCCATCAAAAGTACCAAAAATTAACTTCGTAGTACTAGACCTACAACGGATGCTATGGGCAATACATTCTCTACAGTTACTTCAAAGTTCTCATTTGAACTACTATTTTTCATGCCGTTTGATGATGACTTACGATTAGATAAACTAGTTTCATAATCGTCCTTTTCTGAAAGTGAACCAATAACTTGAAAGACATTGAAAGGCACTTGCTTTATAACGAAGAATTCGTCGTTCAATTTCTCCCCATGGCTGCCAACAAGATTTAAGCTTGTCTTACTTTTACGCGAATTCATTGTAATACCTGAAATGAAAGAAAAAGAAAATCCGATCAATTGATATTTATTAACGCATCAGAATACAAAATCTCCGTTCTCTTGAAATACTGTTTTGAGTTATTCAATTATCTGCGATTAAAATCGACCAATATTATTTAGAAATATAAAATCCATACAGAGCTTTGATTCAGGGATAACGATGCAAGAAGTTTAGATATATTCCTTGTCCAGTTAAATCCGAAAGGAATCAGTTGATATGGGTAAGCAACAGTTCTATCACAAATCACAAGTACAAATATATAATTACCTGAACAATAATAGAACATTAACTCCTTCCGTAATTGAACAGAGTGTTTCGTATTGTGAAAGGGGCTACAAATTTTCGTCCGAATTGCACTTTTCCAGTCCACATGAACGTACCACCTGCCGGAGAATCGGATTCCATATGGCTATCACCTTAAATAAATATCAACCCAACAAAGCAATACAGTTCGGAGAGAAACATAGAAACTCAAAAAAAGAAAAATTGAAACTATAACGATATCTCAATATTCACGTCTCAAAATATGAATAGACACAACACACAAATGTAGGAATTAAAGACACAGAGGGAATATATAATAATGAAAACATGGAGGAATTTTCCAAAATAAAGCATTCTACAATGGGGTCGATGAAGATTTCCGATGAATGATTAGCCTTGTGACTGCTAAATCAATAGTGAGAGTTGATCGAATGTGTTACTATTGAGTGTCCTCTAATTTGTTGACAAAAAATCCATGCATCTCAGTCGATGTGACGTATTCGTCATTCATGTGTTCACAAACGTGCTCACATCATGTTGCCGTGGGAAGCTTACATAGAGATATTTGTGACGCAGTGTACTAGCTATCTATCGATTTATTCTGTAGAAGTGACCAGCACTAATCTACAATCAATCAATCAATCAATCTTCAGGACTTCAACATCATCATCATCATCATCATTGTCTCATAAGATAGGTATTGTCATTCCGTTATTCACAAACGCTTACTGGTTCATCATCCATCAGCATAACTACGTAACAAGATAATGAAGTTTCATTGTTCACAATATCGACTAATTTGTAGGCAAAATATTTGCACAGCTGTGCTCTACAATTAACAAAAGTACACAAAGCAATGTACGGTGTTGAGGACACATTCACACGACCTCATTTTCACATGGCAGTTCGCCTGGTATGGTGAATTTCACAATCTGTGATCAGCATCATGTGACATGTTTGGACCATTTTGTTGAGAAAATGAAAGATAGTGAGTACCAAGCACCCGAAATGTAACCATGCTATTTCTTTTTCTCTGTGCGCATATGAAAATTCTTCATAAATATAAAGTAGAACATTTAAATATAAGTTAAGCCATTGCGAAACAGTGTGCCTGTCTCCTAACATTTAATTTTTTTCGGCCATCCTCTCAGCAACTCTTTCAAAACTTTTAATGAATTCTCGTGCGAATGAATTCTGTCACAACCAGGCACTTTGCAAACATTAGGCAATCGTTTACAACGCAAAGTCAGTCACATCACTGAAAAATCTGGTTCATGTCAACAAAAAACGTCCTACTCGGCCAACGGTTAGTTACATAGTTGATCGTCATCCTATCGATGGTGTCGCTTTTTGAATCGTATGTCACATCATGTATGTTACAGCCACCGGTGATATCTCTATAGAGGTTTACAGATGAATTTTCGCGTGATCCTATGGTGACAAAGATGCGATTATCATGTTTTCCTCAATAAGAACTTGATTGTTAGTGAGTCGTAAGCCCGACTAAATTGATGAATGCGACGGTGTTGGATTTCGAAATTCTGTCCAAAAAGCTATTAGGCGCAAACACAGAGACGATTCGCACAATCCGCTGTAATGCCAGATTTCGACCTGAAAATTGCGGCTTCAAATTTCTGATCTGTGGGAAGCGAGAATCTACGAATGTACGAAATCTCTTCGAAACGGCCCAAAGCCAACACACGTGAAGCAGCCTCTTTCTCTGTATGGCTGTATTTCATTTAGCTGGGGTTCGTACGCGAGGTTCATGCATGACTGCTCATCTAACTGGTCTAGAGACTGATATGAATTAACAGCACCTTAAACATACGCTAGAGCTTCTTCAGCCACGATGATTGGCATGGAAGGATAGTGGTATGTTAACAACTGTACCGATCTTATTATGCAATTGAGTTATTATCATCATTAGCTTCAAACATCAATAATGAGGATTACTAAACGACGAGTTGTTGAACAGCCGTTGGCCTTACCACCGTACTGTGTCTATGAATGAGCGATCTAGTGAAATCAAATTAAGGATCTAATTTTGTTACTTTTCTAGCTCTTTCTCTTCCATCTTTTGAAGTGGTATGCCTTTATTCCAATAATCATGTGTACTGGCGAATTCAGACTTAAATAGATCCTAACAATGGCGCAAGGACCTGTCAAATTTAGCATTGGCATCAGGATCATAAAAAAATCATCAACGCTTTTAGCTTTCCATCTACCGATGGTGCCTGGAAATAATAAAATCAGAAAAGCCTTTCAGGTGACTGAGTCACTGCTTCCTCCCCGTTTACCGAGTGAGGTGAACTTTTGGATTTTTATAAATATCAATCGATGAGCATATGAAATATTATCGGATGATTTCAATTTTCATTGATGCCGATATCAGCCTCTTTCAGTATGCCACTTGATAGGAATTATTTTCAAAGAGGACGATATTAGATTTATAATTCTTGCTGGATACGGAATCAAAATTATGGTAAATGCTAGAACTGGCGAAAACTTTCACAACGCATCTATTGAAACTGGACCTGGGCAAGAAGATTTATTGCTTAATTTTATTATTGAATAAAGTCATGAAAAATTGTCATATATTGTTGCCTTCTAAATCATTTATTTATCTAAGAATTTATTCTTTTAGCTGATTCAGTTTGATATGATGGTCATGTATGTTTTTTTTTGCTGCAATGCAATCTCTATGAAAGTTTTAATATTAGTAATAACTGATAACCAAATTTTATTTCACTGGTTTTAATTTAGCTTACCAGGTGATTTGTTTAACATTGTTTATTGGATATACTGACAATTCACTAAATCATAATTATATTCTGATTGGTTTAATCATTTTCATCGACTCCTCTCACCAGTAACAGTTGTTGATAAAAAAATATAAAAAAACAGCAAAAGAATCTTATGTTTCAGTCAAAATGTGTCACATATTATTTTTTCACATGAACATCTTCTTCTTACTTATTCAATCATCCATACAAGATGGTAAGTTAAGGTTTTGTCAATGAATTACTTATGTTGATCATTATATGAAGTATTCATAAAAGATCATGCGATGTTTGACATGCAAACACATGTGATACGTCAGCGCATTTACTGACCAAAAAGATTTTTGTTCTCAATAATTCCTTTGCAGTATAATTATTTCAAATCCTTCCTTAGGTGTTTCGATGCATGAATGTATTTTATTGTGACCATTTTAAGATAAATTCACCTAAAGCTTATGCCTTTTTTTCTAGATCCATTATTCATGATGATTCAAGCATTGAAAAAACAAAAGCAACAAGCTGTAGGTAATCTTAATATAATTTTTTTTTCAACGAATCATCCTAACTTAATCATTTCCACTTGAAATCTAGATAAGGCAAATGGAAATTTAGTGCTTGCCAACTTTTACAAACAGTCTATAAGCGAAAAAACAGGTAATTGTTTGAGTAAATCGTTGGTTTTCTTCGTTTATGAAACTTAAATTGTCTAATTCACAGTTCACTTTAAGACAAGCTTACTTATAAGTTTGAATCCGTAATTAACATTCCTAACCTGATTGTTAGTAACGCTTAACGGAAAACCATAATTCTATCAATAATATAATAATCACACAGTTGGCTAATGTTCCCTATGACTGTTATATATTTATGTTAATAACTAAGCATTGTAAAACGGACAACTGATTGTTATACTATGCAATAGAGAGATAAATGCTGATGGGCACTAATGAAAATATCAAATTGAATACATTGAGAATTTTTCACTGATTTTTAAAATATATGTCATTAAAACATAACTATCAAACGTATTCTGACCAAAGTTCTTTCTAACATGATATTCGACTGGTAGTTTGACTCACACTGAAAGTATTGGGGAAATGACGAAAGTTTCAATACACTGACATTTCAGATATGTGAGTACAGAATAGAAAAATATGCACTAGAATTTGAAATCAACTGTTTACATTTCTCAACGATTGTTAGTTTTGATCTACTTATATATAACGGTAATTAAGGATCACGCATACATTTGAATAACATCAACTAATTCACTATCAAAAGAAATGGATATTATGGGCATTCCGTTTAAGATTATATATCGTCACACCTTTCTGAGTCAGTTACTGTGAAAACAAAAAAACCGAAGTTTGTGACAGAATATGAGATTTATTCTATTTATAAGCCTTTTGATTTTTTTTCTGTCTCATTTTCATTCAGCTGAAATTAACAAACAGCTTGAAAGTGAAAACAAGACAATTGATAATTGTAAGTAAACCCCTAATCAATTAACTTGATGAATATTTTCGATTGCAGATGTCAACTGTGCAATTCAACGTCAAGATGCGTTAACAGGCCTAATTCGTATACAAGGTTTCAGTCAACATTTGCAAGATTGTTTTTTGAATGTATAACTTACATTATTACTGAATGGGATACATTTAATTTGTCCTTATTCAAAAATACATGCAAACCTAACGCTTACGCTTTATATAGTGCATAATTGGCGTCAACACTGAGTTCTGATCATTGGAATTCAGCTTTTGCCAACGTGCTGCCTCTTGTGCATTTCAAAGTACCTGACTGTATTTCTTGCAATGACAAATCTCACTGAAATATATGCTTGTGAGATTCTGATTAGTTTGAAATATACATGGTTCTTACGTACAAACTTCACTCTCATTACTTAAAACACACATCATATGATAACCGTTATGGGTGACGAAAAATATAAATCGAAAAAACATTTGTTGAGTTAGGACGTTAATTGTTTTTCCTTGTCCAATAATCTCCATAAAAAAGGTCTATCTATTGGTTTTATTCTTTCTCGTACCCTGAATACATTACGCAAGCTCTTAGGTGATGTAAGCCTGGGACATTATTACTATATATAAATGGAATATTTAAACAAATGACAGAGTTGCTACTTGATGACGACTTTCAAAGTAGGATGTGAAAACATTTTTCCTGTTTAGCGTTACGATCATACAATAACGTTTTATACAATTACGAAAACTGGCTTTTTTTCCGACTTAATAAGACCTGAAGGATTTCGTTGAAGATTTGAGTGAAGACTACATTTGTACGTTATGCTGACAACGTTACTGTTCAAACAGTTAATTTACATTGGATTTTTTATTCAGTCAATATACGTAGCTTTTTATTTTGTGAATCTTCAGAAGAATGATTATCGTATTATACATCTTTTCATGTTACATTAAAGCTGTTTATACTTACCAGTTCACATAATGTAGATGGAGCAAATAAGAGCAAATGAGAGCACTATGTTTGATGTGCTGAGATCACTTGTAATCGGTATCGATGTTTTCACGATATATATCAGACATAAAAATCACACAAACAAACGACTACAAGTTCTGGAATCCGATGATAGAATCGTTTTCGGATTTTCTCATTCTTCGGTTTAAAGGGCAGTAGATTCCGGAAACATAAACCGTATTGTGATCTGTCCTTTCTGATAATCCTTAGACTATTTAGTGGTTAACATTGAAGTAAAATTGCTTCTTAATTCTATTGGATGTTAGTGTTTCTTTAATATGTCCATGATAAAATGTTACACCATATCTTGTTTACTCCTTTTGACGTTCGTTATTTTCTACAAATAAACGTCTTATTCAATATTCAATATTCAATAATCCATAACAATACGTGGTTGAAAATTCAAAATAATACGAATAAATACTCAATAAGCTTGTGTATATTTGATATTTATTTAGTACTTATAAAAGAAAAGAGAGCTGAAAAAATTCTGATTGAATGGGAACGGTTTCAGTCAGTTATCAATAAGCAAGCAGATATACTTATGGGTAAGATTAGTAAATAAAATCAAATAAACAACTTTACTAGTTAAATTTAATTTTTTTTTTTGATACTAATGAGAGCACAGATATTGTTTGACCAACTATTATGCAGAGGAGAACGCCTAGGCATAATATTCGAATTGCATAGTTAAATGTGTAGTGTGACTTACTGAACAGTAATCAGGCTCTATTTGATTAACATGTAGCATAGTAGATTTTGAAGAATAATCAATCACAATGTGATCTGATGTCTCAAGAATATACTTAAATGAATTACACGAAGATATAGCTATCTTAACCACATAGTTTACTCTCAACACATTTTTTGCACATAATGTTAATGTTAAATTAGCCAAGCTACAGTAAATAAGAATGCTGGATTCAAATAAGTATTGTTCATTTATTTGAACGAAATGACGGACTTTATAATTAATAATGCAAATACTCGAATTCTGCCTAATTAATTTTATTTGCATATTCCATCAGATATATTGAAAAATAACACTCTGGAAAAATGTGATAACTATTCAACGCTCAATGTTAAAGGTACATTTTGAAAAATAAATCATGTTTAAAATCTATAAATCATATCATCAAGTGTGAAAAATATAGGTTTGACGATATTGATGCTTCTGATTTCCGTTTTTTTAGTTTTATAATATATGTTTCCTCTTTTTTTATTCAATGTGTGCCATTTAAAATTTGTTGAATTTGATGCAGTTTTAAATAAACTAGTTATGAAAATGAAAAATAAGAAAGGGATTTACATGAGTTCAAGCATTTCATCTGTTTACTATCGAATTCCCAATGTAATAGAACAACTATATTTTTGAATTTACAAACTGATAAGTGCACAAATTCTATTCCGTACAAAAATGCTACAGGAATTACACAACACACATATATTCTATTGTGACAAGATCCTTAATTATAAAGAATAGAATTGAAAATGTTAGAGCATTTGCAAGTGACTTACGTAACGAAATCCAAAAGAAATCGTTGAGATTGATTTTCTTCAAAATACCTTCCATCCAGGTCTCCGTTCTCTGAATGAAGATATTTCAAAGAAAAGTAAACACACGAGCCAGAAGAATCACTATGTCAGTAAGTATTGCTTATGAGAAAATAAAAAGTATTTTTTTCAAAACTTATAACTCATATGAAACCAAATGCAATTGATTGACAGTCATGAGTTGCTGTGTTCCCATTGACTTCTAAATTATTACAAGGTGAACGTTCATTCTACGAAATCGATTTCCATGTTCAAATAGTCTGTTTTATTTAATTTTAGACGAGTATGAGATACTTCACACTTTTTATGAAACCGTTACGAAGACAAACTTGACGAGTAAGTAATCCTTTGTCTATACCTAGTCAGTTACTGGCGAAATTCAACTATTAAAAACGACCGTTTTGCTCTATGTATTGTAAAATCACACGAAACGTTTTCTCTTAACATAATACATCTTAGCTATCAAGAACAACCTTTGAACTATTTCGTATGAATTAAATAACGTACCTTTGATTCGAGATAGCAGTGCCATCTATTGTCTATCAACATAGGCTGTCAAATTATTTCAGTGATTTTTCAGAATAAAAGCAAATAAGGTAGCTTAAAAGTTTATAATAGTGATCAATTTTGAATCTCCTCAACAGAATAATGTTTCAACTGTCTGCAGAACCATCACCTTTAATTATGCTATTGATTGTCAAATTTCACAATATAATGTTACATATGTGTGAAGTTGATCTTGATATAAAAGTCTTTTGAAGTCATTTTAAGATAATTAACCACATTTAGAACTGCCGATTTTGAAGCCTTTGTTAAATTACTCGAAAATAAATGTAGTAACACATGAAAATACCCATGACGTCTTACTTGAAGTAACTTATTGCTTATTAGAATAACTCATATAACTTTAGACTATCATATAATTCACTGTGAAACTACAAAATGTCTTCAGGCTTTTTTTGTTTCAATTAGGTGTAGACAATAAACATAATTTACAAAACCTTTCCGGTTGTTTTCCTTAACAGACTTAGCTTGAAGAAATCACGGATAAGCAATCGTTAGATCTAGTGTTATGTCTAAAGTTGTATTGAATAAAATCTTCCTCACAGTAACTGTGAAGCCTAATGAATATCATAATATCATTTATTATCTTTTAATAAAATATTCAAATATCACACAGTCTTTTCATCAAAAGTTTACATAATTCGCATATGACCACCTAGTTACACGTTAGCGCAACGACAACTCCTTACAGGTTTGATTTCCTTTTTACACCGAATACAATGATTCAGCATCGCAGAAACATTTGTTTTCGGATAATCTCAAGTTTACAAGTACAAACAGATGTAGTGTATCGATTTGTAAGAAGCATTCACGGAATCCGTTGTTACTTTTGAATACTTTACTCTTATTTCAAAGAATCAGTTTGTCAGAATAATTTTTTTGATCGTAAAGAGCATTCTTCGAAGCAATTGTGTATGATGAAAAAAGTCCGACACAGTTTTATAACATTTATAGCAAGATGATAATAATCGAAATGATTTGACATCAAAACATGAATGTTATTTTAAAATTTGAAAAAGTCGTATGTTTGTTTGCTACGTGGAAACTGTGGAAAAAAATAAGGTATACAATGAGAAAAACTGAATCATGAAAACGATAAAGTTTTGTGTTATAGTTAAACGCATAAAGACATAAAATATTCAATCAATTTAATAAAAGGTAAAAAAAATGCATTACTACCTATCTGTTCAAGGAACCCTAATGCGCATAGAATTCTTTAATGATCAGGAGTATATGGTTGGTTAAGAAAGAGCTTGTACACATACAAGCAGATAATATTTAAACCAGTTCTTAGCGATAAGTAAACAAAAATACAAAACCATGAATTGACAGCGAAATCTATTATAAAATAAGGATAGTTTTGCGAAGTAACGCTGAAATAACAAGAGAAAAAAATGTTTAAAAAAAAATTGAAACTACCAAGCATCGAATTTTTCATTAAATAAGAATAATTATAATTTGACTAAAAGAAATAAAAAATGTAATGTAATGAAGGAACGTGAATTGGACGTATCACCATTAACAGTATATTGTGAAAAAACTGCATGAAGATCAAAATAATTAGGCGAAAACATTATATCGATTTCAGAATACATTGGAAATTATTACCAGAGCAATTGAAAAAGGCAAAGATTAGCCCACATAGAATAAAACATACGAAATCAAATTAAAAAATTAGAGAAATAACATTCAAAATTTCAAATAAGAAACATAGATAGGTAGGAGAATATATGATATAATGGTATGCGACATGGAAAGGTGCATAAACATACAACAGATAATCAATCGACAAAAAGAGGATCATATATCTGACGAAAAATCGGATAAGTCATCAGAAATAATAAGCAAAAAGATTGGTATAAGAAGAGTTTGTTATATGCACACATGTGATTGATTTTAGTAAGTATGCGTATCGATGTTCGAAGTTTGATTGAAGTGTACAACAAGTTTACGCACTGTCTAGTTAAAATTCATGAAGATTCGTTAACATTCATTAAAAACGAAAGAAAATAACTGATGTATTTCAAAAAAGTAACAGAACGAGTTTCAAATAACGGTACTAAGTTGAGACAAAAAAAGATCTACGAACATTATCAGAAACAAATTCAAAATATTCCAGAAAAGTGAACTCGACGAAATTCAGCCAACAATGAAAGAATTAAAAGTAATATTATATCACAGTAAAGTACGAGAAAACTCACAGTGTTTCATTTTCTCATCGACATGGTGCTCATCAGAGATTGTGAGATGTACGTTTTATGGCAAAGTACATTGTGATAATGGGTTCGTGTGAATTCGTCCTTAACACCGTATAGCGCTACATGCGTACTTTCCTTATTTATAGAAAGAACACTGCTGTGCGAATATTTTTTTCCTCACAAACAGTTCGATATTGCAAACAACGAAATTTCATAATGTTGTTATGTAGGATTGCTCATGGAGATTGAAGAAGTGAGCGTTTATGGTGAAGGGAATGATGGTAACTGTGAGGTGAGAAAACGACGCAGATGATGATGACAATGATTATCGGAAGTAAATATGTGTTGTTTAATAGTGACACTTGACATGGCAACAGACATTTTGGCATTCGATTCTGTAGCAGCGGCTCGCTGAGAATGACTGGAAGCACTTATTCTTCCAGTGACGGAATCTATTGTGGTGATAAGAAACTCAAGGGTGTAATATTGTTTCGGCAATTGTCTGAATTTCTTTTTTTGATTCAATTTATAACCGTTCTTTACCAGAATTATCAGTTTTACAATTGGACAGGGCGAGACGCGTGTGAACGTTCACCTTCCGATTTCACAGCGGACTGCGAGGGTAATAAATGTTTCTATCAATAAAAATGATCTCATTGTTATTGTTCAGACAAATATGTGATGAATGGTGAGCGTGACAAACTGATATGAGGCACAAAGATTGGTAAAACAAGAGTTCGTTATATGCAGAAATGTGGTTGATTTCAGTGAGTATTTCCAGATAATCCACATTGACATATATCAGTGAATACTGACCGATTATACAGAAATATTATATCCACGAAGAGAACAAGAATGGCATGGTTATTATTCAGATTCTAATTACTCACTGTCCTTCATTTTCTCATCGACATGGTGCTCATCAGAGATTGTGAGATGTACGTTTTATGGCAAAGTACATTGTGATAATGGGTTCGTGTGAATTCGTCCTTAACACCGTATAGCGCTACATGCGTACTTTCCTTATTTATAGAAAGAACACTGCTGTGCGAATATTTTTTTCCTCACAAACAGTTCGATATTGCAAACAACGAAATTTCATAATGTTGTTATGTAGGATTGCTCATGGAGATTGAAGAATTGAGCGTTTATGGTGAAGGGAATGATGGTAACTGTGAGGTGAGAAAACGACGCAGATGATGATGACAATGATTATCGGAAGTAAATATGTGTTGTTTAATAGTGACACTTGACATGGCAACAGACATTTTGGCATTCGATTCTGTAGCAGCGGCTCGCTGAGAATGACTGGAAGCACTTATTCTTCCAGTGACGGAATCTATTGTGGTGATAAGAAACTCAAGGGTGTAATATTGTTTCGGCAATTGTCTGAATTTCTTTTTTTGATTCAATTTATAACCGTTCTTTACCAGAATTATCAGTTTTACAATTGGACAGGGCGAGACGCGTGTGAACGTTCACCTTCCGATTTCACAGCGGACTGCGAGGGTAATAAATGTTTCTATCAATAAAAATGATCTCATTGTTATTGTTCAGACAAATATGTGATGAATGGTGAGCGTGACAAACTGATATGAGGCACAAAGATTGGTAAAACAAGAGTTCGTTATATGCAGAAATGTGGTTGATTTCAGTGAGTATTTCCAGATAATCCACATTGACATATATCAGTGAATACTGACCGATTATACAGAAATATTATATCCACGAAGAGAACAAGAATGGCATGGTTATTATTCAGATTCTAATTACTCACTGTCCTTCATTTTCTCATCGACATGGTGCTCATCAGAGATTGTGAGATGTACGTTTTATGGCAAAGTACATTGTGATAATGGGTTCGTGTGAATTCGTCCTTAACACCGTATAGCGCTACATGCGTACTTTCCTTATTTATAGAAAGAACACTGCTGTGCGAATATTTTTTTCCTCACAAACAGTTCGATATTGCAAACAACGAAATTTCATAATGTTGTTATGTAGGATTGCTCATGGAGATTGAAGAAGTGAGAGTTTATGGTGAAGGGAATGATGGTAACTGTGAGGTGAGAAAACGACGCAGATGATGATGACAATGATTATCGGAAGTAAATATGTGTTGTTTAATAGTGACACTTGACATGGCAACAGACATTTTGGCATTCGATTCTGTAGCAGCGGCTCGCTGAGAATGACTGGAAGCACTTATTCTTCCAGTGACGGAATCTATTGTGGTGATAAGAAACTCAAGGGTGTAATATTGTTTCGGCAATTGTCTGAATTTCTTTTTTTGATTCAATTTATAACCGTTCTTTACCAGAATTATCAGTTTTACAATTGGACAGGGCGAGACGCGTGTGAACGTTCACCTTCCGATTTCACAGCGGACTGCGAGGGTAATAAATGTTTCTATCAATAAAAATGATCTCATTGTTATTGTTCAGACAAATATGTGATGAATGGTGAGCGTGACAAACTGATATGAGGCACAAAGATTGGTAAAACAAGAGTTCGTTATATGCAGAAATGTGGTTGATTTCAGTGAGTATTTCCAGATAATCCACATTGACATATATCAGTGAATACTGACCGATTATACAGAAATATTATATCCACGAAGAGAACAAGAATGGCATGGTTATTATTCAGATTCTAATTACTCACTGTCCTTCATTTTCTCATCGACATGGTGCTCATCAGAGATTGTGAGATGTACGTTTTATGGCAAAGTACATTGTGATAATGGGTTCGTGTGAATTCGTCCTTAACACCGTATAGCGCTACATGCGTACTTTCCTTATTTATAGAAAGAACACTGCTGTGCGAATATTTTTTTCCTCACAAACAGTTCGATATTGCAAACAACGAAATTTCATAATGTTGTTATGTAGGATTGCTCATGGAGATTGAAGAATTGAGAGTTTATGGTGAAGGGAATGATGGTAACTGTGAGGTGAGAAAACGACGCAGATGATGATGACAATGATTATCGGAAGTAAATATGTGTTGTTTAATAGTGACACTTGACATGGCAACAGACATTTTGGCATTCGATTCTGTAGCAGCGGCTCGCTGAGAATGACTGGAAGCACTTATTCTTCCAGTGACGGAATCTATTGTGGTGATAAGAAACTCAAGGGTGTAATATTGTTTCGGCAATTGTCTGAATTTCTTTTTTTGATTCAATTTATAACCGTTCTTTACCAGAATTATCAGTTTTACAATTGGACAGGGCGAGACGCGTGTGAACGTTCACCTTCCGATTTCACAGCGGACTGCGAGGGTAATAAATGTTTCTATCAATAAAAATGATCTCATTGTTATTGTTCAGACAAATATGTGATGAATGGTGAGCGTGACAAACTGATATGAGGCACAAAGATTGGTAGAACAAGAGTTCGTTATATGCAGAAATGTGGTTGATTTCAGTGAGTATTTCCAGATAATCCACATTGACATATATCAGTGAATACTGACCGATTATACAGAAATATTATATCCACGAAGAGAACAAGAATGGCATGGTTATTATTCAGATTCTAATTACTCACTGTCCTTCATTTTCTCATCGACATGGTGCTCATCAGAGATTGTGAGATGTACGTTTTATGGCAAAGTACATTGTGATAATGGGTTCGTGTGAATTCGTCCTTAACACCGTATAGCGCTACATGCGTACTTTCCTTATTTATAGAAAGAACACTGCTGTGCGAATATTTTTTTCCTCACAAACATTTCGATATTGCAAACAACGAAATTTCATAATCTTGTTATGTAGGATTGCTCATGGAGATTGAAGAAGTGAGAGTTTATGGTGAAGGGAATGATGGTAACTGTGAGGTGAGAAAACGACGAAGATGATGATGACAATGATTATCGGAAGTAAATATGTGTTGTTTAATAGTGACACTTGACATGGCAACAGACATTTTGGCATTCGATTCTGTAGCAGCGGCTCGCTGAGAATGACTGGAAGCACTTATTCTTCCAGTGACGGAATCTATTGTGGTGATAAGAAACTCAAGGGTGTAATATTGTTTCGGCAATTGTCTGAATTTCTTTTTTTGATTCAATTTATAACCGTTCTTTACCAGAATTATCAGTTTTACAATTGGACAGGGCGAGACGCGTGTGAACGTTCACCTTCCGATTTCACAGCGGACTGCGAGGGTAATAAATGTTTCTATCAATAAAAATGATCTCATTGTTATTGTTCAGACAAATATGTGATGAATGGTAAGCGTGACAAACTGATATGAGGCACAAAGATTGGTAAAACAAGAGTTCGTTATATGCAGAAATGTGGTTGATTTCAGTGAGTATTTCCAGATAATCCACATTGACATATATCAGTGAATACTGACCGATTATACAGAAATATTATATCCACGAAGAGAACAAGAATGGCATGGTTATTATTCAGATTCTAATTACTCACTGTCCTTCATTTTCTCATCGACATGGTGCTCATCAGAGATTGTGAGATGTACGTTTTATGGCAAAGTACATTGTGATAATGGGTTCGTGTGAATTCGTCCTTAACACCGTATAGCGCTACATGCGTACTTTCCTTATTTATAGAAAGAACACTGCTGTGCGAATATTTTTTTCCTCACAAACAGTTCGATATTGCAAACAACGAAATTTCATAATCTTGTTATGTAGGATTGCTCATGGAGATTGAAGAAGTGAGAGTTTATGGTGAAGGGAATGATGGTAACTGTGAGGTGAGAAAACGACGAAGATGATGATGACAATGATTATCGGAAGTAAATATGTGTTGTTTAATAGTGACACTTGACATGGCAACAGACATTTTGGCATTCGATTCTGTAGCAGCGGCTCGCTGAGAATGACTGGAAGCACTTATTCTTCCAGTGACGGAATCTATTGTGGTGATAAGAAACTCAAGGGTGTAATATTGTTTCGGCAATTGTCTGAATTTCTTTTTTTGATTCAATTTATAACCGTTCTTTACCAGAATTATCAGTTTTACAATTGGACAGGGCGAGACGCGTGTGAACGTTCACCTTCCGATTTCACAGCGGACTGCGAGGGTAATAAATGTTTCTATCAATAAAAATGATCTCATTGTTATTGTTCAGACAAATATGTGATGAATGGTGAGCGTGACAAACTGATATGAAGCACAAAGATTGGTAGAACACGAGTTCGTTATATGCAGAAATGTGGTTGATTTCAGTGAGTATTTCCAGATAATCCACATTGACATATATCAGTGAATACTGACCGATTATACAGAAATATTATATCCACGAAGAGAACAAGAATGGCATGGTTATTATTCAGATTCTAATTACTCACTGTCCTTCATTTTCTCATCGACATGGTGCTCATCAGAGATTGTGAGATGTACGTTTTATGGCAAAGTATATTGTGATAATGGGTTCGTGTGAATTCGTCCTTAACACCGTATAGCGCTACATGCGTACTTTCCTTATTTATAGAAAGAACACTGCTGTGCGAATATTTTTTTCCTCACAAACAGTTCGATATTGCAAACAACGAAATTTCATAATGTTGTTATGTAGGATTGCTCATGGAGATTGAAGAAGTGAGAGTTTATGGTGAAGGGAATGATGGTAACTGTGAGGTGAGAAAACGACGCAGATGATGATGACAATGATTATCGGAAGTAAATATGTGTTGTTTAATAGTGACACTTGACATGGCAACAGACATTTTGGCATTCGATTCTGTAGCAGCGGCTCGCTGAGAATGACTGGAAGCACTTATTCTTCCAGTGACGGAATCTATTGTGGTGATAAGAAACTCAAGGGTGTAATATTGTTTCGGCAATTGTCTGAATTTCTTTTTTTGATTCAATTTATAACCGTTCTTTACCAGAATTATCAGTTTTACAATTGGACAGGGCGAGACGCGTGTGAACGTTCACCTTCCGATTTCACAGCGGACTGCGAGGGTAATAAATGTTTCTATCAATAAAAATGATCTCATTGTTATTGTTCAGACAAATATGTGATGAATGGTAAGCGTGACAAACTGATATGAGGCACAAAGATTGGTAAAACAAGAGTTCGTTATATGCAGAAATGTGGTTGATTTCAGTGAGTATTTCCAGATAATCCACATTGACATATATCAGTGAATACTGACCGATTATACAGAAATATTATATCCACGAAGAGAACAAGAATGGCATGGTTATTATTCAGATTCTAATTACTCACTGTCCTTCATTTTCTCATCGACATGGTGCTCATCAGAGATTGTGAGATGTACGTTTTATGGCAAAGTATATTGTGATAATGGGTTCGTGTGAATTCGTCCTTAACACCGTATAGCGCTACATGCGTACTTTCCTTATTTATAGAAAGAACACTGCTGTGCGAATATTTTTTTCCTCACAAACAGTTCGATATTGCAAACAACGAAATTTCATAATGTTGTTATGTAGGATTGCTCATGGAGATTGAAGAAGTGAGAGTTTATGGTGAAGGGAATGATGGTAACTGTGAGGTGAGAAAACGACGAAGATGATGATGACAATGATTATCGGAAGTAAATATGTGTTGTTTAATAGTGACACTTGACATGGCAACAGACATTTTGGCATTCGATTCTGTAGCAGCGGCTCGCTGAGAATGACTGGAAGCACTTATTCTTCCAGTGACGGAATCTATTGTGGTGATAAGAAACTCAAGGGTGTAATATTGTTTCGGCAATTGTCTGAATTTCTTTTTTTGATTCAATTTATAACCGTTCTTTACCAGAATTATCAGTTTTACAATTGGACAGGGCGAGACGCGTGTGAACGTTCACCTTCCGATTTCACAGCGGACTGCGAGGGTAATAAATGTTTCTATCAATAAAAATGATCTCATTGTTATTGTTCAGACAAATATGTGATGAATGGTAAGCGTGACAAACTGATATGAAGCACAAAGATTGGTAAAACAAGAGTTCGTTATATGCAGAAATGTGGTTGATTTCAGTGAGTATTTCCAGATAATCCACATTGACATATATCAGTGAATACTGACCGATTATACAGAAATATTATATCCACGAAGAGAACAAGAATGGCATGGTTATTATTCAGATTCTAATTACTCACTGTCCTTCATTTTCTCATCGACATGGTGCTCATCAGAGATTGTGAGATGTACGTTTTATGGCAAAGTACATTGTGATAATGGGTTCGTGTGAATTCGTCCTTAACACCGTATAGCGCTACATGCGTACTTTCCTTATTTATAGAAAGAACACTGCTGTGCGAATATTTTTTTCCTCACAAACAGTTCGATATTGCAAACAACGAAATTTCATAATGTTGTTATGTAGGATTGCTCATGGAGATTGAAGAAGTGAGAGTTTATGGTGAAGGGAATGATGGTAACTGTGAGGTGAGAAAACGACGAAGATGATGATGACAATGATTATCGGAAGTAAATATGTGTTGTTTAATAGTGACACTTGACATGGCAACAGACATTTTGGCATTCGATTCTGTAGCAGCGGCTCGCTGAGAATGACTGGAAGCACTTATTCTTCCAGTGACGGAATCTATTGTGGTGATAAGAAACTCAAGGGTGTAATATTGTTTCGGCAATTGTCTGAATTTCTTTTTTTGATTCAATTTATAACCGTTCTTTACCAGAATTATCAGTTTTACAATTGGACAGGGCGAGACGCGTGTGAACGTTCACCTTCCGATTTCACAGCGGACTGCGAGGGTAATAAATGTTTCTATCAATAAAAATGATCTCATTGTTATTGTTCAGACAAATATGTGATGAATGGTGAGCGTGACAAACTGATATGAGGCAAAAAGATTGGTAAAACACGAGTTCGTTATATGCAGAAATGTGGTTGATTTCAGTGAGTATTTCCAGATAATCCACATTGACATATATCAGTGAATACTGACCGATTATACAGAAATATTATATCCACGAAGAGAACAAGAATGGCATGGTTATTATTCAGATTCTAATTACTCACTGTCCTTCATTTTCTCATCGACATGGTGCTCATCAGAGATTGTGAGATGTACGTTTTATGGCAAAGTACATTGTGATAATGGGTTCGTGTGAATTCGTCCTTAACACCGTATAGCGCTACATGCGTACTTTCCTTATTTATAGAAAGAACACTGCTGTGCGAATATTTTTTTCCTCACAAACAGTTCGATATTGCAAACAACGAAATTTCATAATCTTGTTATGTAGGATTGCTCATGGAGATTGAAGAAGTGAGAGTTTATGGTGAAGGGAATGATGGTAACTGTGAGGTGAGAAAACGACGAAGATGATGATGACAATGATTATCGGAAGTAAATATGTGTTGTTTAATAGTGACACTTGACATGGCAACAGACATTTTGGCATTCGATTCTGTAGCAGCGGCTCGCTGAGAATGACTGGAAGCACTTATTCTTCCAGTGACGGAATCTATTGTGGTGATAAGAAACTCAAGGGTGTAATATTGTTTCGGCAATTGTCTGAATTTCTTTTTTTGATTCAATTTATAACCGTTCTTTACCAGAATTATCAGTTTTACAATTGGACAGGGCGAGACGCGTGTGAACGTTCACCTTCCGATTTCACAGCGGACTGCGAGGGTAATAAATGTTTCTATCAATAAAAATGATCTCATTGTTATTGTTCAGACAAATATGTGATGAATGGTGAGCGTGACAAACTGATATGAAGCACAAAGATTGGTAGAACACGAGTTCGTTATATGCAGAAATGTGGTTGATTTCAGTGAGTATTTCCAGATAATCCACATTGACATATATCAGTGAATACTGACCGATTATACAGAAATATTATATCCACGAAGAGAACAAGAATGGCATGGTTATTATTCAGATTCTAATTACTCACTGTCCTTCATTTTCTCATCGACATGGTGCTCATCAGAGATTGTGAGATGTACGTTTTATGGCAAAGTATATTGTGATAATGGGTTCGTGTGAATTCGTCCTTAACACCGTATAGCGCTACATGCGTACTTTCCTTATTTATAGAAAGAACACTGCTGTGCGAATATTTTTTTCCTCACAAACAGTTCGATATTGCAAACAACGAAATTTCATAATCTTGTTATGTAGGATTGCTCATGGAGATTGAAGAAGTGAGAGTTTATGGTGAAGGGAATGATGGTAACTGTGAGGTGAGAAAACGACGAAGATGATGATGACAATGATTATCGGAAGTAAATATGTGTTGTTTAATAGTGACACTTGACATGGCAACAGACATTTTGGCATTCGATTCTGTAGCAGCGGCTCGCTGAGAATGACTGGAAGCACTTATTCTTCCAGTGACGGAATCTATTGTGGTGATAAGAAACTCAAGGGTGTAATATTGTTTCGGCAATTGTCTGAATTTCTTTTTTTGATTCAATTTATAACCGTTCTTTACCAGAATTATCAGTTTTACAATTGGACAGGGCGAGACGCGTGTGAACGTTCACCTTCCGATTTCACAGCGGACTGCGAGGGTAATAAATGTTTCTATCAATAAAAATGATCTCATTGTTATTGTTCAGACAAATATGTGATGAATGGTGAGCGTGACAAACTGATATGGAGGCACAAAGATTGGTAGAACACGAGATCGTTATATGCAGAAATGTGGTTGATTTCAGTGAGTATTTCCAGATAATCCACATTGACATATATCAGTGAATACTGACCGATTATACAGAAATATTATATCCACGAAGAGAACAAGAATGGCATGGTTATTATTCAGATTCTAATTACTCACTGTCCTTCATTTTCTCATCGACATGGTGCTCATCAGAGATTGTGAGATGTACGTTTTATGGCAAAGTATATTGTGATAATGGGTTCGTGTGAATTCGTCCTTAACACCGTATAGCGCTACATGCGTACTTTCCTTATTTATAGAAAGAACACTGCTGTGCGAATATTTTTTTCCTCACAAACATTTCGATATTGCAAACAACGAAATTTCATAATCTTGTTATGTAGGATTGCTCATGGAGATTGAAGAAGTGAGAGTTTATGGTGAAGGGAATGATGGTAACTGTGAGGTGAGAAAACGACGAAGATGATGATGACAATGATTATCGGAAGTAAATATGTGTTGTTTAATAGTGACACTTGACATGGCAACAGACATTTTGGCATTCGATTCTGTAGCAGCGGCTCGCTGAGAATGACTGGAAGCACTTATTCTTCCAGTGACGGAATCTATTGTGGTGATAAGAAACTCAAGGGTGTAATATTGTTTTGGCAATTGTCTGAATTTCTTTTTTTGATTCAATTTATAACCGTTCTTTACCAGAATTATCAGTTTTACAATTGGACAGGGCGAGACGCGTGTGAACGTTCACCTTCCGATTTCACAGCGGACTGCGAGGGTAATAAATGTTTCTATCAATAAAAATGATCTCATTGTTATTGTTCAGACAAATATGTGATGAATGGTGAGCGTGACAAACTGATATGAAGCACAAAGATTGGTAGAACACGAGATCGTTATATGCAGAAATGTGGTTGATTTCAGTGAGTATTTCCAGATAATCCACATTGACATATATCAGTGAATACTGACCGATTATACAGAAATATTATATCCACGAAGAGAACAAGAATGGCATGGTTATTATTCAGATTCTAATTACTCACTGTCCTTCATTTTCTCATCGACATGGTGCTCATCAGAGATTGTGAGATGTACGTTTTATGGCAAAGTATATTGTGATAATGGGTTCGTGTGAATTCGTCCTTAACACCGTATAGCGCTACATGCGTACTTTCCTTATTTATAGAAAGAACACTGCTGTGCGAATATTTTTTTCCTCACAAACATTTCGATATTGCAAACAACGAAATTTCATAATCTTGTTATGTAGGATTGCTCATGGAGATTGAAGAAGTGAGAGTTTATGGTGAAGGGAATGATGGTAACTGTGAGGTGAGAAAACGACGAAGATGATGATGACAATGATTATCGGAAGTAAATATGTGTTGTTTAATAGTGACACTTGACATGGCAACAGACATTTTGGCATTCGATTCTGTAGCAGCGGCTCGCTGAGAATGACTGGAAGCACTTATTCTTCCAGTGACGGAATCTATTGTGGTGATAAGAAACTCAAGGGTGTAATATTGTTTTGGCAATTGTCTGAATTTCTTTTTTTGATTCAATTTATAACCGTTCTTTACCAGAATTATCAGTTTTACAATTGGACAGGGCGAGACGCGTGTGAACGTTCACCTTCCGATTTCACAGCGGACTGCGAGGGTAATAAATGTTTCTATCAATAAAAATGATCTCATTGTTATTGTTCAGACAAATATGTGATGAATGGTGAGCGTGACAAACTGATATGAGGCACAAAGATTGGTAAAACAAGAGTTCGTTATATGCAGAAATGTGGTTGATTTCAGTGAGTATTTCCAGATAATCCACATTGACATATATCAGTGAATACTGACCGATTATACAGAAATATTATATCCACGAAGAGAACAAGAATGGCATGGTTATTATTCAGATTCTAATTACTCACTGTCCTTCATTTTCTCATCGACATGGTGCTCATCAGAGATTGTGAGATGTACGTTTTATGGCAAAGTATATTGTGATAATGGGTTCGTGTGAATTCGTCCTTAACACCGTATAGCGCTACATGCGTACTTTCCTTATTTATAGAAAGAACACTGCTGTGCGAATATTTTTTTCCTCACAAACATTTCGATATTGCAAACAACGAAATTTCATAATCTTGTTATGTAGGATTGCTCATGGAGATTGAAGAAGTGAGAGTTTATGGTGAAGGGAATGATGGTAACTGTGAGGTGAGAAAACGACGCAGATGATGATGACAATGATTATCGGAAGTAAATATGTGTTGTTTAATAGTGACACTTGACATGGCAACAGACATTTTGGCATTCGATTCTGTAGCAGCGGCTCGCTGAGAATGACTGGAAGCACTTATTCTTCCAGTGACGGAATCTATTGTGGTGATAAGAAACTCAAGGGTGTAATATTGTTTTGGCAATTGTCTGAATTTCTTTTTTTGATTCAATTTATAACCGTTCTTTACCAGAATTATCAGTTTTACAATTGGACAGGGCGAGACGCGTGTGAACGTTCACCTTCCGATTTCACAGCGGACTGCGAGGGTAATAAATGTTTCTATCAATAAAAATGATCTCATTGTTATTGTTCAGACAAATATGTGATGAATGGTAAGCGTGACAAACTGATATGAAGCACAAAGATTGGTAGAACACGAGATCGTTATATGCAGAAATGTGGTTGATTTCAGTGAGTATTTCCAGATAATCCACATTGACATATATCAGTGAATACTGACCGATTATACAGAAATATTATATCCACGAAGAGAACGGTAAAATGATTGGTACATACTTTTAACTCATTCTTTATAATTTCGTAATCATGACTGTAATATATATCTCTGTCTTCATTGAGTCTTTTTTTTTGTTGCTAGCGCAATACCCTTGTTGCATTGGATGACTTATTTTGAACTAACATGCCGTATTCATTGCTGTGATGTGAAAATTTTATCCGTTTCTTCATATAGGAGATTTCCGAATCAGCGAGAGTTTCGCTGATTGATTTTGCAGTATAAGTGAGGTTTGAGCAGAATAATCCTCACACAGTGATATTATAAAATCATTTGTTCATTCACATGGAATTAAATTATGAGATAGTATATATGCATGTAACCGACCGTATGTGAATCCGGCACTTCAGTGTACTGAGAACAATATTCATGCTCGTGATGTTAAAGTATCTAGTGAGGTTATTCACGATTCGCGTATTACACCAAGGATTTGCTTGCATATATACTGATTTGTGTTGAAAATAAGGAACACTCAATTCGATGGTTATTGGTAAATGAAAGTGTCTGAGGAGAGTATCATTTAACAAACAGACGCAAACTCAGAAACGAGTGGTAAAGGTGACCTAATGCAGCTTCATCAAAAGATTGTGTTGATAAAAACCTACTGAACAAATACTCACGAACACTTCAAACTTTTTATCATAATTATAAAATTGGCAATGTCATCTTTCGAAAGCTTTCAGAATTATTGATGATCGCCTAAAGTATCTGGTAAGAGGAAGAAGAGTACAGTGTGAGCAGCTTTGTCACGATATCTTTAGTCATTATGGAGGCTTCACATGGATCTGTTCATCTTGGAACAGAATGCAGTTTTCTTCAACATCAACAAATGATTCTGCACTAATTGTCGCTCTGCAGCATAATATATATATTTCAAAGTATTTTGCGACTGTGAGTGACTTCTCTTTTAAATCACGTTGAATTATTATGTATCAGTACATTCAATACAGAAACTCATTAACAGACTTCATCATTCAATTAAAAATGATGTTGTTGATGAAGCGCGAATTGAACTTAATACACACCTGATGAGAAATCGTAGTGCATACGGTGACACTATTCGAAAAAATCTCCTGAAAATTAGCAATAAAATGCTGAGCTGTTGTTCTAATGAGAAGTTAACTGTTTCTTGACATTTATCATCACATGATCGAATTCGAAAATCTTCATAACAAGTTGAAATGTCCTCATCCACTGACATTACAAAGCCATTTGTTCATTCCCGTCGAGATAAGTTCTGAGATTGAATGTTTGTTTGTCATCAAACATAGCACAGAAATGTAGCTAACATATGGGAATCCGGCACTACAGTGTACTAAGAATAATATTCATGCTCGTGATGGTGAAGTATCTGGTGAGTTCATCCGTTGTTCGCTTTTCCAAGCTGCGTATGGCTTGTATTTTTGTTTGTGCATGCTGAATACTGTCAGCGTAACTAGAAATTTTCGGAAAATATATATTCTACAGCTGTTAAAATCAGAGTTGGATCCTATTCATTTGTCAATAATTTGTTTTATTTCCCACAGCATGCTGAATACAGTCAGCGTAACTAGAAGTTTTTGGAAAATATATATTCTACAGCTGTTAAAATCAGAGTTGGATCCTATTCATTTGTCAATAATTTGTTTTATTTCCCACAATCCAGGTAAAGATGAACTAGTTTATAATGTTACGAATTATATTCTTTTGATGCGATGAGGAAATTGTAATGAAGAAAAGGTGGAAGTAGGATGGTTATCCAGAGATGGACAATTGAAAGTCCTACAATGGATATTTTTTGACGCTTCTTGGATTTTCAACATCTATTAGGCTTAGACATGCTTGTAGCTATAACATGTCAACCTTATTTTGTAAACGCGAAAAATTGTCAACATGACAAGCTAAAATGATCCAACAGTTCTAGTTTTGGCTAACCAAGTCTTGTTGAGTCAGAGAGAAAATGTGTTCTAAGGCGCCCGAAATATAACAAGTGAACAAGCATAAAACATCATCTCATTTGATTAAAAATTAAACGCTCTTGAGACAGCCTCAAATCAAAGCATTATTATATGACACCCTTCAACTACAGTCGAGGATTTTAAAAACGGCGAATGTTATTTTGGTTGAACTAGACGTTTCAAATCGGAAAAAAAATTCGAAACATCAGAAGTAAATGCCACAATTGGAACGTATGTAAATTGAGAGCAAGTGATCCAAATTTCCGATCACATGTCGACTTGCATCATGAGGGTCTTTTAACGATGATGAGATTAAGTCCTGCAATGCATATCAGCAGTTGTAGAAGTGCAGCAACCGATTATATTTAGTTATCTTGTGGGAAGTCAAGAAGAATTTTACCTTCACTTGATGCGCGATCTGAAAAGGCTAAAAGCTTGTGTGCTTGCTGTGTCGCGATTATCTACCATACATGACATGTACTTCGAACATTACACAGTCAGTTCACATGAGCACTCACCCTTATCAACATAGATCGTGTTCATTTCACTGTTCACGGGCAAACATGGAACATCCAATTTCGAAAAATGATTTCATTTCTGACGGTGTCTGTACTGCTGTTGTTGATTGACCGTGATGCACAAGGCTGTTAGTCGTTTTCAGTCTTCTCATTTGGTTGATATCTAGAATTGTATAATTAACAATGCAACGCTGAAGCTGATGTATTGAAATAAACAATGCTTTTCAAACGTATCTACAAACCTTTATAATTACTTGTTCCACTGATTATGACATGATGACGAGCGTAGGTAACAGATGACTAGCTGCAGACTGAATGCTTGAATCAAGTAGAGAATAATTGTTACACGTTGTCAGATAAAATGAACGATTGTAGACTATTTCATGGGAAAATTCCAGTGAACATCTAAATGCATTTAGTTGTCACAAGTGGCATTTTGGAGCTGATAACTAACCATTTCAAAGCACGTCGACAAATATTCAGTGATCATTACGAAGTCGTCATGATGCATCTGCTTGTGATAGTTGCTGAGTGCGTCGGTCACAACGACTGCGAAGCAAGATCGGATGATATCTTTTGACTGCTGGAAGATACATGGTGCAGTCTTCTTTTCGAAAATCAGAAGGGTCAACTAGTACTAACCAGAATGACTATTTATATTAGGCAACAGTCTTAATGCATATTCAACTTCCACTTACAAATACGTATTATTTACATCAGATATGTCAAAAAAAGTCATTCTGCATGAATCCTGCACATGGACCACGGCGTAAATGAAATACAGCTATATACAGGAAGACGTTGTTTCCATTTGGTTTGCTGTATGCTCTTTCTACACGTTTTCTTACAGTGAATGATTCATGCTTCTCACAAACCACAAGCCTGTGCAAGCCATATTCAATTCAAAGTCTGGTAACTGCTTTGATTGAAGACGTTGTTTTATTTTCGCCAAGAACGTGTGTTCGGTTTGTGTGCATTGTAGATTGCAAGTTACCAAGAAATCTGTAATTAAATCAATAATTCAATAAATGAGAACGTGCAATTTGAATATATTTTCTCGGTTATTCTTCGAATTGATAAATAACAGACGCTATACTTTCAGATATGTTTATAACTTTCCTCCAGAGATAATACACACTTCAAGCGATCGAAGATTTCAAAACCCTATCAGGCTTTTTCAGAGAAGCCATTTTGCGAACAGTTACCAATGATCATGCTTTCTTTCAAGGTATTTTAGAAGTACGAACTGTTGTTTAATAGTTTTTGACGATTACTTGTCTGGATTTTAAGCTTGATGCCTAATATTTAAGAGGCTAGAACAAAATTCACCTCGAAATAATCAAACATAATTCTCTAGTCGGCTCATGAAAATAAAGATATTCAACAAGCGAGTTCTGTGGATCTCAGATTCTTAACATAATGTTACATTGTTGACATACTTCATAAATTATATTATAGATAAGTAAATAGAACTCTTGGATTCGGTTACACAGTAACCTATTCAATAGCTGAATATTATTGTAGACTTACGGCGGATGATGCTCACCTGAATTATCGAGAAATGATAATATAAATGAGGCATGAATTCAGCTGATTAACGTTGTGCTGATACCAAATATTCGCTGAAACAAAATGTTACCGAAAGTAATTTCAAAATTTTCAAAAGCTAAATTCTGCGAACGAGAGGTTTGTCGGTATACTCTCTTAAAGAAAGCAGAATTTTATTAGTAAAAGTGGTTGAACGGAGAAAAAACCACAATTATTATATTATTTCTACAGGAATCTAATTATGTCAATGTCACCACTCAGAAGCAAAAATCATATATTCTATCAACGTCAAAGTCTATTAGAGTGCTGATATGGCGTAAGGTTGAACACCCACTGCTAAGTGCAGAGTATTACAGAAAATATAATATGATTATGTAGTTGTGTGCAATTGTGTGCACAATGGCAGTACTTTTGAAGAACACAGCACCAAAGGAGAAATATTTGACCTACAAATCATCGATTTCTCAAGAAAATGGAATTCCATAGTTTATTGATGTGACTACGGTGAAGAAGAAAAAACAACATATTTTGCATTATAATAATTTGTCAGTAGCTGATGTTTGAAATTGATATAATATGTGGCTGAATGTCAGTGACATTTTTGACAATACCTGGGCACAATACAGAGAAATTTTCGACGTCATTTAAAAAAATTAATTATCAATTTCGTAATCTTCCGTGTTACAGTATTGGTTACTGATTAGAAATCTCCGGTATCAGATAAGAATCCGAAAATTCTATTTATTGCAAAAGCTACAATAGAATGAAAAGTTGAATTCCATCCGTGCATGGTAAATACATCCGTAAGGCTACTGTCAAATGATATATGAAATCTTGATAGATCAAAGTAATCCTCCAAATCGAGTGTATTTTTGAAACCACATAATGTGTGCTTTTATGACTTCCGACTGAACAATAGATCACCAGTTTATTGAGTGTGCTTTTGATGCGATGTTTTGATTTGTATTTATGCATAGGTTGACAAATGAGGATGAAATTTATCCTTTTGTGATCCAATCAACATCGTGCTCATGTTGCTAGTAAAGGAGCAGCAAACATTTATTAGAAGCGAATCAATCTTCTATTTTTTCACCATTTCCATGCAGTTATTATCCGGCAGCCGTCTCGTGAAAATCTCAGCACATTCAATGACTACAATCAATCTGCCTTTATTGAAAAATATGCTGGAATAAGTGTTCAAAGCGATCGAGTTCTCATCCTGAAAACCTTGTCCTTCTTAACTGTATGTCTGCGAAGCTTGAAAAACATAAATCTGAAATACATTGAGAAACCGAAAATGTGAATTATTCTATCAAAAATTACATTGAAAATTTTTGAGCTTGAGCTTGAATATACGACATTCTGCGAAGGATTGGGTCACACTCAGCTGACCTGATGGGAAAAAAGTGATTTGTGAAAGTGGTAAAAGACAAAATACTTTCGGAACATTTGTATTTATTATTCGTCTATTCTGAAAAAATTCATATAATTGTCTACTGAGATGATTCTCATTAGGATAAAATGTTGTGACGTCTGGTAATGGTTTAAAACTGGAACGAATATGCACAACGACATATGAATTAATTGATGAGGATCAGAACCAGGTACCGTGATCAAAATTCAACAGGTGACGAACGATTCAAATTTATCGTCGCTTGATTTTGAAAACGACATTTTGCATTCTTCAAATTACCTGTCTGTTATGTGAATAAATGTTCCTGAAAACGTCACTTGCATTCAGACTCACATCGTTTCAATTTTGAACATCAGATACTGACAATTTACGAGAGTGCACACTATGTTGTTTTTTCTTCTTCACCGTAGTCACATCAATAAACTATGGAATTCCATTTTCTTGAGAAATCGATGATTTGTAGGTCAAATATTTCTCCTTTGGTGCTGTGTTCTTCAAAAATACTGCCATTGTGCACACAATTGCACACAACTACATAATCATATTATATTTTCTGTAATACTCTGCACTTAGCAGTGGGTGTTCAACCTTACACCATATCAGCACTCTAATAGACTTTGACGTTGATAGAATATATGATTTTGCTTCTGAGTGGTGACATTGACATAATTATTTTATTCTGTAAAAATAATATTTGTAGTATTTTCTTCAATCCTTTCCGACTACTATTGAACTTTCTACGTTTATTTCAAATTTCTGTAGTATCTTTAACTGAATTAAATAACATAGTTTCCATCAATCAAAAGAAAGCGTAATTTTCATTGGAATATTGATCAGTTTGCAAAATTACAATCAGTTTCCATTATATAAATCGCCGTCATTATATGGTGTGTAATTTTTATTTATTTTAGAAGTCTCAAAGGGATTAAAAAGTTCAAACGATTGATTTGATTCAGTGAAAATGAGTTATCTTCTGCTTTATTATTTCAACATTTTCTACCTTCTAATCAGTGTGGCTTTACAAAGCGGTATGTTAGATTTTATGTCAAACATTTTTATTTGTTTATTTATGAAGTATTTATTCATACAAAAATCGATGTTTCTTTACGCTACGTAACGGAAATGGGACAGATTCACATTGTTTCTATGTCTGTGCAAAACTATTAGGCGAATGAAATATTTTGACAGATTCATTAACTACAATATTTGATAGCTAACAGCGATCGGCCGCTATTCCTATTGTTGTTTAATCAGCAAATACATCTTTGAATTGAACGAGCCTGACATACATATGTACACTTTATGCACATTTAAACATTTTTGAAACAGTCGAAAAACATCAGTAGTCGTCACACGAATGGCTTTATTTTGAAATACTTGAGTGCATTGGGATAGAGAAAGATCGAAATATGCAGGAAACTTACTTATTTTCGTCAGCCCGTGATCGATTGACGCTAAATGGCCTGAGCGACTCTGTGAGAAGTACATGCACTCATATATGATCTTTTCCATAACTTTCTACACGTGACTACATTGTTTGGGATCGCTTTAACTTATTTTGTGTATTCATTTATTTCAGAGTCCATGTCAGACATGATCAGTGATTTAAAAAAAGGAATTGATGATTGGGAATGTAAGCAGTTTGACTTGATACTTCTTATTTCATGAATATCAATAGTTAGCGTTCAAATGACTGTTTCTTAATTTTACTCTAGATTTTCTAAATACAAGTATCAACGACTTAAATACTTACAACACATCACTGACAAACGAAAAAGGTATTTTGATTTCCTTTTTTTTCGTCAATTTGTTCACTGAAATAACATCAATACTGCAAAATACACGATTAGTTTCATTGTCCAAGCAATGTTCATTTCACCGTATAAATTATATCATTAAACGAAAAAACGTATCTAGATTTGCTTGAAATACTGTTGTTTGTATTCTATACTATATGACTGTTTCACTGCTAGTTTGATTATTAAGACCGTTATCAGGAAAATACAAAATGTTTCAGAAGTTTAAACGATGTTAGTTATGACATTTAGATGAAATATACGAAATAGGTTAAACGAATCTAAAGAAACTGTTCACATTTCCAAAACTGTGTCAGTTGAAGTCCAGTTTCTCACTATAAAATACCGCAAATCAGGTGGAAAATTCTATTTTCACAGTATTTACGTACCTACTAGTTTCAAAATGAATAGTAAGATCGACGCTCGTCTAAACATTGATCTTTTCATCTATCAGTTTTTTGAATTCAAATAAAACTGGAACACATTTGATTTCTAATTTGTCACGTTCTTCATAAAAGTGTATTTCTTCATACTGAAAATCAATTTTCTCTTTTGAATCAGCTGAAATCAAGAAAATGCTAAAGCATGGAGAAAATGTAATTGACAATTGTATGTGAAATATTCATTTCCACCTAATAATTACTTGCGATTGTAGACGTTAAATGTGCAAGTCAACGTCTCGAAGCCATATATGGACTGCGTAATGTAGAAGGTTTGAAAAGACATTGCAAATATTTTTGGATATAATACACATGACTGATTAACGTGACTTATATAATCAATCACACTTCGTACACAACTACTTACGCATCAGCATTTCGCAGGCGGTTATACCTGACAAGATCCATTTATCTTGAATGAGATTGAGTTCTTACTGTTGATATTGAAGTGATTCACTGACAGATTCTCTTTGTTATTATTAACGATGATGTGATTCAGTCACATCTTGCTAGGATTTTAAGAAATTCCAAAAGAAGAGAGTCGAGAATTTCTTGTTACTTTTATTAAAAAAAAGAATAATTATTGGGTGTATGGTATAAGATCGTTCCAATGAGGATGACACTTGCTGATTGTTATTCCAGATTTATAAGATTACGAAATATTGAAATTTTTATTCATCAGATATAAAGGTTCATTATTTCTCTTTCAACAAATCAGAAATGAAAACTGGAATTCTAGTGCTGAAAAGCAGATATAAAGGTACGTTTAGCTCAAATTATTGCTTACATCATAATGTGGAGTAGGATGGCTTTTGCTTGACGTTATAAGTATGAGTCAGTGAATTTTCAGCAGATTAAACACTGTGATGATTATGATTTTTGAAAAAAATAGCAAACTGGAACACTGTTTCGAAGTATGCGCAAACTTAGGTGCAGTCAAACTGTGCATTTCAATTGAAATCATTTTCACTGATATCGTCTCCAAATCAGTCAGCACGTTGTTGTGTGACAAAAATTTGTGATGAATTTCACCTTCATTAATTAAAGTGCTCAGGATTTTAGTTGGTCAACGAATACACAGCATGTTACCTGTACCTGCGCGGAATATTGGCAGAGTTACGATCATTTGTAAACTCATAACTTTGTTAAAAATACGCGATAAAGTGACATCACGAAAGTTAGCATTGAAAGTCTACCGACGAGTATTTGTTCAAATCAATTTCAAAATGTTTACAGGTGTTCTTATTGTATTGTTGCACGACCATCTGATTGATCTTTTTTTACGTAAAGTAATTGTGTGCACTGAATTATCACCCTATTTTTATGTAGGACTTTTAGAGTCACCTGGGCTGGAAATGACCTTGCAACAATGGGGAAACTCTGAATTATCTTTTAATGCGAAATGCTTTTTATATATGAGTAAGTTTTATCACTAAACTCAACACCACCGATTTAAGAATCATATATTTTTATCATGCACTGCACAGCAGATAGTACATTTACTAATAATGATACACAGCTACCTGAGAATATATTTGTTTGGTAAAATAGACAATGCGTCATCTTTATCAGAATGTGATGAACTCATTTTTCATCTTTCAAATCCATAAATCCGAGTTGATCTCACTTGCGTATACGGCATCGTGAAATGATATTGTGGCGATTTCTGAAGCTGAATATGCATTCAGAAAAAAGATAACATTTCTTATTTAATGAAGAGCGATTGCCCTGAATATTATCATCACCATTTACACTCATACGTTTTGAAATTGTTTTTATTTTCTTACAGATATGCTACAGAATAACAACATTGAAAAATGTGATAAATATTATAAAAATATAGGAGAAAGTAAATATGTGCTCATCATCGATTTCTTATCGTTTTAAAATTTGTTTCATTCATCAAATGCTTCCTGTAAATCAAAGTGTTGTTACGCTATCCTCGGTCGCAATATAAAAATGCTCTCACACTTCGTAATTCAGCAGCAAATCTGAAATATTTTACTCATTCAATCGCATAAATTTGAAAGTGATTATGACTTGTTATATGTGGTTTGTTAACTAACAGTATTATGTGAATGAAAACCATTATCTTTTTCAAATTTCCAGATATGCGTTCTCTGAGAACATATAATACTCAAACATCATATAATAAAATTCAAATCGATCACGCGCAGAGTAAGTGATCCTCATTTGAACATAATTGTGACGAGGTCGAATCACTAGATTGGAAATATAACATTTCTTTCTGCTTTCCATCAAATTCACTGTTACGAATTTTTTTCTGTTTCTCCTAGTTATTTATAATATGCTGAAATGTTTATCTGATGAATTAGGTAAGTAGAAAATTCCGAATTTGTAACCATGATAATTTACAAGGAACTGCGATTTTACGTAGAGTCCTCATAAAATATTCTTACAAGTGGTTACCAAACAAAAACTCACTTGTTATTTTTGTTCAACTAACGAATTTAGATAAAAATCTCCATGTCATCATAACATGTTTTCATTTTTCCAGAAATCAGATTAAACGTTACTTTTGACAGTGACGAATCGGTGCTGTGAAATGCAGCAACTGATAAAATAATACTGAAGATTGTTGTAACCGTAATAAGTAATCAATAAGTTTAATTTTTATTAATGAAATAAATAATTTGAAATGTTTTTAAATAAAAATGACTTTTCTTTTAAATTACGTTGAATTATTATATATCAGTACATTCAATACAAAAACTCATTACCAGACTGCATCATTCAAGTAAAATAGATGTTATTGATGAAGCGCAAATTGAACTGAATATACGCCGGAACAGAAATTGTGGGGCACACGGTGACACTTTTCGAAGGATATGTAGGAAATTTTCTACAAATTAGCAATCAAATGCAGCACACAATACCATTCCGTTTCTACAATATAAAATGGGAAGTCACTTTCATTTGTCTAGTCAAACGTGTGAATCGGTCAATCAAAGTTTCTACTAAAAAGTTAGGCTGTTGTTCTAATGAGAAATCCACTGTTTCTTGACATTTATCTTCACATAAACGAATTCGCGAATCTTCATAACAAGTTGAAATGTCTCCATCAACTGACATTACAAAGCCATTTGTTGATTATCGTCGAGATAAGTTCTGAGATTGAATGTTTGTTTGTCATCGAGCAAAGCATAGAAATGTAGCTAACGTATGTGAATCCGGCACTTCAGTGTACTAAGAATAATATTCATGCTCGTGATAGTGAAGTATCTAGTGAGGTTATTTGCGATTCGTGTATTACATCAATGATTCGCTTGCATATATACTGATTTGTGTTGAAAATAAGGAACACTCAATTCAATGATTATTGGTAAATGAAAGTGTCTGAGGAGAGTATCATCTAACAAACAGACGCAAACTCAGAAACTAGAGATTGCGAGTATAATATTACCGTTAATTTATACTGGTTAACCATCTTAGTGATGATATTCATTTGATGAAAATATGAACATATAATGATGTCAAGGTTTCAGAAATATGGCTATCCAGTCCTATATATTTACGCTCAAGAGATTGGCAACATCAGTTATTTCACGACATGCCTGCAGAAATAAGATATCGACGTTTTTGAAAACTTACAGAGGATCAATGCTTCGACAACATGATGAGCTTTAATAATCCAAAGGTTCCAGTAGTCGCTAACTAAGGCAAGAAGTCTTGTTGAGTCATAAAGAAAATGTATTCATAAGCGCCCAAAACATAACATGCATACAACATTATATTTTTCGTTCAAACATTAAATGCCTTTGAGAGAGCTTCAAAACATAGTACTAAAATATTCTATCTGTTAACGACAGTCAAGAATTTTCCAAACGGGAAACGTTTGCTTTAGTTCAACTAGACATCTGAATGCGGAAAAATAAAACTTCAAAACTTCAGAAATGGATTGATTGAGAGTTTGGGATCAAAATTTCCAAACAAACATGAATTTATATGGCACTTGGTACCAGGTCGACTTGCATATTGTGTGTTGTTCAACGCTGTTGACGTGGCCATGTACTGAAATGTCGATCGACTGTTTGTTGAGCTTCATTTCGTAATGCGGCACCCGATCAGTTGAAGGGATCTTGTAGAATGTCGGGAGGCAGTGTACTTTCACTTGGTGGTCGATCTGAACCTGACCGCTTGCCAATGTATTCGCCATGTCGCAACCATCTGACGTCCATCACCTGCAGTTCATACATTAAACAGTCAATTCACAGGATCAATCACCTTTCTCAACATAGATCGTGTTCATTTCACTGTTCACGGGCCAACATGGAACATCCAATTTCGAAAAATGATTTCATTTCTGACGGTGTCTGTACTGCTGTTGTTGATTGACCGTGATGCACAAGGCTGTTAGTCGTTTTCAGTCTTCTCATTTGGTTGATATCTAGAATTGTATAATTAACAATGCAACGCTGAAGCTGATGTATTGAAATAAACAATGCTTTTCAAACGTATCTACAAACCTTTATAATTACTTGTTCCACTGATTATGACATGATGACGAGCGTAGGTAACAGATGACTAGCTGCAGACTGAATGCTTGAATCAAGTAGAGAATAATTGTTACACGTTGTCAGATAAAATGAACGATTGTAGACTATTTCATGGGAAAATTCCAGTGAACATCTAAATGCATTTAGTTGTCACAAGTGGCATTTTGGAGCTGATAACTAACCATTTCAAAGCACGTCGACAAATATTCAGTGATCATTACGAAGTCGTCATGATGCATCTGCTTGTGATAGTTGCTGAGTGCGTCGGTCACAACGACTGCGAAGCAAGATCGGATGATATCTTTTGACTGCTGGAAGATACATGGTGCAGTCTTCTTTTCGAAAATCAGAAGGGTCAACTAGTACTAACCAGAATGACTATTTATATTAGGCAACAGTCTTAATGCATATTCAACTTCCACTTACAAATACGTATTATTTACATCAGATATGTCAAAAAAAGTCATTCTGCATGAATCCTGCACATGGACCACGGCGTAAATGAAATACAGCTATATACAGGAAGACGTTGTTTCCATTTGGTTTGCTGTATGCTCTTTCTACACGTTTTCTTACAGTGAATGATTCACGCTTCTCACAAACCACAAGCCTGTGCAAGCCATATTCAATTCAAAGTCTGGTAACTGCTTTGATTAAAGACGTTGTTTTATTTTCGCCAAGAACGTGTGTTCGGTTTGTGTCCATTGTAGATTGCAAGTTACCAAGAAATCTGTAATTAAATCAAAAATTCAATAAATGAGAACGTGCAATTTGAATATATTTTCTCGGTTATTCTTAGAATTGATAAATAACTGACGCTATACTTTCAGATATGTTTATAACTTTCCTCCAGAGATAATACACACTTCGAGCGATCGAAGATTTCAAAACCCTATCAGGCTTTTTCAGAGAAGCCATTTTGCGAACAGTTCCCAATGTAGATCTTATTCAGAGTTTAAATGATCATGCTTTCTTTCAAGGTATTTTAGAAGTACGAACTGTTGTTTAATAGTTTTTGACGATTACTTGTCTAGATTTTAAGCTTGATGCCTAATATTTAAGAGGCTAGAACAAAATTCACCTCGAAATAATCAAACATAATTCTCTAGTCGGCTCATGAAAATAAAGATATTCAACAAGCGAGTTCTGTGGATCTCAGATTCTTAACATAATGTTACATTGTTGACATACTTCATAAATTATATTATAGATAAGTAAATAGAACTCTTGGATTCGGTTACACAGTAACCTATTCAATAGCTGAATATTATTGTAGACTTACGGCGGATGATGCTCACCTGAATTATCAAGAAATGATAATATAAATGAGGCATGAATTCAGCTGATTAACGTTGTGCTGATACCAAATATTCGCTGAAACAAAATGTTACCGAAAGTAATTTCAAAATTTTCAAAAGCTAAATTCTGCGAACGAGAGGTTTGTCGGTATACTCTCTTAAAGAAAGCAGAATTTTATTATTAAAAGTGGTTGAATGGAGAAAAAACCACAATTATTATATTATTTCTACAGGAATCTAATTATGTCAATGTCACCACTCAGAAGCAAAAATCATATATTCTATCAACGTCAAAGTCTATTAGAGTGCTGATATGGCGTAAGGTTGAACACCCACTGCTAAGTGCAGAGTATTACAGATAATATAATATGATTATGTAGTTGTGTGCAATTATGTGCACAATGGCAGTACTTTTGAAGAACACAGCACCAAAGAAGAAATATTTGACCTACAAATCATCGATTTCTCAAGAAAATGGAATTCCATAGTTTATTGATGTGACTACGGTGAAGAAGAAAAAACAACATATTTTGCATTATAATGATTTGTCAGTAGCTGATGTTTGAAATTGATATAATATGTGGCTGAATGTCAGTGACATTTTTAACAACACTTAGGCACAATAATGTGTGTTCGGTTCGGTTGCTTTGTAGAATGCCTACATTACATAAATTATACCAGATTCTTATGCCAATTGAAGATTTCAAACACCCGTAATGTTTTCTTCAGAAAAGTCATTCTGGGAACGGTTTTTGTTGTAGATCCTATTCATAGTTTAAATGTTCAAGTACGATCTATTGTTGAATACTTTTTGACGATTATGTGTCTCAAGTTTCAGCTTGATGCCTACTATTTTATAGGCATGAACAAATATTTCACGAGACAAAATCAATGATAACTTCATTTTTCGCATTCCTAAAATAAAGAAAAGATTTTCACCTTCCACCATCAAACAACACAAAAATGATACAGTATCAAATCATAGCCATATATTTTTGTGGTTGGACATGTGATCTCAATGTCAGCTGGTAGGTCCTTGAATTCATTCCGAAATTAAGATATTTATCGAGCGAGTTCTATGGATTAGGATCTAAAACAAAATGATATGTTTTCGAACTGCTTGCGAACGATACTAGGAATTATCATCCATACACCTAGACTCGTTCAAAATTTGTTTTTTAGATAAGAAAATAGAAACACTATGATTAGGGAACAGAATTACATAACCAATAGTCTAATATTATTTTAGACTTACTCCGGATGATGATTGCCCGAATTATCGAGGAATAATAAGATAAATTAGACGTGGATTCTGCTGACTAACGGTTTGCTGAAATGTAGCATGTGCTATCACAGAAACTTACAAAAGATAACACTTTTCTGACTCCTGACAAGATATTCATCCACTTCAACAGTCCTACAGTTTCGGTACGGTTGTTGCATTAGCTTTTCAATGCAGCCTTAGAAAACGGCAGAATTTTTAGTAAGAAAGAATACTAAATGGAAAAACAATTACAAACGCTTTCTAATTTCTGCAGAAAACTAATCAAAGCACTGCTATCACTCAGAGAAAAAGCATATTTTCTTTCGAAATCACAGTTTATTTGAATGACAATATGGCTTGTTGTTAAAAAAGAAGTGATAAATGTAGAGAATTGGAGTCAATATAATATGATTATGTAGTTGTGTGGAATTGTGCGCACAATGGCATATGTTTATTCAGTATTTTTGAAGAACAATTGACGTAATTACAAATATTCGACCTACAAATCATCGATTTCGCAAAAATATGGAATTCCATAGTTTATTGATGTGACTACGGTGAAGAATAATAACAACATAGTGTGCACTATCATAAATTGTCGGAAGCTGATGTTTGAAATCGAAACGATGTTTTACTGAATGCAAGTGACATTTAAGCACATAACACATACGTGTATTTCAGAATGATGTTTTCCAAGCTTCGTAGTCACACAGTTATGTAGCACAAATGTTTTGAGTTTCAGAACCCGATTGCCTTGAACATTGAATGCAGCACGTTTTCGAATACAGACAGATTGACTGAGGTTATGGAATGTATTGGGAATTTTACAACGATGAGACGGAATAATAACTGCTTGGGTATAGTGAATAAAAAGAAATGGTTTGTTTCGCTTTTAATAAATGTTTGCTTCACTTTTACTAGCAAAATAAGCACGATGTTGTTTGGATCACAAAAACATAACGTTCGTCCACACACCCGATTTGAAGGATCACTTTGATCCTTAAAGATTTAAGATATCATTTGACAGTTTTCACATGAATGTATTTAACATGCACGGATAGGATTCAGCCGTTTGTTTTTTTGTAGCTTTTACAATAAATAAAAACTTGTGAATGTAATCAATACAATACTGCAATCAATTGTTTCCTGTACAAAGACTTCAAATCAAAATTCTCTGGATAAAAAACTCAGTGTTCGCAAATAGCGTGAAAGTGTAAAAACCTGAACAATTGAGTGAGAAAGTGTGTTGAAATATACACCTTACTTTGTTTTCTCTTGAGTGTTTATCTATCGAACGAAATAGAAGGTAAGTCCTAACGCTTCTTCAAATTACTTATTTGTAAACATTTCACCAAAATTTGTCTATTGTGCACACGATTCCGCACAACTACATAATCATATTATATTTACCCTAATACACTACACTTAGCAGTGCGTATTTAAGTTTACGCCATTTCTCCATTCTAATAGCCTGTGACCTTGAAAGAGTATATGAATTCGCTTTCCTAAAGTAACTTTTTCAAATGAAAACCAACTGTAGAACTGTGAATGACGTCTATGGTGCAAGCTCGGTTGAAGTGCACTATAAGTGTATGCACTTTCTACTAAAACTACATGCAGATTCACTTACAGTGAATATCAGTGATTGCTACTAACTGGTGCATTTCAAATCAAGTCACAGGTTGAGTTTCAAACGGTTTTACTGAGATGATAACATATATGCCCTTGGGTAAATATTTACAAGTAATTCAAAAATTTCAAGATACTTTACACTGACAAATCTCAGTGAATATACACTGACATTAGAGCGAATATTATATTGACAAAGAGAACAAGAAAGGCATGGTTATTATTCCGATTCTCATAGATAACTCTCTTCTGTTTTTTCATGAAAATGATCTGAAAATGTGGCTTGATATCAGTATATTATAGGAGTCACTTGATGTATTTCTAGGTTTTTGAAACCGCAATTCACTGTCTTTTTTGATTGAATAATATGAGTAAATATTTGAAGTTTTCACTCAGGGTTCAAAAAAATTCGAACTGTTTTTTTATTATCGAAAGTGATGTGAATAGCATGAACCTGACAATGAACGGTATCACAGTTCTCTGTGTGATACGTTGAGTGGATTTTTATAGATCATACGACAAACTGTTCTACGAAATCTGTATATAATACTGGAAGTCAATGAAATTCATGATCTAGAGTATATATTGTGCATATAATTACATGATTTGAAAGTCTTGAATCAATTCATCTCAGAATATAAAACCTATTATATGTGATAACGATAAAAATATACTTAATGTTAGCTGAAGGTAATTCTGATAAACAATGGATGGTTACTATGGTAGGTTTTATCATGATTTGGAAAACAATGCCCTATGAATCTAATAGTGGGAGTGTGGTAAACTAGCTCATATGAAAGTCATTAAATGGTAAATAATTATTGTTCGATACAAGGTACGCTTGAAGCTAATACGAGTTAACTTCAGTCGATAAACGCGGGCGAGACAATTAACAGTGTCCAGATAGGCTACCTTGAATCCCAAGCTGAAGATGGAAAGCTTTGTGAGAGAGGAAAGTACAACTCACAAACACCCAGCAATCACAATACAATCAAGCACACAACCCTCATTTATTTATACATCATCGAAGCGTCCTTGGAACAGTTACGAAAATAGCACACTCAAATACACAGCAGTCAATCACAGCCATGGATTTTCCGGTTGTCAATTTCAACTGATGAAACCACGCTCGCAAACGTTAAATTCAAAACGAGGCATTTGTCAATCGAGTTCTCAGCGTCTAACAACCCCAAAATTTTCAAATCATCTATACAAAACTGATGAATTAAAAATATGAAATTATCAATATATTATATAGAACAGACGCGATATATTTCTTTTATACACCTTATTATGGGGGAGAGATGTCGAGATAATGCAGAAATCAACTAGGATTCAGCTCTAAGTCGATTAATGAGTTTCTCAAAATTTCAAGCACTCATGGTTTTGTAGTGAATCGCAGCATTTGTTATCAATTCAAATGTTCGGAGGAAATTAGCTCAGTTTTGAAGATGAACCATCTAAAACACAGTGTTATATAAAAAGATGGTCAATTATTGAGACTGTATGAAGTTCACATTAGATTTCATCTTCTGAAATAATGGTCAATCGTACAAAATATTAGGCGTGTAGCTGGAACGTAGACAGGCACCTGTCAGATATTATTATTTAGTATTAGATTGTCCATATAGACCTCTTCGAATAAATGCACGAACTTCAAATTCACGTGTATAATATGCAACTTGAACGTTTTGCGAAATGACTTTTTTGAAATCACTCCATACGTTTTGAAGTTCCCAATCTGCCAAAGAATCTGATTAGTTTTACGCGGTTTACGTATCTAGAGAACGTAGTGTAGGATGTAGACTGAGGTTTAGATTGAGAAACGACTGTCTTGAAAATTTCGACAGTCGTCCTAGTTGAAATCAAAAACAAGTGATTTTGTAAAACTCCAGTTCCAATATTCATCGTGAATTCCAGTCAGTGCAACCGGCACAATCAAAAGAGAAACCAGTCATTACGTCTGTCACCATAAATAATTATCAGCCAAAACAACAAAAGCCATTCAGAGAGATATATAGAAACACAGTGAAGGCGCATGAAATAAAACTGTGTTGAAATACAAATACTGTCATCTGAAAATGGAATCACACACAATAACAAAATGTAAAAGTATTGGAATCAGTAGGGACATATTGAGGATGCACACACGGAAGGACTTACAGAGACAAAGATTTCACGCAAAGCCTGTTCATAGTTCACTGTAAAATATTTTGAGTGGAACGTCAGCAAGATTGAAGGTCGACAAATATTGTCGTCGATTAGTTAAGTTATTGTCAAGCTGTCCTTTAGCGCCTAAAGTAATAAACTGAGCAAATTCAATCGTGTGTTCGAAACAACGTAGCCAGAAACTACTGGCTAACACGTGATACGAAAGAAGGTAGGTAAACCTAGCCACTTGGTGCTTGGAGTTGTTGCGAAAATTTTGCACGCAAAATGAACAAGCGAAGCAAATAGACGTGGCAGAAACTAGTTAGAACGCAATTAACTGAACTAAGATGTCTGTTATTAAGGCTACCAACCGTTTCAAAATGTGTTACGAACAAAAAGGTGCAGTCAAAAAAACTATGGTAGAATTGATCATAAAAATGAATGGTTTCATCTCATCAATCGTGTTTCAACCAATAAGTACTACACTACAAATTCACTGCATAACACGTTCGAATGGATTATTGAGATCTCACCAAAAACTCTCTACTCAACTCTGAAAAGAAAAAAAACACTCTATTTATACCATGATCTGAAGCAATTTTACTGAAGATTCTCACTGTATCAGCTCAAGATTGTTGTCATTCATGAAAACATACGTATTTAGCTTCAAAATTCTATTTCTCTCTCTCTCTCAAGCTAACGCGTCACTTAATGATTAGTCCTCAAGATAATTGAGTGATATAATTCAAAAATCACGTTCTCATCACTTGTTTTATTGATGAACAACTTGTTTTCTGATTTTCGAATTTCCATTCCATCAGTTAGGTAACATTCTCAAGTACGAACGCAATCATTTAAGAAGCAAATGTACTTATCAAAAAGGAAAATCAAACTCACATTAATAATAATATTATCAATGATAATAATAATATTTATTCTCAAATAATAGCACATCACAAGTGACATGCCAAGAAAAAACTAGATCAAATTTTTATAAATGGTTTCACACTTACTGCAAATGTTATTCGCAGTTATATAAGGTACAAGAGTCAGTTTTTGAAAGCACATTTACATCATGTCATTGATAGAAACAGTATGATACAGCCACGCTTTCAATAGGACGGTACGATTCCGAAGGTTGACGATAATTTGAGTGGTGAATAAGTTTCAGAATATGCTTAGAAAAATGTCGATACGTTCTTTCCAGAATATTGAGGAATGTTTGTTTTCGACGTTCTCCACTGGTAGTAAGAATAATTATTGATGGACCAATATTTTTACGATCAGCTGTGATAATTTCTGATGCAACTAAAGCGATCATCAGTTGCGATTAGGTCGGAAAATATAATCCAGTATAGAACAATTTTCACCACCCAACCATTGCTGAAGTATTGAAAATCTTACAATTACATAAAATTGGATTCAAACGATATTTATATGCACATAATAAAAAATACATGCGTCTTCCACAGAACACCAGTGACAAGGAATGAACTGAAAGCTATGTTTCACAGAAACTAATCAATGTTAGATCAGAACAGGCTTCCTTGAACATGCGAGACACAGAAAATGATTTCTGAAGTAAACAAATATCAATTTGAAATCGCCCTCGTGTGCTGTGATTACTATATTTATAATGTTCCATATCAGGTGTATAAGATCGATGCATTTCTAACAGTCATTTGACAGTTTTGATATCTATTTTCGAAATATTCATGTAGCTTTCGGCATAGTTCAGATTGAAAAAACAAATGATTCCTACTGATTACTCATCATTGATGCCGATATGCCTTTATTTCATCGATTCAGGCAGAAATTCGCGAATCCTAACGTGTTTCAATTAGGGATTAAAAACTGACCACTCTTCTTACTTAGACATTAGGAAATTTCGAATACTATTGAAGTGGTCCCATTGTTTATCAGATGGTTACAAATATCCTACACCAAGTCCAACGTACTTGTAGAAATTATGTATTCGTAACTTACTTCCGGACAAACGCGCGAACTCTGAAAATGGTTACTTATTTCGCATGGTGTAGAGATTTTCGGAAATTTATCATTCGTAGAGTATTATACTGATTTAGTAGAATTCATCTATTTTTACCCGTTGCACTTTGCTTTTGGAAAGCAAACCTTCTAAATTTTTAATCAGGTAATGCATACTTGTCGTTTGATAACGTTTCTAAATTCTGAATAAACTGGTTTAAGTCTATTTGTTGACTGTTAGTAATTCTTACACTTCAAAACTGAACTCTAATCTTTAAAATCTTTCTCTTCCGTCACTGATTTTTAGCATTTACACAGGTAATACACCATTAGTTGTACTTTTAGATATTTGAGTTAATTAAGCAAGCAATTATCCCCCCATTTACCATTATGACAAACAATTTGAGTGAAAGAGAAACGTCTTCAACTTTTAAACCACCCAGAAGATCAAAATCTGCAAACCTTATGTCAGATGAATCTTCACTAATTATACCAATGGTGAACTCGTAAATATAAGAGATATAATACCCAAGTAAACCGTAACGTCTACACAGAAAAAACTTCAGCATAATCTTGTAAGGCTAAAATCTGGGAGTTCACAAACCAAAGAGTTGAATGCTTAATCCACAGCTGTTAATAGTAGTAATAACCATGTCAGTGACGGTTACAAAACTCACTTGCTCAAATTAACGATAACATCAGGCTGTCAGCACCCCTCATTCACTTTTAGGCCCCTAATAATGAAGAATTAGCCAAAGCGGAATATATCCTAGATTTTGTAGCTGAGAAAGTTAATCAAAGAATAATCTCTTCCCGCAATGCGATTGCATATAATCTCCCTGACCGCACAACCTTGACTCCGCTAAAGGATACCTGTCTACAAGCGTGTGGTATGGTAAACGTCAGTTGTCAAGTCAACGCCTCAGAAAAAAATTGGACAAAACAACTTGTTCAAATTTGGCTTCTGCAATGACGCCAAACAATTTATCCGTTTGAGCTAAAATATTAGCTCATCAACCTTGTACAAAGAAATAAAGTTTACCACGGATCTAACGCCTTGTCAACGTCGTGTGAAAACAAGAGAGGAGACAAGATCACGTTACGGTGTCACAGTAGACAATCTGCCAAATATGTCGGGAAAGTAAATAAAGAAACGAACCACTCTGTAAATCTTGATGAGCTTGTCACCACCAAATCGAACGACACCTGCATTCCTAATCCCAGCTGTTCGAACGGTAGCTCGACTTAATATGTCACAAAAAACAACACAGTTCCAGCTAAAACTAATCAATTTAAGAATCGATGCCAAAATATATTGCACGAAAGTACACGATAGAAACTGACGTTTTTTCGATAAATACGTTCAGGGGATCAAGTTATTCTTCGTCTTTAACTAAGAAGAGTGAACTGAATAAATCTTGACCCTGAAGTAAAAAAAAAATAGGTAGGATTCAAATCCGTTACACTGCAACTTTCCTAGCTACGATGAACAGGTTCATTCCTTTAATGTCATGTGATGTGCCCCTAGCCTCTTCAAGTTGTAGGACTGATAATAATAAGAACATGTCAGACCAACATCTGATAACGCACAAAAATAATAATATATACGAGCTAGGTGCACTGCTCAACCAGCAAATCCTAGAATTATTTGTGAAAGTGGAAATAGAATATTTTTCACCTCACACCCTATCCAAAATACCCGGGCTTTTATTCGTGAAAACGCTGAGAATGAAAACCGTATGCATCCAACTCTACCAAGCCAGCTGGTAAACATGACACCCAAATTTAGAAAAGGCCATAGCAACTGGCACTTGTGTATGGCTAACCCCTACCCAAGTTAAAACCATCCTGTATAAGTTTAACCTTAGTAACGAACTGTGTCATCAAGACGTAACTAGAAACGCTGGTGAACTGCTATGCCAGACGAATCATAATTTTTTGCGATGCAACCACTTGTGGTACCTCTTGCGCGAAATGTAGCTCAAGACATTTCATACCACACACAGAATATAAAACACTCTCCACGCACAATCTCAAACAGACATCATTCTCCCCCTTTCCGCCGGGCTAACAAACCCTCCTATCAATTCCAGTAGTATACTTAACATGTCTCCTCTAACTCCTCATATCACATTCACGTAGGTCATAGTAACTCCCTTACTCAAGATATCCCAAACTATTTTAGCTTAGCGGGACATCTGTTTAATATATGTCTAAATGTTGCTCGTTCAATCTGTAATAAAAAGACAGATCCAGTATTGTTTGCTACTATCTGCCAACCATCGCTTATAATGACAACGGAGGCATGGACCTGTAGTAATATTTCTGATCTTACCATATCTACTGCAAAAATATGATCTGTTTCGAAGTGATAGGTTACAAGGAAGAGGTGGGGATATATGCAAACATCAGCCTTAACTGATTATCATGTGACTTCTATATGCCTGATTTCTCTTGGTTCTCAATCAAAGCACCTAGACGATTCGAATCATTTATTGAATGCTTAGAGATTCGAGAGTGGACTAAACATTTTAACGGCTCAACCAAAAATGAAAATACACTGGATTTATTTTTCACCAGCAATCTCATGCCTCACACTGTTTTTGTTGGAAAAACGTTCCCAGGTGGCGATCACAATATGGTCATATGCAGTCTTCGAAGACATGCTTCCAGACTTCATGAGTTCTCCTCATTAGTAACGATGACAGAAATGTGTGTCGAGGTAGAAATAACAGGAACCAAAAAGGCACAGATGGTATCCTAGCCATCATGCAGAACGATGGTGGCAATGATCTGTTTGTTATTCTTTTCAAACTATTTACTATATCTCTCTCCACAGAGTGTTACCCTAATAACTGGAAGACTACACATATCATCCCAACAATAAAATCTGGGCCTATAGCGAACGTTGAAAATTACCAACACATAAACATAACTTCGGTAGTAACTAGGGTTATGGAAACGGTATTTAAGGTAGAGATAATACAACATCTACTTAGTCACAAACTGATATCGACCTCACAGCATGATTTATTGAGGTGCAGGTCGTATGATACATGTCTGTTAGATTATTTCAACGATATCACGCATAAACAAGACAAACGGCTTCTAGTATCAGTCCTTTTCTTCGATTTTAAAACGACTTTTGATAGAGACCCGCACGAAAGGCTTCTACCTAAACTAAAGTGATTCGGAATCATTAACGCACTTCACTCATGGTTTGCTTTATTCCTGAATGGGCGACAACAAATGGTTAAGTACAACGACTGCCTTCTATCATCAAGACCAATAATCAGTAGGGTTATTCAAGGAAGTGTCTAAGGTCCACTCTTGTTTCTGATGTACAAAACTGATATATGTAGTACTATAAAATTTGGACTATATTCTGATAATATATTCTGATGATGTGAAAGTAGTATACACATATAAGCCTGAAGATCTGGACGAAAATATAGCCAGGATTCAGAGTGATCGTGAGCGAAACATGGCAACTGCGCGTGACCTGGGTATTAGTTACTCTGAAAGCCTAAAATTCGAAGAATTTGCCTGAAATATTATCTCTAAATCCAGACAGCTAGATGAGTATTTAAACAAGAACATCTTGACAAATGGGGCTAAGCTTACACGCTTCAAAATTTGTATAAGGCCCACACTTGAATATTGTTCGCCTACCTCTTTAAACATGAAGATTATGGACAAAAAGCTAGTAGAAAATGTACAAAGAAGCCTCATACGGTGACTGCTCGGACTGAGTCATAACCTCGACTACACTGAAAGATGCAATCATCTTTAACTAGAACCTCTATGGCGCCGTCGTCTCAAAAACAACCTAATGCTTCTCTATAAACTAATCAGTGGTCTTTCGTTCGTAAAATACCGGCCAAATATTAACCACCACACTGCCTACAAACTTAGAAAGAACTCAAATACACTATGAACGGCAAAACACAAAAATTCATTGCGTTGTATTTTCTTTGTAATACGATATGGTCTATTGTGGAACAGGTTATCAATTACTTTCCGTATCTGTGACACAATCACTAAGTTCAAGAAACTGGTCATGCTGTTGCTAGACTCAGAAGAGATTTATCGACTTTGCCCGGAACTCAAATCAAGTTTCGAGGCACTCTTTTATGGTCCACCAAATATTTAGATAAACATGAGAAACCAATTATAGACTATGAACATGATTTGCCCTCATTACCACACATACATGTATCACTAAATGACAGACCGATCCCCCTGGTCCTACTAACAGTAATAGGTTATGCCTTCGAGGTGTTACCCGTGACTTTTCTCTTAATTTAAATTCCAATCATCATTTTCATATCTTCAAAACAGCTTTAGTTTTTATTTCTAGTAGACAGACAAATTGAAAAGCCTGTAGATGCTGATCAACTACTCTCAGTTACAAAGAAACTCAAACTCCGTGTTTCATTGTGTGTTCCTTCTTGTTTTTAGGTATTACAGTTTAACAAATTTTTATTTCCCTAATTCATTAACATGCAAACACTTTGCCTGCTTACCAACATATCGCTCTACTCAATAACTTTTACCATTATTTCAACTCTTTTTTTCTTTCTCCTCGTTCAAGCTCCCTATCCTTCCCATGTCCAAACTACCTTATAACTGACACATCTTTCAAATTATACCATTCGTTTACTTAAAATCAGTGTGATATGCTATGTGGATATTTTGTCTGGAATAGTTGTCTGGATTACTTTTAATATGAAACTAGTAGAGAAAGTACTTTCAGATAAGGTGTACAAGAAAATAGAGAGTAGAATAGAGACGAATATTTACAATCAACCAATAAACGTAAGATAGCTCAACATCACAAAAGGAGGAGGGTTGGTGTATCTGACCAGCATTCATGACGGTTGGTCGACAAACTCAATCTACACATGTCTGTGCGGCAAGATTTTTTATTTGCTTACGGCTGCATACGATATAGCAGGATGCAATAAATCGGTGATATTGATGTTCCTTTTCCTTGTTAACCCCGTTTACGACTCATGCCTGTAACCTTGCAACGGTTTTCTTTTCCTACCGAGAAATCATAATACAATCTGGTTTGGAAAACTATAGTAAAAGAGAGACCACTTATGACTTTTCGTTCTATAGAGATAAAAAGAAACAGAATAAATAAAATACCACAAAAGCTTTATATTACAGGGCCTCATTATTATATTCTGTAAGTCAACATTATTGCTAACAACGTGGTTCTTCTGAATTTCCTCTATTCATAGGAATAACTTTCCATTGGTTATCTCAATACTGAATTAATTTTATTACCCTATGTAAGTGCAGTTGTACAGTTAGCTTTCTGATATTAAAAAATAGTCAGAGTAAACATACATTTGTTATATCCGAAAACGCATGTGCTAATTCGTTGTTCGGCTTTAGACAAGAATATTTTCGTTTCCGCTCCTCGTCCCGTTCTCTTTGTTGCTCTATTTCTAGCACTTTATTTCAGTCCTCATATATTAGTTTGGATATTCGCCGTAGACTTGAGTACACTACCCAGGAACATGTGAAATCATTTGCTGATGAATATCAACTAGACCTGTGTACATTAACCTCATCAATTCGTAGTGGAACGCTTCTACGAAGAAAATACGATTTGTGAAAAATGATCTTTATTGTACTCATTTTCTTTGACTGAACCTACAACAATCCTTCTTCGTTCTCTTCGCGTTGCTGCCATTTTGCTAAATGCCTTACTCCCCGTGTAATGCCAACGTTCTCGTTCAATTAAATAATCAACCATATGTTTATATTGATTTTTATTGACGGACGGATATTATGATTGATTTCCGTTGCATACACTTGAACGGTCTTGAAATATGTATTGAAAATTCCGATTTCGGTGTTAAGTGATATTTTTTTGGAGTTCCAGATATTTTTAATTATAGAAATGCAACCTAGTTTTCCATTTGATTCCGTGCTTTTCTCCAGATTTTGACGTCTTCATAATCCAGTCGATCAACAGTAGAAAGAGAAGGGCTGAGAGTAAGCAACCTTGCTTCACACCGGTCTCCACCTCGAACGAGTCTGTTATCTGTCATTCGTGTACGATTTTGCAGCCGAATTTATCATAAGAATTCCAAATGACGTTAAGTATTTTCTCAAGCACACCGTGGTGTCGAAGAAGCCTCCACAATGTTTTTCTATTCATACTATCGAATGCTTTATCGTAGTCGATGAAGTTGGTGTACAGTGGTGAGTTCCATTCTGTTGACTGTTCCACAGTGATCAGTAATGTAGCAAATTCGTCAGTACTCGAGCGATCCTTACGAAATCCAGCCTGCTGATCTCGAAGTTTGGTGTCTACGAAGTCCTTCATTCTGTTTAACAATACCCTGTTGATGACTTTGCCTGGTATCGTAAGAAGAGTGATGCCTTTGTAGTTCTCACACTCGATGAGATCGGCTCTATTTGGTACTTTAATCAGGTATTCTTCTTTCCGGTCTGATGGTACTTGTTCCTTATCTCAGGACTTGAATTATTTCGGCAGCTGCATTCACATCTGCTTCCATCGCCTCTGCTACAATGTTGTCTGATCCTGCTGATGTGCCACTCTTGATTTTTATGATGACCAATTTTAGATGAGCTAATATTGATTGGGAAGACCGTGGATGCTGCTTCGATGTTGGATGTGTTCAGTGTAGCTGTTCGATTCAAAAGTCATAAAGTTCTCCACCCACCTATTTCTCCGTTCTACGATGTTGCTCATAACTGTTCCCTCATCGCTTTTCACAGGTCATTCTCGTTCACGATAGTTTCCGACGAGCGTCTTTGTTGTTTAGTAAAATTGCCCCAAGCTTCCGTCTATTGCAGCCCTTTTCCGGGATCATTGCTAGATCTTGCACATATTTTTGTTTGTCAGCTCTGATGCTCTTATTCAGTTTCCTGTTTGCCTCTGTGTATGCAGCTTGTGCAGTAACTTTCTCTACTCTTGTTCGGCTGACATTGATTGCTGCCCTCTTGTTCTTCATTTCCTCAATATTTGCAACAGCATCAACAGAGATCCCTTCCTTATGACGGTAGTTCCTGTGTTTTAGAACTCCGTGACATTTTGAAGTGATTGCCTCCTTCATCCCTTTCCGATTGTTGTAAAATGTTGCTTCCTCTCTATTGAGTAGATCCTGGTAGGCCTGAAACCTAATTGAGAGGGCTATTTTGAATTCGTTCAGTTTTATGCATCACGTTTCATATAATTTTCAATAGGCGATGATCATTGCTTCGTCACAAATAACTGAAACTAATGTATTTAAGCAATAGTGATTACTAAACTGCTTCAAACAATAGAGCGTTGAACGAGAATTCCGTTGAGTGCTTGCGTACATTCTTGAAAACATTGAATGTTCTTGAAAAGCGTGATAGCTGCTCCCCGATCAAAACCGTCGGTTTCTTCTTAGAACAGTAGTAATTTTATTGAGCATATTATCGCTGGAAATTCATTCGATCAGTGAAATTTCAGTCGAAGAGAAAGTAGAATACTATGTCTCGGCTTCAAGAAAAAACGTTATTATGTTAATTTCGAATAACGATTCTCAGCGAAAGTATTCACACAGGGAAAATTTACGAATCAACTACAGACTTCCGGAAACAAACAGTTTCATTTATCGATGTAGCTCGTCCTTAACACAAATGATTTTGAGTTTCGTGAGCTGAGTTGGTCGTTCACATAACCTTGTTAAGCTAATAGGTTTTCGTGCTTCATTACATGCAAAGTCATCAAAAGTAGGATGACGTTGAACAAACTGTCGAAATAAATGAACGATGAGAGATTGAACTTCGGCAGAATAAGTCACGTCGTAATAATTCTTTTTAGAAAATATATATGTTTTTTTAACTGAAGAAAGCAACGTTTTATCCAATTACAAAATACAAAACACTCATCACTAATGACCAAAATAAAACGAACACGCACATAAGAAGATTACTTTAAATGTTGATCTTTCACAATCAGTTTGTGCGATTTCATTTCGACGCCGAATGTTGCTACATTTGTGTAACAGATCTCAAACGCGTGAATCGGTCATTCAAAGATTTTGACCGAAGGCTGAGCTGTTGTTCTGATGATAAAGCTACTGTTTCTTGGCATGCTCGTGAGGGCGAAGTATCTAGTGAGGTTATTCGCGATTCGCGTATCACATCAATGATTCGCTTGCATATATTTTCGCAGCAGCGTCCATATCTGCTTTCATCGTCTCTGCTACAATGTTGTCTGATCCTGCTGATGTACCACTCTTGATTTGTCTGATGACCATACTGATCTCCTCGATTGTAGGTGGTCCAATATTGATTGGGAAGACCGTGGATGCTGCTTCGATGTTGGATGTGTTCGGTGTAGCTGTTCGATTCAAAAGTTTTCTGAAGTTCTCTAATCACCTATTTCGCTGCTATTCGGTAATGCTGATCAATTTGCCCTCCTTGCTTTACACTGAGCGAAAGTTTCCTGCGAGCTGCTTTGTTGTTTAGTAAAATTGCTCTTGACTCTTGCAGCCCTTTTCCGGGATCATTGCTAGATCTTGCACATATTTTTGTTTGTCAGCTCTGATGCTCTTATTCAGTTTCCTGTTTGCCTCTGTGTATGCAGCTTGTGCAGTAACTTTCTCTACTCTTGTTCGGCTGACATTGATTGCTGCCCTCTTGTTCTTCATTTCCTCAATATTTGCAACAGCATCAACAGAGATCCCTTCCTTATGACGGTAGTTCCTGTGTTTTAGAACTCCGTGACATTTTGAAGTGATTGCCTCCTTCATCCCTTTCCGATTGTTGTAAAATGTTGCTTCCTCTCTATTGAGTAGATCCTGGTAGGCCTGAAACCTAATTGAGAGGGCTATTTTGAATTCGTTCAGTTTTATGCATCACGTTTCATATAATTTTCAATAGGCGATGATCATTGCTTCGTCACAAATAACTGAAACTAATGTATTTAAGCAATAGTGATTACTAAACTGCTTCAAACAATAGAGCGTTGAACGAGAATTCCGTTGAGTGCTTGCGTACATTCTTGAAAACATTGAATGTTCTTGAAAAGCGTGATAGCTGCTCCCCGATCAAAACCGTCGGTTTCTTCTTAGAACAGTAGTAATTTTATTGAGCATATTATCGCTGGAAATTCATTCGATCAGTGAAATTTCAGTCGAAGAGAAAGTAGAATACTATGTCTCGGCTTCAAGAAAAAACGTTATTATGTTAATTTCGAATAACGATTCTCAGCGAAAGTATTCACACAGGGAAAATTTACGAATCAACTACAGACTTCCGGAAACAAACAGTTTCATTTATCGATGTAGCTCGTCCTTAACACAAATGATTTTGAGTTTCGTGAGCTGAGTTGGTCGTTCACATAACCTTGTTAAGCTAATAGGTTTTCGTGCTTCATTACATGCAAAGTCATCAAAAGTAGGATGACGTTGAACAAACTGTCGAAATAAATGAACGATGAGAGATTGAACTTCGGCAGAATAAGTCACGTCGTAATAATTCTTTTTAGAAAATATATATGTTTTTTTAACTGAAGAAAGCAACGTTTTATCCAATTACAAAATACAAAACACTCATCACTAATGACCAAAATAAAACGAACACGCACATAAGAAGATTACTTTAAATGTTGATCTTTCACAATCAGTTTGTGCGATTTCATTTCGACGCCGAATGTTGCTACATTTGTGTAACAGATCTCAAACGCGTGAATCGGTCATTCAAAGATTTTGACCGAAGGCTGAGCTGTTGTTCTGATGATAAAGCTACTGTTTCTTGGCATGCTCGTGAGGGCGAAGTATCTAGTGAGGTTATTCGCGATTCGCGTATCACATCAATGATTCGCTTGCATATATTTTCGCAGCAGCGTCCATATCTGCTTTCATCGTCTCTGCTACAATGTTGTCTGATCCTGCTGATGTACCACTCTTGATTTGTCTGATGACCATACTGATCTCCTCGATTGTAGGTGGTCCAATATTGATTGGGAAGACCGTGGATGCTGCTTCGATGTTGGATGTGTTCGGTGTAGCTGTTCGATTCAAAAGTTTTCTGAAGTTCTCTAATCACCTATTTCGCTGCTATTCGGTAATGCTGATCAATTTGCCCTCCTTGCTTTACACTGAGCGAAAGTTTCCTGCGAGCTGCTTTGTTGTTTAGTAAAATTGCTCTTGACTCTTGCAGCCCTTTTCCGGGATCATTGCTAGATCTTGCACATACTTTTGTTTGTCAGCTCTGATGCTCTTATTCAGTTTCCTGTTTGCCTCTGTGTATGCAGCTTGTGCAGTAACTTTCTCTACTCTTGTTCGGCTGACATTGATTGCTGCCCTCTTGTTCTTCATTTCCTCAATATTTGCAACAGCATCAACAGAGATCCCTTCCTTATGACGGTAGTTCCTGTGTTTTAGAACTCCGTGACATTTTGAAGTGATTGCCTCCTTCATCCCTTTCCGATTGTTGTAAAATGTTGCTTCCTCTCTATTGAGTAGATCCTGGTAGGCCTGAAACCTAATTGAGAGGGCTATTTTGAATTCGTTCAGTTTTATGCATCACGTTTCATATAATTTTCAATAGGCGATGATCATTGCTTCGTCACAAATAACTGAAACTAATGTATTTAAGCAAAAGTGATTACTAAACTGCTTCAAACAATAGAGCGTTGAACGAGAATTCCGTTGAGTGCTTGCGTACATTCTTGAAAACATTGAATGTTCTTGAAAAGCGTGATAGCTGCTCCCCGATCAAAACCGTCGGTTTCTTCTTAGAACAGTAATAATTTTATTGAGCATATTATCGCTGGAAATTCATTCGATCAGTGAAATTTCAGTCGAAGAGAAAGTAGAATACTATGTCTCGGCTTCAAGAAAAAACGTTATTATGTTAATTTCGAATAACGATTCTCAGCGAAAGTATTCACACAGGGAAAATTTACGAATCAACTACAGACTTCCGGAAACAAACAGTTTCATTTATCGATGTAGCTCGTCCTTAACACAAATGATTTTGAGTTTCGTGAGCTGAGTTGGTCGTTCACATAACCTTGTTAAGCTAATAGGTTTTCGTGCTTCATTACATGCAAAGTCATCAAAAGTAGGATGACGTTGAACAAACTATCGAAATAAATGAACGATGAGAGATTGAACTTCGGCAGAATAAGTCACGTCGTAATAATTCTTTTTAGAAAATATATATGTTTTTTTAACTGAAGAAAGCAACGGTTTATCCAATTACAAAATACAAAACACTCATCACTAATGACCAAAATAAAACGAACACGCACATAAGAAGATTACTTTAAATGTTGATCTTTCACAATCAGTTTGTGCGATTTCATTTCGACGCCGAATGTTGCTACATTTGTGTAACAGATCTCAAACGCGTGAATCGGTCATTCAAAGATTTTGACCGAAGGCTGAGCTGTTGTTCTGATGATAAAGCTACTGTTTCTTGGCATGCTCGTGAGGGCGAAGTATCTAGTGAGGTTATTCGCGATTCGCGTATCACATCAATGATTCGCTTGCATATATTTTCGCAGCAGCGTCCATATCTGCTTTCATCGTCTCTGCTACAATGTTGTCTGATCCTGCTGATGTACCACTCTTGATTTGTCTGATGACCATACTGATCTCCTCGATTGTAGGTGGTCCAATATTGATTGGGAAGACCGTGGATGCTGCTTCGATGTTGGATGTGTTCGGTGTAGCTGTTCGATTCAAAAGTTTTCTGAAGTTCTCTAATCACCTATTTCGCTGCTATTCGGTAATGCTGATCAATTTGCCCTCCTTGCTTTACACTGAGCGAAAGTTTCCTGCGAGCTGCTTTGTTGTTTAGTAAAATTGCTCTTGACTCTTGCAGCCCTTTTCCGGGATCATTGCTAGATCTTGCACATATTTTTGTTTGTCAGCTCTGATGCTCTTATTCAGTTTCCTGTTTGCCTCTGTGTATGCAGCTTGTGCAGTAACTTTCTCTACTCTTGTTCGGCTGACATTGATTGCTGCCCTCTTGTTCTTCATTTCCTCAATATTTGCAACAGCATCAACAGAGATCCCTTCCTTATGACGGTAGTTCCTGTGTTTTAGAACTCCGTGACATTTTGAAGTGATTGCCTCCTTCATCCCTTTCCGATTGTTGTAAAATGTTGCTTCCTCTCTATTGAGTAGATCCTGGTAGGCCTGAAACCTAATTGAGAGGGCTATTTTGAATTCGTTCAGTTTTATGCATCACGTTTCATATAATTTTCAATAGGCGATGATCATTGCTTCGTCACAAATAACTGAAACTAATGTATTTAAGCAATAGTGATTACTAAACTGCTTCAAACAATAGAGCGTTGAACGAGAATTCCGTTGAGTGCTTGCGTACATTCTTGAAAACATTGAATGTTCTTGAAAAGCGTGATAGCTGCTCCCCGATCAAAACCGTCGGTTTCTTCTTAGAACAGTAATAATTTTATTGAGCATATTATCGCTGGAAATTCATTCGATCAGTGAAATTTCAGTCGAAGAGAAAGTAGAATACTATGTCTCGGCTTCAAGAAAAAACGTTATTATGTTAATTTCGAATAACGATTCTCAGCGAAAGTATTCACACAGGGAAAATTTACGAATCAACTACAGACTTCCGGAAACAAACAGTTTCATTTATCGATGTAGCTCGTCCTTAACACAAATGATTTTGAGTTTCGTGAGCTGAGTTGGTCGTTCACATAACCTTGTTAAGCTAATAGGTTTTCGTGCTTCATTACATGCAAAGTCATCAAAAGTAGGATGACGTTGAACAAACTATCGAAATAAATGAACGATGAGAGATTGAACTTCGGCAGAATAAGTCACGTCGTAATAATTCTTTTTAGAAAATATATATGTTTTTTTAACTGAAGAAAGCAACGGTTTATCCAATTACAAAATACAAAACACTCATCACTAATGACCAAAATAAAACGAACACGCACATAAGAAGATTACTTTAAATGTTGATCTTTCACAATCAGTTTGTGCGATTTCATTTCGACGCTGAATGTTGCTACATTTGTGTAACAGATCTCAAACGCGTGAATCGGTCATTCAAAGATTTTGACCGAAGGCTGAGCTGTTGTTCTGATGATAAAGCTACTGTTTCTTGGCATGCTCGTGAGGGCGAAGTATCTAGTGAGGTTATTCGCGATTCGCGTATCACATCAATGATTCGCTTGCATATATACTGATTTGTGTTGAAAATAAGGAACATTCATATCCATGGTTATTGGTAAATGAGGAGAAAGTGTACATTCACTTGATAGGCGATCTGAAGCAGGCTGTTCGCCTGTGTGCTTGCAGTGTCGCCACCATCTGCCATCACCAACCTGTGGTTTGTACGTGACACAGTCAATTCATATGATCACTCGCGCTTCTCAACATAGATCGTGTTTTTTCGAGTGTTCACAGGCAAACATGGAACATCCAATTTCAAAAAATGATTTCATTTCTGACGGTGTCTGTACTGCTGTTGTTGATTGATGCACAAGGCTGTTAGTCGTTTTCAGTCTTCTCATTTGGTTGATATCTAGAATTGTATAATTAACTTTGCAACGCTGAAGCTGATGTATTGAAATAAGCAATGCCTTTCAAACGTATCTACAAACCTTTCCAATTACTTGTTCGACTGATTATGACATGATGACGAGCGTAGGTGACAGATGACTTGCTGTAGACTGAATGATTTATTCGAGTAGAGAATAATTGCGACACGTTGTCAGATAAGGCAAAGGATTGTAGACTATTTCATGGGACAATTCCGGTGAAGATCGAAATATATTTTGTTCTCGCAAGTGGCATTTTGAAGCTGATAGCTAACCATTTCAAAGCAAGTCGACAAACACCTAATGATCCTTACGAATTCAATAAATGAGACTGTGCAATTTGAATATATTATCCCGGTTATTCTTATAAATGATGAATAACTGACGCTCCACTTTCAGATAGGTTTATGTTCATCCTTTCTTTCTAAGGATATTATATGCACGATCTGTTGTTGAATACTATTTGACGATTACTGTTCTCAAGTTTCAGCTTGATGCCTACTATATCAGAGGCCTGATTAGTATTTCACTAGACTAAATCAAACGAAAACTTCGTTCCTCGAAATGTTTGACCATAGTTTAGGAACGCGGAAAAGATTCGCACCTCTCCAACTTCAAACCACACTAAAATGACACAGTAACCAATCAAAGCGAAATATTATTCTGGTTGAAATGTGATCTCAATGTCGACCAGTCGATCCATGAAATTATTCCGGAATTAGGACATTTATCGAGCAGGTTCTGTGGATTAAGATCCCCAGCATAATGTTATATTGTCGAACTACTTGCGGTGGCTATAACGAATTATCATACATACACCTAAATTTGTTTTAAAGGTGGTTTCAAGATAAGAATATAGAGACAATGTGATTAGGGAACAGAATAACATAACCGATAGTCGAAAAATTCTGTGGACCTACTGTGGATCATGATCGCCCGAATCATCAAAAAACGATAAGGCCAATAAGGCGTGAATTCAGCTGACTAATGTTTTGGTGAAACGAAACATATGTTATCACAGAAACATTACAGTATATGTCATTAATTTTTGAAACACACTTATGACTCTTCAGAAGTCAGTCAGTATATGCTCTCGACTTCAAAAGTCGTACAGTTTCCGTATTGTGTTTTCTGAAATGAAGCATATGCCATCACAGAATTTTACCATAGATAAAATCATAAGTGGTAAAAACACTTTTCGTACTCTTGACAAGTTAGTCAGTGTATTCTCTCATCTTTGACAATCGAACAGTTTCATTATTGTTGTTATTTCTGCAGAAAACTATTTACGGCAATATTACCACTCAACAGCGAACACAAATGTTCAAATTAAACTGCACCTGATTACAAATATTCGACCTACAAATCATCGATTTCGCAAGAATATGGAATTCCATAGTTTATTATTTTGACTATGGTGAAGAAGAAAATTACTGTAGTTTGCATTATAATAAATTATCGGTAGCTGTTGTTTGAAATGGATACGATGTGTGACAGAGTGCATGTGACATTTTAGCCGAAATGTCAGCACATAAAAAAGAGATGTTTGGTGTCATACGTAATATTTATCAAACACGCAATTTGCCACATGGAAGAATTTGATCCTGATAAGACTTCACTATTGACGACAATATCTACATAAACATTATTGCCTGAATTATATGTTTTTTGGTTACATTTCATTACGAAATAGCGCTTTTGATCAAATCATGCGTTTGATAATGTTGCTAATGGCCAAATTTCAGTGCAATGTTTACAAATAAGTCATCTAAAGGTGCGATAGGACTGGTATTCTGTTCGAACTGCTAAATCAACACTCGAAGGGTGAATCACGTTGGCTGAACATGTCAAAAAACTTTCTCCTTCAAGTGTCCAGTTTCTTACGATTTTACTGTTTTACGCTATTTGTGAAAGCTGATTTTGATTCAAACGAATTTTTATTTGAAGTCTCTGTAAAGGAAGGTTTATGATGGTAGTGAAACGAACAGCTGACTTACTGTATGATTTTCGTGAATGATCTCAATGTTCACCAATGAATAATCTTTGATCTGACAAAAATATTTGACGGTCATTTTCAGACTGATTGTGTATGCTTTCCATCTGTTCGAAAACGAAAATCACCGATGGAAACGTGGAATTCATTTTGATGCATTGAATGTGTCAAATTGAGAAAGCCATTATAATTTCATGATTGAACATCGTGTTCATGTTGCTAGTAAAAGAGGAGCAAACATTTATTAGATGCCAATCAATCTTATAATTTTTCACCATAACCATGCAGTTATTATCCGTAGGCCGCATCGTCATTGGTAATCATGCTGCAATAAATGTTCAGAGCGATCCAGTTCTCAACCTGGAAACCCTGTTCTAGTTAACTGTATTTCTACGCAGATTGGAAAACATCATTCTGTAATACAATTACCTGTTATGTGCTTAAATGTCACTTGCATTCTGTCACACATCAGATCAATTTCAAACATCAGCTACCGACAATTTATGATAGTGCACTCTATCTTGTTTCCCTTCTTCACATTGTCTCTAGTTGATTATTTTATTGAGTGTATCGTACAAGATTGTTCCCATGGGGATAACACGTGCTAATTGTCTTTTCAGATTGGTACGATTACGACATATTAAAAGTTTCATTTATCAGTAAAAAAAGGTTCCTTTTTTCAGTTTGAACAACGCAGAAATAAAACTGAAATTCAAGATCTGATAAGCTAATCTAAAGGTACGTTTAGCGCACAACATTGCCTTCATCTTCATGTTAAGTACGATGGCTTTTGCTTGACGTATCAGTATGACTCAGTGAATTTTCAGCAGATTTAACACTGTGATTATCATTATTTTAGAGAAAAGTTGCAAACTGGAATATTGTTTCGATGCAAACACAAACTCAGGTGTAGTCGAACTCTGCATACCAAATTGAGATTATTTACACTGATATCCTCTCCGAATCAGTAAGCACGTTCTGGTGTGACAAAAATTGGTGACGAATTTCACCTCCATGAATAAAGGTTGTCAGGATATTAGTTGGTCTTGCGTCAATAGGAAAAGAATGAATTATTATATAACGCGAAGAGCGTTTTCTACATGAGTAGGTTTCAGCTCTTAAATGAACATCACCTATTCGAAAAACATCTCTTTTAATCCTGTATTGTACAGCAAAGTCATGAATAATCATTATTCACGGAAGGGAAAACGACATTATTCAGTTAATAACATTGCAAAATCGGTTCAAATTAGGAACAGTCAACTTATTCACGGTTGATAAAAGCACGCCAAGTTTTGCAGAAACCTAATTTACTAATCACGATACACGGCTAACTGAGAATATATTTGTTTGTTAAAACGACGATGCGTTATCTTCATCAAAACGTGGTGAACTCATTTTATACACTTCAAATCCACAAATCGGAGTTGATCTCCTTTGCGTATACGGCATCAAGAAATGTTATTGTGGTAATTTCTGAAGCTGAATATGCATTAAGAAAGAAGATAACGTTTCTTATTTGGTGAAAAGCGATTGCCCTGAATATTATCATCACCATTTACACTCATACGTTTTGAAATTGTTTTTATATTTCTACAGATATGCTACATTATAACAACATTGAAAAATATGATAAATATTATAAACATATCACAGAAAGTAAACATGTGCTTATCATCGATTTCTTATCGTTTTAAAATAGGTATCATTCATCAAATGCTCAATGTAAATCCATGTAATATTACGCAATTCTCGCTCATATTATACAAATGCTCTCACACTTCATAATTCAACAGCAAATCTGAAATATTTTACTCATTCAATTGGATAAATTTGAAAGTGGTTATGACTTGTTATATGTGGTTTGTTAGCTAACAGTATTATGTGAATGAAAACCATAATCTTTTTCAAATTTCCAGACATGCGTTCTCTGAGAACATATTATACTGAAATATCATATTATAAAATTAAAAGCAATCACTGGAGGAGTAAGTAATCTACATGTGAACGTAACTGTGAAACAGTCAAATCGTTAGATTGCAAATATAAAATTTCTTTCTGCCTTTTCATCACATTACCAGTTTTTGATATTTTGTTTTTATTCCTAGTTATTTATGGTATGCTGAATGGTTTATCTGATGAATAAAGTATGTAGAAAATTAGGAATTTGTAACTCTAATAATTGAAATGATACTACGGAAGTTTGATTGATGTCAATCAGTATGAAAATGGATGAGACAAGCTTGGTTGAACTGCATTACAAGTGTATGCACTTTCTACTCAAACTACATGCAGATTCGCCCACAGTGATTATCAGTGATTGATACTAATTAGTGCATTTCAAATCAAGTCATAGTTTGAGTTTCAAACGATTGTACTAAGTTGAAAACATAGATGCGCTCCGTTCACCATTTACAAGCAATTCTAAAATTTCCAGATAACTCACACTCACACATTTCAGTAAATACTCACTGAAATTGGAGCGATATTCTATTCACAAAGAGAACGAGAAAGGCATGGTTATTATTCGGATTCCAATAGATAACTCTCTTATGTTTTCTCATCAAAACGATCTGAACATTTGGCCTGATTTCAGTATATTATAGTTGTCGCTTGATGTGTTTCTAGGTTATCGAAACCGCAATTCACTCTCTTTTTTTATAGAATAATCTGAGTTATTCTTTAACTGGTTTGTTATTCTCGAAAGTGATGTGAATAGCTTGAACCTGAGGGTGAACGGTTTCACAGTTCTCTTTGTGTTGTAAACTAGCTCATATGAAAGTCATGAAACGGTGAATTATTATGGTTCGTCACAAGGTACGCTTGAAGCTAATACGAGTTAACTTCAGTCGATAAACGCGGGCGAGACAATTAACAGTGTCCAGATAGGCTAACTTGAATCCCAAGCTGAAAGAGGAAAGCTTTGTAAGCGTAGAAAGTATATTCTACAAACACTCAGCAATCACAATACAATCAAGCACACAACCCTCATTTATTTATACATCATCGAAGCGTCCTTGGGACAGTTACGAAAATAGCACACTCAAATACACAGCAGTCAATCAGATCCATGGATTTTCCGTGTGAGAAATGAAATCTCAATGTCAAATGCTCGCAAACGTTAAATTCAAAACAAAGCATTCATTAATCGAGTTCTTGTCGTTTCACATCCTCAACAAAATTTCAAATCATCTATACAAAACTGATGAAATAAAAATATGAAATTATCAATTTATTATCCACAACAGACGCAATATATTTCTTTTATACACCTTATTATGGGGGAGAGATGTCGAGATAATGCAGAAATCAACTAGGATTCAGCTCTAAGTCAATTAATGAGTTTCTCAAAATTTCAAGCACTCATGGTTTTGTAGTGAATCGCAGCATTTGTTATCAATTCAAATGTTCGGAGGAAATTAGCTCAGTTTTGAAGATGAACCATCTAAAACACAGTGCTATATAAAAAGATGGTCAATTAATGAAACTGTATGAAGTTCATATTAGATTTCATCTACTGACATAATCGTCAATCGTACAAAATTTTAGGCATGTAGCTGGAACGTAGACAGGCACCTGTCAGATATTATTTAATATTAGATTGTCCGTATAGACCTCTTCGAATAAATGCACGAACTTCAAATTCACGTGTATAATATGCAACTCAAACAATTCGCGAAATGACTTTTACGAAAAAGTTTCATACGTTTTGAAGTTCCCAATCTGCCGAAGGTTCTGATTAGGTTTACGAGGTTTACGTATCTAGAGAACGTAGTGTAGGATGTAGACTGAGGTTTAGATTGAGAAACGACTGTCTTGAAAATTTCGACAGTCGTCGTAGTTAGCACACACAGAAGGATTTTCAGAGACAAAGATTTTACGCAAAGCCTTTTATGCATCCAGTTTGAAACAGTGTAGCCACATACTACTAGCTCACATGTGGCACGGCCGAATGTAGGCACGCCCAGCCACTTGACGCCTGGAGTTGTTGCGAAAATGTTGCACGCAAAATTACCAAGCGATGCAAAGTGACGTGGCAGAAACTGGTGGGAACGCAATCACCTGAACTTAGATGTCTAATGATATGGCTATCAACCGTATCAAAACGTGGTTTCAAGTATAATTCATATGAAACGACATTGGTAATGGCATTGCAGCTCGATACGAAATGAGGATAGATGAATATCAAAAAGCCGAAATTGACTTCTTTGGATAAATACGTCTGCCTAAGAGGTCGATTCGACATTGACCATGATCATTACCATATACTAATAACTAGCGCGTCCTTGACAAGGAAAGGAAATACAGTTTGATTAGTATATTAGCTTGAGATTTTGTCATGTCGAAAAAACACCGAAATTACATCAACAAAATGGTTAAACTAAATATCAGCTGAATCACATATGTCAGTAACACAAACAGAAAACTCCCATGAAAATGTGTGACGAACAAAAAAGTGCAGTCGAAAATCTATGGTAGAATCGATCATAAATATGAATGTTTTCATCTCATCAATCGTGTTCTCATCAGAACGTACTCCACTACAAGTTCGCTAGATAACAAGTTCAAATGGATTATTGAAATCTCACCAAAAACTCTCTACTTAACTCTGAAAATAAAACAAACAATCTATTTATACCATGATCTGAAGCAATTTTACTGAAGATTCTTACTGTATCAGCTCAAGATTGTTGTCATTCATGAAAATATACGTATTTAGCTTCAAAATTCTATTTCTCTCTCTCTCTCAAGCTAACGCGTCACTTAGTGATTGGTCCTCAAAATAATTGAGTGATATAATTCGAAAATCACGTTCTCATCACTTGTTTTATTGATGAACAACTTGTTTTCTGATTTTCGAATTTCCATTCCATCAGTTAGGTAACATTCTCAAGTACGAACGCAATCATTTAAGAAGCAAATGTACTTATCAAAACTCAAATTACTAATAGTAACAATAATATTTATTCTCAAATAATAGCACATCACAAGTGACATGCCAGTTAAAAGGCTAGATCAAATTTTTACAAATGGTTTCACACTTACTGCAAATGTTATTCGCAGTTATATAAGGTACAAGAGTCAGTTTTTGAAAGCACATTTACATCATGTCATTGATAGAAACAGTATGATACAGCCACGCTTTCAATAGGACGGTACGATTCCGAAGGTTGACGATAATTTGAGTGGTGAATAAGTTTCAGAATATGCTTAGAAAAATGTCGATACGTTCTTTCCAGAATATTGAGGAATGTTTGTTTTCGACGTTCTCCACTGGTAGTAAGAATAATTATTGATGGATCAATATTATTACGATCAGCTGTGATAATTTCTGATGCAACTAAAGTGATCATCAGTTGCGATTAGGTCGGAAAATATAATCCAGTATAGAACAATTTTCACCACCCAACCATTGCTGAAGTATTGAAAATCTTACAATTACATAAAATTGGATTCAAACGATATTTATATGCACATAATAAAAAATACATGCGTCTTCTACAGAACACCAGTGACAAGGAATGAACTGAAAGCTATGTTTCACAGAAACTAATCAATGTTAGATCAGAACAGGCTTCCTTGAACATGCGAGACACAGAAAATGATTTCTGAAGTAAACAAATATCAATGAGATGGTTACAAATATCCCACATTAAGGCCAGAGACATAAGAAAATAATGTGTTCGTAACTTACTTACAGACAAAGGCACGAACTCTGAAAACGGTAACCTTTTTGACGTGGTGTAGCGACATACTTTCGCCTGTTACCCTCCAAAAGAGCATAGGCCGCCGAACAATCTTCTCGAACCAACTCTGTTCTGAGCTTCCCCTTCAAATTCTATACAATTTTTTTTCATTCTTCTCAAGTCTTTCTCTATTTTTCAGCCCAATGTGTTCCTTAGCCTTCCTCTTTTCGTTCGCTTTTAAAGTTCTAAGTGGGATCTTGTCATGTGACGCATTTAGTTGCTTTTCGTAGTGTGTGTTTTATCCACTTCCAACGCTTCCTGATAATTTCCTGCTCAACCCGAATATGGTTGGTTCTCTCCTATGGTACGTTGTTGCTGATCGTATCTGGCCTACGAATACGAAGTATTTTGCGTAGACAATTGCTACTGAACACTTTTATCTTCTGGATAATGGCTTTGGTAATTCTCCAAGTTTCTGGTGCATACAGTAGAACTGTCTTGATATTTGCATTGAAAATCCTGATTTTGGTGTTCATCGCTATTTCTTCGGAGTTCCAGATATTTTTCAATTGTACAAATGCAGCCCTTGCTTTGCCAGTCCGACCCCCCACATCTGCATCGGACTCACCCTGCTGGTCGATGATGCTGCCAATATATTTGAAGATGTTAACGTTCCTCAGGGCATCTTCATCAAGAGTGATTTCGTTTGAGCATGTTGTGTTGCATCGGAGACTTTTGCTTTTTCCTTTATGAATGTTGAGACGTGCTGCTACACTGGATGTCTTTTCTTGTATTTGTTGTTGCTTGTGTGAAGTCCGAATCGTCCAGCTGCGTCCTAGTTTTCAGTTTGAAACAATGCTTTCCTCCTGATTTCGACGTCTTCATAATCCAGTCGATCAACAGTAGAAAGAGAAGGGCTGAGAGTAAGCAACCTTGCTTCACACCGGTCTCCACCTCGAACGAGTCTGTTATCTGTCATTCGTGTACGATTTTGCAGCCGAATTTATCATAAGAATTCCAAATGACGTTAAGTATTTTCTCAAGCACACCGTGGTGTCGAAGAAGCCTCCACAATGTTTTTCTATTCATACTATCGAATGCTTTATCGTAGTCGATGAAGTTGGTGTACAGTGGTGAGTTCCATTCTGTTGACTGTTCCACAGTGATCAGTAATGTAGCAAATTCGTCAGTACTCGAGCGATCCTTACGAAATCCAGCCTGCTGATCTCGAAGTTTGGTGTCTACGAAGTCCTTCATTCTGTTTAACAATACCCTGTTGATGACTTTGCCTGGTATCGTAAGAAGAGTGATGCCTTTGTAGTTCTCACACTCGATGAGATCGGCTCTATTTGGTACTTTAATCAGGTATTCTTCTTTCCGGTCTGATGGTACTTGTTCCTTATCTCAGGATTTGAATTATTTCGGCAGCTGTATTCACATCTGCTTTCATCGCCTCTGCTACAATGTTGTCTGATCCTGCTGATGTGCCACTCTTGATTTTTATGATGACCAATTTTAGATGAGCTAATATTGATTGGGAAGACCGTGGATGCTGCTTCGATGTTGGATGTGTTCAGTGTAGCTGTTCGATTCAAAAGTCATAAAGTTCTCCACCCACCTATTTCTCCGTTCTACGATGTTGCTCATAACTCTTCCCTCATCGCTTTTCACAGGTCATTCTCGTTCACGATAGTTTCCGACGAGCGTCTTTGTTGTTTAGTAAAATTGCCCCAAGTTTCCGTCTATTGCAGCCCTTTTCCGGGATCATTGCTAGATCTTGCACATATTTTTGTTTGTCAGCTCTGATGCTCTTATTCAGTTTCCTGTTTGCCTCTGTGTATGCAGCTTGTGCAGTAACTTTCTGTACTCTTGTTCGGCTGACATTGATTGCTGCCCTCTTGTTCTTCATTTCCTCAATATTTGCAACAGCATCAACAGAGATCCCTTCCTTATGACGGTAGTTCCTGTGTTTTAGAACTCCGTGACATTTTGAAGTGATTGCCTCCTTCATCCCTTTCCGATTGTTGTAAAATGTTGCTTCCTCTCTATTGAGTAGATCCTGGTAGGCCTGAAACCTAATTGAGAGGGCTATTTTGAATTCGTTCAGTTTTATGCATCACGTTTCATATAATTTTCAATAGGCGATGATCATTGCTTCGTCACAAATAACTGAAACTAATGTATTTAAGCAATAGTGATTACTAAACTGCTTCAAACAATAGAGCGTTGAACGAGAATTCCGTTGAGTGCTTGCGTACATTCTTGAAAACATTGAATGTTCTTGAAAAGCGTGATAGCTGCTCCCCGATCAAAACCGTCGGTTTCTTCTTAGAACAGTAATAATTTTATTGAGCATATTATCGCTGGAAATTCATTCGATCAGTGAAATTTCAGTCGAAGAGAAAGTAGAATACTATGTCTCGGCTTCAAGAAAAAACGTTATTATGTTAATTTCGAATAACGATTCTCAGCGAAAGTATTCACACAGGGAAAATTTACGAATCAAATACAGACTTCCGGAAACAAACAGTTTCATTTATCGATGTAGCTCGTCCTTAACACAAATGATTTTGAGTTTCGTGAGCTGAGTTGGTCGTTCACATAACCTTGTTAAGCTAATAGGTTTTCGTGCTTCATTACATGCAAAGTCATCAAAAGTAGGATGACGTTGAACAAACTATCGAAATAAATGAACGATGAGAGATTGAACTTCGGCAGAATAAGTCACGTCGTAATGATTCTTTTTAGAAAATATATATGTTTTTTTAACTGAAGAAAGCAACGGTTTATCCAATTACAAAATACAAAACACTCATCACTAATGACCAAAGTAAAACGAACACGCACATAAGAAGATTACTTTAAATGTTGATCTTTCACAATCAGTTTGTGCGATTTCATTTCGACGCCGAATGTTGCTACATTTGTGTAACAGATCTCAAACGCGTGAATCGGTCATTCAAAGATTTTGACCGAAGGCTGAGCTGTTGTTCTGATGATAAAGCTACTGTTTCTTGGCATGCTCGTGAGGGCGAAGTATCTAGTGAGGTTATTCGCGATTCGCGTATCACATCAATGATTCGCTTGCATATATACTGATTTGTGTTGAAAATAAGGAACATTCATATCCATGGTTATTGGTAAATGAGGAGAAAGTGTACATTCACTTGATAGGCGATCTGAAGCAGGCTGTTCGCCTGTGTGCTTGCAGTGTCGCCACCATCTGCCATCACCAACCTGTGGTTTGTACGTGACACAGTCAATTCATATGATCACTCGCGCTTCTCAACATAAATCGTGTTTTATCGAGTGTTCACAGGCAAACATGGAACATCCAATTTCAAAAAATGATTTCATTTCTGACGGTGTCTGTACTGCTGTTGTTGATTGATGCACAAGGCTGTTAGTCGTTTTCAGTCTTCTCATTTGGTTGATATCTAGAATTGTATAATTAACTTTGCAACGCTGAAGCTGATGTATTGAAATAAACAATGCCTTTCAAACGTATCTACAAACCTTTCCAATTACTTGTTCGACTGATTATGACATGATGACGAGCGTAGGTGACAGATGACTTGCTGTAGACTGAATGATTTAATCAAGTAGAGAATAATTGCGACACGTTGTCAGATAAGATGAATGATTGTAGACAATTACTCGTGATGGTGCTTCTGCTTGTGATAGATGCCGAGTGCGTCGGTCACAATGACTGAGAAGCTCGATCGGATGATGATCGGATGACTGATAGATGATGATCGGAATTTAAATGGTGCAGACCTCTTTCGCGTAATCAGACGGTTTATTAATGACGAACCAGAATGAGTATTTGAAGTAGGCGACAGTCTTGATGCTCAATCTATTTCCATCACAAATACGCATCATATACTTCAGGTTTGTCAAAAAAGCCATTTTGCATGAACACTGCACATGCACTACGGCGTAAATCCAATACAATCAGGTAGCGAAAGACGTTGTTTCCATTGTGTGAGCTGTATGCACTTTCTACAAGTTTTCGTACAGTGAGGGATTCACGCTTCTCATGAACCAGAAGCCTGTGCAAGCCATTTTCAATTCAAAGTCTTGTAACTGCTTACACTGAAGACGTTGATTTATTTGCGCCAAGAATGTGTGTTCGGTTCGAAGGCATTGTCTAAAAATCTGTAATTAAATCAATAATTCAATAAATGAGATTGTGCAATTTGAATATATTATCCCGGTTATTCTTATAAATGATGAATAACTGACGCTCCACTTTCAGATAGGTTTATGTTCATCCTTTCTTTCTAATGATAATATAGGTACGATCTATCGTTAAATAATATTTCACCATTACTTGTCTCAAGTTTCAGCTTGATGTCTATTATTTCAGAGGCCTGATTAGTATTTCACTAGACTAAATCAAACGAAAACTTCGTTCCTCGAAATGTTTGACCATAGTTTAGGAACGCGGAAAAGATTCGCACCTCTCCAACTTCAAACCACACTAAAATGACACAGTAACCAATCAAAGCGAAATATTATTCTGGTTGAAATGTGATCTCAATGTCGACCAGTCGATCCATGAAATTATTCCGGAATTAGGACATTTATCGAGCAGGTTCTGTGGATTAAGATCCCCAGCATAATGTTATATTGTCGAACTACTTGCGGTGGCTATAACGAATTATCATACATACACCTAAATTTGTTTTAAAAGTGGTTTCAAGATAAGAATATAGAGACAATGTGATTAGGGAACAGAATAACATAACCGATAGTCGAAAAATTCTGTGGACCTACTGTGGATCATGATCGCCCGAATCATCAAAAAACAATAAGGCCAATAAGGCGAGAATTCAGCTGACTAATGTTTTGGTGAAACGAAACATATGTTATCACAGAAACATTACAGTATATGTCATTAATTTTTGAAACACACTTATGACTCTTCAGAAGTCAGTCAGTATATGCTCTCGACTTCAAAAATCGTACAGTTTCCGTATTGTGTTTTCTGAAATGAAGCATATGCCATCACAGAAATTTACCATAGATAAAATCATAAGTGGTAAAAACACTTTTCGTACTCTTGACAAGTTAGTCAGTGTATTCTCTCATCTTTGACAATCAAACAGTTTCATTATTGTTGTCTCGATCAGTGTTCACACCATACCGTTTTTGATTATCAATCACTTGCGCTACTTGTGCTACTACCGATGCTTCGTTAGTGGAAATCTCAGATAAATTGCGGAAATTTCAGAGTGACGAATATCGTTGCTGCAAAAATTTCGAATGAGATAACCTAAAAGCATTAACCACTGGCACATGTCTAATGAATTCATTTATCGTCGGCAGCTATCTAACAATAAACTGTATGGCGTTCTTTTTAAATGTGATATATTCATTTAACATTCAGGGAATGCCTGACAGCCTTAAAAAAACAAACGAAAACTCAATAGCAAATATCGTTTGAAAAGCTAAAAATAAAATATTATTTCTGCAGAAAACTAATTACGGCAATGTTACCACTTAGAAGAAAATCATATTTTCTATCAAGGTCACAGTCGATTGGAGTGCTGATATGGCATGATTTATAACGCGCACTTTCAAGTGTATAGTTAAACAGTAAATATGATATGAATATGTAGTTATGTGGAATGGTGTGAACAATGGCATTTGTGTATTACTCAGTATTTTCAAAGTACACTGCAACTAATTACAAATATTCGACGTAAAAATCATCCATTTCGCAAGAATATGGAATTACATAGTTTATAATTGTGACTATGATGAAAACAATAAATAAATATAGATTGCATTATAATAACATATCGGTCGATGTTGTTTGAAATGGAAACGATGTGTAAAAGGGTGTAGGTGACAGGTGAGAGTTTGATAAAATCCGTTTGTGCTAAATAAATGCATGCACCAATTTTTCACTGTGCTTTTGATGCGATGTTTTGATTTGTATTTATGCATAGGATGACTAATGAGGATGAAATTTATCCTTTTGTGATCCAATCAACATCGTGCTCATGTTGCTAGTAAAAGAGGAGCAAACATGTATTAGAAGCCAATCAATCTTATAATTTTTCACCATAACCATGCAGTTATTATCCGTAAGCCGCATCGTCATTGGAAATCATGCTGCAATAAATGTTCAAAGCGATCCAGTTCTCAACCTGGAAACCTTGCTCTACTTAACTGTATGTCTACGAATGTTGGAATACATAAATCTGAAATACATTGAGGAACCGAAAATGTGAATAAAATGTTCAAAAAAGACATTTGAAATTTGTTGAGTTTCATGTGGATTGGCGTAAACGTGGATAAACGACATTCTGCGAATGACTGTGTGTCACGTAGGCTGAACTGATTGAAAAACAACGATCGCTGAAAGTGGCAAAAGACAAAATACTTTTGGAACATTCGTATTCATGATTCGTCTATTCTTAAAACTTCAGAAAATTGTCTAATAAGATGATTCTCATTTGAGCAATAAATTGTGACGTCTGGTAATCAAATGATTATGTACAATGACATATGATGTAATTGTTAAGTATCACAATCAGTTAACGTGAGCGAAATTCAACACACGACGATCGATTCAAATTGATCATCACTTCATTTCGTGAAGGACGTTGTGCATTCGTGCGAATACGTCTCTGTTTTGTGCCTAATTTTGGCGAAAATGTCGAGTGCATTCTGTTCACGGCGATCGAGTTCTGAACGTCGAAACATTTGTGCTACTTAATTGTGTGTCTACAAAGCTTGGAAAACGTCATTCTGAAATACGCCTATCTGTTATGTGCCTAAATGTAACTTGCATTCTGTCACACATCAGATCAATTTCAAACATCAGCTACCGACAATTTTTGGTAGTGCACTCTATCTTGTTTCTCTTCTTCACCGTAGTCACATCAGTAAACTATGGAATTCCATATTCTTGCGAAATCGATGATTTGTAAGTCAAATATTTGTAATTAGGTACAGTGTACTTTGAAAATACTGAATAAACATCATATGCCAATGTGCACACAATTCCACACAACTACATAATCATATTATAGTGACTGCGACACGCTCTTAACTGTGCGTGATTAACATTACGCCATATCAGCACTCTAATAGACTGTGACCTTGATAGAAAATATGATTTTGCTTCTGAGTGGTAACATTGCTATATTTGGTTCCTTGTGGAAATCATAAAATATTCGTATTACATTCTACATTCATCCCTTTTTACTGTTGAAATGTCTATTGTTTTTTCAAGTTTTCGGAGCATCTTTTCATTTTAGGTACATTATTGAGGATTCGTTGATTTCAGAATTTATTTAAGTTGCTTCAGAGAACCCGGTGATAATCGAGCAAACAGAGTGTGAAATGTTTTGTGGAGATTTTGGAAAATGAATTTAGCGATTTACTAATGAGTTCTATCTCAACGCAACCGTATTTGAAGTACTTCTTTTGAAATTCAGTTGTCCTATTCACATTGTTATCCAGGTAGCTCACTTTGAATCTAAATATATCAGAATCACTTGAATCGCAGTTATCACATTACAATCAAAGGTATCTAATTGTTGCAAAAGCTACGAAAGAATGAACAGTTGAATGCCATCGGTGCGTGTTAAATACATGTGTAAGGCTACTGTCAAGTGATGTATGAAATCTTGATAGATCAAAGTAATCCTCCTAATCGAGTGTCTATAGGAAACCACAAAAGTGTGTGCTTGTATGTCCTCCGACTGAACAATAGATCACCAGTTTACTGAGTGTGCTTTTGATGCGATGTTTTGATTTGTATTTATGCATAGGATGACTAATGAGGATGAAATTTATCCTTTTGTGATCCAATCAACATCATGCCCATGTTGCTAGTAAAAGAGGAGCAAACATGTATTAGAAGCCAATCAATCTTATAATTTTTCACCATAACCATGCAGTTATTATCCGTAAGCCGCATCGTCATTGGAAATCATGCTGCAATAAATGTTCAAAGCGATCCAGTTCTCAACCTGGAAACCTTGTCCTGCCTAACTGTATGTCTACGAATCTTGGAATACATAAATCTGAAATACATTGAGGAACCGAAAATGTGAATAAAATGTTCAAAAAAGACATTTGAAATTTGTTGAGTTTCATGTGGATTGGCGTAAACGTGGATAAACGACATTCTGCGAATGATTGTGTGTCACGTAGGCTGAACTGATTGAAAAACAACGATCGCTGAAAGTGGCAAAAGACAAAATACTTTTGGAACATTCGTATTCATGATTCGTCTATTCTTAAAAACTTCAGAAAATTGTCTAATAAGATGATTCTCATTTGAGCAATAAATTGTGACGTCTGGTAATCAAATGATTATGTACAATGACATATGATGTAATTGTTAAGTATCACAATCAGTTAACGTGAGCGAAATTCAACACACGACGATCGATTCAAATTGATCATCACTTCATTTCGTGAAGGACCTTCTGCATTCGAGCGAATACGTCTCTGTTTTGTGCCTAATTCTGGCGAAAATGTCGACTGCATTCTGTTCACGGCGATCGAGTTCTGAACGTCGAAACAATTGTGCAACTTAACTGTGTGTCTACAAAGCTTGGAAAACGTCATTCTGAAATACGCCTATCTGTTATGTGCTTAAATGTAACTTGCATTCTGTCACACATCAGATCATTTTCAAACATCAGCTACCGACAATTTATGGTAGTGCACTCTATCTTGTTTCTCTTCTTCACCGTAGTCACATCAGTAAACTATGGAATTCCATATTCTTGCGAAATCGATGATTTGTAAGTCAAATATTTGTAATTAGGTACAGTGTACTTTGAAAATACTGAATAAACATCATATGCCAATGTGCACACAATTCCACACAACTACATAATCATATTATAGTGACTGCGACACGCTCTTAACTGTGCGTGATTAACATTACGCCATATCAGCACTCTAATAGACTGTGACCTTGATAGAAAATATGATTTTGCTTCTGAGTGGTAACATTGCTATATTTAGTTCCTTGTGGAAATCATAAAATATTCGTATTACATTCTACATTCATCCCTTTTTACTGTTGAAATGTCTATTGTTTTTTCAAGTTTTCGGAGCATCTTTTCATTTTAGGTACATTATTGAGGATTCGTTGATTTCAGAATTTATTTAAGTTGCTTCAGAGAACCCGGTGATAATCGAGCAAACAGAGTGTGAAATGTTTTGTGGAGATTTTGGAAAATGAATTTAGCGATTTACTAATGAGTTCTATCTCAACGCAACCGTATTTGAAGTACTTCTTTTGAAATTCAGTTGTCCTATTCACATTGTTATCCAGGTAGCTCACTTTGAATCTAAATATATCAGAATCACTTGAATCGCAGTTATCACATTACAATCAAAGGTATCTACTTGTTGCAAAAGCTACGAAAGAATGAACAGTTGAATGCCATCGGTGCGTGTTAAATACATGTGTAAGGCTACTGTCAAGTGATGTATGAAATCTTGATAGATCAAAGTAATCCTCCTAATCGAGTGTCTATAGGAAACCACAAAAGTGTGTGCTTGTATGTCCTCCGACTGAACAATAGATCACCAGTTTACTGAGTGTGCTTTTGATGCGATGTTTTGATTTGTATTTATGCATAGGATGACTAATGAGGATGAAATTTATCCTTTTGTGATCCAATCAACATCATGCCCATGTTGCTAGTAAAAGAGGAGCAAACATGTATTAGAAGCCAATCAATCTTATAATTTTTCACCATAACCATGCAGTTATTATCCGTAAGCCGCATCGTCATTGGAAATCATGCTGCAATAAATGTTCAAAGCGATCCAGTTCTCAACCTGGAAACCTTGTTCTACTTAACTGTATGTCTACGAATCTTGGAATACATAAATCTGAAATACATTGAGGAACCGAAAATGTGAATAAAATGTTCAAAAAAGACATTTGAAATTTGTTGAGTTTCATGTGGATTGGCGTAAACGTGGATAAACGACATTCTGCGAATGATTGTGTGTCACGTAGGCTGAACTGATTGAAAAACAACGATCGCTGAAAGTGGCAAAAGACAAAATACTTTTGGAACATTCGTATTCATGATTCGTCTATTCTTAAAAACTTCAGAAAATTGTCTAATAAGATGATTCTCATTTGAGCAATAAATTGTGACGTCTGGTAATCAAATGATTATGTACAATGACATATGATGTAATTGTTAAGTATCACAATCAGTTAACGTGAGCGAAATTCAACACACGACGATCGATTCAAATTGATCATCACTTCATTTCGTGAAGGACGTTGTGCATTCGTGCGAATACGTCTCTGTTTTGTGCCTAATTTTGGCGAAAATGTCGAATGCATTCTGCTCACGGCGATCGAGTTCTGAACGTCGAAACAATTGTGCAACTTAACTGTGTGTCTACAAAGCTTGGAAAACGTCATTCTGAAATACGCCTATCTGTTATGTGCCTAAATGTAACTTGCATTCTGTCACACATCAGATCATTTTCAAACATCAGCTACCGACAATTTTTGTTAGTGCACTCTATCTTGCTTGTCTTCTTCACCGTAGTCACATCAGTAAACTATGGAATTCCATATTCTTGCGAAATCGATGATTTGTAAGTCAAATATTTGTAATTAGGTACAGTGTACTTTGAAAATACTGAATAAACATCATATGCCAATGTGCACACAATTCCACACAACTACATAATCATATTATAGTGACTGCGACACGCTCTTAACTGTGCGTGATTAACATTACGCCATATCAGCACTCTAATAGACTGTGACCTTGATAGAAAATATGATTTTGCTTCTGAGTGGTAACATTGCTATATTTGGTTCCTTGTGGAAATCATAAAATATTCGTATTACATTCTACATTCATCCCTTTTTACTGTTGAAATGTCTATTGTTTTTTCAAGTTTTCGGAGCATCTTTTCATTTTAGGTACATTATTGAGGATTCGTTGATTTCAGAATTTATTTAAGTTGCTTCAGAGAACCCGGTGATAATCGAGCAAACAGAGTGTGAAATGTTTTGTGGAGATTTTGGAAAATGAATTTAGCGATTTACTAATGAGTTCTATCTCAACGCAACCGTATTTGAAGTACTTCTTTTGAAATTCAGTTGTCCTATTCACATTGTTATCCAGGTAGCTCACTTTGAATCTAAATATATCAGAATCACTTGAATCGCAGTTATCACATTACAATCAAAGGTATCTAATTGTTGCAAAAGCTACGAAAGAATGAACAGTTGAATGCCATCGGTGCGTGTTAAATACATGTGTAAGGCTACTGTCAAGTGATGTATGAAATCTTGATAGATCAAAGTAATCCTCCTAATCGAGTGTCTATAGGAAACCACAAAAGTGTGTGCTTGTATGTCCTCCGACTGAACAATAGATCACCAGTTTACTGAGTGTGCTTTTGATGCGATGTTTTGATTTGTATTTATGCATAGGATGACTAATGAGGATGAAATTTATCCTTTTGTGATCCAATCAACATCATGCCCATGTTGCTAGTAAAAGAGGAGCAAACATGTATTAGAAGCCAATCAATCTTATAATTTTTCACCATAACCATGCAGTTATTATCCGTAAGCCGCATCGTCATTGGAAATCATGCTGCAATTAATGTTCAAAGCGATCCAGTTCTCAACCTGGAAACCTTGTTCTACTTAACTGTATGTCTACGAATCTTGGAATACATAAATCTGAAATACATTGAGGAACCGAAAATGTGAATAAAATGTTCAAAAAAGACATTTGAAATTTGTTGAGTTTCATGTGGATTGGCGTGAACGTGGATAAACGACATTCTGCGAATGATTGTGTGTCACGTAGGCTGAACTGATTGAAAAACAACGATCGCTGAAAGTGGCAAAAGACAAAATACTTTTGGAACATTCGTATTCATGATTCGTCTATTCTTAAAAACTTCAGAAAATTGTCTAATAAGATGATTCTCATTTGAGCAATAAATTGTGACGTCTGGTAATCAAATGATTATGTACAATGACATATGATGTAATTGTTAAGTATCACAATCAGTTAACGTGAGCGAAATTCAACACACGACGATCGATTCAAATTGATCATCACTTCATTTCGTGAAGGACGTTGTGCATTCGTGCGAATACGTCTCTGTTTTGTGCCTAATTTTGGCGAAAATGTCGAATGCATTCTGCTCACGGCGATCGAGTTCTGAACGTCGAAACAATTGTGCAACTTAACTGTGTGTCTACAAAGCTTGGAAAACGTCATTCTGAAATACGCCTATCTGTTATGTGCCTAAATGTAACTTGCATTCTGTCACACATCAGATCATTTTCAAACATCAGCTACCGACAATTTTTGTTAGTGCACTCTATCTTGCTTGTCTTCTTCACCGTAGTCACATCAGTAAACTATGGAATTCCATATTCTTGCGAAATCGATGATTTGTAAGTCAAATATTTGTAATTAGGTACAGTGTACTTTGAAAATACTGAATAAACATCATATGCCAATGTGCACACAATTCCACACAACTACATAATCATATTATAGTGACTGCGACACGCTCTTAACTGTGCGTGATTAACATTACGCCATATCAGCACTCTAATAGACTGTGACCTTGATAGAAAATATGATTTTGCTTCTGAGTGGTAACATTGCTATATTTAGTTCCTTGTGGAAATCATAAAATATTCGTATTACATTCTACATTCATCCCTTTTTACTGTTGAAATGTCTATTGTTTTTTCAAGTTTTCGGAGCATCTTTTCATTTTAGGTACATTATTGAGGATTCGTTGATTTCAGAATTTATTTAAGTTGCTTCAGAGAACCCGGTGATAATCGAGCAAAAAGAGTGTGAAATGTTTTGTGGAGATTTTGGAAAATGAATTTAGCGATTTACTAATGAGTTCTATCTCAACGCAACCGTATTTGAAGTACTTCTTTTGAAATTCAGTTGTCCTATTCACATTGTTATCCAGGTAGCTCACTTTGAATCTAAATATATCAGAATCACTTGAATCGCAGTTATCACATTACAATCAAAGGTATCTAATTGTTGCAAAAGCTACGAAAGAATGAACAGTTGAATGCCATCGGTGCGTGTTAAATACATGTGTAAGGCTACTGTCAAGTGATGTATGAAATCTTGATAGATCAAAGTAATCCTCCTAATCGAGTGTCTATAGGAAACCACAAAAGTGTGTGCTTGTATGTCCTCCGACTGAACAATAGATCACCAGTTTACTGAGTGTGCTTTTGATGCGATGTTTTGATTTGTATTTATGCATAGGATGACTAATGAGGATGAAATTTATCCTTTTGTGATCCAATCAACATCATGCCCATGTTGCTAGTAAAAGAGGAGCAAACATGTATTAGAAGCCAATCAATCTTATAATTTTTCACCATAACCATGCAGTTATTATCCGTAAGCCGCATCGTCATTGGAAATCATGCTGCAATTAATGTTCAAAGCGATCCAGTTCTCAACCTGGAAACCTTGTTCTACTTAACTGTATGTCTACGAATCTTGGAATACATAAATCTGAAATACATTGAGGAACCGAAAATGTGAATAAAATGTTCAAAAAAGACATTTGAAATTTGTTGAGTTTCATGTGGATTGGCGTAAACGTGGATAAACGACATTCTGCGAATGATTGTGTGTCACGTAGGCTGAACTGATTGAAAAACAACGATCGCTGAAAGTGGCAAAAGACAAAATACTTTTGGAACATTCGTATTCATGATTCGTCTATTCTTAAAAACTTCAGAAAATTGTCTAATAAGATGATTCTCATTTGAGCAATAAATTGTGACGTCTGGTAATCAAATGATTATGTACAATGACATATGATGTAATTGTTAAGTATCACAATCAGTTAACGTGAGCGAAATTCAACACACGACGATCGATTCAAATTGATCATCACTTCATTTCGTGAAGGACGTTGTGCATTCGTGCGAATACGTCTCTGTTTTGTGCCTAATTTTGGCGAAAATGTCGAATGCATTCTGCTCACGGCGATCGAGTTCTGAACGTCGAAACAATTGTGCAACTTAACTGTGTGTCTACAAAGCTTGGAAAACGTCATTCTGAAATACGCCTATCTGTTATGTGCCTAAATGTAACTTGCATTCTGTCACACATCAGATCAATTTCAAACATCAGCTACCGACAATTTTTGTTAGTGCACTCTATCTTGTTTGTCTTCTTCACCGTAGTCTCATCAGTAAACTATGGAATTCCATATTCTTGCGAAATCGATGATTTGTAAGTCAAATATTTGTAATTGGGTACAGTGTACTTTGAAAATACTGAATAAACATCATATGCCAATGTGCACACAATTCCACACAACTACATAATCATATTATAGTGACTGCGACACGCTCTTAACTGTGCGTGATTAACATTACGCCATATCAGCACTCTAATAGACTGTGACCTTGATAGAAAATATGATTTTGCTTCTGAGTGGTAACATTGCTATATTTAGTTCCTTGTAGAAATCATAAAATATTCGTATTACATTCTACATTCATCCCTTTTTACTGTTGAAATGTCTATTGTTTTTTCAAGTTTTCGGAGCATCTTTTCATTTTAGGTACATTATTGAGGATTCGTTGATTTCAGAATTTATTTAAGTTGCTTCAGAGAACCCGGTGATAATCGAGCAAAAAGAGTGTGAAATGTTTTGTGGAGATTTTGGAAAATGAATTTAGCGATTTACTAATGAGTTCTATCTCAACGCAACCGTATTTGAAGTACTTCTTTTGAAATTCAGTTGTCCTATTCACATTGTTATCCAGGTAGCTCACTTTGAATCTAAATATATCAGAATCACTTGAATCGCAGTTATCACATTACAATCAAAGGTATCTAATTGTTGCAAAAGCTACGAAAGAATGAACAGTTGAATGCCATCGGTGCGTGTTAAATACATGTGTAAGGCTACTGTCAAGTGATGTATGAAATCTTGATAGATCAAAGTAATCCTCCTAATCGAGTGTCTATAGGAAACCACAAAAGTGTGTGCTTGTATGTCCTCCGACTGAACAATAGATCACCAGTTTACTGAGTGTGCTTTTGATGCGATGTTTTGATTTGTATTTATGCATAGGATGACTAATGAGGATGAAATTTATCCTTTTGTGATCCAATCAACATCATGCCCATGTTGCTAGTAAAAGAGGAGCAAACATGTATTAGAAGCCAATCAATCTTATAATTTTTCACCATAACCATGCAGTTATTATCCGTAAGCCGCATCGTCATTGGAAATCATGCTGCAATAAATGTTCAAAGCGATCCAGTTCTCAACCTGGAAACCTTGTTCTACTTAACTGTATGTCTACGAATCTTGGAATACATAAATCTGAAATACATTGAGGAACCGAAAATGTGAATAAAATGTTCAAAAAAGACATTTGAAATTTGTTGAGTTTCATGTGGATTGGCGTAAACGTGGATAAACGACATTCTGCGAATGATTGTGTGTCACGTAGGCTGAACTGATTGAAAAACAACGATCGCTGAAAGTGGCAAAAGACAAAATACTTTTGGAACATTCGTATTCATGATTCGTCTATTCTTAAAAACTTCAGAAAATTGTCTAATAAGATGATTCTCATTTGAGCAATAAATTGTGACGTCTGGTAATCAAATGATTATGTACAATGACATATGATGTAATTGTTAAGTATCACAATCAGTTAACGTGAGCGAAATTCAACACACGACGATCGATTCAAATTGATCATCACTTCATTTCGTGAATAACGTTCTGCATTCGCGCGAGTACGTCTCTGTTTTGTGCCTAATTCTGGCGAAAATGTCGACTGCATTCTGTTCACGGCGATCGAGTTCTGAACGTCGAAACAATTGTGCAACTTAACTGTGTGTCTACAAAGCTTGGAAAACGTCATTCTGAAATACGCCTATCTGTTATGTGCCTAAATGTAACTTGCATTCTGTCACACATCAGATCATTTTCAAACATCAGCTACCGACAATTTTTTGTTAGTGCACTCTATCTTGCTTGTCTTCTTCACCGTAGTCACATCAGTAAACTATGGAATTCCATATTCTTGCGAAATCGATGATTTGTAAGTCAAATATTTGTAATTAGGTACAGTGTACTTTGAAAATACTGAATAAACATCATATGCCAATGTGCACACAATTCCACACAACTACATAATCATATTATAGTGACTGCGACACGCTCTTAACTGTGCGTGATTAACATTACGCCATATCAGCACTCTAATAGACTGTGACCTTGATAGAAAATATGTTTTTTTTCTGAGTTGTTAGATCGCAATTATTAGTTTACTGTGATAATTAGACTATATTTTTATTAGCTTGAACATTAACCCCCCTTTTACTTTTGAAATGTGTTTTTGTCTTGTATGTTTTCGGTGTTTCTATAAACTGTAGTTATAACGTTGTTACCACCATTCTAAACAAAGCTTAATTTCATTGGATTAACCGTTTTATTGAAAATACAATCACTTTCAATTGTTTCATTTGCTGTCCTTATTTTATGTCATTCTTCAAATATTTCTGAAAGTCAAAAAGTGTATAAAAGTTCAAACGATTCTTTTGTTTCTGTCAAAATGAATACTACTGCTTTATTCGATCAACATTTCTCTCTTCTAATCAATGTTCCTTCCAAGAGAGTATGTCAATTTTGTGTCAATCATTTTATTGTTTATTTACGACGTGTCTTTTTAAAATAATAGATGTTTGTTTAGGCTAGGTAATCGAAATGTAACAGATTCCAGTGATTTCAATTTCGCTTTGTTTCTTCAATTCGTTCAGTTTTACGGTTTCCGGAAGAAAGGCTGTAACAAACTTCTGTGATGTTGTTTGCACGTTGTCCAGTGCTTTCTTAGTTTCAGTTTCATTTTGGCGATCAGCAAGTGGTGATCTGAGGCAATTTCAGCTTTTCTCTTGATTCTCACATCCTCCATGGTCTTTTTGAAATATTTATTGAGACAGATATGGTCGAATTGGTTTTGAGTAGTCTGGTCCGGTGAAATCCATGTGGCTTTGTGTATGCGTTTGTGAGGGGATATAGTGCCACCGATGACCAGTTTGTTAAAGGCGCATAGATTTTTTATTCTCTCACGGTTTTCGCTCCTATCTCACAGTCCGTGTTGTCCCATGATGTCTCTATCTCCAGTGTTGTTCATGGCAACTTTTGTATTCAGGCCTCCCGTAAGAATGGTCAAATGTTTTGGTTAGCGTTTTTTAGCGATCTACTGCAGCATTTCGAAGAACTGATCTTTACGGTCGTCATTGTAGTCCTTGGTTGGTGCATAACATTGCAAGACGTTCATTGTTATGTTCGCTTTCTTTGTTTAGAAGGATACTTTGATGATCCTGAGTCCATGAGATTTCCAACATATCAGCGCCTTTTGTGCATGTTTGTACAGCATCAGTGCAACTTCTCTCCATGATCAGAGTATAACAGCAGTTCCTTCGAAGCTAGTCTCAGTTGCTCCACCTGTGTTCAATGCGTTTCGCTGATGCCGGTCACCTCGAAGTTGTATCTTATATTTCTGCGGAAACTTGAATTAGTCTTTCAGTCACCCACAATCTACGAACGTTTCATGTACCTAAAACAATGTTTTCCCTAGTTTTCAGAGGAGATATCGGCCCCGTGACTTCCGAAAGAATTTAGCTTTCATCAGTTCTTTTTCCAAATCCCAGGGCAGGGCGAAAACTGTTTGAACTATTTTTTCTGGTTAGCGTTCTTTTGGCAAGATTGTTTTAGTTGCAATGGAAGGAGGCAATCACATGTCCAAACCCTTCTCCCTTATCTGGGCTTGAGACCTGCAGTAGCCCTAAAAAGACTACAGACGGGGTTGTATTCGTAACTTGTGAATATAGTATTCAAGTTGCACGTACGCATCACGTTTCCTATAATTTTCAGTATGCCATGATAATCGCTTCGTTACGAATAACTGAAACTAATGTATTTAAGCAAAAGTGATAATGAAACTGCTTCAAACAATAAAGCGTTAAAAGAGAATTCCATTGAATTCTTGAGTGCATTCTTGAAAACATTGAATCTTCTTGAAAAGTGTGATAGCTTCTCCCCGATCAAAACCGTCGGTTTCTTCTTAGAACGGTTTTAATTTTAATGAACATTTTATCGCTGAAAATTCATTTGATCAGTGAAATTTCAGTCGTAGAGAAAATAAAATACTATGTCTTCGGTTCAAGAAAAAACGTTATTATGTTAATTTTGAATAACGATTCTAAGCGAAAGTATTCACACAGCGAAAATTTTCGAATCAACTACAGACTTCCGGAAACAAACAGTATCATTTATCGATGTAGCTCGTCCTTAACACAACTGATTTTGAGTTTCGTGAGCTGAGTTGGTCGTTCACATAACCTTGTTAAGCTAATAGGTTTTCGTGCTTGATTACATGCAAAGTCAATAAAAGTAGGATGACGTTGAACAAACTATGAAAATAAATGAACGATGAGAGATTGAACTTCCGCAGAATAAGTCAAGTCGAAATGATTGTTTTAAGAAAATATAGATGTTTTTTTAACTGAAGAAAGCAACGGTCTATCCAATTACAAAATACAAAACACTCATCACTAATGACCACAAATAGGAAGATTACTTTAAATGTTGATCTTTCACAATCAGTTTGTGCGATTTCATTTCCACGCCGAATGTTGGTACATTTGTGTAACAGATCTCAAACGCGTGAATCGGTCATTCAAAGATTTTGACCGGAGGCTGAGCTGTTGTTCTGATGATAAAGTTACTGTTTCTTGACATTCATCATCAGATGAACGAATCTTCATCATGTTATGAATCTTCATAACCAGTTGAAATGTCCTCATCCACTGACATTACAAAGCCATTTGTTCATTCTCGTTGAGATAAGTTCTGAGATTGAATGTTTGTTTGTCATCGAGCATAGCACAGTAATGCAGCTAACATATGTGAATCCGGCACTTCAGTGTACTACGAACAATATTCATGCTCGTGATGGCGAAGTATCTAGTGAGGTTATTTGCGATTCGCGTATTACATCAATGATTCGCTTGCATATATACTGATTTGTGTTGGAAATAAGGAACATTCATATCCATGTTTATTGGTAAATGAGGAGAAAGTGTACATTCACTTGATAGGCGATCTGAAGCAGGCTGTTCGCCTGTGTGCTTGCCATGTCGCGACCATCTGCCATCCCCAACCTGTGGTTTGTACGTGACACAGTCAACTCATATGATCACTCGCGCTTCTCAACATAGATCGTGTTTTTTCGAGTGTTCACGGGCAAACATGGATTTAGACTAAATCAAACGAAAACTTCTTTCCTCGAAATGTTTGACCATGGTTTAGAAACGCGGAAAAGATTCGCACCTCTTCAACTTCAAACCACACTAAAATGACACAGTAACCAATCAAAGCGAAATATTATTCTGGTTGAAATGTGATCTAAATGTCCACCGGTCGATCCATGAAATTATTCCGGAATTAAGACATTTATCGAGCGTGTTCTGTGGATTAAGATCCCCAGCATAATGTTATATGGTCGAACTACTTGCGGAGGCTATAACGAATTATCATACACACACGTACATTTGTTTGAAAGGTGGTTTTAAGATAAGAATATAGAGACGATGTGATTAGGGAACAGAATAACGTAACCAATAGTCGATAAATTCTGTGGGCCTACTGTGGATCATGATCGCCCGAATCATCAAAAGCAATAAGGTAAATGAGGCGTGAATTCAGCTGACTAATGTTTTGGTGAAACGAAACATATGTTATCACAGAAACAATACAGGATATGTCATTAACTTTTGAAACACACTTATGAATCTTCAGAAGTTTGTCAGTTTATCTCTCGACTTCGAAAATCGTACAGTTTCGGTATTGTTTTTTCTGAAATGAAGCATATGCCTTCACAGGAATTTACCACAGATAAAATAATAAGTGGCAAAAACACTTTTCTGACTCTTGGCAAGTTAGTCAGTGTTTTTTCTCAACTTCAACAATCGAACAGTTTCATTATTGTTGTCTCGACCAGTGTTCACACCATACCGTTTTTGATTATCAATCACTTGTGCTACTAAAATGCACTTCACCGATGCTTCGAATGAGATAATCTGGAAGCATTAACCACTGGCACATGTCTAATGAATTCATTCATTGTGGGCAGCTTTCTAACTTTAAATGTGAACTATTCCTTGTAAAACATAAATCTGAAATACATTGAGGAACCGAAAATGTGGTTAGAATGTTCAAAAAAGATATTAGAAATTTTTTGGGTTTTATGTGGATTAGCGTAAACGTGGATAAACGACATTCTGCGAATGATTGTGTGTCACGTAGGCTGAACTGATTGGAAAATAACGATGGGTGAAAGTGGTAAAAGACAAAATACTTTTGGAACATTCGTATTCATGATTCGGCAATTATTAAAAACTTCATATAATTGCCTAATGAGATGATTCTCATTTGATCAATAAATTGTGACGACTGATAATCAAATGATTATGTAAAATGGCATATGATGTAATTGTTAAATATCAATACCAGTTCACGTCAGCGAAATTCATCACACGACGATCGATTCAAATTGATCGTCACTTCATTTCGTGTACGATGTTCTGCATTCGCGCGAATACGTCTCTGTTTTGTGCCTAATGTTGGGGAAAATGTCGAATGCAATCTGTTCACGGCGTTCGAATTCTGATCCTCAAAACATTTTTGCTACTTAACTGTGTGTCTACGAAGCTTGGAAAACATCATTCTATTATGTGCCTAAATGTCACTTGCATTCTGTCACACATTAGATCAAATTCAAACATCAGCTACCGACAAATTATGATAGTGCACTCTATCTTGTTTCTCTTCTTCACATTGTTTCTAGTTGATTATTTTATTGAGTGTATCGTACAAGATTGTTCCGATGGGGATGACACGTGCTAATTGTCTTTTCAGATTCGTACGATCACGACATATTAAAATTTTCATTTATCAGTAAAAAAGGTTCCTTTTTCCAATTTGAACAACGCAGAAATAAAACTGAAATTCAAGATCTGATAAGCTAATCTAAGGGTACGTTTAGCTCACAACATTGCCGACATCTTCATGTTAAGTACGATGGCTTTTCCTTGACCTATGAGTATGAAACATTGAATTTTCAGCAGACAAAACACTGTGATGATTATGATTTTAGAAAAAAAAATTGGAAACTGGAATATTGTTTTGATGTAAACACAAACTCAGGTGTAGTCGAACTCTGCATACCAAATTGAGATTATTTTCACTGATATCCTCTCCGAATCAGTAAGCACGTTCTGGAATGACAAAAATTGGTGTAGAATTTCACCTCCATGAATTAAGATGGTCAGAATAATAGTTGGTCTTGCGTCAATATGAAAAGAATGAATTATTATTTAACACGGAGAGCGTTTTCTACATGAGTAGGTTTCATCTCTTCAATGAACATCACTTATTCGAAAAACATATCTTTTAATCCTGTATTGCACAGAAAAGTCATAAATATTCAATATTCATGGAAGGGAAATCGACACTATTCAGTTCATAACATTGCAAAATCTGTTCAAATTAGGAACAGTCAACTTATTCACGGTTGATAAAAGCACGCCAAGTTTCGCCGAAACCTAATTTACTAATAATGATACACTGCTACCTGAGAATATATTTGTTTAATAAAACAACAATGCGTCATCTTTATCAAAATGTGATGAACTCATTTTCCATAAATCCGAGTTCATCTCACTTCAGTATACGGCATCGTGAAATATTATTGTGGTAATTTCTGAAGCTGAATATGCATTTAGAAATAAAAGATATCGTTTCTTATTTGATGAAGAGCGAATTAATATCATCATGATTTACAATCATACGTTTTGAAATTGTTTGTATTTTCTTACAGATATGCTACATAAGAACAACATTGAAAAATATGATAAATATTATAAACATATCACAGAAAGTAAATATGTGCTCATCATCGATTTCTTATTGTCTTAAAATTTGTATCATTCATCAAATACTCAATGTAAATTAATGTGTTATTTCGTAATTCTCGCTCATATTATACAAATGCTCTCACTCTTCAGCAGCAAATCTGAAATATTTTACTCATTCAATTGGATAAATTTGAAAGTGGTTATGACTTATTATATGTGGTATGTTAATCAACAGTATTATGTGAATGAAAACCATAATCGTTTTCAAATTCCCAGATACGATTTCTCTGAGAACATATTATACTGAAATATCATATTATAAAATTAAAGCAATCACTGGAGTAGTAAGTAATCTACATGTTAACGTTATTGTAAAACAGTCGAATCGTTAGATCGCAAATATAACATTTCTTACTGCTTTCCTTCACATTACCACTTATTGATATTTTGCTTTCATTCCTAGTTATTCACAGTATGCTTGAAGATTTATCTCATGAATTAAGTAAGTAGAATATCTGTAACTCTAATAATTGAAAAGATAATCATTTTCATATTTTCAGATATGCGTTCTCTGAGAACATATTATACTGAAACATCATATTATAAAATTAAAAGCAATCACTGGAGTAGTAAGTAATCTACATGTGAACGTAACTGTGAAACAGTCGAAACATTAAATTGCAAATATAAAATTTCTTTCTGCCTTCCTTCACATTAACAGTTATTGATATTTTGCTTTTATTCCTAGTTATTCATAGTATGCTGGATGGTTTATCTGATGAATAAAGTAAGTAGAAAATTCCGAATTTATAACTCTATTATTTGAAGAGATACTACAGAAGTTTGATTGATGTCAATCACTATGAAAATGGATGGGACAAGCTTGGTTGAACTGCATTACAAGTGTATGCACTTTCTACCCAAACTTCATGCAGATTCTCTTACAGTGATTGCTACATACTAGCGCATTTCAAATGAAGTCACAGGTTCAGTTTCAAACGATTGTACTGAGACGATAACATATATGCGCTCGGTTCAGGATTTACAAGCAATTCTAAAATTTCCAGATAACTCACACTCACACATTTCAGTAAATACTCACTGAAATTGGAGCGATATTCTATTCACAAAGAGAACGAGAAAGGCATGGTTATTATTCGGATTCCAATAGATAACTCTCTTTTGTTTTCTCATCAAAACGATCTGAACATTTGGCCTGACTTCAGTATATTTTAGTTGTCGCTTGATGTCTTTCTAGGTTATCGAAACCGCAATTCACTGTCTTTTTTGATTGAATAATCTGAGTTATACTTTAACTGGTTTGTTATTCTCGAAAGTGATGTGAATAGCTTGAACCTGAGGATGAACGGTTTCACAGTTCTCTTTGTGATACCTTGAGTGGATTTTTATAGATTATACGACAAACTGTCCTACGAAATCTGTATACAATACTGGAAGCCAATGAAATCCATGATCAAGAGTGTATATTGTGCATTGAATTACATGATTTGAAAGTCTCGAATAAATTCATCTCAGATAGTAAAATCTATTATTGTTTATGTGTGATAACGATAAAAATATACTGAATGTTAGCTGAAGGTAATTCCGTTAAACAATGGATGGTTACTATGGCCAGTTGAAAACTAGCTTATATGAAAGTCATGAAACGGTGAATTATTAGGGTTCGTCACAAGGTACGCTTGAAGCTAATACGAGTTAACTTCAGTCGATAAACGCGGGAAAGACAATTAATAGTGTAGATAGGCTACCTTGAATCCCAAGCTGAAGTGGAAAGCTTTGTAAGCGTAGAAAGTATATTCTACAAACACCTAGTAATCACAATACAATCAAGCACACAACTCTCATTTATTTATACATCATCGAAGCGTCCTTGGGACAGTCACGAAAATAGCACACTCAAATACACAGCAGTCAATCAAATCCATGGATTTTCCGTGTGAGAAATGAAATTTCAATGTCAACTGCTCGCAAACGTTACATTCAAAACAAGGCATCTTACAATCGAGTTCTTGTCGTTTCACATCCTCCACAAAATTTCAAATCATCTATACAAAACTGATGAATAAAAAATATGAAATTATCAATATATTATATACAACAGACGCGATATATTGCTTTTATACACCTTATTATGGGGTAGAGATGTCGAGATAATGCAGAAATCAACTAGGATTCAGCTCTATGCCGATTATTGATTTTCTCGAAATTTCAAGCACTCATGGTTTTGTAGTGAATCGCAGCATTTGTTATCAATTCAAATATTCGGAGGAAATTAGCTCAGTTTTAAAGATGAACCATCTAAAACACAGTGCTATATAAAAAGATGGTCAATTAATGAGACTGTATGAAGTTCATATTAGATTTCATCTACTGAAATAATGGTCAATCGTACAAAATATTAGGCATGTAGCTGGAACGTAGACAGGCACCTGTCAGATATTATTTAATATTAAATTGTCCATATAGACCTCTTCGAATAAATGCACGAACTTCAAATTCACGTGTATAATATGCAACTCGAACGTTTTGCGAAATGAGTTTCGTGCAAGCGTTCCATACGTTTTGAAGTTCCCGATCCGCCAAAGGTTCTGATGAGGTTTACGAGGTTTACTTATCTAAAGAACGTAGTGTAGGATGTAAACTGAGGTTCAGATTGAGAAACGACTGTCTAGATAATTTCGACAGTCGTCTTAGTTGAAATAAAAAACAAGTGATTTTGTAAAACTACAGTTCTAATATTCATCGTGAATTCCAGTCAGTGCAACCGACACAATCGAAAGAGAAACCAATCATTATGTCTGTCGCCATAAATAATTATCAGCCAAAACAACAAAAGCAGTTCAGAGAGATACATAGAAACACAGTAAAGGCGCATGAAATAAAACTGTGTTGAAATACAAATACTATCATCTGAAAATGGAATCATATACAATAACAAAATGTAAAAGCAATGGAATCAATAGGGAGATAATGAGAAATCACACTTCGAAGGATTTTCAGAGACAAAGATTTTACGCAAAGCCAAATACTACTAGCTCACATGTGGCACGGCCGAATGTAGGTACACCCAGCCACTTGAAGCCTGGAGTTGTTGCGAAAATGTTGCACGCTAAATTAACAAGCGATGCAAAGTGACGTGGAAGAAACTAGTGGGAACGCAATTACCTGAACTTAGATGCCTAATAATACGTCTATCAACCGTATCAAAACGTGATTTCAAGTATAATTCATATGAAACGGCATTTGTTATAGTATTGCAGCTCGATACGAATTGAGGATAGATGAATATCAGAAAGCCGAAATTGACTTCTTTGGATAAATACGTCTGCCCAAGAAGTCGATTCGACATTGACTATGATCATTACTATATACAAATAACTAGCGCGTCCTTGACAAGAAAAGCAAATACAGTTTGAAGAGTATATTAGCTTCAGATTTCGTCATGTCAAAAGAGCACCGAAATTACATCAACAAAATGGTTAAACTAAATATCAGCTTAATCACATATGTCAGCAACACAAAGAGAAAACTCCCATGAAAATGTGTTACGAACAAGAAAGTGCATTCAAAAATCTATGGTAGAATTGATCATAAAAATTAATGTTTTCATCTCATCAATCGTGTTTCAACCAATAAGTACTACAGTACAAATTCACTGCATAACAAGTTCGAATGGATTATTGAGATCTCACCAAAAACTCTCTACTCAACTCTGAAAAGAAAACAAACACTCTATTTATTTCACGATCTGAAGCAGTTTTACTGAAGATTCTTACTGTATCAGCTCAAGATTGTTGTCATTCATTAAAAACATACGTATTTAGCTTCAAAATTCTATACCTCTCTCTCTCAAGCTAACGCGTCACTTATTGATTGGTTCTCAAAATAATTGAGTGATATAATTCAAAATTCACGTTCTCATCACTTGTTTTATTGATGAACAACTTGGTTAACGATTTTCGAATGTCAATCATCATCAGTGAGGTAACAATCTCACGTACGAACGCAATTATTTCAGAAGTAAATATACTTATCAAAAAGGAAAATCAAACTCATATTACTAATAATAAAATTAATAATATTAATATTAATAATAATATTTACTCTCAAGTAACAGCACATCACATGTGACATGCCATTTTAAAGGCTAGATCAAACTTTTACAAATGGTTTCACACTTACTGCAAATGTTATTCGCAGTTATATAAGGTATAAGAGTCAGTTTCTGAAAGCACATTAACATCATGTCAATGATAGAAACAGTATGATACAGCCACGTTTTCAATAGGACGGTACGATTCCGAAGGTTGAAGATAATTTGAGTGATGAATATATTTCAGAATATGCTTAGAAAAATGTCGATACGTTCTTTCCAGAATATTGAGGAATGTTTGTTTTCGACGTTCTCCACCGGTAGTAAGAAAATTTATTGATGGACCATTATTATTAAGATCAGCTGCGATAATTTCTGATGCAACTAAAGCGTTCATCAGTTGCGATTTGGTCGTGTTTCAATTAGGGATTAAAAACTGACCACACTTCTTATTTAGACATTAGGAAATTTCGAATACTATTGTAATGGTCCCATTGTTTATCAGATGGTTACAAATGTCCCACACCAAGTTCAACGTACTTGTAGAAATTATGTATTCGTAACTTACTTACGGACAAACGCGCGAACTCTGAAAATGGTTACTTTTTTCGCGTGGTGTAGAGATTTTCGGAAATTTATCATTCGTAGAGTATTATACTGATTTAGTAGAATTCATCTATTTTTACCCGTTGCACTTTGCTTTTGGAAAGCAAACCTTCTAAGTTTTTAATCAGGTAATGCATACTTGTCGTTTGATAACGTTTTTAAATTCTGAATAAACTGGTTTAAGTCTACTTATTGACTGTTAGTAATTCTTACACTTCAAAACTGAACTCTAATCTTTAAAATCTTTCTCTTCCGTCACTGATTTTTAGTATTTACACAGGTAATACACCATTAGTTGTACTTTTAGATATGTCAGTTAATTAAGCAATCAATTATCTCCCCCAATTTGCCATTATGACAAATAATTTGAGTGAAAGAGAAACGTCTTCAACTTTTAAACCACCCAGAAGATCAAAATCTGCAAACCTTATGTCAGATGAATCTTCACTAATTATACCAATGGTGAACTCGTAAATATAAGAGATATAATACCCAAGTAAACCGTAACGTCTACACAGAAAAAACTTCAGCATTATCTTGTAAGTCTAAAATCTGGGAGTTCACAAACCAAAGAGTTGAATGCTTAATCCACAACTGTTAATAGTAGTAATAACCATGTAAGTGACGGTTACAAAACTCACTTGCTCAAATTAACGATAACATCACGCTGTCAGCACCCCTCATGTACTCATGGGCCCCGAATAATGATAGGAACCTAGAAGAATTAGCCACAACGGAATATATCCTAGATTTTGTAGCTGAGAAAGTTAATCAAAGAATAATCTCTTCCCGCAATGCGATTGCATATAATCTCCCTGACCGCACAAGCTTGACTCCGCTAAAGGATACCTGTTTACAAGCGTGTGGTATGGTAAACGTCAGTTGTCAAGTCAACGCCTCAGAAAAAAATTGGACAAAACAACTTGTTCAAATTTGGCTTCTGCAATGACGCCAAACAATTTATCCGTTTGAACAAAAATATCAGCTCATCAACCTTGTACAAATAAATAAAGGTTAACCCGGATCTAACGCCTTGTCAACGTCGTGTAAAAACAAGAGAGGCGACAAGATCACATTACGGTGTCACAGTAGACAATCTGTCAAATATGTAAATAAAGAAACGAACCACTCTGTAAATCTTGATGAGCTTCTCACCACGAAATCGAACGACACCTGCATTCCTAATCCTAGCTGTTCGAAAGGTAGCTCGACTTAATATGTCCCAAAAAACAACACAGTTCCAGCTAAAACTAATCAATTTAAGAATCGATGCCAAAATATATTGCACGAAAGTACACGATAGAAACTGACGTTTTTTCGATAAACACGTTCAGGGGATCAAGTTATATTACGTCTTTAACTAAGAAGAGTGACTGAATAAATCTTGACCCTGAAAACGGTAACCTTTTTGACGTGGTGTAGAGATATACTTTCGCCTGTTACCCCCCAAAAGAGCATAGGCCGCCGAACAATCTTTTCGAACCAACTCTGTCCTGAGCCTTCTTTTCAAATTATATACAATTTTTTTCATTCTTCTCAAGTCTTTCTCTATTTCTCAGTCCAATAGGTTCTTTAGCCTCCCTCTTTTCGTTCCCTTTTAGGGTTCTAAGTGAGATCTTGTCATGTGACGCATTTAGTTGCTTTTCGTAGTGTGTGTTTTATCCACTTCCAACGCTTCCTGATAATTTCCTGCTCAACCCGAATATGGTTGGTTCTCTCCTATGGTACGTTGTTGCCGATCGTGTCTGGCTAACGAATCTGAAGTATTTTGCGTAGACAACTGCTACTAAATACTTCTATCTTCTAGATGATGGTTTTGATAGTTCTCCATGTTTCCGCCACATACAGTAGAACTGTCTTCATATTTGCATTGTAAATCCTGATTTTGGAGTTGATTGCTATTTGTTTTGAGTTCCAGATATTTTTCAATCGTTAAAATACACTCCTTGCTTTGCCAATCCGCCCCCTCACATCTGCATCGGACTCACCCTGCTGGTCGATGATGCTGCCAATATATTTGAAGATGTTAACGTCCTTCAGGGCATCTTCATCACGAGTGATTTGGTTTGGGTATGTTGTGTTGCAACGGAGAATTTCGCTCTTTTCTATATGAATGTTGAGACCTGCAGCTACACTGGATGTCTTTTCTTGTATTTGTTGTTGCGTGTGCGATAGAAGTCCGGATCGTCCAGCTGCGTCCTAATTGTCAGTTTGATACATTTCGTCCCTCCAGATTTCGACGTCTTCGTAATCCAGTCGATCACCGGGAGAAAGAGAAGGGCTGAGAGTAAGCAACCTTGCTTTACACCGGTCTCCACCTCGAACGAGTCTGTTATCTGTCATTCGTGTACGATTTTGCAGCCGAATTTATCATAAGAATTCCAAGTGATGTTAAATATTTTCTCCGGCTAACCGCGGTGTCGAAGAATCCGCCACAGTGTTTTTCTAATCATACTATCGAATGCTTTATCGTAGTTGATGAAGTTGGTGTACAGTGGTGAGTTACATTATGTTGACTGTTCCACAATGATCAGTAATGTAGCGAATTCGTCAGTACACGAGCGATCCTTAAGAAATCCAGCCTGCTGATCTCGAAGTTTGGTGTCTACGAAGTCCTTCATTCTGGTTAACAATATACTGTTGAAGATAAGTTGAGATAAGTTCTGAGATTGAATGTTTGTTTGTCATCGAGCATAGCACAGTAATGCAGCTAACATATGTGAATCCGGCACTTCAGTGTACTACGAACAATATTCATGCTTGTGATGGCGAAGTATCTAGTGAGGTTATTTGCGATTCGCGTATTACATCAATGATTCGCTTGCATATATACTGATTTGTGTTAAAAATAAGGGACGCTCAATTCTCTGGTTGTTGATTGACCGTGATGCACAAGGCTGTTAGTCGTTTTCAGTCTTCTCATTTGGTTGATATCTTGAATTGTATACTTAACTTGGCAACGCTGAAACTGATGTATTGAAATAAACAATGCTTTTCAAACGTATCTACAAACCTTTCCAATTACTTGTTCGACTGATTATGACATGATGACGAGCGTAGGTGACAGATGACTTGCTGTAGACTGAATGATTGAATCAAGTAGAGAATAATTGTGACACGTTGTCAGATAAGATGAACGTTTGTAGACTATTTCATGAGAAAATTCCCGTGAAGAGCTAAATACATTTAGTTGTCGCAAGTGGCATTTTGGAGCTGATAACTAACCATTTCAAAGCAAGTCGACAAACACTCCTGATGGTCATCTGCTTGTGATAGTTGCTGAGTGCGTCCGGTCACAACGACTGCGAAGCAAGATCGGATGATATCATGCAGACTGCTGGAAGATAGATGGTGCAGACGAATATGAGTATTTATAGTAGGCAGTAGTCTTGATGCTTGATCTACATCCACTTTCGAATACGAATCATCTACTTCAGATTTGTCAGGAAAAGCCATTCTGCATGAATCCCGCACAAGGACCAGGGCGTAAATGAAATACAGCCAGAAAGAGAAAGACGTTTTATTCCATTGGGTGAGCTGTATGCACTTTCTACACGTTTTCGGACAGTGGAGGGATTTACGCTTCTCATAAACCAGAAAGCCTGTGCAAGCCATATTCAACTCAAAGTCTGGTAACTCTTACACTGAAGACGTGATTTATTTTCGCCAAGAATGTGTGTTCGGTTCGTGGTGCACTGTCGATCGCAAGTTACCTAATAATCTGTAATTAAAATCATATATATGTCAATAAATGAGAACGTGCAATTTGAATATATATTATCCCGGTTATTCTTAGAATTGATGAATAACTGACGCTCTACTTTCAGATACGTTTATGTTCATCCTTTCTTTCAAAGGATATTATAGGTACGATCTATTGTTGAATAATATTTCACCATTACTTGTCTCAAGTTTCAGCTTGATGCCTACTATTTTTGAGGCATGATTTAGTATTTCACTAGACTAAATCAAACGAAACTTCTTTCCTCGAAATGTTTGACCATGGTTTAGAAACGCGGATAAAGATTCGCACCTCTTCAACTTCAAACCACACCTAAAATGACACAGTAAACCAATCAAAGCGAAATATTATTCTGGTTGAAATGTGAATCTAAATGTCCACGGTCGATCCATGAAATTATTCCGGAATTAAGACATTTATGCTGAGGCGTGTTACTGTGGCGCACTTATATCAGAGTTCGCACCAGACTTGCATATAATGTCTATTATAGGGTCCGAACTACTTGCGCGCGTGTAGTACTTTCGGATGGCTCTAATGAACGTAATTACTTGTCATACAACCAACTTAGCACGTCTAGCATTTGTTTGAAGAAGGTGGTTTTAAGACTAGAAGTACTATAGAGACGATGTGGACATGTAGGGAAGCAGAATACATTGTCCATCCGTAAACATCACCAATACAGTACACGTATATATTCTGGATGGGGCCTGACTGTGGATCAGTTGATCGCGCCGCGACGATACATCGCAAAAGGCGATATAGGTAAAACTGAGGCCGGTGAATTCAGCTGACTAATGTTTTGGGTTGTGAAACGAAATCAATATCCGTTTTAGTCACAAGAAGATTACAAATACAGGATATGTCATTTACTGTTTTGAAACACTAGTCTTAATTGATCTGTTACATAGTCAGATACTGTTTGTGCAGTATTACATTCGGTCTTCGGACTTCGAAAATCGTATACATCAGTTCCGGATATTGTTTTTTTCTGCAACTGAAGCATATGCCATTCATCAGGCGACTTTACCACAGATAAAAATAATAAGTGGCCAAATAACACTTTTCTGACGTGACTCTTGGACGAAGTTAAGGCGTCAGATGGTATTTTTCTCCAACTTCAAATACCAATCGCCAACCTGTTTCATTATTGTATTGGATTCGTCGACCGGAGTGTTCACCGACCATGTATCCGGTTTGTTTTAGATTATCCAATGCCCGTAATGCTAAGTTGTGATGATGCTGCTAACAGAGGAGAGATATAGCACTGTCACTGACCGATGTGCGAGGGTGAGAAGTCGGGTGTTGTCAGTGGACTTCATCTAGATAGTATTGACGGAAATTTCATGAGTGATCGGATAGTATCGTTGGCTTGCGAAGTGTTCAAACTAACTTGTCGAATGAGATAACCTGACTGCATTAACCACTGGCACATGTCGAATGAATTCATTCATTGTAGGCAGCTTTCTAACAATAAATTGATAGGGCGTTCACTTTAAATGTGACTTATTCCTTTTACATTCAGGGATTGCCTGACAGCCTTAAAAAAACAAACGAATATTCAATGCGAAATATTGTTTTAAAAGCTACAAATATTATATTATTTCTGCAGAAAACGAATTGAGGCAATGTTATCACTCGACAGCGAACACATTTTCTTTCAAGGTAACATTCTATTAGAGCTATGATATGGCCTGATGTAAAACACGCACTGTCAAGTGTAAAGTTAAACAGATAATATGATATGAATATGTAGTTGTGCGGCATTGTGTGCACAATGAATTTGACTTTTACTCAGTATTTTCAAAGTGCACTGCAACTTATTACCAATATTCGACCTACAAATCATCGATTTCGCAACAATATAGAATTACATAGTTTATAACTGTGACCATGGTGAAGAAGGAAAATTACATTAGATTGCATTATATTAAATTATCGGGAGCTGTTGTTTGAAATGGATACGATGTGTGACAGAATGCATGTGAAATCTCAGTTATCACATTACAATCAAAAGTATCTACTTGTTTGCAAAAGCTACGAAAGAACGAACAGATGAATGCGTGTTAAATACATGCTCAAGGCTACTGTCA
>OX103975.1:12432096-12466064 GCA_944470395.2 Schistosoma turkestanicum
TCACTGTGGCTTAAGCTATTGCCAACAACGCCTACATTCTCCACTCTCAAACATCCAATTTCATCTTGATTCGAAGTACACAAGGAAGCTATATTAGCAACATCAACCGAAGAAACAGCACTACCTGTAGTGATTCCACTATCGTTACCATCAGGTTTATTATTCACATCAACTACGCTATTAATAGATACATGAGGTTTCAACTTCACCTTGACGTTATTGTTGTCCACAATGTTGTTCCGACCATTCACAGTTAATGACGAGTTGCGAGATAGTTGGCATGCAGGCTTTAAAGCTAAGCTACCACTGCTGCTGCCACTTTCACTAACACTATCAATGTTGCTACGACTACTTGGACTAGTTTACGACCGTCCATCCGTTGACTTTAAACAAACATCAGCAGGACGCGCTAAGCTTCTATTATCTTCTGCTTCAATAACATGATGCTCCATAGAACTAGATACAGTAGCCCGCAGACATCCTCATTGCTCAGCAACATGAAGAGCTGTGTCACTATTTACACTTGTTGTCCTAGGATCAACTCTAGGTCGAGTCAAATAATTTACCCTACGTGAAGGGTTCCGAACATAAGCTTTATTCCATCCAGCCAATCCTGTTTTGTCCTTATTCATATTCACTGTACTCAATAACCTCTATTTGCTCGAATCCAAATAACTGTTCCTTGCATTTCGAGCAGTTAAGAGGCTTTCACCATCACACACCACGGATCCATCCTGATGCCTACTCTTTTCGCCTCTTTCTTTCTGTTCCATACTTAGAAATGCCATGTTATCTGTTACGCAAACCGGCTTCTTACTGGGATACGCATCAAGGGCTTTCAAATCATCGCGGTTACATACTCGGCTTTCCACAGCGTATACTTTTCTGATACAATTGACGACTCTCTTATATTCCGGGTGTGAGTTAGGTGTATATGAAGAATCCTTCTGTCTCGCACGCAGATGACTAATAGCTTCCGTATTATGTCCTGTTTTAGCCCGATTAGCTAATCTTCCGAACCTACTACTAGCTATCTTAGCACGAGACATAATAAATTCCGTCAATTCATTGAAATTAGGTTCTCTTTCCTCCTCGTCCCACTTGATTCCCAGCTCTGCCCACTGGGCTTGCATTCGATGAGGTAAGAGCCTAGTTATTCGTTCTAAAGTATTCTGGGAATTAAGTTCCGTTGTACAATTTAACTGTTCTAAGGTTAGAGCAACATTCTGCATTTTAATCGCCCAATTCTTCAACTGTTCCTGATCATTATAATCTGCATTCCCGGTTCTAAACAAGTCCTCTAAGGTTTCACGGGCTATCACATGCGACTGCCCAAAGAGCTGTCTTAAAATAGCCTTAGCTCTCTTATATACCACTTGTGGATCCATTATAAGGCAACCTTCAATCGTATTTCTTGCTTTTCCCTTACAGTAATGAATTAAATGTAATAAATGTAGATTATCCTCCCTTACTCGGGGTTCTATAAACATCTCAAACTGTCTAACGAACCTAAAGTAATCTCGGTGTTTGCCGTCGAAGAATAGGAGTTCAACCTTTGGTAATTCCAAGCCTACTACCGGTGTCTTAAGCATCATTTCTTTCCCAGGTACGTCAGAGTTCTCGTCCAAGTCTTGTTCCTTGGTGCCTTGTCAGGGTGACTTACAATAATAAGTATCAAACATAACGTCATTGTTATTTATGAGAGAACCCATTAAATATGAAGTGTCGTAGACGACTTGCCTCGCATTTTGGGATTCTTCATGCGCTTCAACCCTCTTCGTGTTTGCTTTCTTTCGAGAACTCATAATTAATTGAAATTCAACGGGAAATAAATAACAAATACGAAATATAAAGTTTCCACCGGTAAATCTCGGTCAATAAAAATCAAAAAGATCAGAAGATCGCTTCCCAAAATACTGTTTGATCAAAAAAAGATAAGTAATCCAAAGTTGTTCTTCCAAGAAGTTAAATATTGTAAACGAGTAAAATTACAAATGTTTCCTTGTTCTTCTAAATTGTTAGACTATAGATGAATATTCAACCGTAGCAGTTCATTTTGATTCCAGTAGGTGTAGGTCGAGGTGGTTATCGTTTGATTCAATATCAAAACAGAATAATTCTAGGAAAAAGTGGTCTGTTTTTATAATGAAATGGAAATACAAACAGTTACATGACAATTAATATACCTTCCAAGTCCAAAATTACCCTGATGGGTATCCAATCCAAACGAATAAGTGATACTAGTACTAACTGTCGAGGTATCATATCCAAATATGGCTGTGGCCATATTAAATATCAAATTTAAACAACATATGTAAAGTTCAGAAGCAAACATAAAGACTTCAATATAAGTACAAAATATAGAAATAATAACAATATACAATGGTAAAATCTAAAAATCGAATCAAATAAATAACCAAAAAGTTAACAGAAAGAGTCAGTCATATCATAACACAAATATATATACATGGAGGGATCTACAGCGGCCCGCAAAATCCCTCCATGCAAGAACCAAGTGCTTACTGTCACTTCAATTTAGGGTTCACTCTCATTTCCTAATCCACATAGGAAGAACGAGTAGGACTTACAGCAGTACGCCTACCCGCTCTCCAACATGGATATGACCCATCAAGCTAACTAGGTACCTGTACCTTCACCTCAGTTCGTTGGTTCCCCTCTATATCGTAGCATGACCTAACGGTAGTATAAACTTTATCCAGTTACCTCTAAACTGGGCTTCCCTTTCCGATTCTGTATAATTTTTGTTCTCATGTCTTTCTCTATTTCTCGACCCAATGTGTTCCTTTGCCTCCCTCTTTTCCTTTTGACTTCAGAATTCACAGTGAGATCTTGTCTTGTGACGCAGTTCGTTGCTCTTCGTAGTGTCTGTTTTATCCACTTCACCGCTTCCTCTTGATTTCCTCCTCCACTCGAATCTGGTTAGTTCTCTCCTATAGTAGATTGCTGCTGATTGTGTCTGCACAGTTTTTTCTATTCACGCTTTCGAATGCTTTTTCGTAGTCTTTGAAGTTGATGTAGCTTCGATGTTGGATGAATCAACTGTATCTGTTCGATTCAACAGTTCCTTAAAGTTCTCTACTCACCTATTTCGCTGCTCTTCTGTGTTGCTGATTACTTTGCCTTCCTTGCTTTTCACTGGTCGTTCTGGTTTATGATATTTTCCGACGAGCTTATTTGTTGTTTCGTACAATTGCCCCAAGTTTCCCTTTCCAGGATCATTGCTACATCTTTCACATATTTTCGTTTAGTTTACTTAACATGTTTCCAATTTCTCCTCATATCACATTCACGTAGGTCATAGTAACTCCCTTAATCAAGATAACCTAAACTATTTTAGCTTAGCCGGACATCTGTTTAATATGTCTTATTAATGCTCGTTAAAACTGTAATAAAAAGACAGATTTAGTCATGTTTGCTACTATCTGCCAACCATCACTTATAATGACAACGAAGGCATGGACCTGTAGGAGTAGGTGGGGATGCCTCATATATGGCCACTCTAGCCTAAACTCATTCTCATGTGATATATCGGAACTAAGTAGTTTGCCAGATTCTGTGTGGATCGTTCTGGATCCCTCAAATGCAGTTTCCTTACTGTTCGGCTCTTTCTATCGTCAGCCTAATGCACCGACAGGATATCTAGCATTATTGTCAGAAGTATGCACTTTTGTTTCATACCTACCGTTTATTGAATGCTTAGAAATTGGAGAGTGGACTCAACATTTTAACGGCTCAACCAGAAATGAAAATATATTGGATTTAGTTTTCACCAGCACTCTCAAACCTCACACTGTATATGTTGGGAAAACGTTCTCACGTGGCGATCATAATATGTTAATATGCAGCCTTGATATAGGAGCTATAACTATAAAATGTAAATCCACTACACTTCGTAGGGACTTTCTTCGGATTGATTGGTCAGAATTCCGAAATTGCCTCAGAAGCATTGACTGGACTAACTACTTTGTGGTTATGGAGAAAGTGGTCACGGCAGATTTACAACAACATCTACTTAGTCACAAACTGATATCAACTTCAAAGCATGGATTATTGAGGTCCAGGTCGTGTGATACATATCTGTTAGATGATTTCAACGATATCACGCATAAAGAAGACAAACGGTTTCTAGTATCAGTCCTGTTCTTCGATTTCAAAAAGGCTTTTGATTGAGTCACACACAAAAGGCTTCTCCTCAAACTAAAGTCATTCAGAATCAGTAACCCGCTACACTCATGGTTTGCTTCATTGCTAAATGGGCGACAACAAAAATTTAATTTAAACGACTGTCGTTCTTCACCAAAACCAATAACCAGTGGGGTTATTCAGGGAAGTGTCTTAGGTCCACTCTTGTTTCTGATGTACGAAAACGATGTATGTAGTACTATAAAATTTGGAAGAGCATAATATATGCTGATGATGTGAAAGTAGTATGCACATATAAGCCTGAAGATCTGGACGAAAATATAGCCAGGATTCAGAGTGATCCTGATGACTGAACCATCGTGAGCGAAACATGATGTTACGAGAGGAATGAAGACATTTATTTGATTAAATCCTTCATATAAATATCATTAGTTTCACTGTGTTTTTTTGGTATATTTGTTTTAATTAACTAAAGAACTTGTTAGAATTATTATTTTCCGCCATTTCGGACTCCTGTTTGTCTTGGTTTGTTCGTTTGCAGTTTTTTGCTCCAGGAACCTACAAAATGGAAGGTAATTGTAATAATTATAATTATGGTTGTTAGAACGACATTGGCGGTCTATTTGTCATAATGAACGACAGTTTGGTCGATTATTGTGAATTAAGAATAAACTTGGGTACCTACTTTGGAGTTTCATTTTGAGATAAGTTTGGGTTTGTGGATTGCAAATAGATCGACACACAGTACTTCTAATGAGAAAGGAGCAAAAAAGTGGACGTAACATAAGTTCTTCAATTTTAATCTTCGGTCATAGATTGGATACTTTTGGACATTTGGGTCCAAAAGTTCTTCAATTTTATTTCTTTTGTCGTACATTAGATACCTCGAGACATTTTGCCTCCAAGTTATTTCGGGTCAAAATTTTGGTATTATTGGTCGAATTCGTTTGGATTATTCACATTTGCTTGGTAACCAATGTTCGAACAAAGGCATACAATGGAAACCAGAAGCAAAACGCCGAAGAAAAATGACGAAATGGATGGTAAAATTTCTAAAGCTGTTTGTGGTATGTCTGATTTTAATGATGATAAACGTGATGATATTAGTGTTAATAGTAAGTCTTCATCTCAGTTTAGTACTTCTAGATTGAGGTTAGAAAGGGCATTACTAAGGAAGAAGAATTCGGTAAAGAGACTTGAGTTAGAAGGACAGCTTAAAATGTTAGACCTTCAAGGGGAGGTTGAAATGGCCGAATTAGAATGTAAGGTCATGGAAAACGATATGGAAGCGACTAGTCATCTGCGCTCGAGACAGGGGAATTCTTCAAATGCGTTTGCACCTACCTCACGCCCGCAACTTAAGAGAGTTGTTAATAGTATTAGAAAGGTATACACTCTTGAATGCCGAACATGTAACCTTGATGATTTAAAATCCCTTGATGTGTATCCTAGTGAGAAGCCGGTTTGCGTAGCAGATAAGATGGTTTTTTCAAGTATGGAAAAGAAAGAAAAAGGCAAAAAGGGTAGGCATCTGGGTGCATCCGAGGTGTGTGATGGTCAAAGCCTCTTAACTGCTCGAAATGCAAGGAACGGTTATTTGGATTCGAGCAAATAGAGGTTATTGAGTACAGTGAATATGAATAAGGACAAAACAGGATTGGCTCGATGGAATAAAGCTTATGTTCGGAACCCTTCACGTAGGGTAAATTATTTGACTCGACCTAGAGTTGATCCTAGGACAACAAGTGTAAATAGTGACACAGCTCTTCATGTTGCTGAGCAATGAGGATGTCTGCGGGCTACTGTATCTAGTTCTATGGAGCATCATGTTATTGAAGCAGAAGATAATAGCAGCTTAGCGCGTCCCGCTGATGTTTGTTTAAAGTCAACGGATGGACGGTCGTAAACTAGTCCAAGTAGTCGTAACAACATTGATAGTGTTAGTGAAAGTGGCAGCAGCAGTGGTAGCTTAGATTTAAAGCCTGCATGCCAACTATCTCGCGCAACGTTCTCTTCGCGTTTCTGCCATTTTACTAAATGCCCTGCTCCCCGTGAAATGCCAACGTTCTCGTTCAATGAAATACTCAACCATGGATTTATTTTGATTTTTAATGACGACGGGATATTATGGAACATTTAGTGGTGAGCACAGTCAATCTTGTATCTTGACTCGCTCACTACAAATTCTTGTTATATGCAAACCTGTCTGTACCATGTATCGTTTCGCAGCCAATAACATGATGGTCGTAACGCAAACTTCGTAACTCGCGCTGATTATCCGCATTGTACATTCCATCTATAGGAATTCAATGAATCTCGTGAAAAATTTCAGTAACTGAATACCGTTTTTAAAGAGATATGTAGTCAATCTTCACATTTTGATCTTGCCTGTAAATTGGCATGTCTCTTGTTGTTTGAGAATAAATTATTGTTGTTATTATTATAATTATAGTTATAATTATTATTATTATCACTTATTTGCTTACTTACTTTCGCCTAATACCCCCAATGGAGCACAGGCCGCCGACCAAGTTTCTCCAACGGACTCTGTCCTGGGCTTCCCTTTCCGATTCTGTATAATTTTTGTTCTCATGTCTTTCTCTATTTCTCGACCCAATGTGTTCCTTTGCCTCCCTCTTTTCCTTTTGACTTCAGAATTCACAGTGAGATCTTGTCTTGTGACGCAGTTCGTTGCTCTTCGTAGTGTCTGTTTTATCCACTTCACCGCTTCCTCTTGATTTCCTCCTCCACTCGAATCTGGTTAGTTCTCTCCTATAGTAGATTGCTGCTGATTGTGTCTGCACAGTTTTTTCTATTCACGCTTTTAAATGCTTTTTCGTAGTCGTTGTAGTTCATGCAGCTTCGATGTTGGATGGGTCAACCGTATCTGTTCGATTCAACAGTTCCTTAAAGTTCTCTACTCACCTATTTCGCTGCTCTTCTGTGTTGCTGATTACTTTGCCTTCCTTGCTTTTCACTGGTCGTCCTGGTTTATGATATTTTCCGACGAGCTTATTTGTTGTTTCGTACGATTGCCCCAAGTTTTCCTTTCCAGGATCATTGCTACATCTTTCACATATTTTCGTTTAGTTTACTTAACATGTTTCCAATTTCTCCTCATATCACATTCACGTAGGTCATAGTAACTCCCTTAATCAAGATAACCTAAACTATTTTAGCTTAGCCGGACATCTGTTTAATATGTCTTATTAATGCTCGTTAAAACTGTAATAAAAAGACAGATTTAGTCATGTTTGCTACTATCTGCCAACCATCACTTATAATGACAACGAAGGCATGGACCTGTAGGAGTAGGTGGGGATGCCTCATATATGGCCACTCTAGCCTAAACTCATTCTCATGTGATATATCGGAACTAAGTAGTTTGCCAGATTCTGTGTGGATCGTTCTGGATCCCTCAAATGCAGTTTCCTTACTGTTCGGCTCTTTCTATCGTCAGCCTAATGCACCGACAGGATATCTAGCATTATTGTCAGAAGTATGCACTTTTGTTTCATACCTACCGTTTATTGAATGCTTAGAAATTGGAGAGTGGACTCAACATTTTAACGGCTCAACCAGAAATGAAAATACATTGGATTTGGTTTTCACCAGCACTCTCAAACCTCACACTGTATATGTTGGGAAAACGTTCCCAGGTGGCGATCATAATATGGTAATATGCAGCATTGATATAGGAGCTATAACTATAAAATGTAAATCCACTACACTTCGTAGGGACTTTCTTCGGATTGATTGGTCAGAATTCCGAAATTGCCTCAGAAGCATTGACTGGACTAACTACTTTGTGGTTATGGAGAAAGTGGTCAGGGCAGATTTACAACAACATCTACTTAGTCACAAACTGATATCAACTTCAAAGCATGGATTATTGAGGTCCAGGTCGTGCGATACATATCTGTTAGATGATTTCAGCGATATCACGCATAAAGAAGACAAACGGTTTCTAGTATCAGTCCTGTTCTTCGATTTTAAAAAGGCTTTTGATTGAGTCACACGAAAGGCTTCTACTTAAACTGAAGTCATTTGGAATCATCAACCCACTACACTCATGGTTCGCTTCATTGCCAAAACGGTCGCCAACAAATGGTTAAGTACAACGACTGTCGTTCATCACCAAGACCAATAACCAGTGGGGTAATTCACGGAAGTGTCTTAGGTCCACTCTTGTTTCTGATGTACGAAAACGATACATGTAGTACTATAAAATTTGGAAGAGCATAATATATGCTGATGATGTGAAAGTAGTATGCACATATAAGCCTGAAGATCTGGACGAAAATATAGCCAGGATTCAGAGTGATCCTGATGACTGAACCATCGTGAGCGAAACATGGCAACTGCCGTTTAACCACAACAAATGTGGCATAACGCATTTCAGTAAGCGTCACCTTGATACACCACTCTACTTACAAAAATGTAGGGTTCAGACACTTATATCAGCGCGTGACCTTCGTATTAGTTACTCTAAAAGCCTAAAACTCGAAGAACTTGCCTGAAATATTATCTCTGAATCTAGACGGCTAATTGGGTTTATAAACAAGAACTTCTTGACAAGTGAGGCTAAGCCTACACGCTTCAAAATTTGTGTATGGCCCATACTTGAATATTGTTTGCTTATCCCTTCAAACATGAATATCATGGACAAAAAGCGAGTAGAAAATGTACAAAGAAGCTTCACACGGTGACTGCTCGGACTGAGCCATAACCTCCACTACACAGAAAGATGCAAGCATCTTTACCTAGAACCTCTATGGCGCCGTCGTCTCAAAAACAACCTAATGCTTCTCTATAAACTAATAAATGGCCTTTCGTTCGTAAAATACCGCCCAAGTAAGAACCACGACACTGCCTACAGACTAAGAAACAACGCATATACACCATTGATGGCAAAACACAAGAAATCATTCCGTTGTAATTTCTTTGTAATACGATACAGTCTACTGTGGAACAGGTTGCTAATTACTATCCGTATCTTTGACACAATCACTAAGTTCAAGAAACTAGTCATGATATTGCTAGACTCTAAAGAGATTTATCGACTATTCCCGGAACTCTCACAGAGTCCCCAGGCACTCTTTTATGGTCCACCAAATATTTACATAAACCTCAGAAACGAATTATAGACTATGAACACATTGTGTTCTCATTACCACTCATACATGTATCATGAAATGATAGACGGATCCCCCTGCTCCTACTAACAGTAATGGGTTACGCCTTTGAAGTGTTACCCGTGACTTTTCTCTGAATTTAAATTCCGATTATTACTTTCATATCTTCAAAGCAGTTTTAGTTTTTATTTCTAGTAGACAGACAAATTGAAAAGCCTGGAGATGCTGATCAATTACTGTCAACTACAAGGAACTCAAACACCGTGTATAATTGTGAGTATCTTCTTATTTAAGTATTAACAGTTTAACGAATTTTTACTTCCCTAATTCATTAACATCCAAACACCTTGCCTCCTGACAAACTTATCGCTTTACTCATTAATTTTTAACATTATTTCAACTCTTTTTTTCCACTTTCTCCTCATTGCAGCTCCCTGTCCCTCCTATTTCCTAACTACCTATTAATTGACTCATCCTACAAATCATACCATTCGTTTACTTAAAATCAGTGTGATATGCTATGCGGATATATTGTCTGGTAAAGTTGTCTGGATTGCTTGTAATGTTGGAACTAGTAGAGAATGTTAATTCCAATAAGGTGTACGAAAATAAAAGTTGAGAGTAGACTATAGACCATTATTTACAATTAACCAATAAACGTAAGAGAGCCTAACATCACAAAACGAGGGAGGGTGGTGTATCTGACCAACATTCATGACAGTTGGGAGATAACCTCAATCTACCCATGTCTGTGTGGCAGAACATTTTGTTTGCTTACGGCTCCTTACGAGATAGCAGGATGTATCAAATCAGTGATATTGAAGTTACTTTTCCTTGTTAACCTCGTCTACAACCCATGTCTGTAACCTTTCACTGGTTTTTACTTCCTACAGAGAAATCCTAATACAAGCCGGTCTGGACAACTATACTAAAACAAGAGCTCATTCATAACTTCTTGAGCCTCAGAGTTAAAAATAAAAAGAATAAATAAAACAAAAAATTATATCACTGAGACTCTTTATTATATTTTCTAAATCAACATTATTACTAACAACTTTGTTCTTCTGAATTTCCTCTATTCATTCGACTAACTTCCCATTAGTTATCTCACTACTGAATTGTCTTCATTAACCTACATAAGTGCAGTTGTTTAGTTTTTGTTAAAAAAGTCTGAGTGAACGTACCTTTGTTTTATCCATAAACGTATGTGCAAGGCCATTGTTCGGCTTTGAACACGAATATTTTCTGTTCCGCTCCTCGTCACGTTTTCTTTATTCCTCTTTTTACAGAACCTTATTCCAATCCACTTATATTAGTCTGGATATTTGCAGTAGACTTGGTTACCCTACCCAAGAACATGTGAAATCATTAGCTGATGAATATCAACCAGACCTTTTTACATTTACCGCATCAATTCTTGTTATATGAAAACCTATCTCTACAATGAATCGTTTCTCAGTCCATAAGATGATTGTCGTAACGCAACCTTCGTACCTTGCGCCAATTATTTGCATTATACATTCCATCTTTGAGAAAACAATGAATCTTGTGAAATGTTTCAGTAACTGTACACCGTTTTAAAAGAAATATGTTGCTAATCTTAGCATTTTGATCTTGCCTGTAAATTGGCATGTCTCTTGTAACATGTTTGTTATTTGAGAATAAATTATTATTATTGTTAGATCAACTTCATCCAATGAACCTTCTAGTGATTTGACGTCATCGGACCCTGTCGCGAATGCTAAGTTGGCTGAGGATACACAAGGTTGTGTAACTGTAACTGTTCCTAATTCGGTTGACTGTCAGTCAAGTGGTGATGAGAAGGAAGCGTCTGATGGTAACAGCCAGTCTACAGTGTTGCATGATAACGATGCTATTGACGTGCATATGTCTTGTGTCTGTGAAAACGAATATGAAGAACAACAAGTGAGTTTATCGGATTTGGATTGTGACACTTATGCTGTTCTTGCATGTAGATAGATGAGTTATACAACAATGGAAGAGTTTCACTCTACGGGTGCTAGTGCAGCCAGAAACGACGCGACTTGTCTGACACAACGGAATCATGATGACGATGATAATTATCTGGATATCAGTGATGTGACAAATGAGTTGCCGACGATGACGAATGCTGATCAAACCTCCTCTGTATCAGGAGATGGAGAGTTAGATATTGGTCCCATGTTATGCCACTTAAAGTCTTCGGGAGACGAGGAAATATCAAAATTGGAGATCCCGCCCTTGCATGTTGTCTATGGGTCAAGAACTTCTGTTGATAAGTCAGCATCACGGACTTCATTGTATCTGCCGTTCGGAGCAAGTGGTGATGGATCGACGACTCATCCACATGATATGGAATGTAATTCCCGGATAGGATATGAGCAGCTTTACGACGTGTTGTACATGTTCATATGGGTTGATTCTATAAGGTTTATACTACCGTTACGTCATGCTACGATAGATAGAGGAATCAAGGGCCTGATGGGAAGGTATAGGTACCTAGTTGGCTTGATATGTCATATCCATGTTGGAGGGCGGGTTGGCGTACTGCTGTAAGTCCTACTCGAGGGAACCCTAACTTGAAGTGTCAGTATATGCTTGCCTTTTTGCATGGAAGGATTTTGCGGGCCGGTGTAGAATCTTTTTTGAATGTTTTGATTTTTGGAAAATCCCTCCATGTTTATATATTTTGTTATGACATGACTGACTGTTTCTGTCAACATTTTGGTATCTTATTTGATTCCGTTTTGAGATTTTACCATTGTATATTGTTATTATTTCTATATTTTGTACTTATATTGAAGTTTTTATGTTTGCTTCTGAACTTTACGTATGTTGTTAAAATTGATATTTATTATGGCTACAGCCATATTGGGATTTGATACCTCGGCAGTTAGTACTAGTATCACATATTCTTTTGGATTGGATACCCATCAGGGTAATTTTGGACTTGGAAGGTATATTAATTGTCAGGTAACTGTTTGTATTTCCATTTCATATAAAAACAGACCACTTTCTCCTAGAATTATTGTGTTTTGTTATTGGACTAAAGGATAGCGCGTTCGACCTACACCTACTGGAATCAAAGTGAACTGCTACGGTAGAAAATTTATCTACAACAATCAACAGAATGGAACTCACCACTCTGCATCTATTTCATCGACTCTGATAAAGCATTTGATAGCGTGGATAGAAAAACACTGTGGAGGCTTGTTCGACATTGCGGTGTGTGCGAGAAAATATTCAACATCTTTTGGAATACTTGTGATGGATTCAACTGCAAAATCGTACACGGAGTACAGCTAACAGACTCTTTCGAGGTGAAGACCAGTGTCAGGCTAGGTTGCTTACTCTCGCTCTTTCTCTTTCTTCTGGTGATCGACTGGATTATGAAGACGTCGAAAGCTGGAGGGAAGCATTGTATCAAACTGACGACTAGTACGCAGCTGGACGATCCGGACTTCGCAGATGATCTGACTCTTCTATCGCACACGCAACAACAAATGCAAGAAAAGACATGGAGTGTAGCTGTAGTCACTGCAGCAGCAGGTCTACGTAAAATACTTCGTATTCGTAGGCCAGATACGATCAGCAACAACGTACTATAGGAGAGAACTAACCAGGTTCTAGTGGAGGAGGAAATCAAGAGGAAGCGGTGAAGTGGATAAAACAGACACTACGAAGAGCAACGAACTGCGTCACAAGACAAGATCTCACTGTGAATTCTGAAGTCAAAAGGAAAAGAGGGAGGCTCACCACTAAATGTTCCATAATATCCCGTCGTCATTAAAAATCAAAATAAATCCATGGTTGAGTATTTCATTGAACGAGAACGTTGGCATTTCACGGGGAGCAGGGCATTTAGTAAAATGTCAGCATTGCGTGGAGAACTTTGCAAGAATTAGAAGGAGTGTTTTTGGTTCATGTAAACTAAACGAATACAATAAAGTTTATTATTCACAAATCGTATATTCTTCATTGATGCGTTCCACTACCAATTGATGCGGTTGATGTACAAAGATCTGATTGATATTCATCAGCTAGTGATTTCACATTTTCCTTTGTAGGGTTACCAAGTCTACGGCTAATATGCAGACTAATATATAAGGATTGGAATAGGGTGCTGAAAAAAAGAATAATAGAGAGAAGAGGACGAGAAGCGGAAACGAAAATATTCTTGTCTAAAGCCGAACAACGAATTAGCACATGCGTTTTCGGATATAACAAAGGTATGTTTACTCAGACTATTTTTTAAACTCAGAACACTAATTGTACAACTGCACTTACGTATGGTAATGAAAGTAATTCAGTATTGAGATAACCAATGGCAAGTTATTCGTATGAATAGAGGAAATTCAGAAGAACCACAATATTAGTATTAATGTTGATTTACAGAATATAATAATGAGGCCCTGTAATCTAAAGCTTTTGTGGTATTTTATTTATTCTGTTTCTTTTAATCTCTGTAGAACGAAAAGTCATAAGTGAGCTCTGTTTTAGTATAGTTGTCCAAACCGGCTTGTATTATGATTTCTCGGTAGGAAAAGAAAACCGTTGCAAGGTTACAGACATGAGTCGTAAACGGGGTTAACAAGGAAAAGTAACATCAATATCACCGATTTGTTACATCCTGCTATATCGTATGGAGCCGTAAACAAACAAAATATTCTGCCACACAGACATGTGTAGATTCAGTTTGTCGACCAACCGTCATGAATGCTGGTCAGATACACCAACCCTCCTCCTTTTGTGATGTTGAGCTATCTTACGTTTATTGGTTGATTGTAAATATTCGTCTCTATCCTACTCTCTATTTTCTTGTACACCTTATCTGATAGTACTTTCTCTACTAGTTCCATATTAAAAGTAATCCAGACAACTATTCCAGACAAAATATCCACGTAGCATATCACACTGATTTTAAGTAAACGAATGGTAGAATTTGAAAGATGTGTCAGTTATTAGGTAGTTTGGACATAGGAAGGATAGGGAGCTGGAACGAGGAGAAAGAAAAAAAGAGTTGAAATAATGGTAAAAGTTATTGAGTAGAGCTATAGGTTTGTTAGTAGTCAAGGTGTTTGGATGTTAATGAATTAGGGAAGTAAAAATTCGTTCAACTGTTAATACTTAAATAAGAAGATACTCACACGACCTTGACCTCAATAATCCATGCTGTGAAGTCGATATCAGTTTGTGACTAAGTAGATGTTGTAGTAAATCTGACTTGACCGCTTTCTCCATAACCACAAAGTAGTTAGTCTAGTCAATGCTTCTGAGGCAATTTCGGAATTCTGACCAATCAATCCGAAGAAAGTCCCTACGAAGTGTAGTGGATTTACATTTTATAGTTATAGCTCCTATATCAATGCTGCATATTACCTGGGAACGTTTTTCCAATATATACAGTGTGGGGTATGAGATTGCTGGTGAAAACCGAATTCAATGTATTTTCATTTCTGGTTGAGCCGTTAAAATGTTGAGTCCACTCTCCAATTTCTAAGCATTCAATTAATGATTCGAATCGTCTATGTGCTTTGATTGAGAACCAAGAGATTTCAGGCATGTTGAAGTCACATGAGAATCAGTTTAGGCTGATGTTTGCATATATCCTCACCTCTTCCTTGTAACCTATCACTTCGAAACAGATCATAGTTTTCAAGAGATATAGTAAGATCAGAAATATTAATACAGGTCCATGCCTCAGTTATCATAATAAGTGATGGTTGGCACATAGTAGCAAACATGACTAGATCTGTCTTTTTATTACAGATTGAACGAGCAACATTTAGACATGTATTAAACAGAAGTCACGCTAAGCTAAAATAGTTTAGGGTATCTTGAGTAAAGGAGTTACTATGACCTACGTGAGTGTGGTATGAGGAGTTAGGGGGGGACATGTTAAGTAAATTACTGAAATTTACAGGAAGGTTTGTTAGCCCGGGGGAAAGGGGGAGAATGTTGTCTGTTTGAGATTGTGCGAGGAGAGTGTTTCATATTCTGTGTGTGTGTGCTATGAAATGACTTGAGCTACATTTCGCGCAAGAGGTACCACAAGTGGCTGTATCCCGAAAAAATTTTGATTCGGCTGGCATTGCCGTTCACCAGCGTTTCTAGTAACGTCTTGATGACACAGTTTGTTACTAAGGTTAAACTTATACAGAATGGTTTTAACTTGGGGAGGGTTTGCCATATACGAGTGTCAGTTGTTATGATCTTTTCTAAATATGGTGGTCGCGTTCACCACCTGGCTTGGTAGAGTTGGATGCATACCGTTTTCATTCTCAGCGTTTTTGCGAATAAAATCCCGGGTGTTTTGGATAGGGTGAGGGGTGGAACATCTTCCATTTCCACTTTCACAAATAATTCTAGGGTTAGGTGGTTGAGCAGTGCACCTAGCCCTTATATATTATTATTTGTGTGCGTTTTCAGATGTTGGTCTGATATGTTCTTATTATTGTCAGTCTTACAACTTGGAGAGGCTGGGGGCATATCACAATTTATTAAAGGAATGAACCGGTTCATAGTAGCTAGGAAAGTCGCAGTGTAACGGGTTTGAATCCCACCTATTTTTTTTACTTCAGGGCCAAGATTTATTCAGTTCACTCTTCTTAGTTAAAGACGAAGAATAATTTGGTCCCCTGAACGTGTTTATCAAAAAAACGTCAGTTTCTATCGTGTACTTTCGTGCAATATATTTTGCCATCGATTCTCAAATTTATTAGTTTTAGCTGGAACTGTGTTGTTTTTTGGGACATATTCAGTCGAGGTACCGTTCGAGCAGCTGGGATTGGGAATGCAGGTGTCGTTCGATTTCTTGGTGTTAAGCTCATCAAGACCTACAGAGTGGTTTATTTGTTTATTTACTGTCATGACATTGGAATTTATCTTTGGCCGACTGTGTACTGTGACACCGTAACGTGATCTTGTCGCCTCTCTTGTTTTTACACGACGTTGACAAGGCGTTAGATCCGGGGTAACCTTTATTTCTTTGTACAAAGTTGATGAGCTGATATTTTTCCTCAAACGGATTTTGGCTTTACAAGATTATGCTGAAGTTTTTCTTGTGTAGACGTTTCGGTATACTTGGATACAATATCTCTTATATCTACGAGTTCACCTTTGGAATACATGGTGAAGATTTTTATGATATTGTGTTCGCAGATTTTGATCTTCTGGGTGGTTGACGAGTTGAAGACATTGATCTTTTCCTCAAATTATTTGTCATAATTGTAAATTGAGTGGGATCATTGCTTGTATAATTAACTAAAATATCTAAGGGTGTAACTTATTGTGTATTTACTGTGTTAATAAACAAAATCAATGACCAAAGAGATAGATTTTGAAGAAAAGGGGTTCAGTTTTGAAGTGTAAGAATCACTGCCAGTCAATAAGTAGACCTAAACCAGTGTATTCAGAAGTTAAAAACGTTATCAAACGACAAGTATGTATTAACTGAATAAAAACTTAGAAGGTTTGCTTTCCAGAAGCAAAGTACAACGCGTACAACATATGAATTCCACTAAATCAGTATAATACCCAACGAATGAATAATTTCCGAAAAACTCTACACCACGTGTAAAAAGTTACCATTTTCAGAGTTCGTGCGTTTGTATGTAAGTAAGTTACGAACACATTATTTTTACAAGTACGCTGGCCTTGATGTGGGACATTTGTAACCATCTAATAAACAACGGGACAATTTCAATAGTATTCGAAATTTCATAATGTCTAAATAAGAAGTGTTGTCAGTTTTTAATCCCTAATTGAAAGAATTAAGGATTTGCGAAATTCTGCCTGAGTTGTTTTATAAATGCGTTTCGGCCCCATTGATGACTAATAAGTAGGAATCATTTGCTTTTTCAATCTAGACTATGCCGTAAGCCACACTTTCATAAACGATAACTGAATGAATATTTCGAAAATACATATCAAAAGTGTCAAATGACTGTTAGAAATGCATCGATCTTATACACTTGATATAGAACATTATAAACATTGTAATCATGGAACACGAAGGCAACTTCGAATTGATATTTGTTTACTTCAGTGATCATTTTCTGTGTCTTGCATAATTAAGGAAGCCTGTTCTGTTCTAACATTGATTAGTTTCTGTGAAACATAACTTTCAGTTCATTCCTTGCCACTGATGTTCTGTAGAAGACGCATGTATTTTTTATTATTTTCATATAAATATCGTTTGAATCCAATATTATTTAATTGTAAGATTTTCAATATTTCAGCAATGGTTGGGTGGTGAAAACTGTTCTATACTCGAATATATTTTCCGACCAAATCGCAACTGATGAACGCTTTAGTTGCATCAGAAATTATCGCAGCTGATCTTAATAATAATGGTCCATCAATAAATTTTCTTACTACCGGTGGACACTCAAATTATCGTCAAGCTTCGGAATCGTACCGTCCTATTGAAAACGTGGCTGTATCATACTGTTTCTATCATTGACATGATGTAAATGTGCTTTCAGAAACTGACTCTTATACCTTATATAACTGCGAATAACATTCGCAGTAAGTGTGAAACCATTTGTGAAAATTTGATCTAGCCTTTTAAATGGCATGTCACTTGTGATGTGCTGTTATTTGAGAATAAATATTATTATCATCATTCTTAATATTATAAGAAATATGAGTTTGATTTTCCTTTTTGATAAGTACATTTGCTTCTAAAATAATTGCGTTCGTATTTCAGAATGTTACCTAACTGATGGAATGGAAATTCGGAAATCAGAAAACACGTTGTTCATCAATAAAACAAGTGATGAGAACGTGATTTTTGTATTATATCACTCAATTATTTTGAGGACCAATCAATAAGTGACGCGTTAGCTTGAGAGAGAGAGGTATAGAATTTTGAAACTCAATACATATGTTTTAATGAATGACAACAATCTTGAGCTGATACAGTGAGAATCTTCAGTAAAATTGCTTCAGATCATGGAATAAATAGAGTGTTTGTTTTATTTTCAGAGTTGAGTAGAGAGTTTATGGTGAGGTTTCAATAATCCATTCGAACTTGTTATATGAAGAACTTGTAGTGCTGTACGTTCTGATGAGAACACGATTGATGAGGTGAAAACATTCATTTTTATGATCAATTCTACCATAGATTTTCGACTGCACTTCTTTGTTCGTAACACATTTTCATGGGAGTTTTCTCTTTGTGTTGCTGACATATGTGATTCAGCTGATATTTAGCTTGACCATTTTGTTGATGTGATTTCGGTGTTTTCGACATGACGAAATCTCAAGCTAATATACTGATCAAACTGTATTTCCTTTCCTTGTCAAGGACGCGCTAGTTATTAGTATATGGTAATGATCATGGTCAATGTCGAATCGACTTCTTAGGCAGACGTATTTATCCAAAGAAGTCAATTTCGGCTTTCTTGTTATTCATCTATCCACACTTTTTATCGAGCTGCAATACTATGATCAATATCCTTTCATATGAATTATACTTGAAACCACGTTTTGAAACGGTTGATAGCCCTATTAATAGACATCTAAGTTCAGGTAATTGCAATCTCACCAGTTTCTGCCACCTCTTTTGGCTTCACTTGTTAATTTATCGAGCAACATTTTCGCAACAACTCCAGGCACGGAGTGGCTGGGTTCGCCTACATTTGTTCTTATCACAGTTGAGCGTCTGTTGTCGAAATTTTATTGATAATTCCATATTTTCTATTCATCAGTTTTGTATAGATGATTTGAAATTTTGTTGGGGACGTTAAACGCCTAGAACTCGATTGATAAATGCATTGTTTTGAATTGGCGTTTGCGAGCATGGGCTGATCAGTTGACATTGCGATTTCATTTCCCACACGCAAAATCCATGTCTCCGATTGACTGCTGTGTATTTGACTGTTCTATTCTCGTAATTGTCTCAAGGACTTTTCGATGATGTATAAATAAATGAGAGTTGTGTGCTTGATTGTATTGTGATTGCTGGGTGTTTGTAGAATATACTTTCTACGCTTAAAAACCTTTCTATCTTCAGCTTGGGATTCAAGGTAGCGTATCTGAACGCTGGTGATCGTCTCGCACGCGTTTATCGACTGTGGTTAACTCGTATTAGCTTCAAGCGTACCTTGTGACGAAGCCTAATAATTCACCGTTTCATGACTTTCATATGAGCTAGTTTACGATACTTCAACTATTTGATTCATAAGGCATTGTTTACCGAATCAACATAATAACCGATCATAGTAACCATCCATTGTTTAACGGAATTACCTTCAGCTAACATTTAGTATATTTTTATCGTTGTCACACATAAACAATGATAGGTTTTACTATCTGAGATGAATTTATTCAAGACTTTCAAATCATGTTATTCAATGTACAGTTTATACTCTAGATCGTGGATTTCATTGGCTTCTATTATTATATATAGATTTCGTAGGACAGTTTGTCGTATGATTTATGAAACTCCACTCAGGGTATCACACAGAGAACTGTGAAACCGGTCATCGTCAGGTTCATGCTATCCACATCACGTTCGAGAATAACTAAACAGTTCAAATATTTACTCATATTATTCGATCAAAAAAGACAGTGAATTGCGGTTTCGATATCCTAGAACTACTGCGAGCGACTCTTATAATATACTGATATCAGGCCACATGTTCAGATCATTTCGATGAGAAAACAAAAGAGAGTTATCTATTAGAATCAGAATTATATCCATACATTCCTCATTTCCTTTGTGGATATAATATTGTTCTCATTTCAGTGACTATTTACTGAACTGTGTGAATGTTAGGTATCTGAAAATTTTAAAATCACTTATAAATCTCGAACCGTGCGCATATATGTTATCAACTCAGTACAATCGATTGAAACGCAAACTATGACTTGATTTGAAATGCACTAGTTAGTATCAATCACTGATAATTACTGTAAGCGAATCTGCATGAAGTTTGAGTAGAAAGTGCATACACTTGTAATGCAGTTCATCCGAGCTTGTTCCATCGATTTCGCAATCTAACAATTCGACTGTTTCACAGTTACGTTCACATGTAGATTACTTACTCCCCCAGTGCTCCCTTTTAATTTTATAATATGATATTTCAGTATAATATGTTCTCAGAGAAATCGTATCTGGGAATTTGAAAACGATTATGGTTTTCATTCACATAATACTGTTAGTTAACAAACCACATATAACAAGTCATAATCACTTTCAAATTTATCCAATTGAATGAGTAAAATATTTCAGATTTGCTGCTGAATTATGAAGTGTGAGAGCATTTGTATAATATGAGTGAGAATTGTGTAATATGACATTGATTTACATTGAGCATTTGATGAATGATACAAATTTTAAAACGATAAGAAATCGATGATAAGCACATATTTACTTTCTGGTATATGTTTGTAATAATTATCACATTTTTCAATGTTGTTATTATGTAGCATATCTGTAAGAAAATACAAACAATTTCAAAACGTATGATTGTAAATGGTGATGATAATATTCAGGGCATTCGCTCTTCAACAAATAAGAAATTTTTTCTCCTTCCTAATGTATATTAAGATTTAGAAATTAGCACAATAACATTTCACGATGCCGTATACTGAAGTGAGATCAACTGGTATTTATGGATTTGAAGTGTGAAAAATGAGATCATCACGTTTTGATAAAGATAACGCATCGTCGTTTTAACAAACAGATATATTCTGATTATTAGTAAATGTACTTTTTTCTTTGCAGTGCATGATAAAAAGATATGATTTGTAAATATGTAATCTTGATTTTATAGATAAAACCTACTCATGTAGAAAACGCTCATCGCGTTCTTTGTTAACTCAGTGTATTTCCATCGACGCACATCAATTTCCATTCGAAGTTCCTCTATAAAACCTAGTATTAAACTTTATAATAATTACATGCACACAACTATTTTGTGTCAAAAAAACATCATTCGGACAGAATTCAGCGAAATGAGAAGTATTCTTTATTTATACACGATGGACAAACATCATCTCAAGATTATAATTCAACCGCTAATTATGGTGATACAGCATTATCCCATATCCGTTACAGAGGTATGAGTTTTCAAGTAATCATAGCCATGGTAATATTTCGCGATGATCAAGATTACCTGCTTTGGATTTCACGACTCCTAAATGAAGATGTCGGGACATTTCATTAGACTCAGTAATGTGAGGTGTATATTTCGATACACTTTCTCACTCAATTTTTGGGGTTGCAGTGGAACTATTTTGTCGAAAAAACACCATTACTGACGTACAAATACTTATTATTGAACATATGTAACAATAACTGTTTATTGTACATCATTTGTTTATTTGTACTGAAAGTCATTATTGGAGCGCCACCCACGCAATCCCTGCGGATCTATTGATCGTTTCGTGTTATGATTGATTGTACAAGCTGAACACGTTATATTATTCTAATATCACTCGACTTTCTGTCAATAAAAGTCGATATCCTATATACAATCTTCTGTTCTGGAATAAGTGTGGGCGTGTAAACTTCACGACTCAACATTTTGGTGAACCCTTCGTCTACAACGCGCTATTAACTTGGATATCTTCGCCACAACACGATCAAACTTGGTGAGTCTGTCAGTTTTCTATCCATTTATCATATTATTTATTCTGTTGATTAAATTTTAATACTTATATATAATAAACTAGCAACAGCGATTTAATCTTAAGTAACAATGGATAGCGCTAAATGTACTGATATGACAGACTCCCAGATCCAGGTCCTTAATTTTCGACCTGTCTCCTTTATTCCCAACGATCCAGAGGCCTTGTTCGCGACACTGGAGGCTCAGTTCGAGATCTGTCGCGTAACGAACCAGCGGCTCATGTTTGCATATGCCCTGGAATCCTTACCTTGGGACCATATAGCGGCTGTCCGTGAGGTCGTCCTCAACCCCAATGCGCCAGATGCCTACAGTCGTCTCAAGGAGGCGATTCTCCAGCATTTCCTCCCATCGAAGGAGGAACGTTTGAGGACTCCTTTAGCACGTCACCTTATGGGTGATGCTAAACCTAGCCACCACCTCACACGCCTGCAATCACTAGCCGGACCGACAGCAGCTAATCAAGATATAGTCAAGGAGCTGTGGTTCGACTCATTACCAGCTCATGTTCAGCCTACGATCGCCGCCCTGCCCGAAGATATACCGCTAAGCCAAGTCGCACTAGTGGCAGTCAGAGTGATTGCACGAACCGGTCATCGAGACAACTATACTGTTGCGTCCACGTCACATACCGGCGTGGGCCTCGAGGCCAAACAGGGTAAAGCTCACAAGGATCAGGGTTGCTGTATACACAGCCGTCTCAGTTTTTCAGACCGTTCCAATGTACCTAAACCTTACGTCCGACGAGCTCGATCGCGATCGCGTAAGGCTGCAAGTACTCGCCCCCAGCGGGCATCTTCCTAGCCACGCCAATCAGCGGCTTCGGAATGGAATACCGGTTGGTGCTGTTTCCACCGAACTTTTAGGTCCGGCGCCCGCCATTGTCGACCTCCCTGCTCATACAAGGCGGGAAACTCCCAAGCCGGAGAGTAAAAGCGCCCCTACTCGCAAGCCACTTACCTCAGGTTGGCCGCCTATTTTACGTGCACGATATCCGCACAAACGCTAGGTACTTAGTTGACATCGGTGCCCAAGTTTCGGTCGTACCATTAGGTAGCAGCAAGTCACAACCTACAATAATTCGATTACGCGCTGCGAATAGCACTGTCATTCCTACCTATGGTACACGACAGCTATCGGTCAACCTGAGCGACCGACGACAGTATCTGTGGACGTTCATCATTGCCGATGTTCCCACAGCTATACTCGGTATCAATTTCCTACAGCACTATGAATTGCTAGTCGATTCACGTAGGCTGCAGCTAATCGATACTTCGTCGAACAGCAAATTTATGGGCTTTCGAGCTCATACAAATGCGTACCGAATAACAGGTTTATTTCATTCGCGTGATGACATTTTCCATGCTTTACTCGAAAAATTCCCTCAATTAACTAAACCACTCGAGGAGACTGCATCGGTGACCCGACATGTGGTTCATCACATTGTCACCCGTGGACCACCAGTCACGGCAAAGCCTCGCCGACTAGCACCGGACAAATTAGCTTTCGCTAAACGTGAGTTTGACAATTTACTATCTACTGGTATTATTCATCTTTCTCACAGTCCATGAGCCTCACCACTCCACATGGTTCGAAAGAAGGATGGGATAAGTTGGCGACCATGTGGCGAATACCGAGCACTAAATGTAGTCACGCGTTTCGATAGTCACCCCATCTCCCACATACACGACGTTACGGCATCACTCAAGGGCACGACTATCTATTCCAAGATCGATCTGGTACGGGCATACCATCAGATCCCAGTCGCCCCTGAGGATATTGAGAAAACTACTGTCACGACTCCTTTCGGTCTGTTTGAGTTCCTACGAATGCCATTTGGATTACGGAACGCTGCTCAAACTTTCCAGAGGTTTATCGATAGCATAGTACGAGACTTTGATTTTGTTCACGTCTATATTGATGACTTGGTAATCGCATCAACAAACGTAGATGAACATTATCAACATCTTAAACTCTTATTCCGACGTCTCTCAGATAATGGAATACTAATCAACCCAGATAAGTGCGAACTCGGCAAAGCAGAAATAAAATTTCTGGGTCACGTTATTAGGCATGAGGGTATTCTACCATGTGAAGATAAAGTACGTACAATCATGGAGTACACTGTACCGTCTTCACTCAAAGAACTGAAGGCTTTACTCGGTTTGGTCAACTTCTATCGACGTTTCATTCCTCACGCCGCGGAACGGTTACGACCACTAACCGATCTACTTCGCGGGAATCCACGTAAACTAGAATTGAACGATGACGCGCGTACTGCATTTTCCGAAATTAAAAGAGCTTTGGCTCAAGCCACGCTCCTCGCCCACACCGACTCATCAGCCACGCTCAGTATAGTGGTTGATGCATCCGATTTTGCTATAGGAGCCGTCATGCAACAAAACATCTCTGGAAGTTCGAAACCTTTCGAATTTTTCTCACGACGCCTTACTACCACGGAGATGAGAAATAGCGCTTTTAGTCGCGAACTGCTAGCAGCCTACTGTGCCATCGAACATTTTCGGCACGCAGTAGAAGGTCGTAACTTTATCCTTTTTACCGACCATAAGCCTCTAACGTATGCTCTTCATACAAAATCTGACCGCTACTCACCACGAGAGTGCAGACATTTGGACTGTATCTCTCAGTTCACGACGGACTTTCGTCATATTGAAGGCGAGTCGAACTACGTTGCCGATGCTTTGTCACGTAATCAAATGAATGCAGTTACTTTACCAGTGCTCGATCTTTCTACTTTGGCCGCCGCCCAAGCGAACGATCCTTCTTGTTCAGAAGCACAACAAACCACATACCTTCAGTGTCAGGAAGAGCCCCTAGCTACTACCTCAAGCACTATCCTGTGTGATACCTCTAACGGTCTACCTCGACTCATCGTACCCTCTGCTTATCGTCTTCTCGTCTTCGATGCCCTTCATGGTCTGTCTCATCCAGGTATCGCAGCTACATTACGTCTCATCGCTGCACGATACGTCTGGCCTTCCATGAACAAAGATGTCTGTATGTGGGTGAAGCAATGCTTACAATGTCAACGATAAAATTGCACAGGCACGTAGCCGCCCCCATCTGCACATTTGCTACGCCTGATGCTCGCTTCGATCACGTTCATATTGACATTGTAGGACCATTACCACCATCGCATGAGTATGATCACATACTCACGTGCATTGATCGTTTTACAAGATGGCCCGAAGCTATTCCCATCACCTCTATTACGGCGGAAATAGTCGCTCACCGCTTTGTAGAACGATGGATAGCTCTGTACGGTTGTCCCTCGACTGTCACAACTGACCGAGGACAACAATTCGAGTCCGAACTATTCTCCTCGCTAACTCGGCTGCTTGGTACGAAGCGCATATGCACTACCACCTACCACCCAGCTTCAAATGGTTTAGTCGAAAGGTTTCATCGCCAACTCAAAAACGCTCTTCGAGCACACGAAAACAACAATTGGTACGAAACCTTACCGCTCGTCCTTCTAGGCATCTGAACGAGCTTAAAGGCAGATATTCAATGTTCCGCCGCTGAATCGGTATACGACACGACATTGCGTCTGCCTGAAGAATTTTTCACACCAAGGAGCAGTGATAACTTCAATAAATCAGACTACGTCCAACGACTGTCTGCATTTATGCGAGCACAGCCTCCGGTATCAACTCCAGTTCAACATCGACAGGTTGCTCTCCCCCGAGAGTTATCTACCTGCTCACATGTTTTATTCGAGTCGAGTCGAGACGCAAACCTTTGCAACAATCTTACGAAGGACCTTTTCACGTGATTTCTCGTCACGAAAAGACCTTCAAGGTTGCTCGACATGGCTGCGTCGAGATAGTCAGCAGTGATCGTCTCAAGCCAGCACACGTCGATGACAGTGCCCTACTTGCTAATCCGAGACACAATGCTTCACCTAGCGAGATCCTTAAAACTACCCCGGACCCCACGCTAGCGAAATCAGAAACCTCATTCTCACGTCCTAGTCAGCAGCACGCGCCATCTGCACTATATACGGATGAGACTCAGGTCTCACGTCCAGATCAGCAGACCACGCCGCACTGGACTGTGGATGAGAATGCAGGCTCACAAGGTACGCACGAGGCTACTCTCTCGCTTTCCGGTCGCCGCGTAGGTCTACCTGTACGCTTTCTCGAATAACTACTAATCGTACACAGGGGCGACATAGGATTTTACCATCATACTAAACACATGCTACACTTTTTCTCCTTTTCTTTAATTTTTTTTATCCCGAGCATATACTTCCGACCATTGTCCTGTTGGTACCGTCGACTTCAGTCAACCTTGGCGAAATCCGGCCTGATCACACACGCTCTAATCAATGCACTCAGTCTATCTTCTGGCTACGAATATATCTAGTATACGAATGGTTTCGCATTGGTTCCGTCCTACGTCTGCAGCTTTATTTGGTCCGGAGCCCTACGAACGCAATCATCAGACTCTGGATACAAGCCACGCTGGTGTGGTATGCTAATCCGATGAACAAACTTGGAACGTAATTATTGGCACGGCAGCGGACAAACTCTAGGTGACAACTCGAGCTTCATCAGTCGCTTCCTGTCGTCAACCATTCTGCCCGTCAACCGAATTTCGGTCGAACAGCCCCCTGGACGAAGCCGCTATTTATCGAAACTGTAAAACCCTTTTTAGCGGAGGGCTCCTGTAGTGGAACTACTTTGTCGAAAAAACACGATTACTGACGTACAAATACTTATTATTGAACATATGTAACAAAAACTGTTTCATTGTACATCATTTGTTTATTTGTACTGAAAGTCATTATTGGAGCGCCACCCACGCCATCCCTGCGGATCTATTGATCGTTTCGTGTTATGATTGATTGTACAAGCTGAACACGTTATATTATTCTAATATCACTCGACTTTCTGTCAATAAAAGTCGATATCCTATATACAATCTTCTGTTCTGGAATAGGTGTGGGCGTGTAAACTTCACGACTCAACAAGGTTTTTACACTTTCACACTATTCGCGAACACTGAGTTTGGTCCAGTGAATTTTGATTTGAAGTTTTTGTACAGGAAAATCTAGATTGCAGTATTGTATCGATTACATTAAAAAACGTTTTACTTATTGTAATAGCTACAAAACAACAAACGGCTGAATCCTATCCGTGATTGTTAAATACAGCCATGTGAATACTGTCAAATGATATAGCAAATCTCTATGGATCCAGGTGATCCGTCTAATCACGTGTGTATTAGAAACTACTGAAGAGTGTTGTTTTATGATCTACTACCGAGTGAGCGGTCACCAATGTATTGTGAGTGCGATTTTTTGACGTGTTTTGATATTTATTCATGCATAGCTTTATTATTGTGAATGAAAGTTATACTTTTGTGATCCAACCAACATCCTGCTCATGTTGCCAGTAAAAGAGGAGCAAAGATTTATAAGTAGTGGGACAATCTTATATTTTTTCTTCACCATAGTCACGCAGTTATTATTCTGCATCCCCATCGTCGAATTCCTAATACATTCTACTAACTCAGTCAATCTGTTTGGAATAAATGCTGCGATAAATGTTCTAAGCAATAGAGTTGTGAACCTCAAAACATTTGTGCTACATAACTGTACGTCTACAAAGCTTGGAAAAACTCATTCGGAAGTACACGTGCCTGTTATGTGCCCAAATGTAACTTACATTGAGTTTCACATCGTATCAATTTCTAACATCAGCTACCGATAATTTATGATAGTGCAAACTATGTTAATTTTCTTCTTCACCAAAGTCACATCAATACAGTATGGAATTACATTTTCTTGCGAAATCGATGATTTGTAGGTCAAATATTTGTAATTAGGTACAGTGTTCTTTGAAAATAGTGAATACAAATCGTATGCCAATGTGCATACAATTCCACACAACTACATAATCATATTTTATTAACTCTATAACTATACACTTGGCAGTGCGTGTTTTTACTTTAGTCCATGCCAGAGCTCTATTAGACTGGTACTACATAATCGTATTTTTTATTGGCTCTAATATTCTACACTTATCAGTTCCTTTTTAACATTACGCCATATTGTGATTCAAATAAATTGTGATTTTGAAAGAAAATATGGCTTTTCTTCAGAGTGGTAACTGTGCTTTAATTAGTTTTCTGCATAAATAATATAGCGTTTGTAATTGTTTTTCTATTCATTATTGTTTGTTATTGAAAATACGACAGAACTCGCTTGATAAATATCTTAATTTCGGAATAATTTCATGCATCGATCAGTTGATTTTCAGAAAAAATATTTAGCTATTATTGGTTACTGTGGAATTATATAGTGCTTTGAAGTTCAAACATTTCGAGAAATGAAGTTTCCGTTTGATTTATTCTAGTGAAATAATAATTATGCGTCTTAAGTAGTAGGCATCAAGCTGAAACTTAAGAAAAGTAATCGTCAAATAGAATTCAACAATAGATCTTATCTATAATATACCTTGAAAGAAAGCATAAACATTGAAACTTGGAATAAGATCTGAAATAGAAACCGTTTGCAGAATGGCTTTTCTGAAAAAGCCTGATAGGGTTTTGAAGTCTTGAATTGTACGAAGAATCTGGTACGATGAATGTAATATTTCCGGAGTGAAAATTATAACCTACCAGACAGGTAACTTGCGAACGACATTGCAACGGAACTGAACACACATACTTGGCGAAAATAAGTCAACGTTCTGTTTAAGCAGTTGCCAGAACTTTGAAAGAGTATTGCTTGCACTGGCTTCTGGTTTATGAGAAGCCTGAATCCCTTACTGTAGGGAAACTAGTAGAAAGTGCATACAGCTCAACCAATGAAAACAAAGTCTTTCTCTATCTGGCTGTATTTCATCTACGCCGCGGTCCATGTGCGGAATTCATGCTGAATGGCTTCTTTTGATAGATCTGAATTAGACGATTCTTATTTGTGAGTGGAAATAGATAAGGCATCAAGACTGTTTCCTACTATAAATACTCATCCTGTTTCGTTATAATTAAACCGTCCGATTTCGCGAGAGAGGTCTGCACAATCCATCTTCCAGCAGTCTAAAGATATCATCCAATCTTGTTTCGCAGTTATTGTGACCGACGCACTCAGCAACTATCACATTCAGATGCACCATCAGGAATTCATGATGATCATTGAGTGTTTGTCGAAGTGCTTTGAAATGGTTAATTATCAGCTCCATAATGCCACTTGCGACAACTAAATCTAATAAGCTCGTCACTGGAATTTTCCCATGAAACAGTCTACAAACGTTCATCTTATCTGACAATGTGTCGCGATTATTCTCTACTTGATTCAAGCATTTAGTCTACAGCAAGTCATCTGTGACCTACGCTCGTCATTATATCATAACCAGTCGAACAAATAATTGAAAAGATTCGTAGATGCGTTTGAAAAGCATAGTTTATTTCACTACATCAGCTTCAGCGTTGCAAAGTTAATTATACATTTCTCGACATCAACCAAATGTGAAGACTGAAAACGACCAACAGCCCTGTGAACACTGAACTAAACACGATCTATGTTGAGAAGGGTGAGTGATCATATGAATTGACTGTGGCATGTATCAACTACAGGTTGGGGATGGCAGATGTTCGTGACATGGCAAGCACATATGCTAACAGCCTGCTTCAGATCGCTCATTAAGTGAATGTACACCTCCTCCTGACATTCTACAAGATACTTTCAACTATTCGGGGGCCACAAAACGAGACAAAGCTGAACAAACAGCCGATTTACATTCCAGTACGTGGCCACATCAATAGCGTCGATGAGTACATTTCAACTAGTTATGAAGATTCGCGAATTCGTTCATCTGATGATAAATGTCAAGAAACAGTAGCATTCTCACTGCAACAACAGCTTAGCTGTCGTGAAAAATCAATCTTTCAATAACCGATTCACACGTTTCACTAGACAAATGAAAGTGAATGCCTGTTATATGATGTACAAGTGAATTACGTTTGTGTACTGCATTTGATTCCTGTGTTGTAGTGGCTCGTGCGAAATGTGTCACCGTATGCCTTAGGATTTCTCTTCAGGTGTATATTCAGTTTATTTTTGTGTGCTTCATCCATAACATCGTTTTAACATGAATGATTCAGAACAGTGATGCGATTTTGAAATGAATGTACTAATATATTATAATTCAACGTAATTTAAAGGAGAAGTCATTTTTATTTGAAAAACATTTTAAAATATTTATTTAATAAAAAGAAAACAACTTATTGATTAATTATTACGGTTACAACAATCTTCAATAATAATTTATCCGTTGCTACATTTCACACCGTCGTTACGTCAGGCTTATTTGAATATTTGTTAACTGAAAAAGTGTAAACGCGTTATAATAAAAAATGGAAAATTATTTTAATTTCTCTGCAGAACAGTAATTTAAATGCTTTTCTCTTATCTTTACTCATGTCAGAATATTTTCAAAGGACTCTACGTTAAATCGCAATTCCTTTTTCAATTATAACGGTTACAAATTTGGAGTTTTCTACTTACATATTTCATCATCTAAATCTTTCATCATACCATAAATAGCTAGGAATAAAAACAAAATATCAATAAGTGGTAATGTGAAAGAAAGCAGAAAGAAATTTTTTATTTGCAATCTAACGATTTGACTGTTTTACAATTACGTTCACATGTAGATTACTTACTACTCCAGTGCTCCTTTTTAATTTTATAATATGATATTTCAGTATAATATGTTCTCAGAGAAATCGTATCTGGGAATTTGAAAACGATTATGGTTTTCATTCACATAATACTGTTGATTAACATACCACATATAATAAGTCATAACCACTTTCAAATTTATCCAATTGAATGAGTAAAATATTTCAGATTTGCTGCTGAATTATGAAGTGTGAGAGCATTTGTATAATATGAGCGAGAATTACGAAATAACACATTAATTTACATTGAGTATTTGATGAATGATACAAATTTTAAGACAATAAGAAATCGATGATGAGCACATATTTACTTTCTGTGATATGTTTATAATATTTATCACATTTTTATATGTTGTTATTATGTAGCATATCTGTAAGAAAATAAAAAGATTTTCAAAACGTACGAGTGTAAATGGTAATGATAATATTCATGACAGTCGCTCTTAACCAAATAAGAAACGTTATCTTCGTTGTAAATGCATATTCAGCTTCAGAAAGTGCCACAATAATATTTCACGATGCCGTATACTGAAGTGAGATGAACTCGGATTTATGGAAAATGAGTTCATCACATTTTGATAAAGATGACGCATTGTCGTTTCATTAAACAAATATATTCTCAGGTAGCAGTGTATCATTATTAGTAAATGTACTATTTTCTGTGCAGTGCATGCTAAAACGATATGATTTGTAAATAGGTGATGTTGATTTTTGAGATAAAACTTACTCATGTAGAAAACGCTCTTCGCTTCTAAACGTAATTCAGCGTTTTCCCATTGATGGAGAGATATTTTTGTATAATTCTCTAAAAGAACTAGAATTAAATAAGATAATAATTCCATGCACACAATTATTGTATGTCATAAAACATCAATCAGACGGACGTGCAACAACAGAGTAAGAACATCTGTAAATATTTTGAGGTCAACCTGAACGAGGCGCCTCGGTGGACTTCCGAAGCTAACTTTCGAGTTGTCACTTTATCTCGTATCTATGTCAAAGTCATGAGTTTACAAATGATCGTAGCTCTGTCAATATTCCGCACAGGTACAAGTAACATGCTGTGTATTCCTTGACAAACTAATATCCCGAGCACCCAATTAATGAAGGTGAAATTTATCACAAACTTTTGTCACGCAATATCGTGCTGACCGATTGGGAGAGGATATCAGTGAAAATAATCTCAATTTGGTATGCAGAGTTCGACTACACCTGAGTTTGTGTTTACATCGAAACAATATTCCAGTTTGCTACTTTTTTCAAAAAACATAATCATCAAAGTGTTTAATCTGCTGAAAATTCACTGAGTCATACTTATACGTCAAGCAAATCTATCTTACTTCATATGGATATGTAGGAAATGTTGTCAGCTAAACAGACCTTCAAAATTCCTTTTCAGATTTTGAATTTCAGTTTTCATTTCTGCGTTGTTCAAAGTGGAGAAAGTAACCTTTATTACTGATAATAAAAATTTCAATATTTCGTATTCGAGCAAATCTGAAAGAAGAATTAGCAAGTGTCATCCCCATGGGAACAATCTTGTACGATACACTCAATCAAATAATCAACTATTTTATTGAAAGTAACAAAATAAATCCCCACCCCCTTTTCGTTTCTAATTTCCGATAACGCAAGCAAGATGTGTGTGAATTACATCATCGTTAATACTGTCGATGAGAAGCTGTCATTGAGTTTGCTCAATATCATCATTGACAAGTAGAACCACCGGCGTAATGCCAATGTGTAAGTAGTTGTGTACGAAGTGTTACCGATTATATAAGTCAAGTTAATCAGTCAAAAGTATTATATCTAAAAATATTTGCAATGTCTTTTCAAACCTTCCAAATCACGCAGTCCATAGATGGCTTCAAGACGTTGACTTGCGCAGTAAACGTCTACAACCGCAAATAATTATTAGGTGAAAAGGAATATTTCACATACAATCGTCAATTTTATTTTCTCCATGCTTTAGCATTTTCTTGATTTCAGCTGATTCAAAATAGAAAATTGATTTTCAGTATGAAGAAATACACTTTTATGAAGAACTTGGCTATTTTGAAATCAAATGTGTCCCAGTTTTCAGTGAAATAAAAAAAGTGATAGATAAAAACTTCAATGTTTAGACGAGCGTCGATCTTACTATTCATTTTGAAACCAGTAGGTACGTATATGCAGTGAAAATAGAATTTTCCACCTGATTTGCGGTATTTTATAGAGAGAAACTGGACTTCAAATGACACGGTTTCGGAAATGTGAACAGTTTCTTTAGATTCGTTTAGCTTATTTCGTACTTGTCATCTAAATGGCATAACTAACATCGTGTAAACCTTTGACATATTTTCCTGATGACAGTCCTAATAATCGAGCTATCAGTGAAACAGTCATATAGGATAGAATACAAACAACAGTATTCCAAGCATATCTAGATACGTCTTTTGATTTATTTTCATAATTGATACGCTGAAATTTACATTAGTTAGACCGAAAGTGTATTTCGCAATAATGAGTAACGAAAAAAATAAGGAAATCGAAATACCTATTTCGTCTGTCAATGATGTCTGGAGATTCTGTAACTTTCCGTTAGCATATTCTATTTCATCTGGAGTAGAATTAGGAAACAGTCATTTAAACGTCAATTATTGTTGTCCATGATATAACAAATATCAACTCAATCGGCTTACATTTTGAAAAGTCTCTTAAATTTTGTAAGACAATGGACATTATTCGTGGGCGCTCTGAAATAAACGAATACACAAAATAAGATAAATCGATCCCAAACAATGCAGTCACTCTTAGAATGTTATGGAAAAGATCATACATGAGTGCATGTACTTCTCACAGAGTCGCTCAAGGCAGTTAGCATCAATCGATAAAGCAGTCTGTTTCATGCTTATTTCGGTCCGTCTCGAACCGTATGCACTCAAGTATTTCAAAATAAAGCCAGTCATGCGACAAATACTGATGCTTCCCGACTGTTTCAAAAATGTTTACATGTGGATAACGTGTACATAAGTATGTCGGGCTCGTTAACTTGAAAGATGTGTTCGCTGATTAAACAACAATTGGAAAGGCGCACGATCACTGTTACCTATCAAATATGGTGTAGAATTCTTTTTGAATGTTTTGTGTTTTGGAAAATCCCTCCATGTTTACATATTTTTGCTATGACATGATGGACTTTTTCTCTTGACATTTTTGGTATTTTATTTGATTCCAATTTGAGATTTTACCATTGTATATTGTTATTCTTTCTATATTTTGTACTTATATTGAAGTTTTTGGGTTTGCTTCTGAATTGTACATATATTGTTTAAATTTT
>OX103975.1:12466561-12507303 GCA_944470395.2 Schistosoma turkestanicum
AAAAACTTCAATATAAGTACAAAATATGGAAAGAATAACAATATACAATGGTAAAATCTCAAATTGGAATCAAATAAAATACCAAAAATGTCAAGAGAAAAAGTCCATCAGGTCATGGCAGAAATATGTAAACATGGAGGGATTTTCCCAAAAACAAAACATTCAAAAAGAATTCTACAGTAGGTACCAAAGTTTATTCTTAATTCACAATAATCGACCAACTGCAAACGAACAAACCAAGACAAACAGGAGTCCGAAATGGCGGAAAATATTAATTTTACACGTTCTTTAGTTAATTTAAACAAATATGCACAAAAAACACAGTGAAATTAATGATATTTATTTGAAGGTTTTAACCAACCAAATGTCTTCGTTCCTCCGGTAACATCATGTTTCGCTCACAATAGTTCAGTCATCAGGATCACTCTGAATCCTGGCTATATTTTCGTCCAGATCTTCAGGCTTATATGTGTAGACTACTTCACATCATCAGCATATATTATGCTCTATCAAATTTGATTGTACTACATATATCGTTTCCGTACATCAGAAACAAGAGTGGACCTAAGACACTTCCCTGAATAACCCCATTGGTTATTGGTTTTGGTGATGAAAGACAGTCGTTGTACTTTATCATTTGTTGTCGCCCATTTAGGAATGAAGCAAACCATGAGTGTAGTGGGTTGATGATTCCGAATGACTTTAGTTTAGGTAGAAGCCTTTTGTGTGTGACTCAATCAAAAGCCTTTTTAAAATCGAAGAAAGGGACTGATCCTAGAAGCCGTTTGTCTTGTTTATGCGTGATATCGTTGAAGTCATCTAACAGATATGTATCACACGACCTGGACCTCAATAATCCATGCTGTGAATTGGATATCAGTTTGTGACTAAGTAGATGTTGTTGTAAATCTGACCTGACCACATTCTCCATAACCACAAAGTAGTTAGTCCAGTCAATGCTTCTGAGGCAATTTCGGAATTCTGACCAGTCAATCCGAAGAAAGTTCCTACGAAGTGTAGTGGAGCTGTGTCACATCCTGATTGCTCAGCAACATGAAGTGCTGTGTCACTATTTACACATGTTGTCCTAGGATCAACTCTAGGTCGAGTCAAATAATTTACCCCACGTGAAGGGTTCCGAACATAAGCTTTATTCCATCGAGCCAATCCTGTTTTGTCCTTATTCATATTCACTGTACTCATTAACCTCTATTTGCTCGAATCCAAATAACCGTTCCTTGCATTTCGAGCAGTTAAGAGGCTTTGACCATCACACACCACGGATGCACCCAGATGCCTACCCTTTTTGCCTTTTTCTTTCTTTTCCATACTTGAAAAAACCATCTTATCTGCTACGCAAACCGGCTTGTTACTAGGATACACATCAAGGCATTTTAACCATTGGGGTCACATACTCGGTTTTCAAGAGGGTTTACTTTTCTGATACAATTAACAACTCTCATCAATTCCGGGTGTGAGTTAGGTGTACAAGAAGAATCCTCATATCTCGCACGCAGATGACTAATGGCTTCCGTATTATGTCCTGTTTTAGCCCGATTCACTAATCTTCCGAACCTCCTACTAGCTATCTTAGCACGAGACATAATAAAATCCGTCAATTCATTGAAATTAGGTTCTCTTTTCTTCTTCGTCCCACTTAATTCCCAGCTCCGCCCACTGGGCTTGCATTCGATGAGGTAAGAGCCTAGTTATTCGCTCTAAAGTTACTGGAGAATTTGGTTCCGCTATACAATTTAACTGTTCCATAGTAAGAGCAACGTTTTGCATTTTAATTGTTAATTCCGTCAATTTTTCTGGATCATTATAGTAGGCATTTCCAGTTCTAAACAAGTCCTGCAGAGTTTCACGGGCTATCACATGCGATTGTCCAAAGAGCTGCTTTAAAATAGCCCTAGCTTTTTCATATCCTACTTGTGGTTCGATTATACGGCAACCTTCAATCGCATTTCTTGCTTTTCCCTTACAGTAGTGAATTAAATAAATTAAATGTAGATTATCATCCCTTACTCGGGCTTCTATAAACATCTCAAACTGTCTAACGAACCTAAAGTAATCTCGGTGTTTGCCGTCGAAGAATAGGAGTTCAACCTTTGGTAATTCCAAGCCTACTATCGGTGTCTTAAACATCAATTCTTTCCCAGGTACCTCAGAGATCTCGTCCAAGTCTTGTTCCTTGGTGCCTTTTCAGGGTGACTTACAATAATAAGTATCAAACGTAACATCATTGTTATTTATGAGAGAACCCATTAAATATGAAGTGTCGTAGACGACTTCCCTCGCATTTTGGGATTCTTCATGCGCTTCAACCCTCTTCGTGTTTGTTTTCTTTCGAGAGCTCATAATTAATTGAAATTCAACGGGAAATAAATAACAAATACGAAATATAAAGTTTCCACCGGTAAATCTCGGTCAATAAAAATCCAAAAAGATCAGAAGATCGCTTTCCAAAATACAGTTCGATCAAAAAAAGTTATGTAATCCAAAGTTCTTCTTCCAAGAAGTTAAATATTGTAAACGATTAAAATTCCAAATGTTTCCTTGTTCTTCCTAATTGTTCTTCTTAATTGAAAGAAGAGTGATACCTCTGTGATCTCACACTCGCTGTGAACGGCTCTCTTTGGTACTTTGATCAGGTATTCTTCTTTCCGGTCTGATGGCACTTGTTCCTTATCCCAAATCTTCTTGAAGAGGATTTGAATTATTTTTGCAGTTGCATCCACATCTGGGCCAATATTGATTAGGGAGACCGTGGATGCTGCTTTGATGTTGGATGGGTCAACTGTATCTGTTCGATTCAACAGTTCCTTAAAGTTCTCTACTCACCTATTTTGCTGCTCTTCGGTGTTGCTGATTACTTTGCCTTCCTTGCTTTTCACTGGTCGTTCTGGTTTATGATATTTTCCGACGAGCTTCTTTGTTGTTTCGTACGATTGCCCCAAGTTTTCCTTTCCAGGATCATTGCTACATCTTTCACATATATTCCTGTAGTTTACTTAACACGTTTCCCCTATCTCCTCATATCACATTCACGTAGGTCATAGTAACTCCCTTAATCAAGATAACCTAAACTATTTTAGCTTAGCCGAGCATCTGTTTATGATGGTATTAATAATGCTCGTTCAAACTGTAATAAAAAGACAGATCTAGTCATGTTTGCTACTATCTGCCAAACATCACTTATAATGACAACGAAGGCATGGACCTGTAGGAAGAGGTGAGGATGCCTCATATATGGCCACTCTAGCATAAACTCATTCTCATGTGATATATCGGAACTAAATAGATTGCCAGATTCTGTGTGGATCGTTCTGGATCCCTCAAATGCAGTTTCCTTACTGTTCGGTTATTTCTATCGTCAGCCTAATCCACCGACAGGATATCTAGCATTATTGTCAGAAGTATGCACTTTTGTTTCATACCTAACGTTTATTGAATGCTTAGAAATTGGAGAGTGGACTCAACATTTTAACGGCTCAACCAGAAATGAAAATACATTGGATTTGGTTTTCATCAGCACTCACATACCTCACACTGTATATGTTGGAAAAACGTTCCCAGGTAATATGCAGCATTGATATAGGAGCTATAACTATAAAATGTAAATCCACTACACTTCGTGTGGACTTTCGTAGGATTGATTGGTCAAACTTCCGCAATTGCCTCAGAAGCATTGACTGGACTAACTAATTTACCGCACACAATATTGACGAACTAATGAATGTATTTTATCACAACACAAATAGCATATTCAGCAAATTCGCGCCTTTAGAATCCTGGAGACCCAGAATTCCTAAGGACTTATTTATGCCAGGTCATGTACGAAAACGTCTTCGAAGACATGCTTCCAGATTTCATAACTGTAATTACTTCTCCTCATTAGTACCAATGACTGAAATATGTGTCGAGGCAGAAATAACACGTACTAAAAAGGCAATCGCACAGGAAAAGCGTGCTGTTCAACTGAACAATGAATCCTCTGAACTCATAAAACTCCTTCGAAATAAACTCAAATGCTCCAAAGTGAAAGGAGGGAGCATATTTATTAAGGACAATCGAGTGTATGACGACCCTAAAAGTATCGCAGAGTTGTTTAGCGAACATTTTTGGGCTACATTAACAAACGAAAACTCAATAAATGAGTCACACCTGACCCAAACTCCTTCCTGTGAAATCGCCAGTGTTGAATTTAGTGTACGGAACATTTCTAAGGCGATTACTACACTGAAGCACTCTTACATTGAAGGAACAGATGGCATCCCTGCCAGCATGCTAAAAAATGGTAGCAATGATCTGAGTGCTATTCTTCTCAAACTATTTACTATATCTCTCTCCACAGAGTGTTACCCTAATAACTGGAAGACTACACATATCATCCCCACTGTAAAATCTGGGCCTACAGTGAACGTTGAAAATTACCGACCTATAAACATTACTACGGTAGTATCTCGGGTTATGGCAGAGTTACTACAACATCTACTTAGTAACAATCTGATATCGACCTCACAGCATGGGTTCTTGAGGTCCAGGTCGTGTGATACATATCTGTTAGATGACTTCAACGATATCACGCATAAACAAGACAAACGGCTTCTAGGATCAGTCCCTTTCTTCGATTTTAAAAAGGCTTTTGATTGAGTCACACGAAAGGCTTCTACTTAAACTGAAGTCATTTGGAATCATCAACCCACTACACTCATGGTTAGCTTCATTCCTAAATGGGCGACAACAAATGATTAAGTACAACGACTGTCTTTCATCACCAAGACCAATTACCAGTGGGGTTATCCAGGTAAGTGACTTAGGTCCACTCTTGTTTCTAATGTACATAAATGACATATGTTATACCATAAAATTTGGAAGAGCATAATATATGCTGATAATCTGAAAATAGTATACAGCTATAAGCCTGAAGATCTGGACGAAAATATAGCTAAGATTCAGAGTGATCTTGATAACTTAAGTATTGTGAGCGAAACATGATGTTACCGGAGGAATGAAGACATTTGGTTGATTAAAACCTTCCCATAAATATCATTAATTTCACTGTTTTTTGTGTATATTTGTTTTAATTAACTAAAGAACGTGTTTCAATTATTATTTTCCGCCATTTCGGACTCCTGTTTGTCTTGGTTTGTTCGTTTGCAGTTGGTCGATTATTGTGAATTAAGAATAAACTTTGGTACCTACTTTGGAGTTTCATTTTGATATAAATTTGCGTTCGTGAATTGCAAATGGATCGACACACAGTACTTCTAAGGAGAAAGGAGCAAAATATTGGACGTAACAAAAGTTCTTCAATTTTGATCTTTGGTCATACATTGGATACTTTTGCACATTTGGGTCCAAAAGTTCTTCAATTTTATTTCTTTTGTCATACATTGGATACCTCGAGACATTTTGGCTCCAAGATATTTTGCGTCAAAATTTTGTTATTATTGGTGGAATACGTTTGGATTAATTCACATTTGCTTGGTAACCAATTTTCGAACAAAGGCATACAATGGAAACCAGAAGCAAAACGGCGGAGGAAAATGATGAAATGGATGGTTAAATTTCTAAAGCTGTTTGTGGTATGTCTGATTTCAATGATGATAAACGTGATGATATTAGTGTCAATAGTAAGTCTTCATCTCAGTTTAGTACTTCTAGATTGAGGTTAGAAAGGGCATTACTAAGGAAGAAGAATTCGGTAAAGAGACTTGAGTTAGAAGGACAGCTTAAAATGTTAGACCTTCAAGAGGAGGTTGAAATGGCCGAATTAGAATGTAAGGTCATGGAAAACGATATGGAAGCGACTAGTCATCTGCGTTCGAGACAGAGGAATTCTTCAAATTTGTTTGCACCTACCTCACGCCCGGAACTTGAGAGAGTTGTTAATTGTATTACAAAGGTATACACTCTTGAATGCCAAACATGTAACCTTGATGATTTAAAATCCCTTGATGTGTATCCTAGTGAGAAGCCGGTTTGTGTAGCAGATAAGATGGTTTTTTCAAGTATGGAAAAGAAAGTAAAAGGCAAAAAGGGTAGGCATCTGGATGCATCCGTGGTGTGTGATGGTCAAAGCCTCTTAACTGCTCAAAATGCAAGGAACGGTTATTTGGATTCGAGCAAATAGAGGTTAATGAGTACAGTGAATATGAATAAGGACAAAACAGGATTGGCTCGATGGAATAAAGCTTATGTTCGGAACCCTTCACGTGGGGTAAATTATTTGACTCGACCTAGAGTTGATCCTAGGACAACAAGTGTAAATAGTGACACAGCACTTCATGTTGCTGAGCAGTCATGATGTCTGCAAACTACGGTATCTAGTTCTATGGAGCATCATGACATTGAAGCAGAAGATAACAGCAGCTTAGCGCGTCCTGCTGATGTTTGTTTAAAGTCAACGGATGGACGGTCGTAAACTAGTCCAAGTAGTCGTAGCAACATTGATAGTGTTAGTGAAAGTGGCAGCAGCAGTGGTAGCTTAGCTTTAAAGCCTGCATGCCAACTATCTCGCAACTCGTCATTAAATGTGAATGGTCGGAACAACATTGTGGACAACAATAACGTCAAGGTGAAGTTGAAACCTCATGTATCTATTAATAGCGTAGTTGATGTGAATAATAAACCTGATGGTAATGATAGTGGAATCACTGTAGGTAGTGCTGTTTCTTCGGTTAATGTCGCTAATTTAGCTTCTTTGAGTACTTCGAATCAAGACGAAATGGGATGTTTGAGAGTGGAGAATGTAGGCGTCGGTGGCAATAGCTTTAGCCACAGTGATGGCAGTACTGAGAAGGCTAACATTCGGTACCCTAGGTGTAATGAAGAGTCATCTAGGTTTCATGGACATGCTGTTGTGTTGAATATGCAGCATGGGGAATCGAGCACGGAATTGTCCACCTGTCGCACTCCACCACCATTGACTTGTACTACAAGCTTTGGGATGAGCACTACCAACAGTGATAAGATAGAAGAGACTAAGAGCATTCCTAGTAAGGAAAGCAATGTTGATCGAGTAGAATTAGCCACTGTGCATGAGTCGACTGGATGTCATGTGAAGTTTACAGCTGCTTGTACATCTGTGGCTACTAATGGTAATAGCATTGATGATACTCCTGCGAGTAATAGTGATCGATGGAAGTTGAAGGACACTCATTGTCGTCGAAATGATCGTAAGTTACGCTCGCATGCTGCTATCCAAGCTAAGGAGCATACGAAACGACATGATGCCACGATTATTAAGAAGCCTAAACTTCATTCTCTTTCGGATGCTATGACTAGCAATGGAAATAGAAGTCATCAGAATCTTAGCAGTGACAGTGATAGTAAATAGACGAAACCTAATTGAGTGGGCTATTCTGAATTCGTTGCGTTTTACGGTATTCCAAGTAAAGTCTGTAATAAAATTCTGTGATGTTTTCTGATCCGTTTTGTAGAGCTTTTTTAGTTTCAATTTCATTTCGGCGATCAGCAAGTGGTGATCTGATTCTTTTTCGGCTTCTCTCTCTCTCACATCCTCCACGGTCCTTTTGAAATTTTTATTGAGACAGATATGGTCGAATTGGTTTTGAGTAGTGTGTTCCGGTGAAATCCATGTGGCTTTGTGTATGCGTTTGTGCGGGGATATAGTGCCACCGATGACCAGTTTGTTGAAGGCGCATAGGTTTGTGAATCTTTGACCGTTTTCATTCCTATCTCCCAATCAACGTCGTACCATGATTGTATATGGATTTTCTACCGTAGCAGTTCAATTTGATTCCAACAGACGTATGCTGAACGCAACTTTCCGTATTGGAATATCAAAACACAATAATTCTAGGAGGAATCGGTCTATTTATATAGAAGAAATGGAAATACAAACATTACCTAACGATTTTTACATCTTCCAATTCGAAATTACTCTGATGAGTATCCAGGTTCCAGAGACTAGGTGAAACTCGTATACTGCGCATTATCAAATCCAAAAATGTGGCTGTAGCCATATTATATCAAATTTAACCAATATGTGCACAGTTCAGAAGCAAACATAAAGACTTCAATATAAGTACAAAATATAGAAAGAATAACAATATACAATGGTAAAATCTCAAAACGGAATCAAATAAGGTACCAAAATGTTGACAGAAACAGTCAGTCATGTCATAACAAAATATATAAACATGGAGGGATTTTCCAAAAATCAAAACATTCAAAAAAGATTCTACACCGGCCCGCAAAATCCCTCCATGCAAAAAGGCAAGCGTATACTGACACTTCAATTTAGGGTTCCCTCTCATTCCCTAATCCACACCGGAAGAGCGAGTAGGACTTACAGCAGTACGCCTACTCGCCCTCCAACATGGATATGACCTATCGAGCTAACTAGGTACTTGTACCTTCTCATCAGGACCTTGATTCCCCTATCTATCGTAGCATGACCTAACGGTAGTATAAACCTTATAGAATCAACCCATATGAACATGTACAACACGTCGTAAAGCTGCTCATATCCTATCCGAGAAATACATTCCATATCATGGGGATGAGTCTTCAATCCACCACCACTTGCTTCGATGGGCAGATACGATGAAGTCCGTGATGCTGACTTATCAACAGAAGTTCTTGACCCATAGATAATATGCAAGGGTGGGATCTCCAATTTTGATATTTCCTCGTCTCCCGAAGACTTTAAGTGGCATAACATGGGACCAATATCTAACTCTCCATCTCCTGATACAGAGGAGGTTTGATCAGCATTCGTCATCGTCGGCAACTCATTTGTCACATCACTGATATCCAGATAATTATCATCGTCATCATGATTCCGTTGTATCAGACAAGTCGCGTCGTTTCTGGCTGCACTAGCATCAGCAGAGTGAAACTCTTCCATTGTTGTATAACTTATCTCGCTACATGAAAGATCGGCATTAGTATCGCAATCCAAAACCGACAAACTCACTTGTTGTTCTTCATATTCGTTTTCACAGACACAAGACATATGCACGTCAATAGCATCGTTATCATGCAACACTGTAGACTGGCTGTTACCATCAGACGCTTCCTTCTCATCACCACTTGACTGACAGACAACCGAAGTAGGAACACTTACATTTAAAAAAGATTCTACAATGATATCTGCATATCCAGTGTTGTCCATGCCAACTTTTGTATTAAGGTCTTCGAAAAAGATGGTTAAATCCTTCGGTTAGCATTTCCCAACGATTCAGGACAATCAGAACATAACATGGCAACAAGCATACAACATCATCTTATTCAGTCCAAAATAAAACGCTCTTGAGACGCTCTAGACGACTGGAAGCAGGAAAATAGAACTTCAAAACTTCATAAATTAATTACGAAATCAAGACGTATTTCGATTCACAGCTTGAGATCCGAATCTCCAAACACAAGCCAATTATTATGACACCTGTTAGCACGGTCGACTTGCTTTTTATGTGTTGTTTGACGCTGTTGACGTGCACACGTACTGGAATGTAGATCAGCTCTTTGTTGAGCATTATGTGATTGCGCGGCACCCGATCAGTTGAAAGTATCTGGTCTGAATTCAGGAGGAAGTGCAACTTCACTTGATGGGCGAACTGAAGCTGGCCGCTTGCGTTTGTGCTTGCCATGTCGCGAACATCTGCCATCCCCAACCTGTAGTTCGTACACGACACAATCAGTTCATATGGTCACTCGGCCATCTCAAGATAGATCGTGTTGTTTTCAGTGTTCACAGGCAAACATGGAACATCCAATTTCGAAAGTTGATTTCATTTCTGACGGTGTCTGTACTGCTGTTGTTGATTTACCGTTATGCACAGGGTTGTTGGTCGTTTTCAGTCTTAACATTTGGTTGATGTCGAGAAATGTATTACTAAATTTGCAACGCTGAAGCTGAAGTATTGAAATAAACTATGCTTTTCAAACGCATCTACAAAACCTTTCCAATTACTTGTTCGACTGATTATGATATGATGACGAGCGTAGGTAACAGATGACTTGCCGTTCACTGAATTCTTGAATTAAGTAGAGAATAATTGCGAGACGCTGTCAGCTAAGATGAACGTTTGTAGACTATTTCATGGGAAAATTCCAGTGACGAGCTTAATACATTAGGTTGTCGCAAGTGGCATTTTGGAGCCTATAACTAACCCTTTCAAAGCACGTCGACAAACACTCAATGATCATCACGAATTCGTGATGGTGCATTTGCTTGTGATAGTTGCTGAGTGCGTCGGTCACAACGATTGCGAAACCAGATTGGATGATATCAGCAGACTGCTGGAAGATAGATGGTGCAGACCAAGATGAGTATTTATAGTAGGCAGTAGTTTTGATGCTTGATCTACATCCACTTTCGAATACGAATCATCTACTTCAGATTTGTCGGAAAAGCCATTCTGCATGAATCCCACACAAGGACCAAGGCGTAAATGAAATACAGCCAGATAGAGAAAGACGTTATTTGCACTGGATTGGCTGTATGCACTTCCTACAAGTTTCCTTACAGTAATGGATTCACGCTTCTCATAACCTGGAAACCTGTGCAAGCAATATTCATTTCAGAGTCTGGGAACTGCTAACACTGAAGACGTTGATTAATTTTCACCAAGAATGTGTTTTCAGTTCGGGTGCATTGTCGATTGCAAGTTACCTTGAAATCTGTACTTAAACCAATGATTCAAAAAATGAGACTGTGCGATTGGAATATATTATCTCGGTTATCCTTAGAATTGATAAATAACTGACGCTTTACTTACAGATATGTTTATAATTTTCGCTCCGGAGATATCACATAAACCTTAACAGATTCTTCGGCCAAATTAAGATTAAAAACTTTATCAGGCTTCTGCAGAAAACCCACTCTGCGAACGGTTTTCATTGTAGATCTTATTCCGAGTTTAAATGTTCATGCTTTCTTTCAATGAATATTATAGGTACAATCGTTTGATGAATAATATTTGACGATTACTTTTCTGAAGTTTCAGCTTTATGCTTTTTATGTGACTGGACTAAATCAAACGAAAACTTCATTTCTCGAAAGGTTTGATGATTGGTGAGAAACAAGGTAATAATTCCTCCATTTCTAACTTCAAACCACACTAAAATGCCATAGTAACCAATCATAGCCAAATATATTTCTCGTTGGAAATGTGATCTCAATGTTAACCGGTCGGTCCATTAAGTGTTTCCGAAATTCAGATATTTATCAGGCGGGCTCTGTGGAATAAGATCCCTAACAGAATGTTATGTTGTCGAACTACTTGCAAAGGATATTAGGAATTATCATCGCCACACCTAAATTTGTTTAAAAGTCCGTTTTTAGATAAGAGAATCGAAACACCATGATAAGAAAACGGAATAGTCGAATATTATTGTAGACCTACTGTGGATGATGATCGTCTGGATTTTCAGGGAGTCATAGGAGGCATGCATTCAGCTGACTAGGGTTTCCGTGAAACGAGACATATGTTATCACACACACTTCTGAGGCTTGAGAAGTCAGTCTGAACATTCTCTCTACTTCAACAATCGAACAGTTTCAGTATTGTTGTTGTAATCAATGTTCACACCATACCGTTTCTGATTATCGAGCACTTGTATAAATATATTGTACTTCACCAATGCTTCGGAAATTGAAATCTCAGATGTTGCGGAAATTATGGAGTGACGGATATCATTGCTGTGAAAATTTCGAACGAGATCATTTATATGAAGTTCAGTCATATCCATTTTCAAGCATGAAAACGATCGCATAAATTGAGGCTGAAAAAATAGAAAAAGCATTGACCACTGGCACATGTCTAATGAATTTATTGATTGTGAGCACCTTTCTAATAATAAATTGATAGCGCGTTCACTATATAAGTAAACGTTTCCTTCTTGATTCAGGGATTGCGTGACAGCCTAAAAAAAACAAACGAATTTTCAATACGAAATAGTGCTGAAAAAACTTCTAATACTATGATATTTCTGCAGAAAACTAATTATAGCAATGTTATTACTCGAGAGCTAACACAAATTTACTTTCAAGGTAACAGTCTATTAGAGCTCTCGTATGGACTACTGTAAAACACGGAAAGCTAAATGTATAATTATAGAGTTATTAAAATAAGATTATGTAGTTGAGCGGAATTGTGCGCAAATTGGCTTATGATGTTTATTCAGTATTTTCAATGTATGCTGCACATAATTACAAATATTTGACCTACAAATCATCGATTTCGCAAGAATATGGAATTACATAGTTTACTGATATGACTATAGTGAAGAAGAAAATTACCATAGTTTGCATGATAATAACGATACGATGTCTGACAGAGTGAATGTGACATTTTCGCTAAAATGTAAGCCCAAAACAGACGTATTTGTGAGAATGCAAAACATCTTTCACGAAATCAAGTGACGACAAACTTGAATCGATCGTCGTGTGTTGAATTTCGCTCACGTTAACTGGTTGTGATACTTAACAATTACATCATATGTCATTGTACATAATCATTTGATTACCAGACGTCACAATTTATTACCTAAATGAGAATCATCTTATTAGACGAATTTATGAAGTTTTTAAGAATAGGTGAATCATGAATACGAATGTTCCAAAAGTATTTTGTCTTTCATCAATTTCATGGATCATTATGTTTTACAGTTACATTTCATAACGAAATAGCACTATTGATTGAATCATGCGTTTGATAATGTTGCGAATGGCCGAATTTCATGCAAATATTTTCATTTGAAGGTGCGTTAGGACTTTTATTCTGTTTGATCCGCTAAATAAACACTCAAAGGACGTTCACGTTGGGTGAACATATCAATAAATTTTCTCCCTCAAGTGTCCAACTTCTTACGCTTTTACTATTTTACGCTAAGTGTGAAAGCTGATTTTGATTCAACGAATTTTTATTTGAAGTGTTTATCAAGGAAGGTTGATGATGGTAGTAAACCAAATACATGATTCACTGTATGATTTTCGGGAATGATTTCACTGTTCACCAATGAAAAATCTTTCATCTGAAAAAAATTGACGGTCATATTCTTACTGATTGTGGGTGCTTTCCATCTGTTCGGAAAACGAAAATCACCGACGCAAACGTGAAATTCATTTTGATGCATTGATTGTGTCGAATTGAGAAAGCCATTATAATTTCATGATTCAGGATTTGTTCAATGCAAACTGTTAACGCTATTTCTGAAAGATGATTTTGATTGGACGAATGTTTACCGTATTTGATGTACTACTTTTGAAATTCAGTTGTCATATTCAAATAGTTTTCCAGGTAGCTCACTTTGAATCTAAATATATCAGAATTACTTGAATCTCAGTTATCACATTACAATCAAAAGTATCTACTTGTTGCAAAAACTACGAAAGAACGAACAGTTAAATCCCATCCGTGCGTGTTAAATACATGCGTAAGGCTACTGTCAAATGATGTATGAAATCTTGATAGATCAAAGTAATGGTCCTAATCGAATGTCTATATGAAACCACAAAATTGTGTGCTTTTATGACCTCCGACTGAAAAATAGATAACTAATTTATTGAGTGTGCTTTTGATGCGATGTTTTGATTTGTATTTATGCATAGCTTCACTAAGGAGGATGAAAGTTGTCCTATTGTGTTCCAATCAACATCGTGCTATGGTTGCCAGTAAAAGAGGAGCAAACATTTTTTAGAAGCTAATCATTCTTATATTTTTTCACCATACCCATGCAGTTATTATCCGTTCGCCGCATCGTAAAAATCTAAGCACATTCAATGACTACAATGAATCTGTCTTTATTGGAAAACATGCTGCAATAAATGTTCAAAGCGATCCAGTTCTCAACCTGAAAACCTTGTTTTACCTTACTGTATATCTACGAATCTTGGAAAACAGAGATATGAAATACATGGAGAAACCGAAAATGTGTATAATTTGTTCAAAAATGACTAGTGAAATTTTTGGGGTTTCAAGTGGATTGTCGGAAACTTGGATAAACGACATTCTGCGAACGGTTGTGTGTCACCTTAGCTGACCTGATTGGAAAATACTGATCGGTGAAAGTGGTAAAAGACAAAATACTTTTGGAACATTCGTATTCATGATTCACCTATTCTTAAAAACTTCATAAATTCGTCTAATAAGATGATTCTCATTTAGGTAATAAATTGTGACGTCTGGTAATCAAATGATTATGTACAATGACATATGATGTAATTGTTAAGTATCACAACCAGTTAACGTGAGCGAAATTCAACACACGACGATCGATTCAAGTTTGTCATCACTTGATTTCGTGAAAGATGTTTTGCATTCTTACAAATACGTCTGTTTTGGGCTTACATTTTAGCGAAAATGTCACATTCACTCTGTCAGACATCGCATCGTAATTATCATGCAAACTATGGTAATTTTCTTCTTCACTATAGTCATATCAGTAAACTATGTAATTCCATATTCTTGCGAAATCGATGATTTGTAGGTCAAATATTTGTAATTATGTGCAGCATACATTGAAAATACTGAATAAACATCATAAGCCAATTTGCGCACAATTCCGCACAACTACATAATCATATTATATTTTCTGAGGTACTCTGCACTTAGTTGTGCGTGTTTAACATTACGCCATATCAGCACTGTAATAGACTATGATCTTGTTAGATAATATGATTTTTCTTCTGAGTGGTAACATTGCTATTTTCAGTTGCTTGTAAATGTCATACAATACTTGTAGTACTTTTTACTTTCAACCCTTTTTACTATTGAAATTTTTACTGTTTTTTCAAGTTCTGAGCATCTTTTCATCAATCTTAAGAAAGCATGATTTTCATTGGAATAACGATTACAATCAGTTTCAATTATATAATTTGCTATCATTATATTGTTTGTAATCTTCAATTATTTCAGAAGTCAAAATTGAATAAAAGTCCATAAGATTATTTGGATTCAGTGAAAATGAATAACCTACTGCTTTATTATGTCAACATTTTCTACCTTCTTATCAACGTGTCTTTACAAAGCGGTATGTCAGATTTTATGTCAATCATTTTCATTTGTTTATTTACAAAGTGTTCATTGAAACTAAATTGATGTTTGTTTAAGCTCCGTAACAGATTCAATTTGTTTCTATGTCTGTTCAAAACTATTAGCGAATCAAATATTCTGACAGATTCAATCACTGATAGGTAACAGCGATCGTCTGCTATTCCAATTGTTGTTTAATCAGCAAATACATCTTTGAATTTAACGAGCCTGACATACATATGTACACTTTATTCACATGTAAACATTTTTGAAACAGTCGGGAAGCATCAGAATTCGTCGCATGACTGGCTTTATTTTGAAATTCTTGAGTTCATAGGGATAGAGAAAGACCAAAATAAGCACGTAAAGTACCGCTTTTCGTCAACCCGTGATCGATTGACGCTAACTGGCCTAATCGACTATGTGTGAAATACATGAACTCATGTGTGATCTTTTCCATAACTTTCTAAGCCTAAGTGCATTGTTTGGGATCGATTCAACTTATTTTGTGTATTCATTTATTTCAGAGTCCATGTCAGACATGATCAGTGATTTAGAAGATGCACAAATGTATTCGCAATGTAAGCAGTTTGAATTGATATTTCTTATTTCATGGACACCAATAATGGGCGTTCAAATGACTGTTTCCTAATATAAATCTAGCTTTTTCAGATTCATGTATCAACAATTTACAGAATTTCAACACATCATTGACAAACGAAATAGGTATTTCGATTTCCTTATTTTTTCGTTACTTTGTTCACTGAATTAACCTCAATACTGCAAAATACACGTTTGGTAGAACCAATGTAAATTTAAGCGTATCAATTATATAACTAAACGAAAAGACGCATCTACATTTGCTTTGAATACTGTTGTTTGTATTCTATCGTATATGACTGTTTCACTGCCAGTTCGACTATAAGGACTATAATCATGAAAATATGTAAGAGGGCAACACGATGTTGGGGATGACATTTAGATGACAAATACGAAATAAGCTAAACAAATCTGAAGAAACTGTTCACATTTCCAAAACTGTGTCATTTGAAGTCCAGTTTCTCACTATAAAATACCGCAAATCAGGTGAAAAATTCTATTTTCACAGCAAATACGTACCTACTGGTTTCGAAATGAATAGTAAGATCGACGCTCGTCTAAACATTGAAGTTTTCATATAACAGTTTTTTCATTTCACTGAAAACTGGGACACATTTGATTTCAAAATAGCCAAGTTCGTCATAAAAGTGTATTTCTTCATACTGAAAATCAATTTTTTATTTTGAATCAGCTGAAATCAAGAAAATGCTAAAGCATGGAGAAAATAAAATTGACGATTGTATGTGAAATATTCCTTTTCACCTAATAATTATTTGCGATTGTAGACGTTAACTGCGCAAGTCAACGTCTTGAAGCCATCTATGGACTGCGTGATTTGGAAGGTTTGAAAAGAGATTCAAATATTTTTAGATATAATACTTTTGACTGATTAACGTGACTTAAATAATCGGTAACACTTCGTACACAACTACTTACACATCAGCATTACGCAGGCGGTTTTACTTGTCACTGTTGATATTTAGCAAACTCAATGACAGCTTCTCATCGATATTATTAACGATGATGTAATTCAGACACATCTTGCTTGCTGTGTCAGAAATTCGAATCGAAATGTGGGCGAGGATTTATTTTGTTACTTTCAATAAAATAGTTGATTATTTTATTAAGTGTATCGTACAAGATTGTTCCCATGGAGATGGCACGTGCTAATTCTTCTTCCAGATAATTTCGAATACGAAATATTGAAATTTTGATTGATCAGTAATAAAGGTTACTTTTTCCACTTTGAACAACGCAGAAATGAAAACTGAAATTCAAGAAATGAAAAGCAAATATAAAGGTCTGTTTCGCTGACAACATTTCCTATGTCTTCATGTGAAGTAAGACGGATTTGTTCGACGTATGACTCAGTGAATTTCCAGCAGACAAAACACTGTGATGATTATTATTTTTGAAAAAAGTAGCAAACTGGAATATTCTTTCGATATTAACACAAACTCAGTTGTAGTCGAGCTCTGCATTTCAAATTGAAATTATTTTCACTGATAACCTCTCCAAATCAGTCAGCAATTTATTTTTTGACAGAAATTGTTGACGAATTTCATCTCCTTCAATTAAGATGCTCAGGATATTAGTTGGTCAAGGAATACACAGCATGTCAGAGTCACGATCATCTGCAAACTCATAACATTGTTATACATAGGCGATTAAGTGACATCACGAAAGTAAGCATTGGAAGACTATCGACGCCTCTTTGCTCATATTGATTAGAAATTGTGAATATTAGTACTTATTCTGTTGTTGCACGACAGTCTGATTGACATTATATAATTGTGTGCATGGAATAATTATCTTATTTTTATCTAGGTCTTATACAGGAACATGGATTGGAAAATATTCTGCATCAATGGAAAAAGACTGAATTATCTTTTAACGCGAGAAGCGTTTTCCACATGAGTAGGTTTTATCTCTTAAAGCAATATAACTTATTCGAAAAACATATCTTTTAATCCTGTATTGCACAGAAAATGCATGATTGATGTTATTCAGTTAAACGTCTGTTCAAATTTAGAACAATAAACCCATTCACGGATGATGAATGCACGCCAAGATTTGCATAAAGCTTATTTACTAATTGCGATACAGAGCTACCTAAGAATATATTTGTTTGTTGAAACGACGGTGCATCATCTTTATCAAAACGTGATGAACTCATTTTTCAACCTTCAAATCCATAAATCTTAGTTGATCTCACTTCAGTATACGGCATCGTGAAATGTTATTGTGCTAATTTCTAAATATGAATATACATTAAGAAAGCAGAAAACGTTTCTTATTTGTTGAAGAGCGAATGCGCTGAATATTATCATTACCATTTACACTCATACGTTTGTAAATCGTTTGTATTTTCCTACAGATATGCTACATAAGAACAACATTGAAAAATGTGATAATTATTACAAACATATACCAGAAAGTAAATATGTGCTTATCATCGATTTCTTATCGTTTTAAAATTTGTATCATTCATCAAATGCTCCATGTAAATCAATGTCATATTACACAATTCTCACTCATATTATACAAATGCTCTCACACTTCATAATTCAGCAGCAAATCTGAAATATTTTACTCATTCAATTGGATAAATTTGAAAGTGGTTATGACTTATTATATGTGGTTTGTTAATCAACAGTATTATGTGAATGAAAACCATAATCAGTTTTCAAATTCCCAGATACGATTTCTCTGAGAACATATTATACTGAAACATCATATTATAAAATTAAAAGCAATCACTGGAGTAGTAAGTAATCTACATGTAAACGTAACTGTGAAACAGTCGAAACATTAAATTGCAAATATAAAATTTCTTTCTGCCTTCCTTCACATTAACAGTTATTGATATTTTGCTTTTATTCCTAGTTATTCATAGTATGCTGGAAGATTTATCCGATGAATTAAGTAAGTAGAAAATTCCGAATTTGTGACCCTTATAATTGACAGAAGACAACTATATTATGTAGAGTCCTCTGAAAATATTCTGACAAATCGAACCAAACAAAATCTCACTTATTATTTCTATTGTACAAACGTTTTTAGGAAAAATCTCCATTTTATTCTAACGTGTTATCATTTTTGCAGAAATCAGAATAAACGCTTCAATTACGTACTTTGAAGCGTAACGGATCGAGGATGAGAAATGTATCAACTGATACAGTAATATTGAAGACTGTTGTACCCGTAATAAGTAATCAATAAGTTTAACTTTTTTTATGAAATAAATATTTTAAAATGTTTTTCAAATAGAAATGACTTCTCTTTCAAACTACGATGAATTATTATATAATGGTATATTCAATGAAAAATTTCAAAACCACTCCGTATCGTTCAAGTTAACATAATGTTATTGATGAAGCGCACAAAAATAAACTGAATATACACCTGAAGAGAAATCGTAAGGCACACGGTGACACTTTTCGCAGGATACACAAGAAAGCCACTACAAAATAGGAATCAAATGCAGCACATAAAAGCAATACACTTGTACATCATGAAATAGGCAGTCACTTTCATTTGTCTAGTCAAACGTGTGAATCGGTTATTGAAAGATTTTCCACGAGAGCTGAGTTGTTGTTGCAGTGAGAATGCTTCAGTTTACTGACATTTATCATCAGATGAAGGAATTCGCGAATCTTCACAACTAGTTGAAATGACCGCATCCACTGATATTACAAAGCCATTGATTCGTTCTTGTGGAGATAAGCTCTGAGATTGAATGTTTGTTTGTCATCAAGCAGCACAGAGGAATGTAGCGAACCCATGTGAATCGGGCACTTCAGTGTTCTAAGAACAATATTCAAGCTGGAGATTGTGAAGTATCTGGTTAGGTTATTCGTCAATCCGCCTAATATATACATGAATTGCTTGCACGTATACTGATTTGTGTTGATCATCGGGAACGGTCAATTCGATGGATATTGGTAAAGGAAAGTGTCTGAGGAGAGTACCATCTAACGAGCAGACGCAAATTCAGAAAGCATTGGTGAAGGTGACCCTGACACTGACGAACACTTCAAACTGATTCTGCATTACAACGAAATCACGCGTTCATCATAAAGATGAGATAGGAAACGACATCTTTCATAAACTTTCAGAACTATTGGTGATCTCTGAAAATATCAGCTAAGAGAAGGGAGGGTGCATTGTGAGCAGCTTTGTCACGAAATCGAGAGTCAGAATGGATGCTCCACATGGATCTGTTCATCGTGGAACAGAGTGACGCTTTTCTCAACAAAAACAAACGACTCAACACTAATTGTCTGTCTGCAGCATAACATATGCATTTCTAAGTATTCTGCAACTGTGAATGACTTCTCTTTCAAACTACCATGAATTATCATATATGGGTACATTGAATACAAAAACTCATCACCAGTCTGCATCATTCAAGTTAACACAATGTTATTGATGCAGCGCACAAAAATAAACTGAATATACACCTGAAGAGAAATCGTAAGGCACACGGTGACACTTTTCGCAGGATACACAAGAAGGTCATAAAATAGGCAATCACTTTCATTTGTCTAGTCAAACGTGTGAATCGGTTATTGAAACATTTTCCACGAGAGCTGAGCTGTTGTTGCAGTGAGAATGCTTCAGTTTTACTGACATTTATCATCAGATGAACGAATTCCTGAATCTTCACAACTAGTTGAAATGACCTCATCCACTGACATTACAAAGCCATTGATTCGTTTTCGTGGAAATAAGTTTATTTATGTTACTTTGTGAATTCTCGAATTAAAGTATGAAATTCAAAAATCTTGCAATATATGTATGTTACAGATATTGAATTCTGCGCGCAAGCCAATTTTGTCGCCGATAGTCTGTTTATGTTGCCTCACTGTTTGTGAGTATTATATTTCAGGCGCCCAAAGCATATTATTTCAACAAGCATACAACATCATCTTATTTGGTCAAACATAAAACGATCTTGAAACAGCCTCAAAACATAGTACTAAAATATTCCATATGTTAACGACAGTCAACGATTTTCCAAACGAGAAACGTTTGCATTTGTTCAACTAGACGTCTGGAAGCAGGAAAATAGAACTTCGAAACTTCAGAAATTAATTACAAAATTGAGACGTATTTAGATTTACAGCTTGAGATCCGAATTTCCAAACACTTGTCAATTTATATGGCACCGGTTAGCACGGTCGACTTGTATTTTGTGTGTTGTTCAGCGCTGTTGATGTGGCCACCTACTGGAATGTAAATCGGCTGTATGTTGAGCTTTTTCTCGTTGACAGTATCTAGTAGGTTGTGAGAAGGAAGTGTACATTCACTTTATTGTCGACCTGAAGCATGCTGTTAGCATATGTTCTTCCCATGTCGCGACCATCTGCCATCCCCAACCTGTAGTTGATACATGACACAGTCAATTCATACGATCACTCGCCCTTTTCAACATGGATCGTGTTTATTTCAGTGTTCACGGGCAACCATAGAGCATCCAATTTTGAAAGTTGATTTCATTTCTCACGGTGTCTAATTCAGATTTGTAAAAAAGACCATTCTGCATGAATCCCGAGCATTTACCACGGTTTTAATGAAATACAGCCAGATGGAGAAAGACGTTGTTTCCATTGGGTTGGCTGTATGATATTTCTACAAGTTTCCTTACAGTGAGGGTTTCACGCTTCTCATAAATCTGAAGCCTGTGCAAGCTTTATTATGTTCAAAGTATGACAACTGCTTACATTGAAGACGTTGATTTATTTTCGCCAAGAATGTGTTTTCATTTCGGGTGCATTGTTGAATGCAAGTTACACAGAAATCTGTATTTAAATCAATAATTCAATAGATGAGACTGTGCAATTTGAATATATTTTCTCGGTTATTCTTAGAATTGATAATTAACTGACGCTTTACTTTCAGATAGGTTTATGTTCATCCTTTCTTTCAAGGAATATTATAGGTACGATCTGTCGTCGAATACTATTTGACGATTACTGTTCTCAAGTTTCAGCTTGATGCTTACTATTTAAGAGGCATGATTAGTAGTTCACTAGACTAAATCAAATGGAAGCTTCATTCCTCGAAATGTTTGAACATAGTTTAGAAGCAAGGCTAAGATTCTCCCCTCTCCAACTTCAAATCACACTGAAATCACACATTATCCAATCATAGCCAAATATTTTTCTGGTTGGAAATGTGATCTCAATGCCAACCGGTCGGTCCATGAAATCATTCCGACATTAGAATATTTATCGACTGAGTTCTGTGGATTAAGATACTCAACGTAATGTTATATTTTCGAACCATTTGCGGAGGATATTACGAATTGTCATCCATACACCTTCATTTTTTTAAAAGTTGGTTTTTAGATAAGAAAGAAACACGATGACTAGGGAACAGAATAACATAACCAATAGTTTGAAAATTCTGTAGACGTACTGCGGAGTATGATCGCTCGAGTTATCAGGAAACAATAAGATAAACGAGGCACGAATTCAGGTGACTAACGGTTTGCCGAAATGAAGCATATACTATCACATGAACTTACCAAAGATAACATGATAAGTGGTTAAAAACAATAGTGAACAGAAAATCAACTCCAAACGCTACATTATTTTTGCGGAAACCTAATTAAAGCACTGTTACCACTCAGAAGCAAAATCATATTTACTTTCAAAATCACGGTTTATTTGAGTGACAATATGGCATGCTGTTAAAAAGGAACTGATAAAATTAGAGGATTAGAGTCAGTTCAATATGATTACGTAGTTGTGCGGAATTGTGTGCACAATGGCATATGATGTTTATTCAATATTTTCAAAGTACACTGCACCTAATTACAAATATTTGACCTGCGAATCATCGATTTCGCAAGACAATGGAATTCCACAGTTTGTTGATATGACTACGGTGAAGAGAAAACACAACATAGTGTGCACTATCATTAATTGTCGGTAGCTGATGTTTGTAATTGATACGATGTGTGACTGAATGCAAGTGACATTTTCAGCAATATTTGGGCTTTTAAGAGATACGTGTATTTCAGAATGATGTTTTCCAGCTTCGTAGACATACAGTTATGTAGCGAAGATGTTTTGACGTTTGAACTGGATCGCTCTCAACATTTATTGCAGCATGGTTTCAAATACAGACAGATTGACTGAGGTTATGGAATGCATTCGGAATTTCATGCCGGTGAGGCAGGATAATCACTGCATGGGTATGGTGAATAAAAAATATAAGACTGTTTCGCTTCTAATAATATTTACTCCTCTTTTACTGGCAACATGAGCAGGATGTTGGTCGGATCGCAAAAGTATAACTTTCATCCACATTAGTAAAGCTATGCATAAATAAATATCAAAACACGTCAAAACATCGCATCGAAAGCACTCACAATAAATTGGTGATCGCTTGATCGGTAGGACGTCATAAAACAACACTCTTCTGTAGTTTCTAATACACACCTGATTAGACGGATCACTTGGATCCATAGAGATTTGCTATATCGTTTGACAGTATTCACATGGCTAAATTTGACATGCACGGATAGGATTAAGCTGTTCGTTGTTTTATAGCTTTTACAATAAGCACAAATTTCTTATTGTAATCGATACAATACTGCAATCGATATTTTCCTGTACAAAGACTTCAAATCGAAATTCGTTCAATCAAAATCAGTGTTCGCGAATAGTGTGAAAGTGTAAAAACCTGAACAATTGAATGAGAAACTGTATCGAAATATTCACCTCACGCAAATGTCTATTGCGTGTTTATCTATCAAACGAAATAGAAGGAAAGTCCTAACGCTTCTTCAAATGATTTATTTGTAAACATACCACTGAAATGTGTCTATTGTTAACACAATTCTGAACAACTACATAATCATATTATATTTACTCTAATACACTACACTTAGCAGTCCGTATTTAATATTAAGCCATATCTCCATTCTAATAGACTGTGAGCTTCAAAGAAAATATGATTTTACTTTCAAATAGTCACAATGCCATAATTAGTTATATTTTTAAGTTTCTGTAGAATCGTTACCTAATTATGAACGTGAAATTAGAAAGCGTTTGCCGTCATATCGTCGAATGAAATATCCTGACATATTCATTTGTTGGTCATGAAATCCACAGCAGATAATCTTGACCATTGCGAAATATTACCATTTTTCAACCTTCAAATTCATAAATCCGAGTTGATCTCACTTCAGTATACGGCATCGTGAAATGTTATTGTGTTAATTTCTAAATATGAATATACATTAAGAAAGCAGAAAACGTTTCTTATTTGATGAAGAGCGAATGCGCTGAATATTATCATTACCATTTACGCTCATACGTTTTAAAATTGTTTTATTTTCCTACAGATATGCTACATAAGAACAACATTGAAAAATGTGATAATTATTACAAACATATACCAGAAAGTAAATATGTGCTTATCATCGATTTCTTATCGTTTTAAAATTTGTATCATTCATCAAATGCTCCATGTAAATCAATGTCATATTACACAATTCTCACTCATATTATACAAATGCTCTCACACTTCATAATTCAGCAGCAAATCTGAAATATTTTACTCATTCAATTGGATAAATTTGAAAGTGATTATGACTTGTTATATGTGGTTTGTTAATTAACAGTATTATGTGCATGAAAACCATAATCATTTTCATATTTCCAGATATGCGTTCTCTGAGAACATATTATACTGAAACATCATATTATAAAATTAAAAGCAATCACTGGAGTAGTAAGTAATCTACATGTGAACGTAACTGTGAAACAGTCGAATTATTAGATTGCGAAATCGATGGAACAAGCTCGGATGAACTGCATTACAAGTGTATGCACTGTCTACTCTAACTTCATGCAGATACGCTTACAGTAATTATCAGTGATTGATACTGACTAGTGCATTTCAAATCAAGTCATAGTTTGCGTTTCAAACGATTGTACTGAGTTGATAACATATATGCTCACGGTTCGAGATTTATAAGTGATTCTAAAATTTTCAGATACCTAACATTCACACAGTTCAGTAAATAGTCACTGAAATGAGAACAATATTATATCCACAATAGAATGAGAAATGTATGGATATAATTCTGATTCTAATAGATAACTCCCTTTTGTTTTCTCATCGAAATGATCTGAACATGTGGCCTGATATCAGTATATTATAAGAGTCGCTCGCAGTAGTTCTAGGTTATCGAAACCGCAATTCACTGTCTTTTTTGATCGAATAATATGAGTAAATATTTGAACTGTTTAGTTATTCTCGAAAGTGATGTGGATAGCATGAACCTGACGATGACCGGTTTCACAGTTCTCTGTGTGATACCCTGAGTGGAGTTTCATAAATCATACGACAAACTGTCCTACGAAATCTATATATAATAATAGAAGCCAATGAAATCCACGATCTAGAGTATAAATTGTACATTGAATAACATGATTTGAAAGTCTTGAATAAGTTAATCTCAGATAGTAAAACCTATCATTGTTTATGTGTGACAACGATAAAAATATACTAAATGTTAGCTGAAGGTAATTCTGTTAAACATTGGATGGTTACTATGATCGGTTATTATGTTGATTCGGTAAACAATGCCTTATGAATCAAATAGTTGAAGTATCGTAAACTAGCTCATATGAAAGTCATGAAGCGGTGAATTATTAGGCTTCGTCACAAGGTACGCTTGAAGCTAATACGAGTTAACCTCAGTCGATAAACGCGTGCGAGACGATCACCAGCGTCCAGATACGCTACCTTGAATCCCAAGCTGAAGATAGAATGGTTTTTAAGCGTAGAAAGTATTTTCTACAAACACCCAGCAATCACAATACAATCAAGCACACAACTCTCATTTATGTATACGCCATCGAATAGTCTTTGAGTTAATTACGAGAATAGAACAGTCAAATACACAGCAGTCAATCGGAGACATGGATTTTGCGTGTGGGAAATGAAATCGCAATGTCAACTGATCAGCCCATGCTCGCAAACGCCAATTCAAAACAATGCATTTATCAAGCGAGTTCTAGGCGTTTAACGTCCTCTACCAAATTTCAAATCATCTATACAAAACTGATGAATAGAAAATATGGAATTATCAATAAAATATCGACAACAGACGCTCAACTGTTATACGAACGAATGTAGGCGAACCCAGCCACTTCGTGCCTGGAGTTGTTGCGAAAATGTTGCTCGATAAATTAACAAGCGAAGACAAAATAGGTGGCAGAAACTGGTGAGATTGCAATTACCTGAACTTAGATGTCTATTAATAGGGCTATCAACCGTTTCAAAACGTGGTTTCAAGTATAATTCATATGAAAGGATATTGGTAATAGTATTGCAGCTCGATAAAAAGTGTGGATAGATGAATAACAAAAAAAGCCGAAATCGACTTCTTTGGATAAAAACGTCTGCTCAAGAAGTCGATTCGACATTGACTATGATCATTACTATATACAAATAACTAGCGCGTCCTTGACAAGAAAAGCAAATACAGTTTGAAGAGTATATTAGCTTCAGATTTCGTCATGTCGAAAGAGCACCGAAATTACATCAACAAAGTGGTGAAACTAAATATCAGCTTAATCACAACACAGAGATAAAACTCGCATAAAAATGAAAATAAAACAAACATTCTATTTATCCCATGATCCGAAATCAATTTTACAGAAGATTCTTACTGTATCAGCGCAAGTTTGTTGTCATTCATGAAAACATATGTATTGAGTTTCAAAATTCTATACCTCTCTCTCTCAAGCTAACGCGTCACTTATTGATTGGTTCTCAAAATAATTGAGTGATATAATACAAAAATCACGTTCTCATCTCTTGTTTTATTGATGAACAACTTGGTTACCGATTTTCGAATCAAACTCATATTACTAATAATATTATTAATAATAATAACAATATTTATTCTCAAGTAACAGCACATCACAAGTGACATGCCATTTAAAAGGCTAGATCAAATTTTTACAAATGGTTTCACACTTACTGCAAATGTTATTCGCAGTTATATAAGGTATAAGAGTCAGTTTCTGAAAGCACATTTACATCATGTCAATGATAGAAACAGTATGATACAGCCACATTTTCAATAGGACGGTACGATTCTGAAGGTTGAAGATAATTTGAGTGGTGAATATATTTCAGAACATGCTTCGAAAAATGTCAACATGCTCTTTCCAGAATATTGAGGAATGTTTGTTTTCGACGTTCTCCACCGGTAGTAATAAAATTTATTGATGGACCATTATTATTAAGATCAGCTGCGGTAATTCCTGATGCAACTAAAGCGTTCATCAGTTGCGATTTGGTCGGAAAATATATTCGAGTATAGAACTATTTTCACCACCCAACCATTGCTGAAATATTGAAAATCTTACAATTAAATAATATTGGATTCAAACGATATTTATATGAAAATAATAAAAAATACATAGGTCTTCTACAGAACATCAGTGGCAAGGAATGAACTGAAAGTTATGTTTCACAGAAACTAATCAATGTTAGAACAGAACAGGCTTCCTTGAACATGCGAAACACAGAAAATGATCTCTGAAGTAAACAAATATCAATTCGAAGTTGCCCTCGTGTTCCATGATTACAATGTTTATAATATTCTATATCAGGTGTATAAGATCGATGCATTTCTAACAATCATTTGACACTTTTGATATGTATTTTCGAAATATTCATTCAGTTATCGTTTATGTAAGTGTGGCTTACGGCATAGTCTAGATTGAAAAAGCAAATGATTCCTATTTATTAGTCATCAATGCGGCCGAAACGCATTTATAAAACAACTCAGTCAGAATTTCGCAAATCCTTAATTCTTTCAATTAGGGATTAAAAACTGACAACACTTCTTATTTAGACATTATGAAATTTCGAATACTATTGAAATTGTCCCGTTGTTTATTAGATGGTTACAAATGTCCCACATCAAGGCCAGCGTACTTGTAAAAATAATGTGTTCGTAACTTACTTACATACAAACGCACGAACTCTGAAAATGGTAACTTTTTACACGTGGTGTAGAGTTTTTCGGAAATTATTCATTCGTTGGGTATTATACTGATTTAGTGGAATTCATCTATTTTTACCCGTTGCACTTTGCTTCAAGAAAGCAAACCTTCTAAGTTTTTATTCAGTTAATACATGCTCGTCGTTTGATAACGTTTTTAACTTCTGAATACACTGGTTTAGGTCTACTTATTGACTGGCAGTGATTCTTACACTTCAAAACTGAACCTCTCTTCTTCAAAATCTATCTCTTAGTTCATTGATTTTGATTATTAACACAGTAAATACACAATAAGTCACACCCTTAGATACTTTAGTTAATTATACAAGCAATAATCCCACTCAATTTACAATTATGACAAATAATTCGAGTAAAAGATCAATATCTTCAACTTGTAAACCACCCAGAAGATCAAAATCTGCGAACACAATATCATAAAAATCTTCACCATGTATTCCAAAGGTGAACTCGTAGATATAAGAGATATTGTATCCAAGTATACCGAAACGTCTACACAAGAAAAACTTCAGCATAATCTTGTAAAGCCAAAATCCGTTCGAAGAAAAATATCAGCTCATCAACCTTGTACAAAGAAGTAAAGGTTACGCCGGATCTAACGCCTTGTCAACGTCGTGTAAAAACAAGAGAGGCGACAAGATCACGTTACGGTGTCACAGTACACAGTCGGCCAAAGATAAATTCCAATGTCATGACAGTAAATAAACAAATAAACCACTCTGTAAGTCTTGATGAGCTTAACACCAGGAAATCGAACGACACCTGCATTCCCAATCCCAGCTGCTCGAACGGAACCTCGACTGAATATGTCCCAAAAAACAACACAGTTCCAGCTAAAACTAATAAATTTGAGAATCGATGGAAAAATATATTGCGCGAAAGTACACGATAGAAACTGACGTTTTTTCGATAAACACGTTCAGGGGACCAAATTATTCTTCGTCTTTAACTAAGAAGAGTGAACTGAATAAATCTTGGGTCTCAAGTAAAAAAAATAGGTAGGATTCAAACCCGATCGCCACTGAGTTTTCCAACTACGATGAACAGGTTCACTCCTTTATTGTCATGTGATGTGCCTCTAGCCTCTCCAAGTTGTAAGACTGATAATAATAAGAACAGGTCAGACCAACATCTGAACATGCGCACAAATAATTATTATAAAAGAGCTAGGTGCACTGCTCAACCACCTAACCCTAGAATTATTTGTGAAAGTGGAAATGGAAGATGTTCCACCCCTCACCCTATCCAAAAGACCCGGGATTTTATTCGCAAAAACGCTGAGAATGAAAACGGTATGCATCGGACTCTACCAAGCCAGGTGGTGAACGCGACCATCATATTTAGAAAAGATCATAACAACTGACACTCGTATATGGCAAACCCTCCCCCAGTTAAAACCATTCTGTATAAGTTTAACCTTAGTAACGAACTGTGTCATCAAGACGTTACTAGAAACGCTGGTGAACGGCAATGCCAGCCGAATAATAATGTTTTTAGAATACAGCCACTTGTGGTACCTCTTGCGCGAAATGTAGCTCAAGTCATTTCATACCAGACACAGAATATAAAACACTGTTCTCGCACAATCTCAAACAGACAACATTCTCCCCCTTTCCCCCGGGCTAACAACTCCTCCTATCGATTCCAGTAGTTCACTTACCAAGTCTCCTCTAACTCCTCATATCACATTCACGTAGGTCATAGAAACTCCCTTACTCAAGATATCCCAAACTATTTTAGCTTAGCGTGACTTCTGTTTAATACATGTCTAAATGTTGCTCGTTCAATCTGTAATAAAAAGACAGATCTAGTATTGTTTGCTACTATCTGCCAACCATCGCTTATAATGACAACGGAGGCATGGACCTGTAGTAATATTTCTGATCTTACCATATCTACTGAAAACTATGATCTGTTTCGAAGTGATAGGTTACAAGGAAGAGGTGGAGGACGCCTCATATATGCCCACTCTAGCCTAAATTCGCTCTTATGTGATATATCGGAACTAAATAGATTGCCAGACTCTGTGTGGATCGATCTGAATCCTTCAAGTGCAGTTTCCTTACTTTTCGGCTATTTCTATCGTCAGCCTAATGCACAGACAGGAGATCTAGTATTATTTTCAGAAGTATTCACATTTGTTTCATCCCTACCGTTCACAAGCAAGGCTATTTGTGGGGACTTCAACATGCCTGAAATCACTTGGTTCCCAATCAAAGCTCCTAAACGATTCGAATCATTTATTGAATGCTTAGAAATTGGAGAGTGGACTCAGCATGTTAATGGCGCAACCAGAAATGAAAATACATTGGATTTGGTTTTCACCAGCAATCTCATTCCTCATACTGTATATTTTGGAAAAAAGTTCCCAGGTAGCGATCATAATATGTTCATATGCAGCATTGATATTGGAGCTATAACTATAAAATGTAAATCAACTAAACTTCGTGGGGTCTTTCTTCGGATTGATCGGTCGGAATTCCGAAATTGCCTCAGAAGCATTGACTGGACTAACTATTTTGTGGTTATGGAGAAAGTGGTCAGGTCAGATTTACAACAACATCGACTTAGTCACAAACTGATATCGAATTCACAGCATGGATTATTGAGGTCCAGGTCGTGTGATACATATCTGTTAGATGATTTCAACGATATCACGCATAAACAAGACAAACGGTTTCTAGTATCAGTCCTTTTCTTCGACTGTAAAACGGCCTTTGATTGATTCCCACACAAAAGGCTTCTACTTAAACTAAAGTGATTCGGAATCATATAACCGACTAAACGCATGGTTCGCTTCATTCCAAAACGGTCGCCAACAAATGGTTAAGTACAACGACTGTCTTTCATCACCAAGACCAATAACCAGTGGGGTTATCCAGGTAAGTGTCTTAGGTCCACTCTTGTTTCTAATGTACATAAATGACATATGTTATACCATAAAATTTGGAAGAGCATAATATATGCTGATGATGTGAAGTAGTATACACATATGAGCCTGAAGATCTGGACGAAAATATAGCCAGGATTCAGAGTGATCCTGATGACTGAATCATCGTGAGCGAAAAATGGCAACTGCCGTTTAACCACAACAAATGTGGCATAACGCATTTCAGTGAGCGTCACCTTTATACACAACTATACTTACAAAAATGTAGGGTTCAGACACTTATATCAGCGCGTGACCGGGTAATTAGTTACACTGAAAGCCTAAAACTCGAAGAACTTGCCTGAAACATTATCTCTGAATCCAGGCGGCTAATTGGGTTTATAAACAAGAACTTCATGATAAGTGAGGCTAAACTTACACGCTTCAAAATTTGTATATGGCCCACATTTGAATATTGTTTGCTTATCTCTTCAAACATGAATATCATGGACAAAAAGTGAGTAGAAAATGTACAAAGAAGCTTCACACGGTGACTGCTCGAACTGAGCCATACCCTCAACTACACAGAAAGATGCAAGCATCTTTACCCAGTGCCTCTAATGCGCAGTCGTCTCAAAAACAACCTAATGCTTCTCTATAAACTAATAAATGGCCTTTCGTTCGTAAAATACCGCCCAAGTAAGAACCACGACACTGCCTACAAACTGAGAAACAACGCATATACAGTATTAACGGAAAAACACAAAAATTCATTCCGTTGTAATTTCTTTGTAATACGATATAGTCTATCGTGGAACAGGTTACCAATTACTTTCCGTATCTGTGACACAATCACTAAGTTCAAGAAACTAGTCATGCTGTTGCTAGACTCTAAAGAGATTTTTCAACTATTCCCGAAACTCACACAAAGTCCCCAGGCACTCTTTTATGGTCCAGCAAATATTTACATAAACCTCAGAAACGAATTATAGACTATGAACACATTGTGTTCTCATTACCACCCATACATGTATCATGAAATGATAGACGGATCCCCCTGCTCCTACTAACAGTAATAGGTTACGCCTTTGAAGTGTTACCCGTGACTTTTCTCTGAATTTAAATTCCGATTATTACTTTCATATCTTCAAAGCAGATTTAGTTTTTATTTCCAGTAGACAGACAAATTGAAAAGCCTGTAGATGCTGATCAACTACTGTCAATTACAAGGAACTCAAACTCCGTGTTCCATTGTGAGTTCCTTCTCGTTTAAGTATCAACGGTTCAACAAATTTTTACTTCCCTAATTCATTAACATCCAAACACCTTGCCTCCTGACAAACTTATCGGTCTACTCAATAATTTTTACCATTATTTCAACTCCTTTCTTCTTTCTCCTCTTTCCAGCTCCCTATTATTCCTATCTCCAAACTACTTAATTACTGACACGTCTTACAAATTATACCATTCGTTTACTTAATATCCGTGTGATATGCTACGTGGATATTTTGTCTTTGACAGTTGTCTTGATTGCTTGTGATATGGAGATAGTAGAGAAAGTACATTCAGATAAGGTGTACAAAAAATAGAGAGTAGACTAGAGACCAATATTTACAATCAACCAATTAACATAGGAGAGCTCGAAATCACAAAAGGAGGGAGGGTGGTGTGTCTGACCAGCATTCATGACGGTGGGTCGACAAACTCAATCTACACACGTCTGTGTGGCAGAACATTTTGTTTGTTGACGACTCCTTACGATATAGCAGGATGTAACAAATCGGTGACATTGATGTTAACTTTCCTTGTTAACCCCGTTTACGACTCATGTATGTAACCGTGCAATCGTTCTCACTTCCTACCGAGAAATCATATCACAAACTGGTCTGAGCAAATATACTAAAAGAGATCTTACTGATGACAAGGCCTCATTATTATATTCAGTAAATGAACATTATTCTTCTGAATTTCCTCTATTCATACGACTAACTTTCCAATAGTTATCTCAATACTGAATTAATTTCATTACGCAACGTAAGTGCAGTTGTACAGTTAGTGTTCTGATATTAAAAAATAGTCTGAGTAAACATACATTTCTTTTATCCGAAAACGTATGTGCCAGGTTGTTGTTCGGCTTCAGACAAGAATATTTTCGTTTCCGCTCCTCGTCCCGTTCTGTTTATTCCTCTATTTTCAGCACTTTATTCCAATCCTCATATATTAGTCTGGATATTCGCAATGGACTTTGTGACCCTACCCAGGAACATGTGAAATCATTTGCTGATGAATATCAACGAGACCTTTGTACATTTACCGCATCAATTGGTAGAGGAACGTTTCTACGAAGAAAATACGATTTGTGGAAAATAAACTTAATGGTACTCATTTTGTTTAACTGAACCAAAAACACATCCTCAACTTCTTGCACAGGCGACGTTCTCTTCGCGTTGCTGCCATTTTGCTAATTGCCTTGCTCCCCGTGTAATGCCAACGTTCTCGTTCAATGAAATACTCAACCATGGATTTATTTTGATTTTGAATGACGGCGGGATATTATGGAACATTTAGTGGTGAGCATAGTCAATCTTGTATCTTGACTCGCTCACTACAAATTCTTCTCATATGCAAACCTATCTCTACCATGTATCGTTTCGCAGTCAGTAAGATGATAGTCGTAACGCAAACTTCGTAACTCGCGCCGATTATCCGCATTGTGCATTCCATCTATAGGAATTCAATGAATCTCGTGAAAAATTTCAGTAACTGAATACCGTTTTTAAAGAAATAGGTTTTCAATCTTAACATTTTGATCTTGTCTGTAAATTGGCATGTCTCTTGTAACATGTTTGTTGTTTGAGAAGAAATTATTATTATTCATATTATTATTATTACTTACTTACTTACACACTTGCTTACTTACTTACTTCGCCTGTTACCCACAATGGAGCACGAACTGCCGACCATTCTCCTCCAACCGACTCTGTCCTGGGCTTTGCTTTCCAATTCTGTATAATCATTGTTCTCATGTCTCATGGTGCATACAGTAGAACTGTCTTGACATTTGTATTGACAATTCTGAGTTTGGTGTTGATTGCTATTTGTTTGGAGTTCCAGATATTTTTCAATTGTAGAAATGCAGCCCTGCTTTGCCAAACCGTGCCCTCACATCTGCATCGCACTCACCCTGCTGGTCGATGATGCTGCCTAGAAATGTGAAGATGTTAACGTCCTTCAGGGCATCTTCATCAAGAGTGAGTTGATTTGAGCATTTTTTGTTACATCGGAGAATTCTGCTTTTTCCTTTATGAATGTTGAGACATGCTGCTGCAGGGACCACTGCTACACTCCATGTCTTTTCTTGCATTAGTTGTCGTCCATCTGCGTCCTAGTTGTCAGTTTGATACAATGCTTTCCTCCAGATTTCGACTTCATCATTAATCAGGGGAAAGAGAAAGAGATTGAGTAAGCAACCTTGCCTCACACCGGTCTTCACCTTGAAAGAGCCTGTGGGCTGTCCATCGTGTACGATTTTGCAGTTGAATCCATCATTAGTATTCCAAATGATGTTAACTATTTTCTCAGGCACACCGTAGTGTCAAAGAAGCCTCCACAGTGTTTTTCTATCCACGCTATCGAATGCATTATCGTAGTAGATGAAGTTGATGTAGAGTGGTAAGTTCCAATCTGTTGATTGTTCCAAAATGATCCGTAATATAGCGAATTGGTCAGTACACGAGCGATCCTTACGAAATCCAGCCTGCTGATATCGAAGTTCGGCGTCTACGAGGTCCTTCATTCTGGTAACAATACCCTGTTGAAGACTTTGCCTGGTATTGAAAGAAGAGTGATGCCTCTGTAGTTCTCAAATTCGCTGAGATCAGCTCTCCTTGGTACTTTGATCAGGTATTCTTCTTTCCAGTCTGACGGTACACTTTCCTCATTCCAAATCTTCTTGAAGAGGATTTGAATTATTTTCGCAGCTGCATCCATATGTGCTTTCATCGCTCTGCTGGGATTTTGTCTGATCCTGCTGATGTGCTACTCTTGATTTGTCTAATGGCCCTACTGATCTCCTCGATTGTAGGTAGGCCAATGTTGATTGGGAAGACCGTGGATGCTGCTTCGATTTTGGATGGTTTATTGTGGCTGTTCGATTCAACAGTTCCTTGAAGTTCTCAACCGACCTATTTCACTGGTCGTTCTGGTTTATAATGGTTTCCGACGAGCTTCTTTGTTGTTTCATACGATTGCCTCACGTTTCCGTCTGTTGCAGCCCTTTCCCGGATCATTGCTAGATTTACCAAATATTTTCGTTTTCAGCTCTGATGCCCTTCTTCAGTTTCCTGTTTGCTTCTGTGTATGCAGCTTGTGCGGTAAATTTCTCTGCTCTTGTTCGGCTGACATTGATTGCTGCCCTCTCGTTCCTCCTTTTTTCGACTTTTGCAAGAATAACAAAAGATAACCAACCCTTGGTTGCTGCCTATTTTCCATAATTTTTGCAACAGCATCAACAGAGATGCATTCCTTATGACGGTATTTCTTGTGACCCAGAACTCCGTGACATTTTGAAGTGATTGCCTACTTGATCTCTTTCCAATTGTTCTCTAATGTTGCTTCCTCTCCATTGAGTAGATCCTCGTAGGCCTGAAACGTAATGGCAAGGGCTTTTTTGAATTCGTTCAGTTTTACGGTATCCCGAATAAAGGCTGTAATAAACGTCTGTGATGTTGCCTGCACGTTGTCCAGTGCTTTCTTAGTTTCAGTTTCATTTCGGCGATCAGCAAGTGGTGATCTGAGGCAATATCAGCTTCTCTCTTGGTTCTCACATCATTCATGGTCCTTCTGAAATTTTTATTGAGACAGATATGGTCGAATTGGTTTTGGGTGGTGTGGTCCGGTGAAATCCATGTGACTTTGCGTTTGCGTTTGTGCAAGAATATTGTTCCGCTGATGAAGGCACATAGGTTTGTAAATCTCTCACCGTTTTCATTTCTTTCTCACAGTCCATGTCGTACCATGATGTCTCTATATCCAGTACTGTCCATTCCAACCTTGGCATTCAGGTCTCCCATAAGAATCGTCAAATCCTTTGGTGAACATTTATCGACGACTGACTGCAGCCTTTCGTAGAATTGATCTTTGTCGTCGTCATTGTAGTCGTTGGTAGGTGCATAACATTGGATGACGTTCATTGTAATGTCCTCTTTCTTTGTTTTGAAGGATGCTTTAATGATCCTTGGTCCATGAGATTCCCATCCTATTAGTGCCTTTTGTGCATGTTTGGACAGCATCAATGCAACTCCTTGTGTATGTGAAGCATTTTCCTCTTCATGACCAGAGTATAACAGCAGTTCCCCTGAAGCTAGTCTCAGTTGTCCTACCTGTGTCCAATGTGTTTCACTGATTCCAAGCACCTCGAGGTTGTATCTTTTCATTTCTGCCGCAACTTGAAATAGTCTTCCAGTCTCCCACAATGTACGAACGTTCCATGTACCTAAAAAAATGGTTGCTCTGGTTGTCAGAAGAGGCATCACCCCCGTGACTTCCGAGGGAACTCGGCTTTCATCACGCGACGTCATAATTCTTCCTCCAACTCCCAGGGCAGAGTTAAAATGGTTTGAATTATTTTTTCTGGTTAGCGTTTTTTTGGCAAGTTAGTTTTTGACGGAATGGGGTCGCCAACCCCATGTTTAACCCTCCTCCTTTTTCCGGGCTTGGGACCGGCAGTAGCCCCGAAGGTTCTACTGGCGGAGTTACTCTACATGATACTTCATCATTTATTATTCCATAGCAATAGTTATGGATACACATTTAATTTAGTAAACACCAAAATGTTAGGTCAAATAAAATCTAAGAAGTTTAAAGAATTTCTGAAAGTATTTCACGCTGAACGGAAAAGTTCATCAGACAGTTCCTAATATATCTAGGTGATCAGCTGATATTGAATGGTCGTTTTATCTTACTTGGCTACCTTGCTTCATTAGCTAGAAATTGAAATATTCTTTTCAGTGAAGAGAGTATGTTTAAAAGAATCCTGCAAATAATTAAGCGTTTATTCATGCCTGTTTAATTTTGCATATTTACTAATGAAAGACGTTTGATTTCATTTAAAATTTATTCGAAAGTATGACTGAAATAACAGTACTTAGCAGACTACTGAACAAAGCCCGCGAACGGACAATGTCAGGCAGCCCGTCCCTGTTCCGATTGGCCGGATCACTTAGGACCGCCTGACCCATGGACAACTACTGTTCCTATGCAACCTTTCTCCACCTCGGCCTTCAAGGTTCTCACTTGAAATAATAAATCAATAGATGAAGTAGTGAAACTTCATCAGTTGAGGTGGTTAGGACATGCGTTACGTATGGTTAACCACTGCCTCGACGAGCTATGTTTTGTGGTGTAGGAGTAAGTTGCTTGAAGGCTAGGGGCAGCCAAACATGGCACAAATCCATGAAGTCACTGACAAGTGGACTGAGTCATGTTGGTAGATGTAGGCTACCTGGTTGGGGTCCACGAGACGAAAGTCACCGATGGTTAGAGACCTTGAATGACGTGGCTCAGAATCGTTTGCAATGGCGCAGGTGCATCCACTCTGTGTGCTTTTTAATCCTAACCTTCTGAATTCCTCATATTCTCTACCTTTCTCCTTCTAATTTTATCTTAATGAATTATACTTCTCGAATCATATCTTCGCTCCCTAATCTTCATTACTGCTAATACTTCTATTAATGATATCACTGTTGGATTTGAACTGACAGTTGCGTCTCTGTGCTGATGTGGTATGGCAACCTGAACTGATGTACTTACGTAAGAAGTTCTGCGTTTTATCTGTCTGTCTGTCTGTCTGACTGAGATAACAGCCTGCATTGATCAAAGATTATTTATTCTTTATTCATAGAGAAATCTCTTCATATGAAGAACACTATGTAGTTCTTATGATTGCCATGAACAACGGAACTCTTAACTAATGATCATATACAAAACAAACAAATGGATGATTGGCAATAAAATAAGCATGTATGTGTATCTATTCTAAACTTCAGCTTATTGAATACATTTCTGTTGGAGAAATCACTTCAACACACTTTTCATTAACCTTGAGAACAGTAGTTTATCGAAAGAAATCGACTTTCAACTTTTCAGTTTTAGTGATACCTGTATTGAGATTTGATTTACTGTATAGAACGAAATGATGAAAGAAGTCATGCATAAAAGTATTTTTGATAATAGCAGACATATTCACACAATTGTCCAGCTAGGAAGATTAAAGTCTGGATAAAGGTTTTGGTTTTTCATACCAACTGTGAAAAACATCTTGAATTCTATTAATTAGCAAGGCAGATACCATTCTAACCTAAACAAAATGATTTATCTGAAATGTTCATCAAAATCCTATCATGCTTAGGTGATATGGCGTGGTTCAGAGAAAAATCGATCTATTCATGTAAAAGTAAAATGAATTAGGGAACCATTAAACGCCATGAATCATTTATCAAAAACTTGAAGTTAAATCATGAATCCATTTGCCATCACACAAAAATCATAATTTTAACAAGGCTTGGATTCAGAGCAAGGCCAGGGGTATGCATGATATTTTTGAAAATTACTTAATTTTTCTTTGACCTCACAGTGTAACTACTTATTCCATGCTGAACCTTTTGGAGGTAAAAGGAGCCCTTATAAAGAAGTATTAAGTAGCTATTCTATGTTTCGCAACCAACATACTCTAATATTTTCTTATGGTGCAGTTTCGTTCTCCAAGCTGGATGATTTGGTTTATGGAGCTTCAGTTATTCTTCTGAACAACAGTAGCTCAACTTCCGATCGAAGTGAAGTATTCGGATTTCTTCACATGTGACTCATGGCATGATATTCATCTCGATTGGTTGTTATTGTCCTTTAACTTGTCATTGTCTGAATCTTTGTACTGATTGTATCCAACTTTTGATCTGTTTCTTGATCCAATGTTTGTCCATGATTTTTCTGATTGGTTGATGAATTGGATCAATATCAATGTGTTTTTTGATTGGCTTGAGTTCCAGGCTTTTAAACACTGTCTAGTGTTCTTCGTACTCTATCTATCCAGTATTTTAACATTTTTCCAGTCGGATGCGTGGTCACAGTTATCCACATATATTTACCGCCATTCCAGCCTAATAACTTTATAGAAGAATTAAAAAAAGATTTTTAAAAATTGAAACTTTCACTATCTGTAAAATTTTACTTTTAAGCTTTCAGACATATCACTTATCCCCATAGTTTTCATTATCATGATTAAATCAGAAAAAAATTATTTTGACTTTTGGCAAACATACCTGAACAGAAATGGGTCTCAACTAGTCGACATAACATGATAAAGTTTATCTTCTTGTTAAAAACTTAAATGTATTGATAAGATTAAGTTTTTTTTGTTGGAGAAACTGTAACATACATATAGAGGAAAGCACCTATTTGCGTCGCGAAACATGCACTCACTTGCAATCCTCAAGGCCAAAGAAGAGGAACGCCAAGGAACGCATTACGCCGAGAAATGGAAACATATGCGAAGAATGTATAACAATGGGACAGAACTAGAAAGGCAGGCTGAGGACAGAGTTGGTTGGAGAATGCTGGTCGTCGGCCTACGCTATATTGAGTGCAACAGGTGTAGCTAGGTTTCGAATTCTCACCAGTACACTGACATTGAACTACTTTTAATACTTTTAAAGAAAACTATCTTTAAGGAAAGATGTTTTTACACAAATTTCCAAGAATGAGGCAAAAGTTTCACTGTATATGTGATTAATTGACTGGGTAGTTATGTACGTATTAAAATAAATAAATAAAGGTTTCACTTTTAGTTTACTTAGCTGTATGGAAAAAAGAGCTGTTAATCAAAAATACTTTCTTTTCTTTCTAATTCCAATTATCTCTCTCAAGAAAGGAACTTGGATACATTCAGTTTCATTGAAACTAGCAGTAATGCTGAAGGCTAGTTTATATTTCGAATAAAAGAAAAGTTATGAAACTGTTAGTGATTGAAAGGTGAAGTACATATATCAATGAACGCTCTTACTATCTGTATTTGAATGACTGAGTATAAAAGCATTTTCTCATGTTTATTTCTAATATGTTCCGCACAAGATTATTTAGTTATAAATAATATACTACTTTCATTTTTGCAGTAGTTCAAAAGATAGAGAAACTCCCATCAGCTGAAATGTGATCAACAAACTTATAAGCTCATACATGTAATGTATGATACAAAACGTACTGTGTGTAATTCTCAGCGTGTTCGATCCATAGTTATAGGCGGGTGAAATTCATATGACTGTGCATGATGAGAGTTTATTTTTGTTAATATGAATGTGAATGTTAATCATGAATCTTAATACATACTATAAGTATTTCCTAAGTGGTCGAAAAAGGCACTGAGGTACTAAGAGTAAAGCTTACAGTAGAAAGTTGATAAAGCTAACTTTTGAAATGATCTTCTTGTTTATCGCGATGGACAAACAGACTGAATACATATTGTTATGTATATAAAGTGGGTTTTAATTTATTTAATTCCAACAATAATTGGTAAGAGATTCAAGACGAAACTGAAGATTTTTCGTCTATCTAATCCAATGTTCATGTAGTATTCTAAATAATGAGTATAAATGGCTCTTTGCAAAAACTCCATCTCTTCTTACGCACACCTTCCAAACCAAACAGGTACATCTCTACGATCAGATATATATAAGGTCTTCTATTCTTGGCCTACGTAAATACCTTGACAAGAGAGCTTAGTGATCCAATATCTTTCACTGACCCATTTAGTACAAACTATGTAGGGGCGATAGCTTCTTTTAATAAATGACCAGTCAAGATCATCATGTTATCCGTGTAGGATTAAATTTGTCCTACAGATGTAATTCTAAAAACGTAAACGCGAATACTGCCGATGACAGAATCCAGAGTAAGACTATAGTTAACAGAAGACAATTTGCTTTTAAACTTTATCTGTTTCTAAACAAAAAGAAACGATTAAATTAGTACAATAAATGAGGAAATTACAATTAGCAAGCAGGATGAGCAAACGTACCGGACAGTATAGCGTGTCTTTAGAAAATGAATAAAAAACATGAGTCACAGCAATATAAATAAAATGATAACATCCTTCAATCGATGGACCATTCACAACAAAGAAAGTTTATACATCGGTCAGACTAGATGA